>CM019754.1:26504455-27704455 GCA_009761765.1 Phenacoccus solenopsis | reverse complement strand
AAAAATTTAATTTAAGAAAAAAATTATTATTTCTTTTACAAAGCCAATTGTAATTAGTCTATTTAAATTTAAATAAAAAAAATATATATATATATATAAATTGAAAATTATAAAATAATTTCTTTAAATTTTTATTATTTAATAGTGATAAGGAAAAATATTTACTTTTATTAAAATTAAATTAATAAAGAAAAAGATTAAAACATTTATTTTTAATATTAATATTGAATTTATTAAAATTAAAATAAGTAAAATTAATAATGATAATAAAGAAAAAATTAAATAAATAAAAAAATGCTGTTCGAATTCAACTCTTGGAGATTTTGCAAACAAAATGGGTACGTCTAATTTTTACCCTGCACATGTTTCCAAAGTAAGTATCACAACTCTGCTTTCAAATGACACATTTTAGGTGTTACGTTCAAAGTTGGTGCTTTAAAAAAAATAAATAAAAAATTCAATCACTAAAAGTTGTGACAGAAATAGCGATGAATCGAATAAATATATTCGACTTATTTTTATAATTTATTTCTACGAATAATGAGAGTACACATAGGCGAATTAAATTGAATAAATTTAACATTTAACAAAACATGTAATTCTGTGATGATTAGGGCATTTCGCTTGACTTATCATTCTAACCGTCATGGTCCTCTTCCCAATTCCACCAGCCGTCACATTAACCACTTCGTTGAAGCAATCGCATCCTCTGTATAAATTTTCCACATTAATCATCGTAATATTACAAGGTCCTTGGTCTTGAGGAGGTGGAGGGTATTTCATTTCAACCACTCTTCTGCTGTAGCAAAGTCGTTTGTCTTTTGCAGTGTTATCGTATGCTACTCTGAAATGAAAATGTTTTGTTTCAAAAATACGTAATGATTTTTCAACGCTTTAAGGAAAATGTTCAGGTATAATCGAGGTATACCCGAAGCTAAAGAAAAGTCTAATTGGTACCAAGAACAATATCAGTAAATAAAAATTCAGGAATGAAATTTCACTATTTCAAAAATATATTTTGAAATAATTTTTCATATATAAAACTGATTAGCGGTGGAAATGAAAAAATTATTTTACTTACTTATCTCCTTTAACTCGTGTACCCCAGGTGACATTGGAATGAATACATTCCTTCCTCTTACCACCAAAACCAACTCGAGAGAAATTATTCGTGCTTTTTGAAAGCCCAATATCACACTGCACGAAGTACGCGAATATGAATATAGAAATCAGAGCGAAACATTGATATATTTTCATTTTGATCGATTACAGAAACTATTTAAGTCTTTATGCTTTGGAATTTTTTCTCAAACTGCATACGTCTGTTTGGTTGTGGATATTTTATAAGAAAGTACACAGTGCTTTATCTATTTTACAAGCAAAAGGAAAGTAACTCGAAACTAAATAATCATTAATTTTATTTCAGCATTGACGATTATTTGGAATTATTGATAGCTCTTTGATGTTGTATTTTTGGCTAAAGAAATAATTTTCGTTGCTTAAAAATTGCGAATATTTTTAGATTTAAATTTGCAACGGTTATTGCACATTTTATTCATGTACAAACGTGATACTTAGGACGATTGAAAATATGAAAAGAAAGATTAGCAGTTTTACCATTCGTCGATGGTGTAGCTTTAATTATTATATATATTTTCGTTGCTTAAAAATAGCGAATATTTTTAGATTTAAATTTGCAACAGTTATTCCACATTTTATTCATGTACAAACGTGATACTTGGGACGATTGAAAATATGTAAAGAAAGATTAGCAGTTTTACGATTCGTCGATGGTGTAGCTTTTATTATTATTATATATTTTTTAATTTTAGAAATTAAGAAATTGAGTAGATAATATCTACATATGTATAGGTATTCTAGAATAAGTATGACTATCTCATATTTTAAAAATCCTATTATGGAAAGTGTACGTACCCTATTATTTGTGGTCAAAAGCATTAAATGGTTATTTCACTTTTCTGGAGTAATGTAAGGAATGATATGTTATGTAAAAAGTATAGTATGTTAAGAGCAAACATAGTTTTTCTCTAAATACAGATTAAATAAAAAAAAAATCGAATTTTTTTGTACGTTTAAACAAATGAAAAAAGATAGATACGTACATAAGTTGGGATATGATACCTACTATCAAAATCAAAAAATATAATATTCAATTTCTGGCACCGCTTGATGAGAGAAAAAAAATTTAATAGGAGTAACGTATAACTTCTGAAGAGATATTGACCTTGGAAATGTTACAAACCGAAATTTTGAAAACTTTAAGAACTCTGAACCTGCGTTGCAATTCGATCTCAGAATTTTGTGATAGTAATTTCGTATTCCAAAGAGATTCTATTATCGACCTTAATTTCATATTTGTGCCGCAATTTTTAATTACTTTTTCACATCTGGGCCAGTGGTTCAGTATATCTTACAATCCCGGAGAATATAATTTTTTAGGGTAACTTCTCTATTTTTTTAAAATCTTTTTTATGTAGATAGTTCGAAGTAGATTTTTTTTGGATTGCTAATTTTTAGAGGGCATTAATTTTTATGAAAACTTCGAATTTTAAACTTCTTAGAATCTTTACTTATACTTTCTGATACCTACAAAATTGTTCAAAAAATATATATATATTTTTTTAATATTTTATTTTTGGCTATCTTTTTAATTGAAAAATATTATAACCTATAGTAGTTATTACTTAATACCTACTGGAATGATTCGAATTTATTTATTTATTTCAAAACATAAAAGGAGCAAACTCACAATATTTGCTAAATAACCTTAAAAGAACATCGTAGAATCATAGAAATGTTAGCGCTTTAACTCGATTCCACACCCCCCCCCCTCCCCCATGAAGTAAAATTAATAATATTTCGAAATTTTCAAAAAAAGAAATTTTCGCTCAATTAAATTTTTTTTTCATGTTCCATAGTACTACTTTTTTTTTATAATATGTTATAGTGGCGTCTATAATTGCTACGGTTTTTACGCCACTCTCACGGGAGAGCTAGTTCAGATGAGGTAGAAAAGGTTGCTTCTTTTGAGAAAGGTGAGGACTGTGAGGATGTACGAAAAATCGTCAGTAATGGGGGTAGGACAGTTTGGAACTTTCATGGAGTTCCGAATAAAAATTTTAACTGACAACTTTTTTAAGATTTACAAGGTCTAAATCATTTTTAAATGTTTTTCAATAAACATAAATTTTGGTTGCTTTCAAAAATAAACAACAATTGAGTAATTTCTTGGTTGTGCACACAGTATGATTCAATTTATACTTTTTCAGACTCGAGAGGTAAAATATATTATTTTTTTTTCCGCAAGAGTTTCTAAAATTTCATCTTTTTGATGCTAACATCTATACGAAGTCATTTGAAGTAAAAATGTGGTATTTTGGAAAGCTATGTAAGATAAAAATGAAGCATATTTTCTCCCTAAGTCCGTTAAGCCCATATTATGCGCAAGACCTATAAATTTTTCGATGTCTTTTGGCCTCCTGTCCACTTTACTTTTCGAAAACATTATTCATACTTATAGGTAGGTATGTATTTGGGGTGAGAGCAGTGCATCGCCTGAAGTACCAAATTTCAAATTCACATAATTCCTCACCTATGAGTCAAGGAAAAATAAGTGTTGAAATGAGAGTTGTGGGAAATAACCCTTAAGAGATATAGAAGAAAAAAAAACATTTTTTGGAGGTTCCTCTCCCTCCCCCTCCCTGTGAAATATGCACACCACATAGGAATAGGGAGAGATTTAGTATGTTGTTAGTGGAACTATCTCTACATATTTATGAAAAAATTTTTGTCGGAAATTTTTCTGATAGAAAAGTCCAGATTTACTGGACTACTAGCGTTGGTGTAAAATTTGACGTTCAAGTGTGCAGTTCTTGATCTTGATTATGCTGGCAACTTTTTTTTTTTGAAAAAAAAAGGGGATGAGTAATCGTCATAAATTAATAATAACCTTGTGGATGAGAAGGAGATATTGAAATGTGTTGTCGATCTGGAGCAGCAATGCGCCAGTTTTACGATCTCATTCAGGTTATTTTCAAAACATTATATCAAGTTCAAGTTTATCTCAAAAAACAAATTAAATCAAAAATTCAAGTTCGCATAATACAAAAAATTCAAAGTTTATCAGTAGAGTTGAAATTTTGATATTTTGGTGCCTTCATTTTGAAAATATTGGAATGCAATCGAAGAAGAAAACATTTAAAAAAAAACCTCGAGACTCTGAGTATAATGTTAAATCAATTGGAAATGGGATTATAAATCACAAATAAATGAAAAATTGATAAAAATAAAATTAAAAATTTATTAAGTTTAAATTAATAAAGAAAAATAAATTATAAAATGAATTGATCTAAATTCAATATTAAAACCAGATAGTGAGCTTGAGTTTAGTTCAAGTTCATTTCTCGAAGTTTGGTTCCGTTCATTGAAATCTTGAAGTTTGTGAGCTTTAACGAGTGAATTTCGACTTGATGCGTAAATGAAAAATCACTATAGGAGTCGATAAGTTAGGAAAAATATTTATTGATGGTAAACATGAAATAATTGCCCACACCTCGTAATTTCGAACTCGTAACTTGCGTGTAAGTATAACACAACATAATGAAACAATGTCATGCATCATGAAATAATATATTTACTCTAGTTATAATTTTTGTTGTTTTATTATACAATATCATTCACCTATATTTAACATTTAACGTAACAAGTGATTTTATGCTCATTTGGACATCTCACGTCGCTTTTTATTTTAAGCTTCATGCTTTTCATTCCAACTCCACCTGATTGCAGAAGAATTTTCTCATTGTAACAGTCGCATCCTTTGTATAAATTTTCCACGTTGATCATCGTAATATTACATGGACCATTGCCCTTAGTAGGGTATTGCGCTTCTACTGTGGTTTTAGTAAACCAGGCTTTACTTTTGCGAAATTCTGCAGAATATGATAACCTATAATGAAATTATTTCAATGTAACGTTGAAATCGTGAACGTAATTTACTGCTAATGCAATTGTAAAGTGTAGTAATAAAATTGAAAAAATTTTAATTACGTACCAATCACCGAAAACTCGTCTACCGAAAGTAACATTGGGATGATTACATTTACCGCTCGCACCAACTCGAGGAAAATGATTTGAAGTTCCCAATGGTAAAGCAATATTAAAGTTTACGAAATACGCGACTATAAAAAATGAAATGGCAATAAAGAACTCATAGACTTTCATGTTGAAATCGACAATAGTAAATTACTTCTTTATAATGGGAAATATTTTCTGAAACTGCGAGTATATTGGCAGACGATGGTCATTTATAAGAAACGTAGTCAGTCTATTCATCCACTTGACTGAAGGAAATCTCTACGATTTGAAGTTGATTACGCGTATTAATTATTATCTTGAGTACGTAGGTGATTGGGATTATTTTATAGCTTTTTCACTGAGAATTGCATAATATGACTCATTGTTATCTTTAAACGAATAAGAAAACAGTTTTAAGAAATCGAGAAATTTCGAGTACCTATTTGAATTTTCGTTTTGCAGGAAAGCGATGATATCCGGTAGGATTTTGTGTCGTGTTGATGGTATTGGTACGGATGGAGTAATAGAAATTATGTTGAGAAGGAGGAAACCAAGATGAGGAAGAATGTTGAATTTTTATAAGAATTCATTTGTATTTTAAATATTCAAATTATTAATGAATAAGAAAAAAATATAAATAAATTATAATATTGTATAATATTAAATGTATTCATTGATATTGATTTCTATTTTACTATAAAAATTAAAAGAATTGAAAATAATTCTGAATGGTATTCAGTATTATTGGACCATTATTCGCAGATGTGAGGTGATTGGTAGCTGGTCAACCCCCTCGCCCCTACCCGGACATTATTCATTCCATTTGAGGGTTGGAAGCAAAAACTAGAAACTACTTAGTTTTTCCAAGTGTTTTCTGTACAGAGCTGAAATAAGGGGCTTAAATATTTGAAAAGTAGGTGGATGTTAAAGTTGACCAAATTTGGTCTTTTTTCAATAAATTGAGGACGAATGGTCACCGTAGTTGCTAAATTATCTCAAACGAATATTATAAAAATTTCAGCTTCCTGATTTAATTTTTTAATCCGCTAAAAGAAGCTTAAGTTTTAATAATTTTGAAATTTTCAAAGAAAAGAATTTTTGAGCAATTAAACATTTTTCATTTTGCAAAGTCATATTTTGTTGTCGAAAGACTGAAAAAGAATTGGTCGGCAATTTTTATACAATTTATGAGATCTAAAATTTTTAATTTTTTTCAAAAAATACCAATTTTGGTTGAACGATCTACTGGTAATATATTTGTGGTGAGCTCGATATGGATCTAATTCAGGCAAAATCTGTGTAAACTTGGATTTATCTCTCTTATTTTTACTTGCTAATGAGATCAAGCTCCCTTTTGAAGTAACGCAACAACAAAATATTCAAATTATTTTGGTGCCCAGAGTGAAAAGGAGCGGTTCAGAGAGTACAACAAGTATGAGGTTTGCGAAATCGTTCTCTCAACCATTCTCTTTCTTATTTACATCCATTTTTCGTCTTTTTATCTTCGATTTCCTCTATCTTTGCGGTAACAAAATAAACTGAATATTTCCTCTTCTAATTATTTAATTTTACTTTCAATTTTAAAACATGGAATGCGCCAATGCGGTCAATTACAGCGAAGTACTGAATATTTAAAGTCATGGAGAGTTTTTTGATCACTGCTTTGCTTTAAGAAGTGATGTTCCAAAAATAGTATCTACCTAAAGATCAAAAAAGTTAGTTGTTATTATTCTTTTATATTTTCTCTTTTTCCTTTGTTTTGTTTTTGTATAATTTATATTTCGTGTTTTGAGGTTAAAAGACTTAATTCTATTCTAAAAGTCAATATGTAATACGAAATTTTGAAAAGTTACTATCTGAAGTTATCAAGTTTATTTAATTTTTGAAGTTGTGTGTTGTAATTATTATTCTTTTATATTTCTTCTTTTATATTAGTACGAAAGAGAATAAAATTACCCATTTACACCAGAATAAAGTTTGAAAAAAAAAAAATGTATAGAGTCGTTAGCTATTAAAACAATGAAGGAAAAATCACTGAAATATTAAGAAGAGATGAGACAGAAAATTCGTTCAGTGAACGATTTCGCGGAACTTATAATTGTTGTACTCTCGATCCACTCCTAAGCGAAGTGATGTAACTTTCTTAACCCGCCATAGGTAGTATGGAACCAGGATTGCAGACTAGTACCAACATATAGCTTAGCTCGCGAGTAGTTACTTGCGCCTAGTCTCAGTCCCCTTATGTGTTCATCGTATGCAACTATTTGTACATGGAAGTATAACATATAATATTTTTTAAAATTTAAGTGAAACTACTAATTTAAGTATCTATGATGATAGAAAAAAAAAAATTACAAAAAATTTTGTAGCATACACATTTTTGAAAGAGCTACGATGATTTAAAATTTTTCCAAAATTCAATTTTTTAAAATTTGATTAAAATCGTTCATTCAAGTAGGTACCTAGAATGGTAGAAAAAATGCATTAAAAATTGTAGCAAACACTTTTTGCCTATCTTCATTTTTGAAGGGGCTACAATAATTTCAAATTTCCTCATGATTTTTTATTACTCATGATTAGATATTTCAAAGAAGGGCTGAGGATTGAATGAGAAATAATAGACAGAATCAAAGCCATTGTAAAACCTACATATAACAATTTTTTCACACAAAATTAAAATATAAAGATGGAAAATAAGACCAGTACCGAATCCGTGTAGTGATAGGAATTGCTGAAACACTTTCAAAACATACATATTTATTTTCGCTTAAGCATCAAAATTCGTAAAAATTTTATGGGTTTTTGTCGAAAAACCGTGCAAAATTTTAAAACATATGAGAAGTGGTTATTCAAGTTGTGGACTCACTTTTTGCAATAAATTTTGGCGTAAATGAGCACGATTTTGTTATTATGGTTTTCATCGAATTGCATAACACCTAGCTACCTACCTACTTGTTTACATAACCTACTTGTGCGACGTACGAACATCTATTTTGGTGTCTTATTTCGCACCTTGAACGTCAAATGCTTCGGCTTGAGCTGTTGTAATTCGTGAAAAATTCACAGGGTATCGTTGATAAATCGTATCGAATTTTGAAACATTTGAGACGGCATTATTCAAGTTGTGAACTGACTTTTTGAAAAAATTTTCGTGTTAGAGAACGCGATGCGGTATCTCATGGGTTTCATCGAATCCTATACACTGTTTTGACCTTAGTTGTACTGTACGAACATCTATTTTGGTGTTTGATTGGCGCTCTGAACGTGAAATGTTTTCGCTTAAGCCCTTAATATTTCGTAAAATTCTCATGAGTATTCGTCGAAAAATTGTACCGAATTTTGAAGCATTTTAGAAGGGGTTATTCAAGTTGTGGTTTGAGTTTTTGCAATAAATTTTGGCGTAAAGGAATACAATGGTGTCTTTATGGTTTTCTTCGAATTACGTATTACCTAGCTACCTACCCATTGTTGACTTAAGTTACATGTGCGTGAAAAATTCACGGGTTATCGTCAAAAAATCGTATCGAATTTTGAAACATTTGGAACTGTTTTTCAAGCGTTTAGGAATTTGAAATCAAATGATTGGCCTCGAAATTTGAAAATGCGCTTTTTGAGCAATGATAAAAAGAATCATTATGTTGATCATATCTAATGAAAGATAAAAAACTAATATCTCTCATAATAGCATCATTACTTCAGATTATCTAGTTCTTTTTTGTCTTCTTCGATAAGTCTATGATGTTTATTGGAAACTGCGGCGCTAATTCACTACTTTTTCATCATATGTAAATCTCTCTATATATTAAAATCAAAATGAAATCGGTTTTGAGATGCGCGCGCATCCTTGTTTTGAATAGCAGCCTGAAATTTGTGTCAAAATTTTTTTTCAATGTGGGTTACCTTTTGCCCTAGAAACGGGGCATTTTCGACTATCTTATCCCATCATGCCCTTTATGAAGGTTTCGTTAATTACAATTTCGACGGTGATGTCAATTATTAATTTCCAACATTTACAGGGATTCTTAAAATTTTATTTTGGAAAATACTATTTTTGCGTCAGCAATAAGGTTTTCGGAGAGGGGAATTTCGATGGCAATATCAGTTTTGAATTCCAACTATTTTTGGGGTTGCTAAAATTTCCTTATAAAAGTGACATATTTACGTCAATACAACGGCCATAACGTAAACTTCGAATTCTCAATTATCTGGGGTTCCCAAAATTTCATTTTTGAAAACAGTGTTTCTACATAAATCTCCATTTTATGCGGTATGCGATAGAAGTATACATTAAAATCAATTTTTGGAACCCTTGAAAATGTTTGAAATTTAAAATTGACTCACCATCGGTACCCAAGTCTCAGAAAAATTCTCCATGTTGGAATGAAAGTACTATTATTGAATATCAAATTTTTGGAAGTCCTGAAAAAGTTGGAAATTTGAAGTTGACGTCGCCATAGAATTTCCTATCCTTGATGCTCTTATACTGACTTGAAAATAGGATTTTCGAAAATCAAATTTTGAGGACCCGTGAAAAATTGAAAACCCTAAATTGACAACGCTGTCGAAATCTTTACATCAAAAAACCTCTGTTGTGCATTGATGTAAAAATATAATGATTTTCTGATTTCAAGAATGAAATAGGAAGTCATGAAAAAGTTGAAAATCCAAAATTAACGTCACCATTAAAATCCCAATATCCAAAAACCCTTACACTGATGTGAAAGTGTGGTTCAAATAATTTTCGAACAAGTTAAATTCCCCGAATGCAAATTAACATCTAAGTTGTTAAAATCAGTGTTGTAGGAACGAACATATGTCTGTGTTATGGTTCCTTGAAAAACCCAGCCATTTGATCCTGTTCCTAACTCGTTTTTATTATCAATGTTTCAAACTGTTCTCGGTGTCGAGTATAAATAAAACTTGAGCTGTAATTCCTAAAATTCATTTTGGAAAAAAATATTTTCGCATCAGTGATAGGGTTCTGCGGAGATTGGAATTTCGATGGCGATGTCAGATGAGTGATTTTTGGATCGAATCTACAGATTTTTGAAATTCAAAAATTATTTCTCGTTGAGAAATATGAGAGAAATTTCTCATCTAGAACTTTATTCAAGATTTTCAATCAAAAATCTCGAAATCTGGACTTACCTCGTTAAACAACAATGCAAAAAAATTCAAAACAATAACAGCATTGGCAAAATTTCTAATCTTAAAAATTGTGAAAATTATAAAATTAACAAAACCTCGCAAAGTATGAAACTTTCGAGAGAATTTAGGATCCTATTTTGTACGAGCGGTATGTTTTAAAAATACCAGAGTACAAAATATCTCTTTACCCAACCTATTTCGGCGAGAAGATTGTATCATACAAGTATAGAATTGCAAGTAGGCCAATTATTATACTGTCTGTAATTTTTTTCCCCATTTTTTTTTTTTTTTTTTAGAAAAAAGAATTGAAAAAGAGTTGAAAAGACTCGCTGAGTAAAGCAACTCTTTTTAAAGAGTTACTCTAACACTCCTTCTTTCTAACTTTTTTTAAAAAAGAATCGCAGATGAGTTAACTCTGAGTTGAACTCCGAGATCTTTGCCTAACACTGACAACACCCTAAGGTCCACTAGTGTGTTTTTTCGGGTGCAAATCTTCGGATGATGTCAGATATCATCGCGAATACTATTTTATGATACATTGGACGTACTTTAGATGTATTTAAATTTTCATTCTGAAAATTTTGTTTTCATAGAATTTTTCAATTTTTTGATATCTGATTTTTTTTTTAATCGTAATTTTATTGTTACTGAAGCATATTCTACAAATAATTTTAATAAAAAGGTATAAAAAAACACAGGTTGGTTTGTAGTTGGTAAATAATTAAACTCTTTTGACTTGAAAAAAGTAGAATTTACTTTGTTATTCTAATCTAAGAACCAAATATTCTGAATGCTTTAGCTTAAGGATTTAAGTATTCAAGTTAAACTTTTGCGCTATGTTTTTTTCATTTTTCTATCATATATATTTGCAGTAAAAAGAGTTTAATTACTATTTACTAACTACTACCTATTACTAGTAAGAAAATCAAGCTGTTTTTTTATACCTTTTCATCAAAATTATTAGCAGAATATACTTGAGTAACAATAAAATTATGATCATAAAAAAAATTCAGGGATCAAATAATTAAAAAATTCTATAAATGCAAAATTTTCAGTTTTTTTTTTTTATGCGTGCCGTGTACAGCAGCGAGGCTAGAGGCACGGGCATTTATTCATTTTTTGTTACAGTAGTTGGAATGGGGCTAAATTGTTGATGAATTGAAAGAGCTAGAGGACATTCGCTTCGTTGTCCTGAAGGAAGAGAGGAAGGGTGTTTGGTTTTAGTTGACGTCTGGATGAAGCAAACTTAGGGCAATCAATAAGGAGCTGATGGACAGAAAGTTGGGTATTACAGTGATCGAGAAAGGAGCGGGATTGCGTGAAAAGAGATAGGAGTGGGTTAGATGTCAATGACCAATTCTTAGTCTACATAAAAGGACTTCTTCCTTCTTATTTCTTCGTATTGAAGTGCGCCATATGGCCATAGCTTATAGTGTTTAGTTTGATTGTTTTGAGTTGATTTTCGACTATTTTGCGGCAATTCTATCTTTGACTATGATGCTTTTGAAATCTGTGATAGGTGTTGAGATGTCTGTGAAAGGAAGGCAACATGAGACTTCTTTGGCTGAAGTATCAGCAGATTCGTTTCCTGGAACACCTCTGTTTGCTGGAATTTAGACAAAAGTGATTTCGCCGGAGGTCTGGGAAAGAAGCGTGACTGTCTTTTTAGCCAGGGGGTGTTGGTCTCTACTGTTGAAGTTTTTAAAGCAGTTTGAGGCCGATAATGAATCTGTGCAGATTAAGATACGAGAATGACTGTATATTGCAATCTCCAGGCATAGTTTAATTGGATACAAATTTGCCAAAAGTGTTGTGAATGTGGGTGGAAGAAAGAAGCGTAAAGTTGAAATTTAAAGTAAATCTAAAGTAACTATGTCCAATGTATCATAAAAATACAGAAGTACGCAGTACGAAGTATTCCCGATGATATACGACGTTATCTGAAGATTTGCACCCGAAAAAGCACACTAGTGAACTTTAGGGTCTATTCCCAAAACTAACTTTGTCAACCTGTAACACTGTTCAATCCATCTCCAATATTTTAATTCAATGCCCGTTGATGTATGTTACACTACTTGTGCATGCTCTAAAGAATTATTAGAAGAATAAAATCGTTATTTCGTTGACTTTTGTTTCTTAATATCAATGCACGATTTCAACGTTATAATGATAAAGAATAGATGCATGCCCCATCATTTACATATCTTTATGATGTTACAAAGAATCATACATTTTTTTGTTTCCTAATTTCAACACAATACAGCAGATTATCGTTGAATTCGTAACGTGCATTTCTCAAAATTTAAAAGTAAAGGCGTCATTATCACAGAAATGTATTATTGTTGATTTTTCTTGAATAGCATTTAATTACCTACAGGCTACAGTGAGGCAATATGATAACTTTTTATCATTATTGCGCTCAAAAAGCGCATTATTTCGTCTCCGATTACTCTTGAAACTCCGTGTCGAATGTTTTAAAATTCGATAAAATTTCGTGAAATTTTCACGAATTACTACAGCTTAAGCGAAGACATTCTACGTTCAAGGCGCACATCGAACATTAAAACAGGTGTTCGTACCTAGCTAAAGTCAATAATGCATACGAAATTTATGAAAACAACTACGCGAAAATTCATTTTGAAAAGTCAGTCTACGACATCAGTTCCATTCGGAAAGTCAGTCTGTGTTTCAATTGTGCTCGAAAAGTTCTCTAAGATAACGTAATTTTTCAAATGTACCAGTTACCCAGTTTACGAACAAATATGCCCTTTTATATAGTGTTAACGATTGCTAGCATTGTTACAATGTCCACAGTGGCGCAAGAAAACGATTACACTGGTAAGTACGAAAAATTTTATGAATCTTCAACATTATATACAAGATTATCAATTAATTCGATGTATTTGTTATAAAGTGAAAAGGGCTCTAGTGTTAATGCGACATCATGACATTTTGCACCACTCCAACATCGACTTGCATCGTCCGAAATTTGTTAAAGGAGTACAGAGAGAATCTCAGCACACTCACGAAAACCCATATAAGTACGATGAAAGCCACAGCGTGCCTTACTACTTTTGCCCAAAGGATG
Organism: Phenacoccus solenopsis; assembly: GCA_009761765.1. Classification (NCBI taxonomy): domain Eukaryota; kingdom Metazoa; phylum Arthropoda; class Insecta; order Hemiptera; family Pseudococcidae; genus Phenacoccus; species Phenacoccus solenopsis. The sequence continues at coordinate 27,691,122 of CM019754.1, read as the reverse complement.
AAGATACAAAACTGCTTTTTGGAAAAACTCATTCTGAGGAGCACGAAAGCCCATATTTCTGCGAGTCACCTTTAAAATCTCGCTTTCTTCACTGTAAGTATGTAGTACACATGCTTATAAGGATGATATGTATAAAGTTTACAGTTCACCTTCAAATCGTACACAATCCTGCATTTTACCACGTTAGATTCTGAGTTGCAGTATAGGTAATTGCGAGGCATTTATGCTAGCATAAGAATATCCTTTTCAATCTCTGAATGAATTGAGCTACGAATTGAATTCTCTTTACCTACTCCCTGTATTTTGGAGTACGTTGTGGCTCACCATTTTTTTTTTTTTTTTTTCGTGTCTAATAACAGATGAGCGCACTAATTTTCTGAAAAAATATATGTTATAAAATAAAAAATCAGAAGATCAACGCAAAAAACCCTACTTCATTTGAAACAATACAAGCAGAGTAGAAAAAATTAAAAATCGTGTTTTTCGCGACTCTCGAAAACGTAGCGTTCGCGTAGTAGCAATGAATGTGACGTCATATCATCCTATAATTTATTCACAACTGACTGCCTGCCAGGGTCGTATTAGGCAATAGCACAGTAGGCTCAGGCCTATAGCGGCAAAATTTAGTGGTGGCAAAAAAGTACTCAATTTCAAACAAAAAAAAAAAAAAAAAAAAAAAAACTAAAAGAAAATTTCAACAAAAAAAAAAAAAATCCATTGCGTAACCGCTAAATTTCACAACACTTGTCTAATATTTATGTGAATCGAAACGAACTGGGATGAATAAATACGATTATGTAATTTTATTATTTTTTTATTTGCGAACTAAATATTTCTTCTATTGATTTTTGTTTTTTCAAAAACATGTTTCACTTCGGCAGTTTGCATAGTTTTTCTTGGGGATGGGTGGAGGCGGAATTGAAGAAAGCCTATGGTGGCAAAAAGCCATATAGCGCGACCTGTATGTTCTTGAGATTCGAAAGGACTTCGGATAAAATCAATTTATTCGTTATTTACCTAACAGTTTACTTTACATAGTTATTGCCAATCCTGATGCTCATGAACATCGCATGGATGCAGGGGCGAAACTAAGGGTATTGGGGGTCAAAACACCCTCCCCCCAATATTTTTGCCAACGAAAAATTCGACAAATTTGATTATTTTTGTTGGCAATTTCAACATCTACGCTCCGAAAAATAAGATAAAAATAAACAAAAATGATCAAGATATTCGGAGTTTTGTACTCGTTCGTCGTTACCGACTTAATAATTTTGCCGACAATGCAATGCCGATTTATCAAGTAGAAAACATTTCATTTCTTCTAATTGACTTGTCCATTAGGAGTGGCTGACATCTGGTGGCGAATGTGGGAACTGTTGAAAATAGGATAACATTTAAAAAAATACATTGGCTCTTACGGGAGTATTTTCATTTTTTTACGTTTTACGCAAAAACAAAGGAATTTTTTGAAATTTTGATTATGTAATTATTTAGAGAAAATTTTATGCTCTTTTCAACAATGTATTTTTGACCGCTATAGCATTTATATTCGCGAAAATATTATGAAATCATAATTTACATTTGAACAAAGAAAAAATGATTCTTAAACACGAAATTCGAAATTAAGTTCAACATCGTGATGTTTGTGTAAAGATTTCTGCAGAGAATAATAAAGTTATCTAGAAAAACTGCTTTTAAAATGTAAACAGGTGATTTTTATCAAAAACGCAGTTTTTAAAAATTGAATATTTTCGCAGATATAAACGCTACAGCTGTCAAAAATACATTGTTGAAAAGAGCATAAAATTCTCTGTAAATAATTACATAAATAAAATTTCAAAAAATCCCTTTGTTTTTGTGTAAAACGTGAAAAATGAAAATGCTCCCATAAGAGTCAATATATTTTTATGAATGTTTATCCTGTTTTCAATTTCAGACTAATTTTTTTTCGTGGTAACTGGAGCGCACTCTATACGTTCGTGGACAGGTCAATTTTTCCAAACTCAGCTTACTAAAATATCGTTCGATTCCTTTTTCATAATCAGGTCGTTAAGGGCATAGGAGGATATTAAGAATGGTAAATCTGGCCCGGAGCCCAATTTCGATGAAACTTGGCTGGTAGGTAGATATAGGTATCCTTAAGAAACCTCCATTGCCAAAGTTTCAGAACCCCCCGCCCCTATCGAAGTTTCAGACCCCACGCCCACCTCGTTTTTGAGAAATTAACTTTTAATTGAAAAACCAATTCGAGTTTTTCTTTTACGCAATACATACGTAGTTGACTGATTTCATTGAAAATTTAGTATGTTATACTGTTTCATAGGAGTTCTCATGGAAAAAATCAGCAACCCCAAAATAATTTTACCCGCTCTAAAAACCGTTTTTTAACTTTATTTAATTTTTTTTTACAATGATAACTCTTAGGCACAATTATGAAATCGATATTTTTAGATGTCCCCTTGACCCCCGAATCACGTGGAATTTTTTCAGATTTTTCACTCGGGTACGCCATGTTGAAAAATGGCTAAATTGATAATTGTTCAAAAAAAATATTAAATGTGAGAAAATCAACTTTATAGGCCTACTGGTAGCTTTTGAAAACAAGAAGAACTGTTCACTTTTCATCTTTTAAATTGAGCTACATACCTATTCGATTGTTATTTTAATGAATCTTTTAAAAAAATCGGATGTAATCGTTAATTTGTGAAAGGATAAATAGATATTATTATTCTCGCTTCATTGTTTTTCCGTTGCACACAAATAGCTACTCAATAAATTGTCGGTTGCAGTGATGTAATATAAAAAACTGAGTCGGCAAAAACTATCGTTTGAACGCTACAGAGTCGGCAAAATTAAGGGTATTTCAATCCCCAATATATCACCCTAGTTTCCCCCCTGCATGGATATACTCTCAAATTAAGTTTGAATTAATGCTGAATAGGTAGATGTATTGATAGATGTCAATATATTTTGCTAATTACTGCAAAATGTTGATATCTATATTGAATTGAGCTTGAAAGGATGCAATAAGCTGTTCATAACTTCATAAGACATACATAGCTCAAAACGGTGTTTTGCATATCATGTTTGCCACGTAGATGCGCACACAAGGTGGTGACTTCAGAAAGTTTCAAAGTTCCAAACATAACTGATAGTCAATTATGTACGTAGCAATATTCGAAATTTCGTTGTCAAATTCGATATTTCAAAATGTACTTTCAAAATTCAAAGAATGAGTCGTTCACCAACAATGTAATTACTCGAAGTACTTGCAACTGGTTAGTATTCAGTTTTATGAGTGTTTTAAATACGAAAACAAGTAAAGCCTAGTCCAGTCATTACGTGTGCAGTTGTGCAGGAGCACCGAATTTATTTTATTATTTGTAGGAACCGTGTTTTTGTTGGTAGGATTTAGAAACATTTTTGTCAATTTATCATTATACATCAAATTTCAACGCTTTAACTAATTTTTGAACTTTTTTATAGTGTATCCAAATAGTAGTATATTTGAACTTCCTGGAACGCAGGAGTTGTATTCTCATGGATTCAAAGTAAGTAATTACATTTCGCATGATTTTTACGCGCATAATTTGATAATATTGGTAAATTAATGAGTATTTATATTCTTTTTTGTCTTTTTTTATAGTATTGCTACCCAAAAGATGAAAACGAAATCTTGTTTCGTAACGAATCTGTGTATAATTTTCTTTATCATCTTAATAATAAGGGTCGCATTCTATACGTCAAGTACACAATTTATTCACAGGATCTGCTAGATAGCCGCGAAATACCTGATGAAGAAAAAAATTTCATAATAGAACCCACAAGTTTAGTTGAAGAACATGTAAACGAATATGAAAAATTAAAAGAAGGTCTTGAGGATATGGAAAAGAAAATGGTAATGGTACAATGTTTATATAGATTTATTTATGGATAAAGTGGCATCATTTTTCGTCGTCTACCGTTAAAGTGGCATATTTTTCACCAAGTGGCATCTCTTTGATGCCACTTTACCATCGCATTGCTCATCGATTCAGCTGTGTGTCACAACCTCATTGGTGTGGTTATTTAGGTGATGCCACTTTACCACTTCTATTCTATTTTTTATACAAAAATTTTTTTTGGTGCAGGGTGGTAGTAGCCTTATGTTTTCAACGTTTATGGGTAAAATGGCATCATTTTAAAAATTCATTTACAAGAAAACTTATGAAATTATACGTACATTCCGTTCACCATCGTGGTGTCGTTAATGTTACTTTAGATGCACTCCTAAGGAATTTACAAACTGATGCCTCTTTGACCATAGACCTTTGACTATATACTAGATGGACCGAGTTACGTGTAGGAAAACTGTGGTGAAACATTACATGCATCAGAGTCGGAACACTCGTTGCAACTTTATATCTTGCGCATGCCTGAAGTCCTTTATCACATTTATGTTATTCTGATTTTAAGCAGTACTATTGATATCCCCTTGCCGCACTATTAGCGGGAAATAAATTTGCGCATGCGCATTTTTAATTTAGTCACGAGTGTTCTGAGAAAATCTGTGTAATGTATCACCGTTTTTGGGTTGGCATTTGCTTGTTGCTAGCTCAGTCCATCTAGTATATAGTCAAAGCCAATAGCTAAGATAAAAGTTGATACATTGAATTGAAAGATGGAAGAAGGGTAAGGTTAGTGATATGTTTGAGCATAATGGGACATGAGTTGGCGTGTGAAGGCGTGAGTTGAGCTTTTTTGTGATCTCATGATACGTCGGGAAAAACTGAACAGAATGATTAAAAGATAAAAGAAGTTGGGGGTAGAACAGTTTGAGAGATTATTAGTTTTATGAGGTGATCGGACGTGAGTTTTGCTTGAGGAGGCATTCGTTGAGGTTTTTCCATTCTCTTACGATAACTTGAATAATACTTGATGGATTGAGTTCAAAGTTGGTGGAAGGGTAAGGATAGTGATGCTTTAGTGCTAATTAGTTTTTGTGGGTGATCAGGCGTGACGTGGCGTGAGGAGGCATGATTTGAGGTTTTTTGGTTTCCGCATGATATCAGGAAGGAATGGTTGAGCGTTATAAATGATCAGATATCTAATTTATCAGAACGTGAGATAATTCAATAAAACGTGAGGTCACGGTTTTTCCTTTTGTATCAAAAATTTATCAGAATGTGATGCGGATGGATGAAAGAGTAGGCGTAGTAGTCTTGGAATTAAGTGTTTCTTGGACGTGAGTGGATGTGATTTGACGTGACGTGACGTGACGTGACGTGACAGGTCTTGAGTCGAAAGCGATTGACACCAAATTGGGAGGATAGGTAGAGTACGCAGACTTTCAGCGATTATTAGTTTTTCAACTTGAGGAGGAATGATTTAACATGAGGTCACGTTTTTTTGTAAACGTTCGTTCTCTCGCTGTAACTGGAGTAAAACTTGACAGATCGACTCGAAATTTTGAGCAGTGGTAGAGTGAGTAGATTTCTAGAGTTGACTGATTTTTGAAGTCAAATGAGTATGAGGTAACGTGATGTCATGTAATTTTAATTTACAATTTAAAGTATGAATTTTAAAAATAAGTATAGTCAGCCTCCGAACCGATGAAGGAGGATAAGAAAAGTTGGCCATCCTCGAAATCATAGAAATTGTCTGAAATATTGTTTTTTTAGAGCTTTTTGAACGTAAAATGACCTGACCTCACATGATTCCAAGTTTTGCGTTATAAGAAAATAAATTACGTGAGCTCATGTTTTGTATGATACTTGATAAAATTTAGGTTAAGTGGAGTTGGTAGAACTTTTGAATTTTATAAAGAATTTTTATTCTGGTAAAAAAATAAATTATTCTAATAACTTTCTTTAAAATAGTACAATTAGTGAAGTCCGCTTTTAAAATACTCTAGTATCTTCTAGTTTTTTAACCATGCGAAACGAAATAGAGTTCTACTGTCTTTCAAACCAACTTCTGGAAAGTTTCGCCCTGATGAAATATAATCAACACTTGTTGAAGCGATTTCTAGTCTAAAAATTGTTAGTTTTTCCATATTTTCAGAAACTAAAATTTGTTGGTTTGGAGTCATATTTAATTCTTTGAATAACAAAAGAAAGAAAGAAAAAAAAAATAGACTGTTAGTTTAAAAAAAAAAAAAAAAAGATCAGTGTGAAGATGCCCTTATTTTATTTTATTTTATTTCATTTCATCAATAATGTAACGGTAATCTATCTTTCAGCGCAACATTAAATTATCAAAAATCAAAGTGAAAATTTTTTCTGAAACGGTTAAGAACAAGAGAGTTTTCATTTTCACATAAATTGATACAAAGACATTCTGAATTTCAATAAAATCAGTGATTTTTTTTTGAAGCTCAGAATTTTATATTTGAGACTGCCTAAAAATTGAAATAGTCAAAACTCTTTTTTTTTGCAAGAAAAGCTCAAGATTCTGAGTTCTTTATTTTCTCATATCACTGAATATATTAGAAAGTGCCAAAAAACCTGACGTTTGTTAAGTTTATACAAATCATATATATTTATAAATTTATAAGTAAATTAGTTCTCCGTTTTGGGGTAAACTAGATCTTTTCCTGGGCAAAAGGTTTTAATAAGAACAACTTACTGATTTATAATAGAAAAACTGCAATACTTGTATTATATCTTGATGTAACTACTATCATCTCAGTATCGTACCAAATTCTATAATTTTATAATTTTATATTGCCACAGAAAGAATTTCCATTGGAAGGAAGTGACCGAACATTAACTGAAAACCAGGATTATTACCGAGCAACCTTGGCTTCAAGATTTCATTTTCCTTTTGTACAGTACAAAAGGCCACTTTTTCACTACTCCAACATTACCCTCGTACATAAAGATATATTGACTCTTTTTGTAGAAACTCAAAAATACATTTCCACAATAACTGTAAGTTAAAATGATTCTCATGTTCGGTTGAAAATTTTTTCAGTTAATTTTAATGGTTCTTTTACACAGGAAGGGGACGAACTTCGAATATTTGCTATACCATACTTTCACCATCCAAAAGAACACACTCCAAATGAATACACTTATCGGGATTACGCGCCGGATATTATCGGCTATTTGATTTTTGATAAAGAAGAAAAGAAAGGAATAGCTATTATTTTACATAACGAAAGTAAATCTGATGGGAAAGAAATGAAATCGCTATGTGAGAATGATGATGTTAAAATGAAATGCCAAAGCTATCACAATCATTTGAAGAAGAAACAGATGAATGTAGAAATCCTCACTAACGCGTATTGTTGTAAAATCAACCACATTTTGAATGAATGGATATTCCCAACGCCTTTTGAAAAAACTAAACAAATATTTAATGACTGGGACATTTAATTGAAACGGAATTACGCAATGAAATTAAACAAATGAAGATGAATGATTTTTGTTATTCATTTATTCAACGAAAGAAGGTACCTACACGCATTGCATATCGAAATTCCTCTTATTCCTATTCCCTTCGGATGCCTTACTCCCCTCTCATAACATGTTTTTCACGTATAATTATTTCTTCAAGATTTAATTTTATGGATAAAATATTATAAAGTAGATATTTTATTCTTCATTGAATTTCCTAAATTTTGTCCCCATGAATTTTTTTGCGCGAACCATGAGATGGGCTCTGACCATATAGTATACGTGGACCGCTCGAACAGTAGAAACGAATATAACGCAACTAAATGAAGGTCGCATTTCCAAAAACGCGTCTGCGCATCACAATTCTGTCATTCGAAACGTCGTGTTTCCCTGTACGCTAGGAAAGCTGGGTAAAGCGGGGTAAAGCGGGACGAAAGTGGGAGGCGTTTTAGATAAGGAACGTCAATTCACGCATGCGCAGACTCGTTTTTGGAATTGCGACCTTCATTTAGTTGCGTCTGAAATGAAAACACTGAAGAATTAAAATTGAATATAGGCACAAAACATAATGAAACAAGAAAACCATGAATAAATTTCTATGGTATTATGACAGCTATTTTTTAAAGACTAACAAGACTGTAAGATCTTGTTTTCCTTTGGCATAATTTTATGATATTAGTTATATTACATGTATAAACTCATAATCTGTCATCTGTTAACCTGTGAAAGGTTTTTAAATCCCATGAGATTAGGTATTTTGGATAGAAAGAGTTAATTACGTTGACTCTTATTTTCGGAAGGGCCGAAGAAGAGATGGCGAATTTATACCGCTTGTAAAATTTATTCATCATCGACCATGAATATAAATTAATTTTGACAATGTAAAATGTAAAATATACATATATAGGTATGTATTCTTCATGTAAGTTTATTAATGTTGTGTCTTTTTGAGTATCCCATAGCGCCCTTTCAATGGTTCGTACAGAAAAACGTCGAGTACGAAATTGTGGGAAATTTAATGTAGAATAACTTTTTTCATAATGCTCTATCTCGTAAAATTGACTCCTGAGGAAATATTTATGCGAAAAACATGTTTTGAAACATTCGAAAGAACATCTTAGTTAGAGGAGTTGGAGCAAGCGGAATTTAATTAGGGAAAAGCAATACCTTTTTCCATAGAATAAGTCAAAAAAACGTTTTATAGCAATTTGTGGTTACACTCAAAGTGGAATCTGACTTGCATTTATATTTCTTATTTTTATTAGTTAATGAGATCGAGCTCACTTTTCAATGAACGTATCAATCAAAATATCCAAATTATTTTGGTACCCATGGTGAAGTGGTGTAACCTGCTTAAAAAGTTTTATCCACTTTGCTGTGGTACCTTCTTATTCTATTTGATATACATTTCACAGTAGAATAAACAAAATGAAAAACATCATTTAGGTTCAATACTATATATTGTGAAATTAGGCAAATGAAAAAAATATTAATAACAATAAAAATTAATATTTTAAATGATGAATGGGGATGTATTTCTGTGTAATATATTCTCATGAACAGCCATCTATCATTACTTTATCAGTGTTTTTAATAGGAGCTTAGTTCAGAATTTTAGGTAGGTAATGTATTGACGTATCGTTTGCATTCATTTTGTTTCAAATTCAAGGGGTGTTATTCCGCTGCCGTGCTAAACCAACGTAAAAAGTTCGATCTTTCTAGGTAGATTACTTGATTAAATATAGGAGTGAAAGAAATATTCATCACTCATTAATCTCTTCCTCAAAAATCGATTTCTTTTTTCACTCTCCGAAACGTAAATTCACTTAGAAAGTAGAAATTTGGACATAATTATATTTGTATCCTTATCCCATGCGTAGCTCATTCTCTTATGTATATGGTATTATGATTAACAATTTGGAACTTAAAAAGAGATAGTTGGGATTTAACACCCTGAAATTTTTATTTCTTCTTGTTTTTGGCTCAATAACATTTATTTTCACTTGGATTCTTTGAAAAAAAAAAAAATTAAAAATCAATTCATCGCTGGGAAAGCTGAACAACTTTTTCAAATTTTTTAGAAAATTTTTAGTACATCCATAATCATACATGCACGATTGTAGAGAAACTGTAATAATGAGGACTAAGGAGTGTCTGACAACTGAAGTTCTACAAGCCTACTGTTTCATACTTTATCTATTAATTCATTTTATTTTCATTTTATTATATTTATTTATTTTTATTTCGTATTTTATAAGGAGGATATTAGTTGTTATTTTATCTTATTCATTTATTTTATTTGCGTTTTGGGTATTATATTTTATTTTATTTCGTATTTTATAAATTATTATATTTATTTTATTGGCAAAATATTAGTGGTTATTATATTTTATTCTTTTATTTTATTTATTTTTTTAACTTAAAAACGATGGCTATTAAAGCCTACCTGATATGAGAGGGAAAGGTCAGGAGAGAGTGCGGTGTTCAAATCTTTGCATTTTAGGCCATTTGAAATCATCTGGCAAGTGTCCAACTTTTTGGTATATGTAACCTATAAATTTTTTCCCCCATGCTTATAGTGCTGGAGGGTATTCATGAAATTCGCTAAAATTTTGTGAAGGACTCCTCTTAAAAATGCGCAAAACGGGATCACTCAAACTTTGAGGGGGGGCTGAAGAAAGAGCAAATAGCTCAAATTTTTCCTTTTTCATCTCATATGAAAGTGAAGTCACACAAATACAGAAATTAATTTATTGACTATTTATTCACTTATTTTGTTTACTCTTTTTATGTTCATTATTTTTTGATTTTTCATTAATAAATAAATAAATAAATAAATTCATTCATTCATTCATTCATTCATTCATTCATTTTTCATTGATACATACACTCATACAGACACTGCAATAGTCAAACATATATGGTATGTTTGGTTTCAAAATTAACCTTCAAAATTGGAAACATGAAAGTAATCCCATAAAACTTATATAATTTTTGAAAAAAAAAAATCACAATTAAAAATGTGTTTTCAACTCAAGGCTAGTAATTTAAGGCAATAATAAATTTGGTTGGTTTCAAAAAATTATATTTAAATGTAAAAAAATAATCGAAAATGTGATTTTTTTAATTTTTAGTGATTGTTGGGGGGAGGTACAAACTTGGGTACTCTATTTTCAAAATTTCAAAATTTTCACTTTTTGGTTTTTCAAGATTTACGCTAAGAGAAAAATGTTGGGGTAAGGGAAGGTTTAAGGTACCTATACCCCTTTTTACTTTGAAATTTGGGAACGAATTTTGAGCGTATAATTTGAAAAATGTCCTTCGTCGTGGAATATAAAATTTCATTAGCCTCGGCGAATGGACTGCCACGACGAAGACAAATTTTTAGAAATTTTAAAATTAAAAGTCATAAATGCTTTCAAAGTTAAAACTAAGTACTATATAATTGTAAAGCTCATTTACTTATTTGAAGCAGATTAATTTGGAAAGTGTACATAAGCTCGTATGAGCGCTGTTCTAACGCACACTAAGGACACGTCAGCATACTAGATTATCAATTTAGAAAGATTTTTCATCACACTGTTTTCACTATGATCAATGTAGTCAAACTTACAACTGGATAAAGATTTTATGATGTCAGGGTATCGATTTGACCGATTGTCGCGTTCAAAAGTTAATTACTATCCACCTCAACCTCTTGAGGAAAAAAGCCACTACGAAAGGACAGAAAGCTTGATTACCCAACTTAGAGCTTTTATAATTGTACTTAATTGATTTCGAAAGAAGTTTTAGAGGTTATAAAATTTTAGGTGGGACCTTTCCATATTATATTAGGGCGATAATTCATATCAACAAGCTACATTAGCATGAGAAATACATGTATTATGACTTGGGTTGGGTTGGTAACAGCCAAGGCGATAGGACATTTTCGTTGTTTTTCATTTTTAGGGGTCAGGGGTTAGTCTCCATATTTCTGTTCATCATGGAATATTATAGCTAACACCATACTCAATCCATAAATACTAAAAAAATTATTCTAGCATATATATTTAGTGAGATATTAGCTGGTACTCGAATACTGGGCGAAATTTTAGAATGACCCATGTATGTAATGTCATAATATTGTTATTTTTATTAGGAAAATATTTGTTGCATTAATTTCTTTTCATTTTATTACATTTAATATAATGGCATACTTTATTAGGAAAATATTCATGTTTTCTTAGATTATGACGACTTTTCTATTTTATTGTTTTTGAAGTAAGGGCTTATAATACAATTAAGAAGTTTTACATTAATAAAAATTGCCAAAAAAATTAATTAGTTTGTCAGTAATGATGGTATAGATAAATTTCTTAACATTAAACGCATAGTTTATAACTATTACTGCCAGCAAGAGAAATATGTATGAATACATTATAGGTGCTTATCGTATAGTTGATATAGGTACTTGGGAAAGGCACATCTAAATTATTCATAAATTAAACCTTTTGAATGCGATGAAATTCCAAAATCGAGGTACCTATATTTCAGGAAATCAATTTTCAGCATCATTCTTAATGTTCTTTGAAATCTTAATTTTTTGTCTTAATTCTTCATCGTTCAAAACATCGTTGTCTCTACTTGAAATTGAATCCTTCACAGACTTTCACAATAAACAATTTGAGGCTTTCAAAATGCAATGTGTACCTGTAGCGTTTATCTAACTCTGCAATATGAATTGATACCTTGGGGCAAACGCAGGATTTTCCAAAAAGTCTGGCGATACTTGTTTAAGTAGGTAGGTCCAGCGTACATACTCGAAATTTCACAAAAGTTGAGTCATTACATTTTTTCTTTCAAATATGACCTCAACTTCACCTTTCTCGAGAAAAAAGTTGGATCCTTGGTCAACAAATTGGTCCATTCGGATGCAATCATATCAAAATGGATCAAATCAAATTGCTTCTTTTTGATACTAATTCATCAACCATTTAGCCAAGTTGCATCAAATTATATCTGGTTTGATCAAAGAACATATATTTACATGAATTCCGGGAAAATTTTAGATCTATTTTCAGCTTTCGAGGTCTTGTGTACGCTGCATACACTTTCATGTAACAAAGTGAGTTCTTTAAAAATGTTCTCACTATTTTCCACTTTTCAAATGGTGGAAAAAAATCAGTGGCTTCCATAATAAGTGGTAAGAAACTAGTCTTTTCAGTCAGCTAGGAAATTTTGAAGTAATATGTCTACAACTCTTTTTATGTGGAGAAATCTAAGAATACACTTCTAAACCTCATGAACATGAACGGAATGCCAAGACTTCACGAATACACTATTAGGCACGGATGTGTGCGCCACTGTTGAAATGGTACTTTCGTTATTGTGAGGTGGCATTTCATAACGAAAACAAAAGTTTAAAAATGTGTGATTATATTTGTATAGCGTTTCTTGCTGCTGTAAAAATCTACCGTTCAACGCACAATCACATAATAGTTAAATACTGCATTAGTGATAGGTAATTTTACCTTGCGATATAAAATTAGGTAAGATTTTCTAATTATACTTAACATTATATTCAATAATATTTCAAGTAGGCTATAAAATAAAAATTTTAATTTTTCGAAATTAAAAAATAACCACCTATTGTACCTGAAAATTTGACTCGCTTGAACTATCGTTAATTGAAAGTAATATTCAAAAATAATCATAATTATGCATGCTTGATAAAACTCTTCAATAACTTGGAGGTATTATTTTCAAGATAGGGTAAACGTCAAGTTCGCAGATTTGTGAAACTTAGTTTCACTTTGATAGTTTTCAAAAATCCATACTTCATCGAATTGGTACTTGTGTTGCAACTTGCATAAAAATGATGACGAAATTTATAACTATGTTAGGTGTGTTCGCATTTCTAATTTGCAATGCTTTTTCGACCCAAGTGACTCAGTGCAAGACGGGTTGTAAGTATAATTTATTTCCGTTTGAGAAAAAATTTATACATGAAATTTTCAATAACAAAATTACCTTAGAATAGTGTTTTGAATGTAATATAGAATTTTGTAATTTTCATTCTTCTAATGACAAAAATAGATTGGTCAACTTCTTCACTTCCTGCATCAGTCTCGATCTCAAACTGCAGAAAAACGCCCTGCGTGTTTCGAAAAGGCGACAGAGTTTGGATTAATATGACTTTTACGTCGGGTATTTTTTAATTTTTTCTACATTTAAAATACTCTCTCTGTTACTTGTAAAATAACGAACAGTATGATTTTTATGACATGATTTGCAGACTACTCTTACGCAGCTTTGGAACATAACGTTTATGCAACTGTGAATTACGTTGTGCAATATACTTATCCTAATTTACACGGTACCAGCGTTTGTCCATTCCTTAAGCCGAGAATATCAAGGAACCGCTCAAATTGTGTTATCGTACCTGGACAAGAATATTCTTACGCTATTCAATTAAAAGTTGATAAGAGAATCCCTGTTGTGAGTAATTAATTCTTAATATAATTTATTTATAATTGATATTTTTTTTTTATTGTTTGTGAAAATAAATCTTCATTGCTATGATTTCTCGTTGTAGGTCACCGCGCCCATACATTATGCTATTAGAGATGCAGATAAAAATGAAGATGTTGCTTGCTTTGAAATGGTTGTGCAGATAGTGAAATAATGTATTAAGCATATTGTTTTACAATTTTTCAATTTTAACTTTTAATTTTATAAATTGAATTTTTGCTGATTCTTTAATTGTAATTATGAATAATACAAATTATTTTTAATTCAAGAATTATTTTAATTCATCTTCGTATTTTATTTAATTTCATTGAATTCATAATCGAATATTTTGAAGAATATTAGAAACAAAAAGTTATTGTTTACTTTTTCATTATTTGAAAATAATAAGGTAACAGAATAGCTAGCATTGAATGAAACATGATTTTATTTTTATTTTTATCAATTTTAAAAACGAGTATTTATTTTATCATTATAAAATACTCGTAGTATAGGGTGGATTAAAAATTAAAAATTTTATTTCAAATAAGTTAAAGGAATTTATTTTTTTTTAACCAGCGTACCTACTTATTGTTTTTTCACAAAGAAAAAATGATGCTATATAGAAAATAATAATTATACTTGAACTGATCTGAAGAAATTGTAATAACTCCCTTACCTCTCAGTCACACAAAAATTAATTATAACCACTGAATATCATGATATTTATCAAACCTCACCATGTTACGATACTTGAAATGATTCTATAATATTATTTTATCATTTTACAGCAAAAAATTTGAGCCCTCTTCAAAACAATTATTTGTAATGCTATTATATGAAAAAATCAACTCAAATAATGATAAATAGAAAAAAAATATTTCTTTCTGTGTTAATGAACAATTACCTTTTCCAAAGTGATTATAATTCTGAAGGGAGGAGGTATTACTATAATTACTTCACAAAAAAGTGCAAAAAAATACCAACAAAAAGAAAACGTTACACATAAGAAATAAATTAGAGTAAACACTGAAAAAAAGAAATAAAAAAAAAATAGTTTAGTGAATATACCTAAATCAAAATAATTACTTGCGGGAATGAAAGTAAAATAGTGAAAAATAAATTTTTACAAATAAGGAAATGAAAATGAAAAATATTCGGTGTTACTTATTCGTCAATGGTGGTTGAACGATAGGTAATAATATACCTTTATACTTCTATATGCATTGCGATACAATTGTAAATCAAGCAATTAATGAAGTTCTAATTACTTCTAGATTTTGATATCGCAAATATATTTCAATTGAATTGTATGAGATGATTGTACTATCAAAGGAATGATAATTTCCTATTTCGAAATTTTTACTCGTTTGAAATATAGTTAATTAAAAATTTAAAAAACAATTTCAATATGCATTTCGTAAAACGCTTCCATGTTCCATTCTTAGCCATTTATTTTAACTCGTGTGTTAGTAAACGTTTGAATAACGAGTTAATACATTTTCTGAACTTAGTATAGGAAGAAGTAATTTATTCTTTGAATAAATTCGATCACTATATTTTTGAATTAATCTTTTATCGCAAGCAGTGAGAAGTTATGAAGTTGATAATTTTACTAGGTGTTTTTACATTACTAATTTATAACGTTTATTCGACCAAAGTATCACAATGCGAAAAAAGTAAGTACTAAATCAAGTGAATCGCAATTTATTTAGAGTAATTTAAATTAATATTTTTTGAGAAGTAGACGGACGAAGTCCACCACTTCCTTTGAGCACATCGATCTCAAACTGTGAGGAATCGCCTTGCAAATATAAAATAGGTGATACAGTGTGGATTAATATGACTTTCATAACGGGTAAATTTTGTTTTGTATTCACAAATATTTAAATCAGCTAGCATTACATAAGAAAGCTAAAGAATGTGATTTTTATGATATGACTTACAGATGCTGCGTACGCTACGTTGAGACATCGAGTTTTTGCGCATCCCACTTCGGGGAAATCAAATTCTTCTAAACATGATTATCCTGATTTAGATGGTACAAGCATTTGTCCTTTTATTACACCGAAGATATCATCGGATCCTTTGCACTGTTTTGTATTGCCAGGGCTAACGTATTCGCATGCTATGAAACTCGATATAAAAAGAATTGTTACTACGGTGAGTAATAGATCGTTCGTAGAAAATTTGTAATGGTTCTCTTACGTAGGTATAGTATAGTATACCTATGCAGGAGTGTCACCATGTTTTATCTGAGAGCATACGCTGAATTAATACATATTTGAAAGCAAGCAACCGTATGAAAAATTGAATTATTCTCCTCGTCTTTGTTTTTTATGAGATATGTAATTGAAAATAACGTAGAAATTATTGTGTTATTACCATCCATCGCATAAATAATCAAAACATGAACAGAAATGAAAAATTTTATTTAAAAACTACTATAAAAAATTGTTCTGCCATTGTTGATGATTTTTTTTTCCACGATGAGGGTCATCTGAATCTTAATGTTCTATTTAAGCTACTTGTAGTATGTGAGGGTGAGGGTTGAAAACTTGAGGGTATATGGCGTATACAGTATATTTGGGTAATTCTCTGAAAATGTCCATATTTCGATGTCTTTATTTTTCTGAAAAAAAAAGTTGATATTGGGAATTTTTTTGATTGGGATAGTGAGTATATGTGTCCTTGATGTCATTTATGCCATTCGGCTCAAGTCATGTCCCCCTGGGGGGGGTAGGGGGACTTTTTGAAATTTTATTACCCAAAACCTAAGAACTTCTTAGGCCGTGGCTGTTGATTCTCGATTTTTTGGCTTATTGTAACTCAGCCGTAAGACGTCCTAGGAACTTGAAACAAAAGGGATATCGAAGATTAGTAAGTACATATAATATTCACCTATTCAATATTCTCTTAAACTGACTGTTAGGAGCTCCTTAGTAAATTTTTGGCGAATTCTCTCAGGTCGTGGCTGGTTGGTTTTAATCTTGAGCCGTGGCGAAGTGTCTTTTTATGACCATGGCCTAAGAACTAGTGTCTTTTTTCGAGAGACAGCCATTAACACCTAAATTAATAACATCTTTGTTAGTGTATCCCCATTAAAATTGATTTAGAATGGCAAAAAGACACTAATTCCTAGGCCGTGGTCGTAAAAAAAAACACTTCGCCACGGCCTAAGATGAAAACCAACCAGCCACGGCCTAAGAGAATTCGCCAAAAATTTATTAAGGAGCTTCTAACAGTTAATTTAAGAGAATATTGAATAGGTGAATATTATATGTACTTACTAATCTTCGATATCCCTTTTGTTCCAGGTTCCTAGGACATTTGATGGCTGAGTTAGAATAAGCCACGGCCTAATACCACAAAAACCGGGAATCAACAATTTTTACGAATTTTGCTTTCCGACTGTGATAAATAAATGACATTTCACATTTCGAATGCTGGCAGTGTATTCTCATGATGTCAAGGAAGCATTGTAACCGCAAAGAAAAACGAATTATAAAATCATTGCCGCAGGAGAAGCAAACAAAAAACGCCACGGCCTAGGAGTGTATAAACCATTTACAGGTCTTTGAACCTTCCTGGAGGTCAAGCAGGGAAACTTTGGACATCATTTTGAGCGTTAACATACACACTCAACTATCCTGAGCAACTTTGCTAAGTTTTTCCTCAAAAAAATATTAATTTAATATCATTTATGTGACATTGAAAATTCAAAACGTGACCATTTACATGCCACGGCCTAAGAACTTTTGACCTTTGGGTTGAAAAAAACCCCATTTAGGGGGGGTGGAGGACAATTTCAATCGATGGGAAAGTTAGAGGAGATACTCATATAAATATAGAAAAAAAAAAAAATTCAATTGTAGCGTAATTCTTCAAAAAAAACATCGATTACAGAAATATGGACATTTTCAGAGAATTACCCCTTTATACCTTATGGAAGCACCGCTGCCTATATGTGAATTTCATCACCATATTTTCGTTGTAGGACTACGTACCTATACATTTTGCTATCAAGGATGCGGTTAGGAACAAAGAAATCGTTTGTTTTGAAATAACACTTCGTATAAGCAGCAATGCAGTTTTTTTTTTAAAGAAACTGATTTACCGATCTGTTCTATAGTTCATAAATACCTATAAGGATGAAGTATTGTCAATATTGTAATATATTATTATATCCATTGAGGCCTTAAATTTTTTTGAAATTCTTAATTTTTGAATTTTTAAAGCGATATGATTTACCTGTTTATTATTTTTTTATTTATATTTTTTATTCAATTCATATTTATTTGAACCTGAGTTTTATTTTTTTGTAGTTGGATTTTTATTGATTTATTTACCATCTTATTCGGAGGTTTGATAATTAATCTTCTCTTCAACTCAACAGGATAGAAATTAGAAAACAAACTCACTATACTATATACCTACGTAGTCTTGACCATAAATTACCTACTTATGCATTTTTCTTCGAAATATCGGAAATACGGAAAAAACATTAGACATCCTGAAGAATCAAAAAATTCACTCTAATTAAGACCAATTAGAAACAGGTTCCTTCACAATGAACAAAAAAAAATAAAATTTTGGGTTTGCATAAAAACTTGAAAACCATGTCATTAAACGTACCTACTTACCCAGGTTATATAAGTATAAAGACAGGTTACATCATTTCCCGCTGGCCACCAAAATATAATGCACCTTTTTGATTGGTTAATAAAATCAAATAATATAAACCATAACT
Organism: Phenacoccus solenopsis; assembly: GCA_009761765.1. NCBI lineage: Eukaryota > Metazoa > Arthropoda > Insecta > Hemiptera > Pseudococcidae > Phenacoccus > Phenacoccus solenopsis. The sequence continues at coordinate 27,672,507 of CM019754.1, read as the reverse complement.
CAGCTGTTAATGACGTCAAAAAGGAGAAGCTTCAATGCACGTGTTGAATTTTGCGCAAAAACAAATGGATGCAAACACATTTCATCATTTATTTATCAAATATGTGGACGAGGTTAGGCAGAGTGGGAAAGAAATCAAAAAATTTGATAACACGTATCCTTTTTGACGAGCTCAAGTGGTGTAACCTGTTATTTATACTTACCTATAACCTGAATACCTATCTTAAGAAAGAGAAAATTAAGATAAAGTATGTGATGTTATGATTCGTCAATGGATGTAGAACGATAGGTAATTAAATCTTTACACTCATTCCTTACATATACTATTAGCATTGTGATGTCGGTGTAGAAATTCGTGATGAAATTGATTAAGCAATGACCACTGATTACTTCTAAATTTTAATATCGTGAATATTATTGCATTTTGCATTGTATTCCATCATTATTAGGTGAGTTTTTCGTGAAAATAATAGCTGTTAGATACTACCTATACGTAGAAGTAATTGCTTATTATGATTTTTTTTTTATAGTTTGATTTATTTATTATTATTTTTTTTGTTTCGAAACATATGTTTTTTCGGTGAAGGGTAATGTAAACAATTTTTAAAAATATAATATAAATAAATATGTTACTTTTGTGAGTTGTGTGCGTTTCTTTAGAAATTGTTAAACAAATTTTTATTTTATTTAATTTTAGTACAGAAAATTATTTAATTAATTAATTTATGTAAATCTATTAAATTGAATATTTTAATAATATTTTAAATTTTATATTTTATAAATGTATTTCTATTTAAGTATTCTGGCTTCGGAACTGAAGAAGGAGATATCATAGTGTGGGTCTCGTTGTCTTCGCAGACTTAGTTAGAAAGCTCAATACGATAAGTACCTTGAATATCGATCAAAATAGATCCAACATCAAAAATAAGTAGTGGAAATTTCATGATTTTTTTCGCAGCCTCTCAAATAGGTCTGAAATAAAAGATCTCAAATCCACTCCTAAAGAAGTTTTTGGGAAGAATGTAAATATTGGAGTTACTGTTTTCAGAGTATGCTAAAGCCGAATAAATGATTATGGTTTAATATGAAGGAATTTAAAATTACTCTCGATAAAAAAATAATATTATTTCTACAATTATTGAAATAATGATTAAAAAATTGATATATTCATCTATTCGGTAATTTAAAAATACAAAGGTAAAATAATCGTCAACATTTCGTGAAACACGAAATCTTATATTCAGTAGGGCATGAAGCTTCGCTGGTGATTTTCAATTTCATATGCTTCTGGCCAACACCTCCGTCAACGATACGAATAGTATCTTTGTAGCAGTTGCATCCTTTGTATAAATTCACAACGTTTATGAACGTAATAACGCAATTATTGTTTTCCTTATTCTTCGAAGGATACTGCACTTGAACAGCTGTTTTACGAAACCAAATTTTATCTTTTTTCACAACTTGAACAAATGTTTGCCTTGAACAATTCACAGCATTGTGCTAATAAATAAGATATCAGGCTTTGTTAATATAAATTGATTACTTACAAATCGCCTGGCACTCGGTGACCAAATGTCGCACCTTCGTGAGCGCAGCCGTTACTTCTACCACTGAAATCAAATCTCATCAATGAACCATTTGAATGCGACGGTTTCGTAGAGAATTTTGCGACTGAAGGCGCTGCGATGATATTCTTCACGGTAGAATATGATAACATGAATTGAGCTGATAAATTTTTATTGATCATTTGAACTTGATTTAGCGACATTAAAATTTATGTGTACGTACCAAATGGTACGCACTAGCGTTAACATGGAAGAAAAACCACTATAGAGGATAATTAAAATTTAATATGATGAAATGGATTATGCAGTGAAATGTAGGTACCTACACGATACGTCATGGTATAGTATCTGTAGAAGTGTATATGATTAAAATGTTAAGTGTTCTCGAAAATTTATCGCGAATCTTACAAACAATAAATATTTGTATAGCGCGATAACGATGAGATTGTGGATATGCTCACAATATTCGAAACTTTGTGATTTTGAAAAAATACAAGAAATGAAGTTTAAGACCTTTATTATTATTTTCATGCCTATGTTCGAATTAAGTTCATTAATTACACCAGTGCGATAGCCAGTTAAAGAATGACCACTAAAAGAACTTTTTCAGAGCAATACTTCTCAATTTTATTCATTTTTAGACACTTCTTAATTTTGAACAATTCTTTTAGAGTAATTTTGAGGAATTCTTCATGAGTAATTTTAAGCAATTCTTCTTGAGTAATTTTTCATTTTCTGAGCAATTTATTTTTCAAATATTTTCTCTTTCTCCGAAATTTGACCGCATATTGTCTGTTTGTTTTGAATATTTTTCATTTTTTGTACAATGTTTTATTGTCAGGTATTTTTTTACATTTGGGCATATTTTCATTTTTATATTTTTAAAGTTTATTTAAATATTACATCTTTAATTCTGAACATTCTTCGTTCTTTTCAATTTTTTATCTGTTTTTCATCATAGAGCATTTTAAAATTTTTTAACCATTTTCCATTTTTGATAGGTTTCTATTTTTTGCGTTTTTTTTCTTTCATTTTTGTTTTTTTTTTCATTTTTAATCATTTCTTCCTGCTTTGGTATTTTTATTCAGCATCATTTTTATTCTTTATTCTTATCATCTTCAATATCTTTGAAAGTTTATTTATAATTAGATTAATACTCTGACATATACTTACTTCATATCTTTTTTTTGGAGAATTTTTCATTCTTAAGCTAATTTTTTTTTACACATTTTCATTTGAAGATTTTTTCGGTTTCATTTAATTTTGTATGTATTAATTTTTACACATTCCTTCATTTTTTGATAATTTTATATTTTTTACTAAATTTCTTTATTGTAATTTTTTTTTCTTGCTGGCAGCTTACTTCCATTTTTAATTATGAAACAGGTAATTTCTTCATTAAATGCTTTTTTTTAATTATTTCTTGTTTTATTTTTTAAAACAATTTTTGGGTATTTTCTATTTTTCACTCATCATTTTTTTTATTAATTTGTTTACAACATTTTTCCCTCAGATACATATTTTCTTTTTACTTTCGGACATTTCTCAATTTTGAAAACTTTCATTTTAAGAAACCAAGAATAATATATTAGATATAGTTTTGAAATTTTTCTCAGACTTTTAATTAATATTTTTTCCTGTCATTACATAATGTATATGGAAAGGAGTTGAAGAAGAATTTGTTAGAGAAAGCATAAACAACCCAGCAAAAGAGTGTGCTTTTGGACAAATTTGCAAAGCCCGCCCCACAACCACAGTTGCTTACTATAGTCCGGAGTTCCTGGAGAATTGAAGAAGGAATAGTTCTAGCACAGAGAAATGAGAAATAATGCCAGGCTCGTATTCGCTCGATGCGAATCCCAGAGAATATTTGACATATCTACCTACTTATCTCTAAATTATGGCATCATACCCTCTTCATGGTTTATCGTGAAGTGCGCAGAATACAACTGAAATATCTCTAATTCGGCACTGCGTTAGTGAACGAAAATATTACATGCAGTATTTCTACATTAGCCCCCCCCCCCCCTTGATGAAATCATATCATTGCTACTCACAATTACCCCACTTAGATGTATCGATGATGTACCTATATTTAAAAAAAAAAAAAAGTAATGTTTAGTTTCATGATTCGTGAATTACGATACTTATCAGCGTGAGAATGTATTTCAAAACAAGTTTTAAAGCTGAAAAATATCTTTTATTAATGATCGGATCTTATAAACTGAATATATATGTATTTACCTATTCTTCGTTTGTAATTAGTACACCTATAGACATGGTAAAGATAGGCTTATCTATTGATATCTATTATTATGAATTCAAAATAGAAAAATAAATGCAATAAATCTTCATTTATCAACATTTTGTGAAAGCGTGAACTCTACGTTTAATTGGACAATTTTTATCGCCAGTTATACTTATTTTAACATTCTTATGTCCAACTCCGCCTTCAATAATATCAACTTTTCCACCAACACAATTGCAGCTATTCAACAAATTGACAATTCTAATGTATGTAATGTTGCACTTATTCGTTACATTACCTGATGGATATTCAACTTCAACTTTAATTTTGGAGAAAAGTTTTTTAGCTATTTCCACTTTTTCTACATAAGTTTGCCTGAAAAAGAAATTATATACCCACATTTCTCTAAATGTATTCAAAATGAACATAAAAATGACATTTATGAAGAAACATTTCATTGTAGATGGTATACTTACAATTCTCCAGCCATCTGTGTTCCAAAAGTAATATCGGGATGAGTACAATTTTTGTTTTTACCACCTCCTAGACCGACAAATGGATTCAGTGGTTGTAAATGCGGTGGTAATGAGATGACATTTTCGCTCTTTGCAGTGCAACTGATCACAAACACAACCAACGCGATTTTCGCGAGTAATGTAAATGTTTGATACATTGTTATCGGCGTGAGACACGTTCCTTCATCAATTTAAAACGAGAATAATACGCGGTAAATATTTAATTGGGTTTATATCGCAGTTGATAGGGATCAACTTGTCGTCATAAGGTGAGTAAATTGATTGATAAGTACATGAAAAACAGTTCAAAATATAAATATTCTCGAAATGATAGGTATTTAATTGTTATCCAAATAAATATTTGCCAAACGATTAAGCGAGCTGGTAAAATATAAATTCGTGATTCAGAGAATTATTTTTTCAATGCAGTTACTAGCACTGGTCTGATATAATCGTAATCTTTTAAATTATTTATTTCAGTTTTATTTTGACAGTTTTTTTTTTGTTGATAGTACAGTGGCGGCGATACGATTTTGGCGTCCGTAAGCAAAATGAAAAAAGGTGCCCCACTCAAAAAAAAATTTGTACCTGTTTCGTGATTTTCCTTCATTCTTCAAGAAATATGGGTTATAAAAAAAAGGAATTTTAACAGAGTATTTTGGGGTAAGTGCATGGCGACGATGCCCCCAGCTTTCAGCGCCCGTAAGCATTGCTTCCTCTACTCAGTGGCGTAGCGTGGGTTGGTGTCGCCAGGGGAACTTTCAGAAAATGCCGCCCTCCATTTCTTGCCATGAAATAATCATATGAACTCATATTTCACAAATCATAATGAGGATCTTCAAATTATCTTCAAATCTTGATGATCCGCCATTTTGGATCTATTTTGACTCGAATTGAAGAGGTCATATTCTGGTCACCAACTAACCCCACGCACAAAGTTGGACTTTTGTAAGTTGATTTGATGAGGCGATATGGAAGATTCGAGAAATTCCATAACCAGTGGCGTAGCGAGGGAAGGGCGAGATGGTGCACTTGCACAGGGCCCCGCGCTTCGAGGGGCCCCGCGCTTTATGCAAAAAAAAAATTGTGTAATGCACATCATATGAATTTTTGAAAAATATTACAAAAAAAAAACTGGGGAGAAAGGTAGAACGCGTTGTTCGTTTTTATTAATCAAAATACTGTCAATACACTAAGATCATGGTGCGCCAATGTTTTGATAAAGATGAGTCATACTGTTCGAACTGTTCCTTTTCTTGTTGGTTAGTGTTTATTCCTTTGACTACCAACCAAAGTAATGTAAATTTTTCCTTGAAATTTCTCATTCAGAGTAATTTAAAAGATATTTATCCTAATGTGTATATAATTCTATATATTATATGTACAATTCCTATTACTGAAGCCTCGTGTGAAAGGAGCTTTTCTGTTTTAAAATTAATCAAAAATTATCTGCGTTCAACCATGACTCAACAGCGGCTGTCTTCGCTGGCGCTACTTTCCATAGAAAAAAAACTAGCTGCAGCTTTAGATTATAATGATATAATTACTAGTCTGAGTGAAAAAAAGCCAGAAAAAAATTTTGAATTTTGATTTCTGATTTCTCTGAAGGTATGTTTTTGTTTTATTTAGTAGGTAGCTAAGTATACTTACTTACTTTTTTACTTTTGAAAAATAAAAGTTGTAAACTTTTTCTAAATGATTTTATGTCAATATTTGAGTGAAATGATATGTTTCTCATAATCTGATGCACAAGTCAGTTGCATTAAAACCAATTAGTTAACCAAATTTTTTATGAAGTATAATCAAGAAAAAAAATTGGTTTTACTATTGAAACGATTTTCTTTTTCCTAAAAATGGGTATTCAGGCATGGGAAACGTGCACATCAATTATACACCTTACTTTTTTTTTTTTTTTTTTAAATAACACATTTAAATGAGGGCCCTGCAAAAACTTTGCACCGAGCCCCGCAAAAGCTAGCTACGCCACTGCCATAACTCAAAAATTCCTCAAAAAGTCGTTTTTTGCTCTAACTCTCCCCAAAATACACTCGCGAAGCTGAAATTCGATATCTTGGTATCTGTAACTCACTCTTTCATATGCGATCAAAACCAAAAATTTTGATCTATTTGCCTCTTCTCCAGCTTCCCTTAAAATTTGAGTGATCCGCCATTTTGAATTTTTTTCAAAAAATAAAAAGTTAGTTTTGTTAGATTTCTAGGAATAGTCTCTCACCAAGTTTTGAGCAAATTTCATGAATACCCACCGCCGCTACGCGTGGGGGAAAAATATATGTATTATATCAAATAGTTGGACATTTGCCAGATGATTACAAATGGTCTGAAACGCAAAAATTTGAAAAACCCTCCCTCCCTCACCTTTCCCTTTCCAAATCAGGTAGGCTGTAATAGCTGTCGTTTTTCAGTTAAAAACTCAGCTAAAAACAATTAACAAAAATAACAATAATACTACATGCGGGAGTCGATTACACTTCTGCGCGAACGCTCATTCGCGCAGTTACGTCCGTAATCTTATTAATTATTCCTCTTTTTATAACGCTTTCAAGCTGATACTACGGATATTTGTCATTCAACAGAAGAAGGAAGAACAGCAATTAAATTACATATGGTTAACTAGTTCAGATATTTGATTTGTGGGAGTAAGAGAATCATAATCGTAAATTGTAGCAAAAGATAAAAAAAATTATCGAGAAATTTTGCCGCTCCTAAAATCTGCCGCGACTCCCTGGTACCCCCTACGCTACGCCACTGCCACTCCTTCCGCCTATCGCCGCCGCTGGTTGATAGAGCATTTGAACCTGCGGGTGAGGATCATACGTAGGCTGTTTGGACGGCAAAAAAGCAATAGGAAAGAACTACACTTGGGTGTAACGAGTATACCTATATCTACGTAGATACGTAATATAAAAATCGAAGTATTTGCTGATATTAAAGTGGAATTCAGTTTTCTATTCTTCTTCTTTCATTTGGAAAATCCATCAATTGATTTTTGGGTTCACTAGAAATAATGGAGACAATTAGGAATTATTTCTACATCAACAGTTCATCACAAAGTCAAGGCTAGCCGCATGTATGATTGAACTTTCGAGAAAGAAAAGATCGTTTGTTGCCGCATACTTGAATGATACCACGTTAGAAATTAAAATAGCATAAAACTGTATTCACACTTTTTGACAAATCTATGCCTCCTCATGTTTGTCTAGTTTTTCGATCAAGAATCAACATCAACCATTATAGTGGTCTAGCGGTTTAGTTAATGAATTCGACATCTTATTTTCTTTCATTGATCGCGTTACTATGTTATTTCTCTTCATCTACACATGCAAAAATGTAATTGGTACTTCTCTAATCTGTTACAAATGTTTGCGATAACTCTATTGCACACGTAAGCGTTATCGAAAACTAAACGTTATCTATACAGTTGAAGAAAATTGTTCTTATGATAGCCGTTCTGGCTGCTTTATACTGTATCTGTTCGTTTCGTTCGTAATAGATATTAAAATGTGGTTTCATTATTTATGGCAAATTTATGTTGATATTACATAAAAGTGTCCGCGCATCGGTATTTATAAGTTTCATAGATTATAAAGTTACAGAGGTAGTTACATAATTACCCATGTTATTTCTTTTATTCATATGTAGTAGCAGTAGGGTTTATCTGAGCGTGTATGCACAGACGTAGGTATTAATATTTATAATATGTGAGCGGTGAGCTATAAATTCGCGACAATTATAACTGTAAGGATACAATTTGAAATTAATTGGAATAAAAATGTTTGACAAAAGCTACCAAAGGATAAGGTAAATTGGTAAAATATGATTTTTTTCAATTATTTCATGACGTACTAATAAGTTGATACAATCTGTAATCCTAAATTTCTCTTTGTGACTAATCGGTGTTCATTTTCATGATCTGTATGTGTGATACTAACTAGAAAAACACTAAAAATCATTTTTCTCGTATTTATCATTGTATGTATTGTAATAGCATCAGGGCCGCAGAGAGGAAAAGTGGGCCCGGGGCAAACACAAGAAGATAGGGCCTCTATGTTATTAAGGGGGTACTGGTCCCCGGGAAATTTTTTATGATTTTTAAAAAGCAATTTATCGGAGTTTTTGAGTACTTTCAACTTTCATAAACAATAATGAACACTCCATTTTTTTGAGGAAAGCATTTATCTTATGTGAATGTTTTTAAGATATAATACAGCCATCGAGTTTTGAAAAATTGCAGCCTTACTTCACATCTAAAACATAAGTAATAACAAAATCAATTCGGGCCCCATGTAAAATTCCGGGCCCGGGACAAAATGCCCCCTTTGTCCCCCCCTCTCTTTGGCCCTGAATAGCATCGCAAATCATTTCCTCCTTCCTTCATTTTAGAGTTTGAAATTCAAATCTAGCTCAATAACCACATCATCTGTTGTGAAATATTTTAAAAGTGATTCTCAAGCTAAGAAAGTATTCTTCGCTGTAATTAGTTTTTGGCGATCCAAATTATTTCTCAGCGTCATGTATCAATAAAGTAATTTTTGGGACTGAATGCCATGATGTAACCTCTATACTTTATAGATATACTTAGATGGATACACGTAGAGCATACCTGAATATGTCTCATGTTGGACGGTTTAAATCTGGATACCTACTATATTTATAGGTATAATTATTTTATTCCTATTTCCTACAAATGACTTAAAAATTTATTTTGTTTCGTTATATCAGGATGAAAAAGTATGATAAAAATAAAAATTACCATTTCCCATCAATTTCAAAATTGTTCAAAAAAAGATCATTCATTCGGTCTCCTGGTATGGCTTGCTAATTAGCAGCGTCATTGGTTCATAAAATCCTAATCGTTTTTACGCGATAAAAAAGAAATTAACAATAATTTTTCAAATCGATTCTTGCTAATAAATAGTCTTATTGTGTCACCACTTTACTAATTAGAGGTACCTATCAAGTTATCAGTATATTGATATCATAGCTGTAGATGAAAATGGTACAGTAATTTTGTGACTAATGGGTAATCTTTTCGAATTGGAATTTCTCATTCATTGCGTCAGAAAAAAATTAGATCATCTATTTTTAGGGTAATTATTATAATTTTTAGTCTTCCATTAATACATACTTGGGTTATTAATATCGTACTTAAAAATATACCTTAGACCTATGTGTTTCTAATGTACAGATTAACCAACGCTGAGGTGAAAATGAGGTCAGTGGCCGATCTTTGGTTGTTAGTGTTTTTGAGGCTTTTTTTTCTTTGACGTAAAATTTATTAATTATTTTCCACTCAAAAAGAAACTGCAAAGAATTATGAGCTACTTATTCTATGTATTTAGTTTGATCTCGTCAAAATTTTGATCCAATTAAATTAAAAATTTTTCATCAGGCAATATACATAAGCATGAACTCAATCTTGGGTAGATCTACCTAGGCCTGACAAGGATAGTAGTAAATCTGAAGTGTATCTCATAAAAACCCTTGCCTATTATTTGTATGGATGAATTTTGAATTTTTCTTACCCGTCTAAAGGTTCCTAATACGCTGGGCATCTCTAGCTCTTTAAATAAGGCCGGGTCTAGGAACGTCTGTTTGACATCTATGCTCCAGGGCCTGACAAAGATAGTGGCATACATATATATATATATCTATGTGCACATCAAGTTTAAACAAATTGAGTCTGCAATAACTCTTAAATATAATTTTAACATAGGTATTTCAGGTATGCATTATAATCGGTGAAATCTTATTCCTTTATTAGGTATATGCAATTTTCGCCAAATTTAATTTCTAATTTCATCAAAATACATATCAAATTATATCTGGGCATTTGGTTGGTTAGATTTCGTCAAATTTTAGTTATTTGATATGATGTGAATTCGATTTATTTTTTAATTACCAGATTTTGTGAATAATTTTTTCTCGCATTTTTTATTTGCAACAATGTTTTTTTTCTATGTTTTATTTTCAAGAATTTTTTAATGTAGTTTTTGAATAATTGTTCGCTCATGAAGTTGAAAAAAAGACTAAATTACACTCAGTTTTATTTACCGAGATATGCACGTTCTCCTATTGGGTATAATTTGTTCATCATCAACGTTTTTTAGTGAAATTAAAAATTTAATTGAAGAAGTGAAATTCTATAAATTCGTGTTCGAGTCAAAAAAAATCACAACGTGATAAGCTCTTTTTCTAAAATGATGGTTATTGCCCAGCTTGATTAACATGATGTGCTAAAATCCTACTAAACGTACTTGAAGTAGAAAATATAAATTCTTGATGTAAACGTCTTTATACGAGTATTTACTTTTAGTAGGTACGTACCTATAATTAATTATAGAAAATATTCTATTCAATTTTTCATCTTTTTAAATCATATTTTGATAAGCAATTACATTTAAAAAAAATCTCGTACGCATTTGTAGCGAAAAAAAAAAAAGAATAATTTAAGTTATTGCCATCTCTTCTTCATCGTAGGTATCTGTAAGTGAGTATGTAACAAATTTGAACTTTCGTTGTATAAGTATAAGCTGGGTTATTTGCAAATAATACCTAATATATTGAAATTCCCCAATAAAAAAAATATTGATTTCATTATTATTATAACAATTTCGTTCTAAATATTTTCATACGAGATATAATGAAAAATTATCATTCGTTCCACTAAATGAAAAATCTTGATGAAATGATAGAAACATTAATATTACTATCTGCTAATCGTAGTGTGTAGTGAAGAACACACCCATCGTACCTACACACAAATACTAATGCTCTATAGTGGATTTCTAATAAATAACCATCGATAAAATCGATGGACCTCATTTAGTTTTGAAATAGAAAATAGAAAATAGATTTAGTTTCCAAATTGAATCGATCGATCAGAATTCATTCCTTCTTCGTGGGGTACTCTATTAAGGTGTACCTTATAGTTTTTTTATTTATTGAGTTTTTGTGAATGAATTATGTTCTCTTTTTTTTTTTTGGAAATAGAATAGAGCAATACTTAATTTTTTTGGAACAATTTTAACGCTTATATTTTGTGTCTAAAATAAGATCGCAAGAATAGTTGAACTTGTTATATTAGATACACGGGGATTTTCTTTGGTATGTCAATAACCTTATTTAATATTTGTAATGATCATGTTGATCAGCTTATACCTACTTATTACCTATATGCTTATTATTCCTACTGTATCGTATAATATTTGAAGATTATTAATCTTGGAATTTTTTTTTTAATTGTTTGCTGGAACTAACGTATTCTAGTTGATTTTTTTTTATTTATACGATTACAAGAATAATCTACAAAGGATAATTGATAAATTTATCGATTCATTTTGTTTTCTCATAACATCTATACTCATAATATAGAACATTTATTTTTGCCGGGCTTGAAAACAAAATTTCCGTGTCTTTTTAATGACCCAGATTCATGACATTTTCGAAAGACCTCGTGTAAACACTGTTGACCAATTTAAAACCTTCAATGCTTCAGTAATCAGTCGTGTTTTTGCATTCGGTAATATTGTATTATCTGTTTGATGAAATTTCGAAGAAACACCTCGCATTTTTGTTTAAAATTTCATCCATATAATGATGTCGATACTGCATGGAATTTATTATGAATTGAACGTTTAACTGGCCTACTTTAAGTGGTATTATTTACTAACAAGATTCACCACGTAGCTAAATGTATTCATCCTTGTGTTAAAAATCGAATCAGAATGACAAATAATGCCGTAGAGTAAGTATTTTTAGTGATCACTAATTACATAACAAGATAATTTAATATCTCGTCAAGATTTGCTAATACCGGTAAATATACACGAAAAATTATACCTAAATTATTAAAAAAGCATTACAATTTTGGCCTAATTGTATTCTCGAATTTGTGAACTGTTAGAGACGCGTAATTGTATTTTTCGTTTCTTGATTGGTCACATCTTCGATTGAAAAAATTAATTAGAATTTTACGGAATATCACATACCCACTTAGATTACGCAATATTATCGCAACTCGCTGTTCCATTATCGATTTCCGTGAACCTGAACTTTGTAGTGCATGTGCGTTGCTTGTAGGTGTTTCCCCAAGCATAGGTATTTGAAATGGTAGACCATGGTGGACAAAAAATAGGTTATTTTGATAGGTGCACGAAATAAGTAATTTGATAGGTGCTAATGAAATATTTTATTTTTTAATATTTCATTAGCATTTTAACAATAAAAATTGACTAAAATTCTTTCAGTACAACAATAAAAGTAAATCTATTACACTTTTGCAGTTTAATGATTGCATTAACAAAATTGCACCTATTTAATGAAATGAAATTCATCGATAATAATTCTTGGAAGTAGTGCGAACTCATTGAACTGATGAACTGTTCACTAATTTCTTCCTGTCTTTTTTTCTTTCAGAGACGAAGAGGAACAAGAAGCTCCAATCTTGCACTCGATAAGTAACACCGAAGCGATGGTCATCAAAGGCAACGAAACGTATAAAAAAATAATCGGCGGAGAGCATAATTATTTGCTTTCGGCATTATGCATTTCATTCGGAATGGCCACTTGGTTACCAGTGAATGCGATCTATACTCAGATGCCACTTTTCACTCAGTTTGCCCCAGAAGGCTGGTCTTTACCTTCGTATTTTTCTGTTCTTGTGCAAATAGCTAATGTAGCTCCGATCGCGTACTATTTCATTAAAGATCGAAAATGTTGCTCGGATTCGATATTAATATGTTTCTTTTTGTTATTAGGAACTTCATCGTTATTCTTGCTATCGTTCACATATTACATATCTATATCAGTATTAGGAGAGCTGCATAGTTTTTTCTTCTTCTTATTTGCATTTTTCCTGTCCTTAGTTGGTTGTATAAGTTCTGTGTTATTCTTACCATTCATGGGTAGACTACCTGAGATTTATTTGGTCTCTTATTTCATCGGTGAAGGCTTTAGCGGTCTTATACCGAGTCTTTTAGCATTACTGCAAGGAGTCGCTAAGCATCCAGTTTGTGTAAATGTCACCGTAGACGGTAATGTGACGAGCAAAGAGATCTATCAACCACCATTATTCAGCTCGACTATTTTTCTGATAATTATTTCAGCTTTGATGCTGGTGAATACATTGAGCTTCGTATATTTAAATTATTTCTCCAATCTGATGGCCAAATATAGCGTCCAGTCTAAAGAGAAACGCGATTCCCCGCAAGTGGATATGAATGGAATGAAAAGTACTGAAATAAAGGATCCCGATATACCTAAAATAATGTTGGTACTTTTGTTAATAGTGCAAGGAGTTATTAATTGTTTTTCTAACGGTATTTTACCGAGTATAATGTCCTATTCGTGTCTACCTTACGGTGCTGAAACTTACCACTGGTCTGTGAATATAAACCAGATTATTGGACCTTTATCTTCGTATTTCGCTTATTTTATACCCTTGGTTTCAATTAGACTATTAACCGTATGTTGCCTTATCGAAGTGATTTGTGTGAATTATGAACTAATTACTGCCTTAACGAGCCCATTACCGCCGCTGGTTGGAACCGATATTGGAGTTGTGACCATAGTGAGTATTAAGATTTAGAGATGTTGCCAAATATTTATGCACTTTTTTCAATTTATTTTTTTATTTTACAGATTCTCGTATGGGTGTTAGGTGCTGGTTTAATCTCGTATATTAAATTATCGATTGCTGCTATTTTGAGGAGGCGACATAAAAAAGCTTTATTCAACTACGGTGTTGCAACTCAAGTTGGTTCGACAGTTGGAGCAATATTAGCCTTTATCGTAATAAATTACGCCAAGTTATTACAAGATATGCCAAAGAAGAAATGCGAATGAAACTAATTATAAAATGTAGCTGTTCCCCTTTGAATAATACAAATTTTCATTTTCTGTGATATAAATATAGATGTAACAATTTTTTAATGGAAAATAGTGATATTCTTTTTTAATATTTTATATCTGGTGTTTTTATTTTTTGTTGAATTTCACGAGTATGTGTTTTGTCGTCATTTCTCATAGTTGTTTTTCAAGAAAAATTGTGTTATTTATTAGTACCTTTTGATTCCTTTTACCGCATAGATTTCGTATACGATAGATAGTTATTACCATTATGAGTGATTTTATCGGGACAATAAATCCTAATTTGTGTATTTCATGTTCTACGTGTGAAATTAATTACTCAGTGTAGTTATAAGAACGTTTATTAAAAGTTACAGTGAACAATACATTCCAAGAGTTCATAATGAATTCGAGAATAGGATTATTAGGTAGCTTCGTATTCTTTTTTTTTTTTTTTTTCAAGCATATTGTAAAATAGTGTAAGGTTGAGATCTTCATTCTTGACTATATGGGTGGACAAACTTTCAGCGTGTAAGTTGAAACAGCTAATCGCATACATGAACGAAAGGGGCATAAAATACCCAAAAATATCAACATCACCCATTCATTTGATTAGATAATGGCTGGAAATTCACAAAGCTTTGACAGATAATCAGAAATTGGATATCTTCACGAGTTCTTCGATGAAATGCAATAATTGGCAGTTAGAACGCTGATTTTATTAATCTTCACTATATTCACCGCTTTTCCATCCGATTATAGGGCCAAAGTTGTTCTAAATATCATCTCGTTTTCGTCTCGAATAGAACGTATAAATTCAAACACGATATAAAAAGGATAAGCAATGTAAGTGATGCCAATGTTGAGAAATATTTAAAAATAGCACGATTTTTCACATTCCCTCGACATCGGAAATAAAATGATATTACTTCGGAGAAGTTTCAGATTCCTTGAGAATATTTGGACGTTGCTGCATAGAAAGAATACGATTTTGTAAATAAGAACGCCATTCTGAATCTGGAATAGAGGTAGCCCATGAAGGAGTGGCTGAAGGTGGTAAAGTTACTCGTGCCATTGCTGCTTTCACTTGTTCGAAATCAACGGCTATATCTCTTTGAGTATATTCTGTTGGTTCAGTCTACAAGATGAAATTTATAAAGGTTAATTTTCAATTAATAATTCATAGATAGTAAACACATGAAGTTACTTATAACCTACATCGTTATCACAGACTGGTGAAAGATCTGATGGATTAGCGTCACTAGTGATATGTTCCTCCTCACTATCCTGTGTGGTCAAATTTAAAATATTTGGTATGAAGTGAATCAGCATAATGCAGTAATATTTTATGAACTTACTTCTGCGTCGCTATTGGAATTTTCCTCCCAATCAGGTAAGTTATCGCCATTGGTTAGTAGATGATATTCATTGTAATTAATGATTTCTTCGCGTTCATTGTCTACGATATCTGCATCTTCGTTGTCGGAATCTATCATTACCACTGAAGGGAAAGATATATCATCAGAAAAAGAAGACCCGATCGGAGGATCTGGTAGCCAAGTACCACCCATCAGTTATCAATTAATGCAATATTCAAAGAGGAAACAATTAAAGCACGAAAAGTTGTGGGATGATAACAAATCGTAACAAAATAAGGATCGAAAGTTCGAAACACGAAAACGCGTAATGAAAATATGAAATCCAAGCATTACAAAATCGCAATACTTCAGAACGAAACTTCGTGACTGCGTGAGTTATAACTTATAACTTGTACATGAGTCACGGCTGAAAATTCCATTCTTGGTATATTGATAACGATAAGGTGAAACATCATTTTTTCTTTGGAGAAAAGCCGATAATTTATTTTATAATACAAATCAATTAATGACAAGTAAATTTATTATACTACACTAACAATTTAACAGAGAGAAAAAAGTGTCAATAATTCATGATCTTAGCCAAATCTTAGCATTTCTGTTTAATTTTTACAAATTATACCTGTTATGAGATTGGTTTATTTGATATTCAGTGATTACCAATAGAAATCATTCTACATAGAATTGTAACCGACCAATGAGAATGAAGGTGGTAAACGCGATAGTATAAATACAACTTTACTTCACAATTGGCTCATTCAGTGTTCTATAAAGTGGAAGTAACCAGTGTGTATTTATCGGAGGATCGTTAACCGTTCAAATTATTCATCTTCGTAACAATGGCAAGAACCAAGCAAACCGCGCGTAAATCTACCGGTGGTAAAGCCCCTAGAAAGCAGTTAGCTACTAAAGCTGCCCGTAAAAGCGCACCAGCTACTGGCGGTGTGAAGAAACCTCACAGATATCGCCCTGGCACAGTGGCATTGAGAGAAATCCGTCGTTATCAAAAGAGTACCGAATTGTTAATCCGTAAATTACCATTTCAACGATTAGTTCGTGAAATTGCTCAAGATTTCAAAACTGATTTACGTTTTCAAAGTTCGGCTGTAATGGCATTACAAGAAGCGAGCGAAGCTTATTTAGTCGGTTTATTTGAAGATACTAATTTGTGCGCTATTCACGCTAAACGTGTAACTATTATGCCAAAAGATATTCAGTTGGCTAGAAGAATTCGCGGAGAACGAGCTTAAAATTACATCAATTGTTAAATCGGCCCTTTTAAGGGCCATCAATTATATTTCTTCTACGATATGATCATTGCGCATTAATAATATAAATTATGGAAGTATAACCATCTGTTAGTATAACCGTTCATCTGCTTGTACCTCATAGATGTTATCTTTTGGTAATGAAGTATTGTTCATTCATTCAGGGATGAAAGCATGAAATCAGGGTTGATAATGATGAAAGTGTCACATGTGTAGCAACAAGTTCCAAATTTAAATTATTTCCCATTGCTGGAACACCTACACTTGACATCATTTTTGAAGCTGAATGAATTATCAAGAGCTACATAGTTATGCATTGAATGTTCCCTCGTGTAGGTGATTATTCAATTTATTGTAATCAAATGCCATTAATAATTCGGTGGTACCTTGGAATTATTTCATTTGATGATTGAAATTTATTTGAAAAGTAAAGTATTGATGAAAGTGAGTAATTTTGTCAATTTTGATTCTTCAGCACCTATTTCATTAATGTTTTTCATCATGTTCTTCCAGTTACAACAGTTTACTGAATCGTTGGAACCTAATGGCGTTAATACAGTATTTCAGTGTTGTAATGAGATTATTCTTTGAGAATCACTCATGTGAGAAAGAAAGCTGTACTTACACTAGCTTGTAGTTAACTGCCTACATAGATATAATGAAATTAATAATTTACTTACATTACACGTAATTACCGCAAATAATCATAATGTAGAAGAAATAAGATTGGTGGCCCTAAAAAGGGCCGTTTTGAAATTACGCACATAGAAGCACGTTTAAGCTCTTTCTCCACGAATTCTTCTAGCCAACTGAATATCTTTTGGCATGATAGTTACACGTTTAGCGTGAATGGCGCACAAGTTAGTATCTTCAAATAAACCGACTAAATAGGCTTCGCTCGCTTCTTGCAATGCCATTACAGCAGAACTTTGGAAACGTAAATCAGTTTTAAAATCTTGAGCAATTTCACGGACTAACCGTTGGAATGGCAATTTACGGATCAACAGTTCTGTGCTCTTTTGGTAACGACGGATTTCTCTCAATGCAACAGTTCCAGGGCGATATCTATGAGGTTTCTTCACGCCACCAGTAGCTGGAGCGCTTTTACGAGCAGCTTTGGTAGCCAATTGCTTCCTAGGTGCCTTACCACCGGTTGACTTACGAGCAGTTTGCTTAGTTCGAGCCATTGCAGAGAATACAACCACTAATACACGTTAATCACGGGAACGGTAGACAAGTAATGATGACGAATGAAATGTTTCGCCATATTTATACACTTTTATTCAGTACCTTCCCTCTGATTGGTAATATCACATCTTTCATGAAACACATATTCATATTCCATTGGTTGCCGGCAGAATTCAAATGAGCCAATTATAGAGCAAGAATTGGAAAGAATGATACTTTTCCAAATTTTCTTTATTCGATGTTTTTATTTGAAGCAAAAAAGTAATTCTTTTGAATTTACGAATTTTTTCAAAAATTGGGATGAATTTTTGTTAAAGTGATGAATTATGAATACTTCCCTATTCAAATTTGTAGTAAAATATTACCATTAAAAATCAAAATCAAAAAACCTTTATTGAGGACTAGTACATATTTCGCTTATTAAGTATATTAAACTAGAGTATCCTCGGCCCAAAATGAGCAAAGGTCTCCTGCAGTCGATCCCACTCACTTCGATCACCAGCCACTCTTTGGAAATTTTTTTCCCTCAAAAAAGCGCTTATGTCGTCCTCCCATCTAGCTAGCTGTCGTGTGGGACAGAAACCAAAATGTGGATTTATATGTCTTTATTCGTGCCACGTGCCCTTCCCACCTCCATTTTTGCCTTCTTATATATTTTACCACATTTGTATTATCTTTTAAGATTGATTTTATAGTTTTTAATTTTTTTTCTATCTTTTTTCTTGAAGTTTAATATTGCTCTTTCCATCGAATTTTGTGTTGTTTCTAATTTTTTTATAATTTTTGATGTTAATGACCATATTTGGCATCCGTATGTTAAGGTGGGCACGACACACATGTTGAAAATTTGGCTTTTTTGTGAATTTTTGAAGGGACCCTTAAAAATGTTCTTTAAAGAACAGAATTTTGCCCATGTTTTTGATATTCTTACATTGACCTCTTTTTCTGTTCGATTTTCAAAAGATAAATTTTGTCCCAAATAGGTAGCCTCGTATACTGGATTGCTTAGACTATCGTTTATTTTGATCTTGTTTGTAAATGTATTTTTTGTTAGAATTTTTGTTTTTTCAACGTTCATTTTTAAACCCGAGTCCTTCCCTTCTTTTGCTAATTCTTTAATCATATTTTTTAATTCAGTTACAAAGCTAGACAGGAGGACGACGTCGTCCGCAAATATCAAATTTGTAATTCTTTCTCCATTAATTACTAATCCCTTGTTGGTCCAGTTCATTTTTTTGAAAATTTCTTCGAGCGCACAATTAAATAATATCGGGGATAGCGGATCACCCTGTTTCACCCCTTTTTTTATTTCAAAATATTCCCCTTCTAACTCTCAAATTTGTAGAAAAATATTACCATATTGCACAAAATTCAAAATTATACTTTGTGAGTGATTTTGAAAATTACGATTCCTTGCTTGTATGTGTAGACATTGGTTGGATTTTTTTGGTTCGTTATATGTTCGTACTTTAACTACGACATGTATTATATATTTTTTTCCATCTTAGATACATTAGGAGCACCAAAAATCAATTGAAAAACATCACGCATCAGTAAAAAATTTGTTAGAGCCAGAGGTTATTGACTATAACGTTTTGCAGTTTTTACTTTTTGGAACTGTACATTAAAAGTTTCCTGCCCGAAGGGCGAGTTTTGGAGCTTGTGTATATATATAAATTTAATTTAAGAAAAAAATTATTATTTCTTTTACAAAGCCAATTATAATTAGTCTACTTAAATTTAAATAAAAAAAAAATATATATATATATATATAAATTGAAAATTATAAAATAATTTCTTTAAATTTTTATTATTCAATAGTGATAAGAAAACATATTTACTTTTATTAAAATTAAATTAATAAAGAAAAAGATTAAAATATTTATTTTTAATATTAATATTGAATTTATTAAAATTAAAATAAGTAAAATTAATAATGATAATGAAGAAAAAATTAAATAAATAAAAAAATGCTGTTCGAATTCAACTCTTGGAGATTTTGCAAACAAAATAGGTATGTCTAATTTTTACCCTGCACATGTTTCCAAAGTAAGTATCACAACTCTGCTTTCAAATGACACATTTTAGGTGTTACGTTCAAAGTTGATGCTTTAAAAAAAATGAATAAAAAATTTAATCACTAAAAGTTGTGACAGAAATAGCGATGAATCCAATAAATATATTCGACTAATTTTTATAATTTATTTCTACGAATAATGAGAGTACACATAGGCGAATTAAATTGAATAAATTTAACATTTAACAAAACATGCGTAATTCTGTGATGATTAAGGCATTTCGCTTGACTTATCATTCTAACCGTCATGGTCCTCTTCCCAATTCCACAAGCCGTCACATTAACCACTTCGTTGAAGCAATCGCATCCTCTGTATAAATTTTCCACATTAATCATCGTAATATTACAAGGTCCTTGGTCTTGAGGAGGTGGAGGGTATTTCGTTTCAACCACTCTTCTGCTGTAGCAAAGTCGTTTGTTTTTTGCAGTGTTATCGCATGCTACTCTGAAATGAAAATGTTTTGTTTCAAAAATACGTAATGATTTTTCAACGCTTTAAGGAAAATGTTCAGGTATAGTCGAGGTATACCCGAAGCTAAAGAAAAGTCTAATTGGTACCAAGAACAATATCAGTAAATAAAAATTGAGGAATGAAATCTCACTATTTCAAAAATATATTTTGAAATAATTTTTCATGTATAAAACTGATTAGCGGTTGAAATGAAAAAATTATTTTACTTACTTATCTCCTTTAACTCGTGTACCCCAGGTGACATTGGAATGAATACATTCCTTCCTCTTACCACTAAAACCAACTCGAGAGAAATTATTCGTGTTTTTTGAAAACCCAATATCACACTGCACAAAGTACGCGAATATGAATATAGAAATCAGATCGAAACATTGATATATTTTCATTTTGATCGATTACAGAAACTCTCAAGTCTTTATGCTTTGGAATTTTTTTCTCAAACTGCATACATCTCTTTGGTTGTGGAGATTTTATAAAAAAGTACACAGTGCTTTATCTATTTTACAAGCAAAAGGAAAGTAGCTCGAAACTAAATAATCATTAATTTTATTTCAGCATTGACGATTATTTGGAATTATTGATAGCTGTTTGATGCAACTTTTTTCAAAATTCTAATTTGCAGCACTTAAAAACTCATCCACACATCAAAACACCTTGTCAAAGATTTCATGAGAAGAAGAATGTGTTTTTTGATATGTATATTTAAAATTAAAATTTGATTTTAAACTTGTCCCAACACCAAATTCCTTACATATCTTACATCACATTCTTTACTAGTACGATCCTCAAACTTATGCAGCGATTCAGTAAGCGATTAAAAATTTAAATTGAAATGTAAAAATAACAATGAGTTTAGGAAAAACTACCTCATCCCCATTCTCCAAGTCCAACATACTTCATAAACATAACTTACATTACCGTATCCAAGTAAGTTGCTAAAATTAAGTAATTTGTAACTACTTAAGTTACGGTAATTTATGGTAACTTGGCAATTTCTTTTTTTTTTGGACTTGGAAAAATTCAAAATTTGGTAAGTTACGTAATTTGGGTTACCTACATTATCAAAAATTTGTAACTTAAATAAGTAATTTAAGACATCTCTAGTTACAAGTGATATGACATAAATTTCAATAGTTTATTTCAGATAATTGAGTTCTGCTAGAATTTATTTAACGTATCTCTGAAAAATAGGCGCCCTTAATCAACTCTTTCGCTTAAAATACCGTTTCAGTTATTTTTATAGGCATTTAAGCCACGATTTCATTGGGCGTTATATTAAATCGGATGTCACGATCAACTTTGTTATTCATGAATTAAAAAAAATTTATCAAAAACCCTATTGTCAGATTCCCCAGACCTCGCTTAGTTTTTTTTTTTTTTTTTTTTTAACATATCAAAACATGTTTTTCTTGGTTATAACAGTTTCTAGATTTCTTATGGTTTAAAACAGGTTTTAAAAAAGTGTTTTCAATGTAAAAAATCCTAAAATCATATGAATCAAAAATCAGAATACAGTTAGATTAAGTATCCTAATTTGGACTCAGATTTCAGAAAATTCACAAATTTAGGCTATTGAGATAAATATTAAACTTTTGGTGTTGATATTTTTCCATTTCAGTTTTTCTCTTTTGTATTGCTGAAATACATTAGAAGACTACATTAAAAAAATCAAAGTTAATAAATACGTTAAAGAAGAAAAAAAAAAAACCAAAAAAAAACATTCTAACAATATAATTTTCTAATGCCAAAATTTGAAAATTTTCAATTACACAGCTCGCTTTTCAAAAGATTGGATCAGCAATATTTGCGATACCTGAAACTTTGTATCCTTAATTAGTGTAGAATATAGGAAAGTATAAAATTGTTGTCTCATTAGAAATTTTGTGCTTTATTTGATAGTACTTGAGAAAATACTCTTTTTTAGAAAAAAATGTTCATTATATTATGTAATAGGTATGCTTGTATTATTCAATTATGAATTTTTTCATTTTTTCACATACATTTGTAATTAGTCAACAAAATAATGAAATAATAATTATTTTTTAAATCTTTTAAATATAGTATACCTATGAAGCACCAAACTGTGTGTATTTTAACGTTGTAACATCTCAAACTTATCTAAAGATGTTAAAAGTGGAGTCTGTAAACAAGAAAAAAATTTAAATATATTATGTATTTTTAGAATATAGCAATGGGATATTGAAAGGATAAATAGTAAATGTAGAAAAAATTAGTAAACTAGGTAGCACTAAGTACCACAAAATATAAATGAACAGAAAACACTTTTTTTTTTTTTTTTTTTTTTTTTTTTTTTTGGATTTGTCTACAGCTCGGCCAATCTGACAAAAAACTCTCGGCCCGAGAGTAGCCTCAACGATCAATATATCTTCACTGGACGCGTCCTAAGGGATCACTCACTTATTCCCTGTAAACAAGCAAAAAATATACCAGCTGGTTAAATCAATCATAATGTGCACCTCTAAATAACGAAACCACAACTTTATTCGTGCTACGACGAATTCTCACTATTCGAACCTGCTGATGATTCGGTTTGTGAGCTCATGTACGATTTCCGTACTTCAAATGGTTTCAATCGGTCGGATGCATGCAATCCTTCATATCGTCGCCTAGTTCTCTTTGAAGAAGGCAAATCCTCTACTATATACCGATCATTGGGTAATACCTTTTTGATAATAAAAGGTCCTTTATATCGAGGGAGGAGCTTACGACTCCTTCCATCATTTGACCCTTTTTGTTGTAGAACCAATACTTGTTGGCCTTCTCTATATTTTTTGGGAGATTTACGATTTTTATCATAGTGGTATTTTTGTTGGGCTTGCTTGTGCACGATATTTTGGGATGCTTGTTTCCGCAGTTCTGGCAAAACAGCTTTACTAGGTTCGCTAATATGATTTGTGATAAACGAATCCTGCCTACCGTGGCTGAAAACCGAAAAACAATTCGAATGGCGTCATACCAGTTTGAGCTGAACGTAGTATTAAGCCCCCATTGTACATCTCGTACAGCGGTATCCCAATGATCCTCTTCAGTAATAGCGGCGATGAGAGCGTTGTTAATTGTGCGATTCATGCGCTCTACTTGTCCGTTCGCTCTAGGAGTACTGGTGGCAACACAAATCTTTACTACGCCTAAATTAGTACAAAATTTGTCGAACTGAGTACTTGTGAACGCGGTCCCTCGATCTGTAATCATCCGGCGGGGAACCCCAAAAATTGAGATGATCTCTTCTAAAAATTTCATAACTGGCGTAGTCTTGGTACTCTTTATGGCTTTTAAGAATGTAAACTTTGTAAAAGCATCAACAACTACTATTAGGTAATTGTTGCCTTTCCGGCTCTTTACGTAAGGTCCTAGGTGATCCAGATGTAATGTATCAAAAGGTACTGCAGCCTTTTTTATAACATGTAACGTCCCTTCTAATTTACCTCCTTTCCGTTTTGAGTATGAACAACTTAAACAAACGTTAATATAATTTCGTACATATTTACGCATCGAAGGGAACCAGTAATATCGTTTTAATGAATGCAGCGTTTTGTCCACTGATAAGTGCCCAGCGTCATCATGATAATATCGTAACAGCGTACTTCTACTAGACTTAGGTACTACCCATTTAGTCCCTTCAGGGGTCTTTCTATGTAAACGTCCTTCTTTAAGCATATACTCTTGGCGAATTATTTCTTCCTCTTTATTCAGAGGTTCCCGTTTAAGGACTTGAGTCAAATAATTACAACGGTCATCCTGCAATTGGATAGCGAGTAACCAATCCGATTCGTCTATATCAATAGAGAGGATATGTGTTTGAGTTTCCGAGTTACCACATTCGGCTCTGCTGAGTGCGTCCACATGGGGCATCTTAGTACCAGACCTATACTCGACTTGAAAGTCATATTCCTGCAGCGCTAACCACCACCGGGCAACTCGAGGTGTTAAATCTCGTTTTAGAAATGTATCTCTAACTGCGCTACAGTCAGTTATGATTTTGAAGGGTTTACCTAGTAGATAAATACGAAACCTCTTCAAAGTCTCCACAACTGCTAAGGTTTCTAATTCGTACGAATGAAATCGTTGCTCATTCGGGAAGTTTTCCGGCTAAAGTACATCACTGGCTTATTTTCTCCAGTTTCTTGCTGTTGTAGCAGTATACCCGCTAACCCCCATTTACTAGCATCTGTATGTATTTCTGTGGGCGAGTTAGAACGATATGGAGCGAGAACTGGTCTTGAAACTAATTTTTCCTTCAATTTGTCGAAGGCGTGTTGCTGCTCCTCACCCCACTTGAACATCGCAGACTTTTTGGTAAGTTCAGTCAATGGTCGTGCAATTTCGGCGTATCTCTCAACGAATCGACGAAAATAGCTCGCTAACCCAAGAAAAGTTTTCAGTTGACGAGTGTTTGTAGGTACTGGGAAATCATGGACGCATTTTGTCTTCCTAGTTCCAGGACGTACGCCATCTTTGCTTATTGTATACCCAAGATAATCTAATTCTTCTCTAAGGAACCAACATTTTTGGAAACGAAGTGTTAGATTTGCATCAGTTAATGCTTTCAAGACTTTTTCCAAATTCTCTAGTGCTTCTGGTATTGTATGGGCAGGGATTAGTACATCGTCAAGGTACGTTAAGGCAACATTAAACGTAAAGCACCAAGCACTTTGTTCATGTCCTTTGAAAGACAGCTGGTCCGTTTACTAAACCAAATGGCATGCGTAAAAATTCGTACTGACCATCTGGAGTAACAAACGCTGTCTTTTCGATGGATTCCTTACTCACAGGTATCTGGTAATAACCAGAGGCAAGATCTAGGCTTGTAAAGAAACGTCGTCCTTCTAAACGGTCTAACAAGTCTTCGATCCGTGGTAGAGGATATTTATCTTTAATGGTCTTACGGTTTAAGGCCCGGAAATCTACACAAAGACGTTGTTCACCATTCTGCTTCTTCACCAAAAGTATTGGGCTAGCGTACGGTGAACTTGATTCTTGTATGATTCCGCTACCTAATAGCTCTTGAATAATTGCCTGTACCTTCATTCGTTCATCATATGACATACGGTAAGGTCGATAAGTAACTGGGGTAAGATCATCGGTAATTATATCTATTTCAGAAACACCAGTTTTACCGATTTCGCTAGAGTCCAAAGCGATGCAGGGTCGGTATTTATTGAGTAAATTCAATAAAGATTGCTGGACTTCATCTGGTAAATCCTCAGGTATTTGCGAGGTCAAATCTGCTATCGTGAGTTTCGCAAGTCCCCTACTTCAGTGGTCAGACAGCTGTACTTAACATCACCTTCCGCATCTAGGCGACACTTTTCCGCGCGGGCTATGACTTGTCCTGTTTGATAGCACACTACCTGACTTGAGTAGTTATAAACAGGGATCACGGCTCCAGGCGCAGTATTTATTACACAGGCGGATATTAAATGAGCCCCTACTGGCCAAGGGCGTAATTGCTCGTCAACAAATACGTCGGTTTCTTCATCGCAACAAACAGAGACAAATCCCACATGATGAGAGGGTATCTCAACTTTCCCCATTGTCCGCAATGCTATCCGCTTGCTTCCGGATTCTATAACTGATGGTAAGTTGACTTCCTCTTTCATCTTCAAGTACGGCTTTCCTCCCAAAATGATCATGGCCACGTCCTTGTGGTTGGTAAACGGCTGTCCAATAATTAAGGGTATCTGCTGACTATCATCTGGTACGACCAAAATGACCACTTGTAGTGATGCACCATCGACTTTTAGGTTTGCTGTTGTTTCATACCGTGAAATCACATATCCACCACCGTATCCACACAATTTCACCATCGTGGGTCGTAACTCGAGCCCCAACTTGATGGCATCACTATGCCGGAGCATAATTGACCTGCTTCCTTGATCTAAGTAACCCTCGATTGCAGAACCATTTATTTGACAATCAACAAATAGACGACTATTTGTATCAGATGAACTTACAGCTAAGTTAGTATTAAGAACGTTAGAACACTTACCTTTCGGTGGATCCGGTCGATTCTGATGGTGAAAGCGTTTTCTATTGTCCCGTCGGCCTTGAGACTTACATTCATCCGCATTGTGGCCTAAAAAGTTACATTTTGAACAGCGTTTTTCTGGCTTTGGACAATTTGTATACCGATGGTTGGGAGATCCGCAATTGTAGCATTTCGACGTTGATGGATTTCTGTGAACTTTGGAGGTATCTGCGGCGTCTGGACGTCTGTTTCGTCGCTCCGTATTTGCAGCTTCTTTTGTAGAGGATAGATATTTTTCAAAGAGGGCTTCTGGAGTCTCGTAATTGCCTGCCCTGGCAGCTGCTTGGAGCGCTACATCAGTTAACCCATCTATGATGCATGAAACTGCCTCTCGACCTTCAATTTTTACTGACCTTAACAATTCCATTTTTTCTAAAAAGTAATGTGTCATAGATTCTCCAGGCAGTTTTCTACGGTTCACCAACTTTCGCAAGGTTGCTGAGAAATCTACGTGATCCGGGAACATCCTTACGAGCATTGATTTCCACTCGTCCCAGTTGTGATTATAACTCGCCAAATTATTATACCATTTTCGTGCGGCGCCCGAGAGTCTAGATTGTAGCAGGTAGACAGAGACTACTTCATCCCAGCCATTGACTGCACAAATCTGTTCTACTCTGTTGATCCAAGCGCTGGTAGTCATGGATCCTTCACCTGGCGTAAATTCGGGCACGCAATCCACACGAATATTCACTGGCACAGTCTTTCTAGGGTGAGTTAATCGCCCAACTTCATCCTCCAGTCTTTTAAACCTCCTTTCCAACGAGGAACGAGAGGAAGAATCGTTCCTTGCTGCTGGCGAACGTCTATTGGTTCGGGATTCTCCTCTACAGCTGCTGGATCCAGATTCCCTCGGACGTGGTGAACGTCTAACGGACCTGGACTCCCTCGAATGGCTGTTAGATCCCGCTTCCCTCGAACGTGCTGGACGTGCTTCCCTCGAACGTGCTGGACGTGCTTTCCTCGAACGTGCTGGATGTACCTCCCTCAGACGTGCTGGACGTACCTCCTTCGGACGTGCTGGACGTGCTTCCTTCTGACGTTTCCTGGTTCGTACTTCTGCAAGAGGGCTGTTGGAACTCGCTTCCCTTGGACGTTTCCTAGGTCGTGCTTCTCTAAGACGGCTGTTAGCTCGTCCCCGCTTGGAAATATCTTCTCGTCCTGGCGAGTGACTATTCTTACGTGAAGGGGCAGCTTTCCAGTGACAGCGCGTCCTCGGATTCCATGGGGATGACGAAGTTGAAGATCGTGTAGGTTCTCGAGAGCGGCTCCGATCTTCTTGGCCAACCTCGCCTCTTGAAGTGCCCGGCTGCGGTGAATTGTGTTGATCCATACGCTGCACGGGGACATCCACTGCGCTCCTATTCTTCCTTGGTCTACCTCTTCCTCGGCCTGACATGGTTGCTGGTAGCACCCCACACCTGACTTGTAGAAAAAATTAGTAAACTAGGTAGCACTAAGTACCACAAAATATAAATGAACAGAAAACACTTATTGTCAACGAACTTTATTACAAGATGTATATAAATCTATAAACACGAAAAATGTAATAATCACACACGCGAAATAAATAATAAATGAGAGAGTCACAAGAAATATATGTATATACACGAAAATGTAATGATCACGACAAACTCTAAAAGGCAACTGCCCCGAGGCCTCTCTCTCTCGTCGCGAAGTAAGCAGGTTGTCCTACCCCCACCAGGAGTCAGTGACATCACAGCCCCTTCTCCTCGACGCAAGAGAAAGGCTCCTCTGACCACGTTTTTTTTTTTTTTTTTTTTTTTTTTTTTTTTTTTTTTTTTTGGATTTGTCTACATAAACAACCAAGAAATATTCGCAGGAGCATAAAAATATTTACTAAAGAGAGATAGGTATCGAAATACGATTGTTTTGTAAAGAAGATCGACGATCGGAATAAAGATGCTTCCCACTTGATTGACAGGGCAACAAACTGGTTTGTTTTTGTTGGTGTTCGGCCACAGAATACAAGATCCAGTACTCGCTGGCGACTAGAAGTACCAAAAGTTGTGCAATATGAGTTTGATGTTTGAGGAAAATTTTCCAATATGACAATATTACCAGCATATTGTGTTTGGGTTCCCTATGTTTTATCGAAAGTGGTAGAGGTATTATTTATTATTGTTTATAATTCAAAATTCATTGTACCTATAAGTAGTTTGGGAATGAATACCTACAGTTATGATAATACCGTTCAAATAGTATGACCATTAAATGAAATATTAGAACTAAATAAAACATTATACTTGGTGTGAACATTTATAAATAAAACAATAGAAAAGTTCAAAATGGCAATTTTCGACTTCACGATGAAGGGAACTAAGTCTTTCTCTTCCTATAATTTGAAAAAATTTGTAAAAAACTGAAATTTTGAAATATTTGCATATATATCACACAAATAGAAAGCGCTAAACACCCTTTTTCAAATAAGCTCATTATGAAAAAATTACATTCGTAGGTAATAGATATGAAAGAATGAACTCTAAGAAACATATCTAAAATTTATGGCGCAACTATGAAATACTATTATAAGTCTTTGAAAGAAGTATGTAAAAATTTCGTTCAAAACGATTCGAAATTTTTTTCTTTTCAAAGGTAGGCAATTAAACTCACATATCTAATTCTCAATCGTAGCAAGTCAGTAGTAATTATAGGTATTTATTTATAAACGTATAGCCCTCTTGTACTTGAACAATGATTAATATAAAAGACGAAGCTTTTTTCATCTTCGTGCAAAATTGTAGATAATTAACCCTGAATCTTAATTGAAATTCATAGCAGCTGTACAAAATGTAAAAAAAATTAACAAAATGTAAAATTATTAGTTCACCTACTGTAATATCGCCGCTTTGTACCTATTATAAATGAATTTCTCTATAGATGCACTTCATTTTATATAGCATTTATTTCCTCAATAAAATCAATAATCATTGAAAGAATATTTTTTACTCAAATGATAATCATGTCTTACAATTTTTAACATAAAAAATTTGAATAAAATAATTTATTCGAGTCATCATACGCGTTCATTTAGTAAGTCCATGAATACATATACAAAGAAGTATAGAGCATAAGTTTTTTCGATATCAACGAAAAAAGTGCGAAAATGTGTGAATTTTGATCATTATGATGCAATGTACAGTTTACTAGATGAATATTTGAGAAAAATTTGAAATTTTGATCTCAAAAATGAAATGAATAGTATATTATTATCCGACTGTAGAGATCAAGTGCTATTCATTCGGCTGCCAACGAGTAAAAATTTGTGCTTGATGGCCCTAAGAAATAATTTTTTTGTTGGATTAATACTCATTGAGAATAAAATGAAGATGATTTTTCGGAAAGAAGAAGGATTACAGAATATGTATAAAATATCACCGTATTAATTTCCAATGCAATTAATTTAATTAAAATGCAATTATTTGAGTGTCTCGATATTTCGATTCAGAGTTGCTTGAAGGAAACCCATCACCAAATAGAAAAGAATGTTTAAATAGGCAAATATAATAGTTTGTTTTACTTTTCAAAGTTTTGGGAACAAATTAAAATTATTTTTATCCAAAAATAATCATTTAATGAGGTAAAATAATGAAATAATTAAAGTAGTAAAACACGAAATAGTAACTTTCACAATTCTAATAGAGTGAACGATGTGGCTTGTTTTCAATACAGTATTACTTTGACGCATCGCGGAATGATGTTTCCACTACGGTATTACATGTCAGTATATATTCTAAGTCGCGTTCTCACAACACCAATCTTACTTGTGTTCTCAGTGTTGCGTTTGCGTATCGTGTGTGTACAACGATTTTTAATCAAAATGACTGAATCTTCGACTGAAATCGCGCCCGCTACTCCAGTAGCTGCTTCGCCGAAAAAGAAGAAAACTCCAGTGAAGGCTAAAGCCGCCGCTAAGAAAACCGCATCTCATCCACCTACTGCTGCGATGGTCAACAATGCCATCAAAACATTGAATGAACGTGGAGGTTCTTCGCTTCAAGCTATCAAGAAATCTATCACCAGTACCTACAAATTGGATGCTGAGAAATTGGCCCCATTCATCAAGAAATACCTGAAATCTGCTGTTGAAAATGGTACCTTAATTCGTACCAAAGGTAAAGGCGCTTCTGGTTCTTTCAAACTGGCATCCAAGGCCGAACCGAAGAAAAAAGCTGCTGCCCCCAAGAAGAAATCTGCCGCGCCTAAAAAAGAGAAAAGTGAAGTCAAGCCTAAGAAGGTAGCTACGAAGGCTGCTGCTAAGAAGGATAAACCCGCAGCCGCGAAGAAAGCTGCGAAACCGAAGGCTGCTTCCAAGCCCAAACCAACTACTCCGAAAAAGGCTCCAAGTAAAGTGAAGAAAACTAAAGCTACTCCGGCGAAGAAGCCGAAATCGCCAAAGCCAAAGAAAACTGTAGCGAAAAAGCCGAAGAAGACTATCGCCAAGAAATAAGATGTCATTCGTATGAAGATTTAAAACGGCCCTTTTCAGGGCCACCAATTATATTTCTTCCACAATCTGGTATACAAAGTTGCAAGTTCTAAGATATTATGTGTGTTGAAATGTATAATGAATTTGAAAAAGTTGAATTAGTTATAAAGTAGGCATTGATATAAAAAAGTGAAACCAGGGTGTCTATAATCATCATTCATCACGTATGATATCTGTAGGTATTAAATAATAATGATGAAAAATTGATCAATAATTATTGTATTCTGAAGAGGCTATTTCACATACTCGATTTCATACTGGTAACTGGTTAGTGCTTTGCTTACCAAATCGACGGCCTAATTCCAAAACCTCGTAACTCATAACAAAAATTCACCTAATTTTTTGGAATTATGCCGTCGAAATTACCATTTTGGTACTCTTTGATTCTCATATACTACTTACCTGTTTCACTTGAAATTTGAAGTATACATCTATAGGTACATCTATAATGAGAATTTGAGAAACTCCACTGAAGGTTTTTTTGATTAACTGATTATTTGTCGAGAAAATCGCAAGAATAAATTGGCTTTTGAGGAGGCCATATTTCTTAGCTTATAACTCTCTAATAAATTGTAATTTTTCATTCTAAACAGATTAAAGAGAAGTGTCTTATCTTCTTCATTTTCAAATTTCAAGTTATCATAACAAACTCACGAAGAATTTTAGTCTCAAAAATGTCACTTTTTCAGCATTATCAATTTTGGTTCCCATTATGTATGACACGTGGTACCTGCGAAGTCAAGTTATACTGATAAAAAACCGTGTACGTGAAATATATCCTCAATTATCACCCCAATTGGATTCGTTCGACATTTTCTTTTCTTTCAAATGATCATTACAATCACATGAGATTATGTTCTTTTATCGAATGAATAATTTTAATTTTTATGAAACAATTCCGAAATTCAAACACATTTCATGCGAAGTAATTTTTTTGTAAGCTCATTAGCGAAAGTAATTCACATAGGTGTACGAACCATGAACGCGCGTTAATTACAATGTACGTAGTCAGATATCCCTGATAAATACCTACAATCAAAATAGGTCACTGATAATAATGCAATTTGACATGAAAAATTGTTTTTCGATACCAACCAAATTTATAAATTGATAATAATTTTTTACGAATATGTAAGGCAGTAGCTATGTATCTATCTATATTCATTCTACTATGTGCAACAGAAATGAACTTTTACAGTATTGCGCTGGGTTGGCGTAGTAAATAACAATATGCTTTCAATCACTGAATGTCATCTTGAAATGAAAATTGAAGTCATAAAGAAGTTAGAACGTAACTGACTTACACCAAGTACGACGCAAAACATTGGTAAACAAAATAATGATAAACAAGAGCACACAAGTTTCAATATCTAGTTTTATTGTGTTGAAATACTGGTGAGAAGTTGATACAAAAATAATGTTAAGAACTTTTCGCGACTTTCAAATCTAATTATTGAAAAATTTAACAAAACGATAGCACATTTACTAATTATAGTCGAAATAAAAGTATTCAATAAACAGTAAACGAGTATCAGAAGACATTAGATAATATTATTATTTCATTATGAGTATTTTCGTAATAAACAATGGATCAAAGTTATAACTTAAAATATTGATTTGAAACTTGAAAAAATTCCGAAATGGAATTACTTCGCAATTAACATAATAAAAACAAAACACTAAATTAAAAATATAAAAATAACATTCTACTTTTTCAGAAACAATTGTTTTGATGTTTTGGCCGTTACATTTACAAGGGTATCAAGAAGAGAATGTGCAGTAACAAAATGAAACAATCTGATTGGTTAATACATTCCGAACTTGAACCAATAGGATTCGTAGGTTCTACTGTAGAAATGATATAAAAGCGATTGAAATCTACCGTCCTACATTCAGTTCAAGTTTTGTGTTTTGCTTATTCAAGACTTCAAGTCATTACCTAGAGGAATCATGACAGGCCGTGGTAAAGGAGGAAAAGGTCTCGGAAAGGGAGGAGCCAAACGTCATCGTAAAGTATTGCGTGACAACATCCAAGGTATAACGAAGCCAGCCATTCGTCGTTTGGCCAGACGTGGTGGTGTTAAGCGTATTTCTGGATTGATTTACGAAGAAACTCGTGGTGTATTGAAAGTGTTCCTGGAAAATGTAATCCGTGATGCTGTTACGTACACCGAACACGCTAAGAGGAAAACTGTAACTGCTATGGATGTGGTGTACGCACTGAAACGTCAAGGAAGAACTCTGTACGGTTTTGGAGGTTAATTGAAACAGCAAATTGTCTAAAACGGCCCTTTTCAGGGCCACCAATATCATTTCTTCAACGTGTGAATCGAGTTGTTGACTCTTCGTTTAAAGTAATGCTGTACCCAACATCTATGGGATATATCTATACCTGCCTATACTATTACTTAGTCGAACGGTTAATCAATCTTATATGATAATGACGACAATTTGGAAAGTTGCTAATTTAATAGTGAACCAGTGAACGTTGCAAGGATGACAGTATGGACGATATGATGTAACTCTATGCTTTAAAAAGATATTTTCTTATAAACTTCCATGCGTCACGTATGTCATCATTTTTATAGCTTGTTGTACTACAATAAAAGATAATATAAAGTTACAGCACGATGGATGTACTTATTTTTCAAGTATGGGATTTCTATTATAGTGGAAGAAGTTAATTATTACGTTACTACGATTAAACTATATTACTATAATGATTAAACAACACAATTCCATTCTGTCTCTTCAATCATAGCAGTAGAATAACAAACATTTCGCATGCTATGTTTAATACTACAAAAATTAACCACCCTCTACATGTTCGTGCGACTAACAGTTCGAGACATCGATGAGTTCCTTTCTTTGATTTTTCTTCAGTATGTAGCATGTTCATCGGTATTTCGTTTTGCTTATTTTTATGTTTATTTATTTTATTTTTTTCAAATTAATTTGTGAAGCTTTCTTCTTTATATTATTCATACATGCATTCTTCTCTCTAGATTGTAGGAACAAAAACTCTTAAGTTCGTAACTCATCGCGGGTAGGAATTTTTTGATTATATTCTTTTGTTATTTAAAAAAATGGTAAATGTTTTGTTGTTTTTATTGTACCATTTTTAAATTTGATTTTATTACTTCACCAAAAATCTTTTTGGAATTTTTTTTATGTTGTCATACCTCTAGGAATTTTATATTGCTCATAAGAATAGGTATTTATCAAAAAATAATATAAAAATTACGAATAGTTATTCGAGATGAATTGAGTAGTTCATTCATTTTTCAGCGTCAAATTTCGAAGATTAAAGTGTATGTTGAAGTACTACGTACATTTACAAAAACAAAAATTTTCAAGCGAAGTAATACCTCGATACATGCATAAGGAGTACCTAATACTTATGAAAAAAATAACTTGTAATGAATAATAGTCATATTGTTGTGTAATTTTAGTAACAAGAATATTGTATAATTTAATTTATGCCTCGTCCTAAATCGAAGAAAAAAACAAAAATTAAGTTACATTAAAAGCCCCAATGAAAAATTATAGTAATTTTAATGAGATCAAATTTGATCTGAACAGCTCTAATGTTTAATGTACTTGATGAGATTGAATCTGAAATTAAATCGCATCGACTGTACATTGATCAGTACAATAGGTTTATCTACCTACAGAATATTCAAAATTAATTTATTAATGTTACAATATGGAAAATAAAATAAAAATATAGAAATAAGCAGAGAATTGTCGATTGCTAATGCATACCTATAAACATTCGTTTTTGAAGTCTTGATGGTGCATATCAAAAACGAAGTTGTTCTAGAAGTCATCACTTGTACATACATTTACATACCGTAGTATACCTATGCGAGGTATTTTATTATTAGAAGAGTACAATCGTAGTTTGGTTTTTATTAATAGATTTGCCCAAGTATTTCCGATTTATAACAGTAAATAAGTACATAAATACACTTAAAATCATAAGGTGAACGTTCAAACGATTAAGTATATGAATCAACCTTGTTGAAAAATATGTTTTGTTTGTTCACATATTATTTCAGTAATATTTGGGGAGTGTTTCAAGTGAATGAACATGAATTTTTATATTCACATTAACGTAATGAGGAGTAAATCAATAATTTATGTATGTGTCCGATGTGATTTCGTATGTTGAAAGAACATTGTAATAGTTTAGGTGAAAACTGAAAAAGTAGGTAAGTATTATTATTCTAAGTCCTGTTTTTTAAGCATTCTTATTGTGCTTTAAGCGAGATTAACTTAATCGTGAAATTTGAGGAATCTTATAGTTAGCATGTTACATTGAGAAGAAATATATTTTGTGGCCCTGAAAAGGGCCGTTTTAGAGATAAGTGAGACACTTAAGCTTTTTTCTCAGTTTTCTTTGGTAATAGTACAGCTTGAATGTTGGGCAATACTCCACCTTGCGCAATTGTCACTCCAGATAACAATTTGTTCAGTTCTTCATCATTCCTGATGGCTAATTGCAAATGTCTAGGAATGATACGAGTCTTCTTGTTGTCACGAGCAGCATTACCTGCCAATTCTAAAACTTCAGCAGCCAAATATTCCATGACAGCAGCCAAGTAAACTGGAGCAGCTCCTGCAACACGCTCAGCATAATTCCCTTTACGAAGGAGACGATGGATACGACCAACAGGAAACTGTAATCCAGCACGAGATGAACGAGTTTTAGATTTGCCTTTAACTTTACCACCTTTACCACGACCAGACATGATTGAGACTTCACGTATATCAACTTAGTCACCAGAAAAACTGAAAATATGCAGGTACAGATACGTTCGTAGATTGAAACAATTCTTTATATACAAAATCACGAAATTACAACAGCCAATCATAGCGCTGCGCTTCAAAACGCCACCATATTGGTTGAAAACAAGTTTAAACAATGGGAAGTTTAGCGCGTCAAATGCAGCGATTTCATTGGTTTTCGTGGTTTTGAAAAATCATATATAAAGCGTTACATCCCCTCGGGTTTCGTATTGTGCAAAGTGTGTGTTTGATCTCTACTAGTGGTTGATAGCATCTTGAAATTTGACAATGGCTCCTCCGAAATCAGTTGGCAAGGCTGTGAAGAAGGCTGGTAAAGCCCAAAAGAACATAAAGAAGGATGACAAGAAGAGGCATAAGAAAAGGAAGGAAAGTTATGCCGTGTACATTTACAAAGTGTTGAAACAAGTACATCCTGATACTGGTATTTCTTCAAAGGCGATGAGCATCATGAACAGCTTTGTTAATGATATCTTTGAAAGAATCGCCGCGGAAGCCAGTCGTTTGACTCATTACAATAAGAGAGCTACGATTAGCAGTCGGGAAGTTCAAACAGCCGTGCGTTTATTATTACCTGGTGAATTGGCGAAGCACGCTGTATCTGAAGGTACGAAAGCTGTAGCTAAGTACACCAGCTCGAAGTAAATTTTTGTGAAATCCTCAAAACGGCCCTTTTCAGGGCCACCAAATTGATTTCTTCTCAAAGTGATGTTGCTAACGTACTATTAAGAGGTAAAGGTTCTGTATTGATCAGTAATGATGTTTTGCACAACAATTTCAATATTTATGGCTATTTATTTTAAGTGTTAAAGATCTATTTTTTCATGTATCGTATTCGATCATATTTTTTACATTCCTTACCCTCAGCGGTAATTTTTCACCCCTTAAAATTGGCAACATTGTTCGTATTACCATAAAAATATGATTAATAATATGGGGTTGGGCTTTTGAGAATTTTAATTTTTCCACTTGGCAGCGAAAGTTTTTAAAAAGACAGTGAAGTATTATTACATGTACACGACACACTGTTATTGTGTGTACGTATACTCCTAAATATTAAAAAAAAAAAATGGGATTTGGTTTCCACAATCATCATTTAAAAAAAAGTGATGGTAAAGGTTTGATCCGGAGCTTATAAACTTTATCTAGTGCTTGAATCTTTCTGCATCTAATTACCTACATATACCTATACATACCATGATATCAACCTCTTTTCTGAACGAGAGGCTTCATCAGCCATAAATCTTGAATAATAAAACGACAAGACCCAAGACTATACTACTTCCTAATCCTAATTTTAGTGGAATCTTATTCTACATAGCTATACTTTTGACAGGCTTGCGACCAAAGGCTATTCAAGGCAGTATTTTGAAAAATAAGTAGGTAACTGAGGATATTAGCTCATTATAACATGAATAATATGGTAGAATAGACAGAAATTACGATGTTCATAAATGTTAACTGACCTAAAATAAAGTCTTAAAAACAATACCTATATCAAAATTTAAAATGATTTTATTGCCTTCTTGATTGCTTCTTGAGATGAATGGGAAAATAAAAATATAATGGTTTTGGTAACTTAGCATTTATTTTTTTATATAATATTTCCTTTTCTTTATTTTATAATAAATTTTACTTCACGTATTCTATACTTGGGGCACTTTGCAGTTCTGTTATCAGTTTCATAAACAATTAAATGCTTCGTGTGGCAAATACTGAGTACCACTAAAACGTGTACTAAAAGTTCAAAACTGATAACGAAGCTATGCAATGCCATACCTACCTAATATACAAGCTCAAAAAATATTGGAGTGTTTTATTTACTTCCCTGCTGTGTTATACCTTTATGATCCTGCGATCATTCTTCAATGATTCGTGAAATGTGCTAGTTTGTGTAAAACGTTTTATTTTACATTCGAATAAAGGAATAAAATATCTTTTCATCTTATCCATATTTTTGCGGTCCTTCATCTGCATAAAATAATGTCAGTTGAATCTGTAAACTGTATAGGTATAGCAGATAGGTAATCAAAACTAATCAAGCATGTTAATTTCTATGTATTATTTCAGATTCTTATAATGTTGCTGCCTATAATTATTTCAATTATAGCCTTCATATATCTAATATGTCAAAAGCGATATCAATATTGGAAAGATAGAAATATACCATCTCCTAAACCTACATTTCTATTTGGCCATTCTTTGCGGTTTATACTGAAAAAAGAAAACTATCACTCAAGTTTGAAAAATATTTACGACAGCGCTCCAGGTCATCGTTATGTCGGAGGTTTCGAGGGCCTGAATCCTGTTTTGATTGTTCGTGATCCATCTGCAGTATTAGATGTGACTATAAAAGATCATTTACATTTCAATGGCAGGTATCTACCATGGTTCCTCAGAATGCATGATACAGAAAATATGAATCCTTTATCGGATAATATGTTCACCAATGAAGGAACTCGATGGAAAATTGTTCGCCAAAAATTAACCCACGCATTTTCGTCATCAAAGACGAGAAAAATTCTATTAGAACATTGTCTTCGAAGTGCTGGAAATTTTGAAAAATTTTTGAAAGAATCGAAATGTATTGATTTTCAAGATCTTTCTCTGAGGTATACCATCGACTTCCTGGGTCTGTGGATATTTGGAATAGAATGCAATACTTTACTTGGGCAAGAATCGACTTTTGTAGAAACTGCTCTCAGTATCTTCGATAATCAAACTACGTTGAAATTTTTCATCTACATGATTCATCCAAAGTTGGTGGATTTATTTAGATTTCGTGATTTCCCCGAAAGAAATGTTCAGTTTTTCGTTAATTTAATACGAGATAATATCGAGTATCGAAAAAAGAATAACATTCGTAAAGACGACCTTCTCGATTCACTTACAGATCTCGTTGCTGAATCATCGAATGCAAATAATTCACAAGGTATTATTTTTTGTACTGTTCATCATAAACTTACGAATACTTTTTTCCAGTTCCTTATTTTTCTTTATCTTTGATTTTGTGCAGAACGATATACAGAAGTAGCGATATTTGGTAATATTTTCCTCACCATTTTCGCCAGCTATGAAAGTATTTCTACAACGTTACTTTTCGCTTTATATGAAATGAGTGTAAATGTGGACATTCAAGACAGAGTTAGAGATGAAATTACGTCAGTCTTGGCTCAGCACGATGGCAACATCGATTTAGATACGTTGAGCGATTTGAAGTACCTCGATATGGTTTTGTCAGGTGAGCTTCAACTATACCTTATTTATGTTTACATTCATCATTGAAATGGAATCTATCGTATTGCTATTCTTAAATTGTAGAAAGCTCAAGAAAATACCCAATCGATGGCGCAATTTTTCGACAATGTACAGAGAATTACATCATCCCAGAAACTTCATCATGTGTTGAAGCAGGCACCATTGTATTAATTCCAACATACGCTTTTCATCATGATCCAAATTTTTACCCAAATCCTGAGAAATTTGACCCCGAACGTTTTTCTCCCGAAAATAAAAACTCTATACCAAAAGGAGCTTATGTTGGATTTGGAGAAGGACATAGGATGTGTATAGGTATATTATATTTCTCCATGAGATTTTCCCCATGATTTTGGAGGAAGTCATACGTACCTATCATCTCATTAATTTGAAATTTTTTGTAGGAATGAAGTCTGCTTCAGTTGCAATGAAGGTGGCGTGTATTGAGATATTATCAAAGTATAAGTTATCTCCCACTGAAGGGATGCCTACAACGATCTCAAAATTTGCGAGTGATTCTTTCGCTCTCAGACCTGACGAAACTATTTATACCAATATTTCGAAACTTGGGTGAATTCATACCGAGTACAGATGTGAGACTTCATTCAACATCTGTTGACAGTATTACTCCAAGTTAATGAAATGAACTTGAAATTAGAGTGTTTTATTTATTCAACAGTTTTATTCGTTTATGATCCCATTCATTTTACAATATTGATTCTTTATTTGAAGTAGATATAGCAATTGTGAAAAACGTATTATCAGTATCAGTTTACTTTGAAATAAAGAAATAAGCTATCTTAGGATGGTTCTTTTATTTCTATTAAATCATTTAATTAATAGGAAACAATATTCGATATAGGATATGATTTTAGCAAGCAAGTACTGTAGTGTAGTTTCGTTGTCAAGAGCGAACTTCTCTCATTTACATTTACTGATTTTAAATTTCCGTTGATCAGAAACGATGGAGCCTTGTTTATAGTATTTATTCGCACCTATGGTTATCATTATGGTCCAGAATTGTTTCCAAACTCTAAGGAATTCGAACCTAAACGATTTTCTCAGGATAACAAAAGCGCAATACCAAAAGGAACCTATTCAGGGTTTGGTGGAGGTCATCCTATTTGTATTGGTAAGTTATTATTGGATCACAATAATGACTGTTGTTCATTTCAGTTTTACAAATTTAGGTATTTTTATTATAAATAGGTATACATACTTCTTTTTTCTTCATTGTTCATTCATTCAGGGATGAAAGTATAAAACCAGGGTTGATAATGATGAAAGTGTCACATGTGTAGCAACAAGTTCCAAATTTAAATTATTTCCCATTGCTGGAACACCTACACTTGACATCATTTTTGAAGCTGAATGAATTATCAAGAGCTACATAGTTATGAATTGAATGTTCCCTCGTGTAGGTGATTATTCAATTTATTGTAATCAAATGACATTAATAATTCGGTGGTACCTTGGAATTATTTCATTTGATGATTGAAATTTATTTGAAAAGTAAAGTATTGATGAAAGTGAGTAATTTTGTCAATTTTGATTCTTCAGCACCTATTTCATTAATGTTTTTCATCATGTTCTTCCAGTTAGGGTACAACAGTTTACTGAATCGTTGGAACCTAATGGCGTTAATACAGTATTTCAGTATTGTAATGAGATTATTCTTTGAGAATCACTCATGTGAGAAAGAAAGCTGTACTTACACTAGCTTGTAGTTAACTGCCTACATAGATATAATGAAATTAATAATTTACTTACATTACACGTAATTACCGCAAGTAATCATAATGTAGAAGAAATAAGATTGGTGGCCCTAAAAAGGGCCGTTTTGAAATTACGCACATAGAAGCACGTTTAAGCTCTTTCTCCACGAATTCTTCTAGCCAACTGAATATCTTTTGGCATAATAGTTACACGTTTAGCGTGAATGGCGCACAAGTTAGTATCTTCAAATAAACCGACTAAATAGGCTTCGCTCGCTTCTTGCAATGCCATTACAGCAGAACTTTGGAAACGTAAATCAGTTTTAAAATCTTGAGCAATTTCACGGACTAACCGTTGGAATGGCAATTTACGGATCAACAGTTCTGTGCTCTTTTGGTAACGACGGATTTCTCTCAATGCAACAGTTCCAGGGCGATATCTATGAGGTTTCTTCACGCCACCAGTAGCTGGAGCGCTTTTACGAGCAGCTTTGGTAGCCAATTGCTTCCTAGGTGCCTTACCACCGGTTGACTTACGAGCAGTTTGCTTAGTTCGAGCCATTGCAGAGAATACAACCACTAACACACGTTAACCACGGGAACGGTAGATAAGTAATGATGAAGAATGAAATGTTTCGCCGTATTTATACACTTTTATTCAGTACCTTCCCTCTGATTGGTAATATCACATCTTTCATGAAACACATATTCATATTCCATTGGTTGCCGGCAGAATTCAAATGAGCCAATTATAGAGCGAAAATTGGAAAGAATGATATTTTTCCAAATTTTCTTTATTCGATGTTTTTATTTGAAGCAAAAAAGTAATTCTTTTGAATTTACGAATTTTTTCAAAAATTGGGATGAATTTTTTCAAAAATTGGGATGAATTTTTGTTAAAGTGATGAATTATGAACACTTCACTATTCAAATTTGTAGAAAAATATTACCATATTGCACAAAATTCAAAATTATACTTTGTGAGTGATTTTGAAAATTACGATTCCTTGCTTGTATGTGTAGACATTAGTTGAATTTTTTTGGTTCGTTATATGTTCGTACTTTAACTACTAGAGCCTAAACCTAGCACCAAAACTGGAGAGCCAATAATCATTTCAATCCTATACTACTTAACATTTATATACCCTTGTGTATTTCTCGTGCAATGCGTATGTATACGGATTTGTTGGCAATTTTGGGCGAGCCACCCGTGGCGGAGTGGATATGGCCGCAGTCTGTGGGAGTGAAGGATGCGGGATCGAATCTTTCCTCAACCCTGTGATTTTTTACCGTTTTTTCGGGTCAAGTTTTTTTTCAACTTTTTGTCAATTTTTTTTTTAATATTATTTTAGTACTACAATTTTTGCATTACTATTTCACCCTTCGAACCTTCAGACTTGGAACTTTCAGACTTACATTCCTTACCTCAAAGTTGGGTTTGGTTAGGTTCAATTTATTTATTATTTTTTCCACCTTTCGAACCTTCACACTTGGAACTTTCAGACTTACGTTCCTTACCTCAAAGTTGGGTTTGGTTAGGTTTAATTTATTTATTATTTTTTCCACCGTTCGAACCTTCAGACTTGGAACTTTCAGACCTACATTCCCTACCTTAAAGTTGGGTTTGGTTAGGTTTAATTTATTTATTATTTTTTCCACCGTTCGAACCTTCAGACTTGGAACTTTCAGACCTACGTTCCTTACCTTAAAGTTGGGTTTGGTTAGGTTTAATTTATTTATTATTTTTTCCACCGTCCGAAGTTTCAGTGACACATAAATATTAAATTTTTATAAGTTCAAGAAATTTGGCTCCTCCAGTTTTGGTGCCAGGTTTAGGCGCTTGTACTTTAACTACGACATGTATTATATTTTTTTTTTCCATCTTAGATACATTAGGAGCACCAAAAATCAATTGAAAAACATCACGCATCAGTACAAAATTTATTAGAGCCAGAGGTAATTGACTATATCATATCAACGGCCTAATTCCAAAACCTCGTAACTCATGAGGTTTTGCAATTAAGCTGAAGACTTCTTTTTTT
The DNA here is from genome assembly GCA_009761765.1 of Phenacoccus solenopsis. Classification (NCBI taxonomy): domain Eukaryota; kingdom Metazoa; phylum Arthropoda; class Insecta; order Hemiptera; family Pseudococcidae; genus Phenacoccus; species Phenacoccus solenopsis. The sequence goes on along the minus strand of CM019754.1, from coordinate 27,629,549 downwards.
CTTCCAAACAATTTCATTTCTTTTGGAGTTACAAGGTTTTGGAATTAGGCTGTCGATATGATACAGTGGTCATCAGAGGGTTAAGAACATACTTATTATGTATAGGAAGGAAAGTAATGTTCATGACGGTTATAATTAATAGGTATTTGAATAACTACTTCAAAGAATGGATAAGTATAATATTATGAAATATGTAAATAAAAATTTTCACCTTCCATTTTACTGATTCAAATTTGTATTGTAATGAAATTCACTTATAAAAACGTGTATGCCTATTACATATTCCAAATGCTGTCATTAATCATTGACCCTGGGCTGACAACCAGTAAAAAAAGACTGGGTACCAAAAACGGCATCTCCATCCATTTCTATTAATAGTACTTTAGCAACATCACTTTGAGAAGAAATCAATTTGGTGGCCCTGAAAAGGGCCGTTTTGAGGATTTCACAAAAATTTACTTCGAGCTGGTGTACTTAGCTACAGCTTTCGTACCTTCAGATACAGCGTGCTTCGCCAATTCACCAGGTAATAATAAACGCACGGCTGTTTGAACTTCCCGACTGCTAATCGTAGCTCTCTTATTGTAATGAGTCAAACGACTGGCTTCCGCGGCGATTCTTTCAAAGATATCATTAACAAAGCTGTTCATGATGCTCATCGCCTTTGAAGAAATACCAGTATCAGGATGTACTTGTTTCAACACTTTGTAAATGTACACGGCATAACTTTCCTTCCTTTTCTTATGCCTCTTCTTGTCATCCTTCTTTATGTTCTTTTGGGCTTTACCAGCCTTCTTCACAGCCTTGCCAACTGATTTCGGAGGAGCCATTGTCAAATTTCAAGATGCTATCAACCACTAGTAGAGATCAAACACACACTTTGCACAATACGAAACCCGAGGGGATGTAACGCTTTATATATGATTTTTCAAAACCACGAAAACCAATGAAATCGCTGCATTTGACGCGCTAAACTTCCCATTGTTTAAACTTGTTTTCAACCAATATGGTGGCGTTTTGAAGCGCAGCGCTATGATTGGCTGTTGTAATTTCGTGATTTTGTATATAAAGAATTGTTTCAATCTACGAACGTATCTGTACCTGCATATTTTCAGTTTTTCTGGTGACTAAGTTGATATACGTGAAGTCTCAATCATGTCTGGTCGTGGTAAAGGTGGTAAAGTTAAAGGCAAATCTAAAACTCGTTCATCTCGTGCTGGATTACAGTTTCCTGTTGGTCGTATCCATCGTCTCCTTCGTAAAGGGAATTATGCTGAGCGTGTTGCAGGAGCTGCTCCAGTTTACTTGGCTGCTGTCATGGAATATTTGGCTGCTGAAGTTTTAGAATTGGCGGGTAATGCTGCTCGTGACAACAAGAAGACTCGTATCATTCCTAGACATTTGCAATTAGCCATCAGGAATGATGAAGAACTGAACAAATTGTTATCTGGAGTGACAATTGCGCAAGGTGGAGTATTGCCCAACATTCAAGCTGTACTATTACCAAAGAAAACTGAGAAAAAAGCTTAAGTGTCTCACTTATCTCTAAAACGGCCCTTTTCAGGGCCACAAAATATATTTCTTCTCAATGTAACATGCTAACTATAAGATTCCTCAAATTTCACGATTAAGTTAATCTCGCTTAAAGCACAATAAGAATGCTTAAAAAATAGGACTTGGAATAATAATACTTACCTACCTTTTCAGTTTTCACCTAAACTATTACAATGTTCTTTCAACATACGAAATGACATCGGACACATACATAAATTATTGATTTACTCCTCATTACGTTAATGTGAATATAAAAATTCATGTTCATTCACTTGAAACACTCCCCAAATATTACTGAAATAATATGTGAACAAACAAAACATATTTTTCAACAAGGTTGATTCATATACTTAATCGTTTGAACGTTCACCTTATGATTTTAAGTGTATTTATGTACTTATTTACTGTTATAAATCGGAAATACTTGGGCAAATCTATTAATAAAAACCAAACTACGATTGTACTCTTCTAATAATAAAATACCTCGCATAGGTATACTACGGTATGTAAATGTATGTACAAGTGATGACTTCTAGAACAACTTCGTTTTTGATATGCACCATCAAGACTTCAAAAACGAATGTTTATAGGTATGCATTAGCAATCGACAATTCTCTGCTTATTTCTATATTTTTATTTTATTTTCCATATTGTAACATTGATAAATTAATTTTGAATATTCTGTAGGTAGATAAACCTATTGTACTGATCAATGTTCAGTCGATGCGATTTAATTTCAGATTCAATCTCATCAAGTACCTACATTAAACATTAGAGCTGTTCAGATCAAATTTGATCTCATTAAAATTACTATAATTTTTCATTGGGGCTTTTAATGTAACTTAATTTTTGTTTTTTTCTTCGATTTAGGACGAGGCATAAATTAAATTATACAATCTTCTTGTTACTAAAATTACACAACAATATGACTATTATTCATTACAAGTTATTTTTTTCATAAGTATCAGGTACTCCTTATGCATGTATCGAGGTATTACTTCGCTTGAAAATTTTTGTTTTTGTAAATGTACGTAGTACTTCAACATACACTTTAATCTTCGAAATTTGACACTGAAAAATGAATGAACTACTCAATTCATCTCGAATAACTATTCGTAATTTTTATATTATTTTTTGATAAATACCTATTCTTATGAGCAATATAAAATTCCTAGAGGTATGACAACATAAAAAAAATTCCAAAAAGATTTTTGGTGAAGTAATAAAATCAAATTTAAAAATGGTACAATAAAAACAACAAAACATTTACCATTTTTTTAAATAACAAAAGAATACAATCAAAAAATTCCTACCCGCGATGAGTTACGAACTTAAGAGTTTTTGTTCCTACAATCTAGAGAGAAGAATGCATGTATGAATAATATAAAGAAGAAAGCTTCACAAATTAATTTGAAAAAAATAAAATAAATAAACATAAAAATAAGCAAAACGAAATACCGATGAACATGCTACATACTGAAGAAAAATCAAAGAAAGGAACTCATCGATGTCTCGAACTGTTAGTCGCACGAACATGTAGAGGGTGGTTAATTTTTGTAGTATTAAACATAGCATGCGAAATGTTTGTTATTCTACTGCTATGATTGAAGAGACAGAATGGAATTGTGTTGTTTAATCATTATAGTAATATAGTTTAATCGTAGTAACGTAATAATTAACTTCTTCCACTATAATAGAAATCCCATACTTGAAAAATAAGTACATCCATCGTGCTGTAACTTTATATTATCTTTTATTGTAGTACAACAAGCTATAAAAATGATGACATACGTGACGCATGGAAGTTTATAAGAAAATATCTTTTTAAAGCATAGAGTTACATCATATCGTCCATACTGTCATCCTTGCAACGTTCACTGGTTCACTATTAAATTAGCAACTTTCCAAATTGTCGTCATTATCATATAAGATCGATTAACCGTTCGACTAAGTAATAGTATAGGCAGGTATAGATATATCCCGTAGAAGTTGGATACAGCATTACTTTAAACGAAGAGTCAACAACTCGATTCACACGTTGAAGAAATGATTTTGGTGGCCCTGAAAAGGGCCGTTTTAGACAATTTACTGTTTCAATTAACCTCCAAAACCGTACAGAGTTCTTCCTTGACGTTTCAGTGCGTACACCACATCCATAGCAGTTACAGTTTTCCTCTTAGCGTGTTCGGTGTACGTAACAGCATCACGGATTACATTTTCCAGGAACACTTTCAATACACCACGAGTTTCTTCGTAAATCAATCCAGAAATACGCTTAACACCACCACGTCTGGCCAAACGACGAATGGCTGGCTTCGTTATACCTTGGATGTTATCACGCAATACTTTACGATGACGTTTGGCTCCTCCCTTTCCGAGACCTTTTCCTCCTTTACCACGGCCTGTCATGATTCCTCTAGGTAATGACTTGAAGTCTTGAATAAGCAAAACACAAAACTTGAACTGAATGTAGAACGGTGGATTTCAATCGCTTTTATATCATTTCTACAGTAGAACCTACGAATCCTATTGGTTCAAGTTCGGAATGTATTAACCAATCAGATTGTTTCATTTCGTTACTACACATTCTCTTCTTGATACGTTGTAAATGTAACGGTCAAAACATCAAAACAATTGTTTCTGAAAAAGTAGAATGTTATTTTTATATTTTTAATTTAGTGTTTTGTTTTTATTATGTTAATTGCGAAGTAATTCCATTTCGGAATTTTTTCAAGTTTCAAATCAATATTTTAAGTTATAACTTTGATCCATTGTTTATTACGAAAATGCTCATAATGAAATAATAATATTATCTAATGTCTTCTGATACTCGTTTACTGTTTATTGAATACTTTTATTTCGACTATAATTAGTAAATGTGCTATCGTTTTGTTAAATTTTTCAATAATTAGATTTGAAAGTCGCGAAAAGTTCTTAACATTATTTTTGTATCAACTTCTCACCAGTATTTCAACACAATAAAACTAGATATTGAAACTTGTGTGCTCTTGTTTATCATTATTTTGTTTACCAATGTTTTGCGTCGTACTTGGTGTAAGTCAGTTACGTTCTAACTTCTTTATGACTTCAATTTTCATTTCAAGATGACATTCAGTGATTGAAAGCATATTGTTATTTACTACGCCAACCCAGCGCAATACTGTAAAAGTTCATTTCTGTTGCACATAGATAGAATGAATATAGATAGATACATAGCTACTGCCTTACATATTCGTAAAAAATTATTATCAATTTATAAATTTGGTTGGTATCGAAAAACAATTTTTCATGTCAAATTGCATTATTATCAGTGACCTATTTTGATTGTAGGTATTTATCAGGGATATCTGACTACGTACATTGTAATTAACGCGCGTTCATGGTTCGTACACCTATGTGAATTACTTTCGCTAATGAGCTTACAAAAAAATTACTTCGCATGAAATGTGTTTGAATTTCGGAATTGTTTCATAAAAATTAAAATTATTCATTCGATAAAAGAACATAATCTCATGTGATTGTAATGATCATTTGAAAGAAAAGAAAATGTCGAACGAATCCAATTGGGGTGATAATTGAGGATATATTTCACGTACACGGTTTTTTATCAGTATAACTTGACTTCGCAGGTACCACGTGTCATACATAATGGGAACCAAAATTGATAATGCTGAAAAAGTGACATTTTTGAGACTAAAATTCTTCGTGAGTTTCTTATGATAACTTGAAATTTGAAAATGAAGAAGATAAGACACTTCTCTTTAATCTGTTTAGAATGAAAAATTACAATTTATTAGAGAGTTATAAGCTAAGAAATATGGCCTCCTCAAAAGCCAATTTATTCTTGCGATTTTCTCGACAAATAATCAGTTAATCAAAAAACCTTCAGTGGAGTTTCTCAAATTCTCATTATAGATGTACCTATACATGTATACTTCAAATTTCAAGTGAAACAGGTAAGTAGTATATGAGAATCAAAGAGTACCAAAATGGTAATTTCGACGGCATAATTCCAAAAAATTAGGTGAATTTTTGTTATGAGTTACGAGGTTTTGGAATTAGGCCGTCGATTTGGTAAGCAAACCACTAACCAGTTACCAGTATGAAATCGAGTATGTGAAATAGCCTCTTCAGAATACAATAATTATTGATCAATTTTTCATCATTATTATTTAATACCTACAGATATCATACGTGATGAATGATGATTATAGACACCCTGGTTTCACTTTTTTATATCAATGCCTACTTTATAACTAATTCAACTTTTTCAAATTCATTATACATTTCAACACACATAATATCTTAGAACTTGCAACTTTGTATACCAGATTGTGGAAGAAATATAATTGGTGGCCCTGAAAAGGGCCGTTTTAAATCTTCATACGAATGACATCTTATTTCTTGGCGATAGTCTTCTTCGGCTTTTTCGCTACAGTTTTCTTTGGCTTTGGCGATTTCGGCTTCTTCGCCGGAGTAGCTTTAGTTTTCTTCACTTTACTTGGAGCCTTTTTCGGAGTAGTTGGTTTGGGCTTGGAAGCAGCCTTCGGTTTCGCAGCTTTCTTCGCGGCTGCGGGTTTATCCTTCTTAGCAGCAGCCTTCGTAGCTACCTTCTTAGGTTTGACTTCACTTTTCTCTTTTTTAGGCGCGGCAGATTTCTTCTTGGGGGCAGCAGCTTTTTTCTTCGGTTCGGCCTTGGATGCCAGTTTGAAAGAACCAGAAGCGCCTTTACCTTTGGTACGAATTAAGGTACCATTTTCAACAGCAGATTTCAGGTATTTCTTGATGAATGGGGCCAATTTCTCAGCATCCAATTTGTAGGTACTGGTGATAGATTTCTTGATAGCTTGAAGCGAAGAACCTCCACGTTCATTCAATGTTTTGATGGCATTGTTGACCATCGCAGCAGTAGGTGGATGAGATGCGGTTTTCTTAGCGGCGGCTTTAGCCTTCACTGGAGTTTTCTTCTTTTTCGGCGAAGCAGCTACTGGAGTAGCGGGCGCGATTTCAGTCGAAGATTCAGTCATTTTGATTAAAAATCGTTGTACACACACGATACGCAAACGCAACACTGAGAACACAAGTAAGATTGGTGTTATGAGAACGCGACTTAGAATATATACTGACATGTAATACCGTAGTGGAAACATCATTCCGCGATGCGTCAAAGTAATACTGTATTGAAAACAAGCCACATCGTTCACTCTATTAGAATTGTGAAAGTTACTATTTCGTGTTTTACTACTTTAATTATTTCATTATTTTACCTCATTAAATGATTATTTTTGGATAAAAATAATTTTAATTTGTTCCCAAAACTTTGAAAAGTAAAACAAACTATTATATTTGCCTATTTAAACATTCTTTTCTATTTGGTGATGGGTTTCCTTCAAGCAACTCTGAATCGAAATATCGAGACACTCAAATAATTGCATTTTAATTAAATTAATTGCATTGGAAATTAATACGGTGATATTTTATACATATTCTGTAATCCTTCTTCTTTCCGAAAAATCATCTTCATTTTATTCTCAATGAGTATTAATCCAACAAAAAAATTATTTCTTAGGGCCATCAAGCACAAATTTTTACTCGTTGGCAGCCGAATGAATAGCACTTGATCTCTACAGTCGGATAATAATATACTATTCATTTCATTTTTGAGATCAAAATTTCAAATTTTTCTCAAATATTCATCTAGTAAACTGTACATTGCATCATAATGATCAAAATTCACACATTTTCGCACTTTTTTCGTTGATATCGAAAAAACTTATGCTCTATACTTCTTTGTATATGTATTCATGGACTTACTAAATGAACGCGTATGATGACTCGAATAAATTATTTTATTCAAATTTTTTATGTTAAAAATTGTAAGACATGATTATCATTTGAGTAAAAAATATTCTTTCAATGATTATTGATTTTATTGAGGAAATAAATGCTATATAAAATGAAGTGCATCTATAGAGAAATTCATTTATAATAGGTACAAAGCGGCGATATTACAGTAGGTGAACTAATAATTTTACATTTTGTTAATTTTTTTTACATTTTGTACAGCTGCTATGAATTTCAATTAAGATTCAGGGTTAATTATCTACAATTTTGCACGAAGATGAAAAAAGCTTCGTCTTTTATATTAATCATTGTTCAAGTACAAGAGGGCTATACGTTTATAAATAAATACCTATAATTACCCTACTGACTTGCTACGATTGAGAATTAGATATGTGAGTTTAATTGCCTACCTTTGAAAAGAAAAAAATTTCGAATCGTTTTGAACGAAATTTTTACATACTTCTTTCAAAGATTTATAATAGTATTTCATAGTTGCGTCATAAATTTTAAATATATGTAACGGACCGCTATAATATGTAACGGACCGCTATAATGTTTCTTAGAGTTCATTCTTTCATATCTATTACCTACGAATGTAATTATTTGAAAAAGGGTGTTTAACGCTTTCTATTTGTGTGATATATATGCAAATATTTCAAAATTTCAGTTTTTTACAAATTTTTTCAAATTATAGGAAGAGAAAGACTTAGTTCCCTTCATCGTGAAGTCGAAAATTGCCATTTTCAACTTTTCTATTGTTTTATTTATAAATGTTCACACCAAGTATAATGTTTTATTTAGTTCTAATATTTCATTTAATGGTCATACTATTTGAACGGTATCATCATAACTGTAGGTATTCATTCCCAAACTACTTATAGGTACAATGAATTTTGAATTATAAACAATAATAAATAATACCTCTACCACTTTCGATAAAACATAGGGAACCCAAACACAATATGCTGGTAATATTGTCATATTGGAAAATTTTCCTCAAACATCAAACTCATATTGCACAACTTTTGGTACTTCTAGTCACCAGCGAGTACTGGATCTTGTATTCTGTGGCCGAACACCAACAAAAACAAACCAGTTTGTTGCCCTGTCAATCAAGTGGGAAGCATCTTTATTCCGATCGTCGATCTTCTTTACAAAACAATCGTATTTCGATACCTATCTCTCTTTAGTAAATATTTTTATGCTCCTGCGAATATTTCTTGGTTGTTTACTATTTATCCTTTCAATATCCCATTGCTATATTCTAAAAATACATAATATATTTAAATTTTTTTCTTGTTTACAGACTCCACTTTTAACATCTTTAGATAAGTTTGAGATGTTACAACGTTAAAATACACACAGTTTGGTGCTTCATAGGTATACTATATTTAAAAGATTTAAAAAATAATTATTATTTCATTATTTTGTTGACTAATTACAAATGTATGTGAAAAAATGAAAAAATTCATAATTGAATAATACAAGCATACCTATTACATAATATAATGAACATTTTTTTCTAAAAAAGAGTATTTTCTCAAGTACTATCAAATAAAGCACAAAATTTCTAATGAGACAGCAATTTTATACTTTCCTATATTCTACACTAATTAAGGATACAAAGTTTCAGGTATAAAAGTTTATATTTATCTCAATAGCCTAAATTTGTGAATTTTCTGAAATCTGAGTCCAAATTAGGATACTTAATCTAACTGTATTCTGATTTTTGATTCATATGATTTTAGGATTTTTTACATTAAAAACACTTTTTTAAAACCTGTTTTAAACCATAAGAAATCTAGAAACTGTTATAACCAAGAAAAACATGTTTTGATATGTTAAAAAAAAAAAAAAAAAAACTAAGCGAGGTCTGGGGAATCTGACAATAGGGTTTTTGATAAATTTTTTTTAATTCATGAATAACAAAGTTGATCGTGACATCCGATTTAATATAACGCCCAATGAAATCGTGGCTTAAATGCCTATAAAAATAACTGAAACGGTATTTTAAGCGAAAGAGTTGATTAAGGGCGCCTATTTTTCAGAGATACGTTAAATAAATTCTAGCAGAACTCAATTATCTGAAATAAACTATTGAAATTTATGTCATATCACTTGTAACTAGAGATGTCTTAAATTACTTATTTAAGTTACAAATTTTTGATAATGTAGGTAACCCAAATTACGTAACTTACCAAATTTTGAATTTTTCCAAGTCCAAAAAAAAAAGAAATTGCCAAGTTACCATAAATTACCGTAACTTAAGTAGTTACAAATTACTTAATTTTAGCAACTTACTTGGATACGGTAATGTAAGTTATGTTTATGAAGTATGTTGGACTTGGAGAATGGGGGTGAGGTAGTTTTTCCTAAACTCATTGTTATTTTTACATTTCAATTTAAATTTTTAATCGCTTACTGAATCGCTGCATAAGCTTGAGGATCGTACTAGTAAAGAATGTGATGTAAGATATGTAAGGGATTTGGTGTTGGGACAAGTTTAAAATCAAATTTTAATTTTAAATATACATATCAAAAAACACATTCTTCTTCTCATGAAATCTTTGACAAGGTGTTTTGATGGGTGGATGAGTTTTCAAGTGCTGCAAATTAGAATTTTGAAAAAAGTTGCTTTCGCCTAATATATTGTACTGCCTTTATGGAGATCGTGTTCAGCAATACCACAAAAAAATTATAAATTACATGTTTTGGTAAGTTACCTAAATATAGTGACTTATCATTTTTTGATAATATTACCTCACCACCTAGAATATTGTGTTACTTTCGTTAAATAATTTATATAAGTTCCCGAATCATATTAAATGCGGCATCTCAACTTATAATATTGAAAATAATAATAATTATAATAATGATATACGAAAAAGGTATTTAGAATCTAGAAATTAAAAAAATTAAGAAGAAATAAATAAATATTTAAAAAAAAATCAAAAAGAAAACAAACTTTTTACATCCTAAACAAAAAAAAATCTACCATTTCTACCCTTCTGATCACTCCACTGACTCCAAGTCCAAAGTACATAAGCATAGACGGTATTATTATGATGAAAATCTTCCTGGAATATTCATCTCAGCGATTCTTGAAAAATAAACAGTCAATTCAAGTTTTAATGCCCTAATGAAAGTTTCTAGTCTGCTGAAAAAAAAAGCAGGAAAAGTGACTTTTTAATTTTTAGTCAATTTTTTACTATTTGTTACATAGCTGTCATATATAATTATCATGGAATCCATTATATAATATATATGTTTCACGTATTGATTTATTCAATTTTTAGTGAGAAAAAAAAATTTACTGGAAAAAAATGAAGAACTTGAATGAATGACGTAATTTGAACAGAACGAATGATATTCGTTTATTTTGTTGGACATTATTAAGTAATTATATACGCCACTAGACTGCGTCGTAGTACTCGTGACCGCGCGAAGTAACTAAAAAAAAAAATGAAAAATATTTGCTATTATTCTTCAATTTGTTGTTTGTTATAATTTTATATCTTCTTGAAATTGGGAAAATACAATTCTAATTTTTGAACTCCTTAAAATTTTTTGAATGTTTTTCTAAAAAAGGTTAAAATTTTATTATAAATTACAATTATTTAAATTTTTTTTTTTTTTAGAGTTGAAACTTTTTCTACTGTCTTCTTATCATTACACTTTTTTTTCACACATTATGTTGATTTTTTTACGAATTTTGAAATTTTTTTCAAAAATTTCGAAATATTTAAAGTAATTTAATAGTTCTGAATTTTAAAGAGTTATGAAAATTAAAATGTAGAAAGATTTACTCACTTTTGTGATTAGATTTACGTGTTGAAAACAAAATTCCTCCTTCGCTTAACAAATGTAACACTTTTTCGAAATTATCTTTCCCTTAAATGACACATTTGATGTTTTGATTTTCGTCTTCAAATTCCAAACATTCCCCCACCCACAAGGTTTTTAATGAAATTCTCCACATTTAACTATCCCGAAACCATCGTAAGAAGAAGACTTAATTTTATCAATGTAATGAAAATACCGGACAACATAAGAACTGAAATTGGGTACTTACGTTCGCATTTCGAACGAATACGAACAACTTTTCACCCAAGCTGGTGAACATCCGTGAAGGAACTGATGTGACGCTGAAAAATTGAAAAATATTTCGCTAAAAAAAAAACTAAACGCCAAATTTAAAGTGTATTTGAGACTTGTGGACATGACATTTTATAAAGTAGAAATGAAACGTAATAATGCTACTTAGTGTATCCATTAAAAATAGTCACATAAATTTTGGTAGCACATACAGGTAAAGAGACATCAAAGAAAAGACATATCAACATATCAGATTAAAAGAAGATAAAATCCGATATTCGTAACAAGAATCAAATAAATAAATCTCAAGCTAGGTTATTCTTTCATTTACACAATATATTTGGTCGGTTAAAATGGTAGTATGAAAGAACAATAATTTCTCTCCTTATAACACAACGAAAAAAATAATCATCGAAATAATTGAGAAATATTTACATCATCCAAAAAAAAATTATAAAGTTGTAAAAAATATAGTAAGTTACAAAGTATTTGTTAAAGAGAGCGGGGAAGTACGCACGTACGTACGTAAGCATCTCTTTTGTTATAGATACAAACAAGAAAAGCCCGAATGGGTAAAGTGCTACATACAATAATTATACTCTTTCTAGCGAAGCCTAGTTTTTCAGCTTATTTTTTTCATATTTCTCAAGCATCATCGAAGTGTTATTAAAACAAAAAAAATTTAAGATCAATTACACAAAATTTTAAGTTCTTAAAAAGTTCAACGTTTTTAACAAAATTGAAAGCTCCCTCAAGCTTGAACAATACAAAAAATCAAAACATTAAGCTTTTTACTTATTTCTAAATATACCGTCTTATACATATTACATTATATTTTAACATTTCACCTCTCTTTCAATATTTATAGATAAAAATAATGATTCACCTTTCTATTAAATAATTCAACTATAAAATAATTGTAGAAAATAATTCAACTGAAATAATTTGAACTTTAATTCCTACTGTACTTATTATTTCATTTTTTATTTCCTTCAATTAAAATTTTGTGTTTGAATGAAAAAATTTTCCGTGTAAGAAATCAAAAACGATATGACTCTTTTTTTGAACTTTTTTTTTTACAAAAATCAACCACATTTAAAGTATAATTTAAAAATTTTGTTGATTGAACAATTTTTTTCATTTTTCGCACAGATGAGAAATGTTCTAGGTAAAGAATAATAAAACAAACTGAAAACACTTAACAACGCCAGACAAAAACTTTCCTCAATTCGCATACATTCAAAAGAAATAATATTACCTAATAGTTGAAACAAACAAAAAAAAAAAAAAAAAAAGATACAAAATTAAGTACATAAAATTAGAATAGGAATCTTAATGTAAAAATAATTGAAATTAATCATTATTATTGTAATTATGATTATAATAAAAAAAGAGAGAAAAAAAAAGAAACAGAAATAAAGATATAGCTTAGAGCTTCACATCAAATTAGTACCATGTAGGAACTAAAAACATAGAAAATAATTGTACAGGTATTGTAAGGAGCTCGCCGAGATATTACTCGCATAAGCATTTTTTTAGCATAACGATAGAAATTATACTAATACGTATTAGTCTGTACATTGACGAAGCGAGTTTTAAAGTAAAATATTTTATTGATCGAAATACCTAACTATTCAAGAAAGACCGTTATCAACAGCTAGCAAATATGTTAGGAGTACCTAGTACCTATATTATAAATAAGAGAAATGTCATCCATGTAAATCTAGTATGTGCGAGCAATGAATATTAACTATAAGTGTATACTACATTTCGAAGTCAAATATGAATATAATCATTTTCGAGGAATCAATTTCAAACAGCAACTTATCGTAATGAGTACCACAAAAGCACGCCTCACGAGAAAGAGTTCGCAACCCTATCGACAAAAAGGAAAACGGGTTTTCCATCTAACCTTTTAAGGGGCTCACTTCAACCCAAAAATGACTCAATAAGATTGTATTTTATTCCAAATATCGACTTACAAAAAGCGATAATTATATTCATCAATACAATCCTGTTGATGCCGTCTAGTCACGGCGAAACGTTGAAGAAATATTTTCTTTGTGTGCTTTTTGAATATAATGTACGAGATTTTGTGTTTCTACTATAATTTTTTTGAAATAATTTTTATCGTTTTTATTCCTTTTTTAATTTTTTTTTTTTTTTTAAATAACGAAAATAATTTTTGGTAGTTAATTGACTATAATTACCCTTATTTTTACTATTATTAAAACATTTTTCCTCACAGATTGAAATACATCAAGGTAATATAAGAATCGTAATGTTCAAATAATTAAAATTAATCATTATTATCATTATTAACAGAAAAAAATAAAATAAAAACAAAAACTGAAACAGGAACGGATTCAAAAATATTTAGTGCATGTAAACGATCAGTAAAATCACCCTTTCTGCAAATACCAAACTTATAAGGTTTTATATTTTGGTCAGTTGATAATAAAATGAAAGCACTAATAAAACATTCAACCTCAAAGCAAAAACAGTTTTCGCATCCTTTTTCATTTCTTTTTTTTTTAATTCAGCAGATAACTAAAAAAAAAAATCTAATTAGAATTTAGAAACTAAAATTCGTATCCCCAAGCCATTTTAGGAACTCGGTTCCAGAGGAAATCTGTCTCCTATGTCCTTTCCTTTCCATAGCCCGGAAAATATAGCTCATCCTTTATTTCATTACTGAAGGAATATTAATTCAGCAAATGTTCGTAAAAATTGAATTTTAGTTGTTCACTAAATCAATCGTGGTTATGAGCTAGTAAACATTTAATTGAAAAATATTCAGTCTCCCCTCTCCCCACCCCAAGGATACTCATCTGATACCTAGTAATAATAATGTGATGAAAATATGAGTTGTATTACAAATTTTGATGAAGGAATTATTTGAAAGACTTCCTCACCAAGCCTAGGACAAATAATAACTTTTAATAAATTCAGAGTGAAATAAAATTCAACTCTTCGATAACTTAGACAGAAAACTCGTTTTTTGACACGCTTACACCATCTTTTCCATGGATTACTCGTCTTATTCGACAAACGAAGACTTTCATTAAAGATTAACCATATACCTAGATAGACCACTGGTATACCTATACGAATTTATCACTCGTGAATGTTGAAAAAGGAGCCAGAAAAATTTTTATTAATCTAGAATAAAAATAGAGTAAGAGGTTGACACGCTTACACCATCTTTTCCATGGATTACTCGTCTTATTCGACAAACGAAGACTTTCATTAAAGATTAACCATATACCTAGATAGACCACTGGTATACCTATACGAATTTATCACTCGTGAATGTTGAAAAAGGAGCCAGAAAAATTTTTATTAATCTAGAATAAAAATAGAGTAAGAGGCTAAGAGTGTCCGGAAACAGCTCATTCTAAAGAGACCGGCATTTTACACATGAATTAATTTTAAAACATTATTGCCATCGATGTGAGTCTCGAGTTATTTTAATAAAACTAATTCATTTTTAGAATGCTCTCTGTGAATGCACTCCAGTACTAAAAATAAATATGACTTATTGCTTAGTTTTTTGCCAATATCTTTAAAAAAAATATACATGGAAAGTTCGCAAGTAGCTCATTCGAAAGAACATAAAATTCTAGATGCGTTTTATTATATAAAACAATTGTCATTGATTTAGTTTTTAAGATAATTCATGGTAAAGTAAAAAATCATTTTTACGAAATTAATTTCAAAAGCAGGGGGAGAAGGACTGGTGAACATGAACAGTACGGAACGGAACGGAATGGAACAGAACAGAACCGAACAGAACCAAACAAAATGGAACGGAACGGAGGAGAACAGAACAAAACAAAACAAAACAAAACAGAACAGAACAAAAAAATGTGAAAAAAAATTAAGATGAACTGAACTGAACAGAACAGTTTTTTTTTCTCTTCATGAATGCTGCGATATCACGGCGCCTTTCTTTTTTTTCATAGCTGAAAGACCTGTATAAATGCGTAATTACACAAATTTCCATATTCCTGATTGTTTATTCTTTATTGAGTAATGATGTTTTCATTCTCTCTTGATATTATTTTCAACAAGAATGAACGAAACCGAACAGAATGAAATGGAACAGAACAGTATAAATTAACTTGAACGAAAATAACCATAACAAAACGATAAAATTGATATTCCCTTGAACAAAATAACGGTACGAAACAAAACAATCGTTTTGTTTACCAGCCCTGTCCAAAAGTACATCAACAACAGTAACTTTTAGAAAAATTGAATAATTTTGCGTTGAATGAGTCATTTGCGAACCCTCCATCTTGAATTGTTTCCAAGATATTAGCAAAAAACGATTCCAGCATCCAGCTCAAGGTGGGTTTATACTTTATAATGGCCACAGATTCATTACAGATACCAAAACAATAGGCCATTTCTTACGGAAGAGTAGAAAATTTTCCACTATTCAGTACGAATTATAAACTATTCTGTTGTAACACATAGCATAAACTCTACCAGGGAATTCATCCGTAGTGAATTTGCGGCCATTATAAGCCCTACTTCACGTTAGTTTTATAGCGATAAAAATTTAACGTAAATTGCTGTCTATGTATGGTTTATCTATGCTTTTATGTTTGGTACTTTTGAAGTTATTCCCCGCACATTTATGTAAAGATCTTTGTTCAAAATCAAATCCATGACCATGGTTTTCAGAAATCAATTTAAATTATTACTGAAAATGAATATTTTCGTTGCTATACTATTTGATTCGTGGTATTGGGATGCTAAGTCTACTCGCACTAGGACTTGGTCAAAGAGGAAAACTCATTGGCGTCGCATAATTTAATACAATCGCCGAAGAAAATATCACTAAGAAAGCTCTTTAAATGCATTCGACTGCATCGTCGCATCTCTAAAGTAAAACTTAACAATAACAACTCGCTTTTGTTGCAGCGAAAAAGCGTTACAAAGGGTGGCGGTAACTGGGAATTAGGTACACGGTGAAAAGACTCGTCTCGCTTACGCAAAATGTTCGCTTCAAGAATGAATGTACCGCGCGATACCCGTGTTATGAAGACGAAACACCGATCCTTTATCTAATAAATATTAACTTTGATTGTCTCGTAGGTACTGTTAATTTTCATTCCGAAAGCTCGAAGCTATTCTGTCTCGACTATTTAATGCCGAGTGACCGAATTGTAAATATTTTACACTTGGTATATCTGGCTGAGTTTACGCTGAGCGGGTTTTATCGTATTGGCTGCGAAAGCTTTCATGGAGCAGACATAATCCGAAATGGTGGAAAACATGACTGAAATAGAACTGCGTCGGCAGGCCGATGGTCGCCTATCGTACGAATAATTCTCTTCTTCGTAATCGTCGATGTCTTTACTCATGACGAACGAATCGCCGTTATTTATTTTCCAACTGGTGCGTACGTGCGATAAATCATCGTGGAAGAAGCCATGCGTTGATTGTTTTGAGCGACTTGGTCCTGTGTAAATAACAAAGTAGCCATTAAACGAGAGTACGCTTGGATACAGTATGTTTAGTAGGCCTACAGTTTCCAAGAACCCAGAACCAGGCGGATTAGGCGTTTTGACGCCTGAAGCAAGAAAATATTCGCCCCACCCTTTCCCCGTACCATTGAAAATTCGTACTTTGTCATTAATTATGGATTAACTCGTCAATTAAAATAATATTGCAAAAATAAAATTTTTAGCTGAGTTTTCATTAAAAACAATAGCTATTACAGCTTATGTCATTTAGGAAGGGGGCTTGAGAGAGGGTATGGTTTTCAAATTTTTACATTTTAGACCATTTGTAATGATCTGACAAATGTCCAACTTTTGGTACAGATATCTTTCTCTCCCCACGCGTAGCGACGGCAAATATTCATGAAATTCGCTCAAAATTTGGCGAAAGACTCTTCATAAAAATGCAAAAAAATAACTTTTTGTTTTCTTCAATACACCTCAAATTGCAAGAAATGCTACATGATTTTGATATGTAGATTTTTTCAACTTTAAAAACGATGAAAAAAGTAAAACTAAAGACCAAAACTGGGGTTAGATCATTTGTATGCATGAATTTTGATTCTTCTTACCCCTCCAAAGGTTTCTAATATGCTATGTTGAAGTGATTTCCAAAAAGCTCACGCGGGCATCTCTAGCTCTTTAAATAAGGCCGGGTCTCGGAACGTCTGTTTGATATCTACGGTCCAGGGCCTGACAAGGATAGTGGCATACATATATATATATATTTCCCCCACCCGTAGCACGGGCGGTAATTTATGAAATTTGCTCAAAACTTGGTAAGAGACTCTACTAAGAAATTTAACAAAACGATATTTTTTATTTTTTCGAAAAAATTCAAAATGGCGGATCACTCAAATTTTAAGGAGAGCTGGAGAAGAGGCAAATACCTAAATTTTTTTGTTTTTGATTTCATACGAAAGATTGAATTACGGACATCAACATATCCAAATTTCAGCTTCATAAGTGCATTTGGAAAGGAGTTAAAGGGAAAAACCGCTTTTTGAGGAAGTTTTGAGTCATGAAATTTCTCGAATCTTCCATATCTCCTCACCAAATAAACCTAGAAAGATCAAACTTTGAGGGTAGAGTTAGTTGGGGATCAGAATATGACCTTTTGAATTTGAGTCAAAATGGATCTAGAATGATGAATCATCAAGATTTGAAGATAATTTGAGGATCCTCAAATAGTTAAGATTTGAGAAATATGAGTTCATATGATTATTTCATGGCAAGAAATAGTACGTTTGTTCTGAATTCAACTTCTCAAGTGGTTTTAGAAGGGATACGGTAGGAGTTTTCAGACTTGGTATTGGGTGTGGCCTGTAGTCATGAAGGGTTAAGCAAGTTTATTACCAAATTGAAACAAGCTCCAGTTAAAAACTCAGCTCCAGTAATGCGGCATGGCTGCTTACGTTTTTTTTTATTCTATTTTACGCTTAATCCCAAATGAATTCTCTGGTTTATTAATAATATTATTATTTTCTACATTAATAATTTTAATTCTTCCTTTAATTAAAAAAAAAATAAAAAAAAAATCTAAATAATAATTTTAATTTTTATTTTTCAAATTAATATATTAATTAATGAATATAAGTATAGATAAATTAAAGAAATTAAAAACAAATAAAATTTAATTTATTATTTTGTATTATTTTTTTTTTTTTTTAATCAAAGGAAGTATTAAAATTATTAATGTTAAATCAGAGAATTTATTCGGGATTGAACATAACATAGAATAAAAAACGTTGGTTTTTTTGAATATTATTCATTTTGAAGAACTAAACTTTGTGAGATGCGGAGAAAAATCAAAAAAAAAAAATGACAACAACAACAAATGTTTTCAAGATTTGCAGGCATGAATTAGGAAAAAAAATGTTCACGCTTGATGCAATAAATTTTAAAAATTTTTTAGCTAAAACACAACAGTAAAAATTTTTATAAAAAATGAAAATTTTCAATAAGTAATCAAAATATGCTGATGAACAAGTGAGGGAAGGGGGTTGGATGCGAAGATTGTAGTACAAAAATTGAGAGAAGGACAAAAATTGTTAAGACGCAAAATCGTCACTAGCCCCCTGAGCCCACATTAGCTAGACCTACATATTAAAATTTTCATTGTTTTTACTCGATGACATATCTAGCGAAATTAGTACATCTTTGGGGTGTTACTCTCGCCCGATTTTTTGAACAATCGAGTCTTGGTTTTGTACTACTCATACACGAAACGAAAGATTTTCAATGTTGATACGAAACCTGGTCGATTAAGTTCTCCCCTATGTCCACTCCGTGAAATTGCTTGCCCTCAGGCATACTCTGTATCAGTTGATAGGCTTCTGTCTCCGCAGGAATAATCTCCGCCTTCGAAGTACTGCTCGTCGTCTTCGGGCCGGCCATCTTCCAACGTCAAATCATCTGAATACGTGCCTCTGGAATGAGCGAACGCTATACTCTTTTGGTAACTGAACAGCTGCCTTTCCAGGCTATAATTTTCCGCTTGAAGGGCTGCGATTTCTTTTCTGTAAAATTTACATTACGTATTAAACTCGAGTGAAATGTTGGCTTACAGTGCGTAGATTACCGAGGTTAATTTCCATCCTATACCAAACAAATCCATCATTAAGACCACCCTTAACAGTGGTACTTTCGATGCCAAAAATAGCGTACGAATTATAAACGCTCGTATTCGCCGCAATATAATGACAACCTAAAACGTAATTTATACGCCTTCTAAATCTAACCGACAACCCATATCTACGCGAATACCGGCGTTGAATTATGTATATGGAAACGTTCGTCGGGACGTCTACGCTGCCGTCACTCGTACTCATTAAAATAATTGTCTTCTTCGGTATCTGCGCGTAAGATATTAACGTCGAACTAAGTCTGTTCATTTATTACCCTAGCCACCGCGTACCCCGAATTCGCCATCGCGACGTGTTTCCTTTTTCGCGAAACGTCATATTTTGGACAATATCGCCGTCGTCAGCGTCTATCTCTCGTTCCCGCTGCAAAACAATCGCCGGCTCGCGGAATCTACTGTTGGGCGCGGTTCCGTTTCCGACGTCGAAGACGTATTTCTTTTTTATTCCTATTTGTACGTCGAGCGCGAGGCCTTTTCTACTCGCTCGAAACAATGTCGCGCCCGCACATCGTACATAATTTATCCTAACCGATTTACAAGGCGCCTAGTCGAGCTGTTCGCGTTGTCGCGCGATTACGCCTAAATTTACCATCAGCTCGTCTTCCTTTTATATTTCTGTTAACGCCGATTATGAATGCTACGTCGTGTGTACGCCGTACAGATTAAAAGATTCCATCGCGGGCCCACATTTTTCGCCATTTTTTTCAATTATTTCAGTCACCACAGTACCCAACGATGCGATAACGACACGCAACCGTCATGTAGCATGACGTAAAATAAATTACTCTGTCGATAGTGTACGGAACTCGCCGTCGCGATGGGCGATAGAGGATGCGATAGAATTGAATTTGAATTTTCATTTTTATTTTTCTCTCATTTTTTTCCTCGCGTTTAGGTTAAGTGGTGAATATATTTTACCTTCGCGAGTGAATTACATGGTTAATTTTAGATAAGTATCATTTCCAAAAAACAGCAAAAAAATATAATTATATAATTATATAAAAAACTCAAAAACTACATCTATCACAGCCTACCTGATTTGGAAAGGCGGGTCGGGGTAGGGTGGGGTCTTCAAATATTTACGTTGCAAACCATTTGTAATCATCTGGTAAATGTCATCTTTTTGGTATACATACATATTTTTCTTCACGGGCCCACGCGCGTAGAACTGGCGAGTATGAATGAAAATCGCTCAAAATTTGGTGAGAGACTCTTCTTAAAAATGCGAAAAAACAACTTCTTGGTTTCTTCGATATACCTCAAAATGGAGAATCGCTCAAATTTCGAGAGAAGCTGGAGGAAGGGCAAATGGCTCAAATTTTTCGTTTTTGATCTCATAAGAAACAGTGAGTCACGGACGCTAACATACCCAAATTTCAGCTGCGTGAGTATATTTTCAGAGGAGTGTTAAAGCAAAAAACGGCTTTTGGAGGAGGTTTTGAGTAATGAAATTTCTTGAATCTTCCATATCTCCTCACCAAATTAATCTAGAAAGGTTAAACTTCGTATGTAGAGTTGGTGACCAGAACCTCTTGAATAGGCATCCGCACTAGGTGATAAATTTGGAAAATTTTTATTGCATATGAAAGATATAGGTGTATGAACACCTTAGTAAAAAAAAAATTTTAAATATCCCTATTATTTCGCGAGAAATTAATTTTTAGATTTTGTCGTCAATGAAAAGAGTACCGCGATGCGCACCCTGTGGTTGTGACGTCACACTACCCTACTACGAGTATACCGCGTGAACCTTTGAATTAGATGCGCGCTAAATCAAAATTCATTTCGTATATTATTATGATTATTTATTTTATGTTTTTACTGTAAGTTGATGATGAGATGTCATTCTATGCTTTTAATATTTCAACAATTAATTAAATCAATAATTAAATCCTCGCAAATAAACACTTCCAACAGTATAAACCTAATCGCATCGATTACCAAAATAGGTCGTAAGAGAAAACTTTCTTGAAAAAATAAGTTAAAATACAAATGGAAAATTCGTTCTATATAACCTAAGTAAGATGAGTATGCAATTTGTCTTGAGTCAAGGTCTGCTAGTGTAGATGAGTGATTTTAACTTATTTCTCTCTCGCTCTGACGCGTCGTTGTTGTCTTGCGCGTTGTAGAACAATAAGTAATATGTTGCTATGCATATTACTAGTGTAACGAGTAAGGGATCCCTGAAAGAGTCAGGGGGCACTAATATTGTACATATATTGAACAAAAATAATCTTACGATATTCTATGAACAAATCTACGCCATGATATCAAATTTTCTCCAGAACACATTTTTAAAAATCGCAGTACGTTCAACTCGCGAATACGAATCCCTAATTTACATTATTTGTGTGAAATTTTTTTTTCTTTTATTAAACATGAGTGATGAAGAATTTGTGAGAGCAGATTCTAGAAATTTACCGAAAATTGATGTTTTTATGTTAATAAAGTTTTTTCAAAAGGACGATGGGTTCACTGCATCCGAAATTAGTGGCGTAAATCGCTTTTAGCCACGCATTTCGACGATTTTTGTCAATGGGGTTAGAAGAAAATACTTTTTCAGGATTTTTTACAGTAGTAACTGTACACAAAGGTACAGCACAATATTTATAATTTGATTTTTTTTGTTACTCATGATTGAATTACTTAATCGCGCGAACGAAGAGAAACAAAAATCATCACACACGTCAAACGTAGAATGCGCAAGCAATCAGTTGCGAATAAAGGATGATGTGACGTCACACCCGTTGCTTCTACACGAACGCTACGTTTTCGAGAGTTGCAAAAAACACGATTTTTAACATTTTTTTTCTCCGCTTGTATTGCTTCAAATGAAGTGGGGTTTTTTGCATTAGTCTTGTAATTTTTTACTTTATAACATATATTTTTTCTGAAAATTAGTGCGGTCGCCTATTTGGCTCAAAATGGATCCAAAATGATGGATTATCAAAATTTGAGTGGAGCTTGAGGCAGGGGCGCCCACAGACATAATGCGGGGGTGCGAATGCACCCGGAGCCCTTTAGTATTCGAAACTCCTCGAATAAGTCGAGGCCCCAAATTTTATTTTTGAATATGTAAAAGTAACATTTAATGAATAAAATATCTTTTCAAAATATGTATGAATGGTGTAGTGACATTTCAATTCTAATTGATTTCAATGAGAACATAAGAAAAGTTTAAACTTAATCGTGTACACGTTTGTAGTCAGATACCCATAATCATTTCTTGGTCATTTCCTCATTTGCATTATACTGCATAGTATACGGTACATTCTAGAATTCACGAAATGTGAGAGCAATAAATGTGCATGAGAAGACACACCAAAAGGAGGCAAAGACAAGGGCCAACTTGCTTCGCTTGAAAATTTTCATGCTGTATACAAGAAAATCTCAGTTCTAGATGGAAAATTTTGGTCTATAAACATTGCCTATTTTTTATTAGTATTAAGAGCAACTTTGTAGCCCTATATCTCCTCCCCTAACGGATGTACGAGAAAAATTGTAAGACCCTTTCTTATAGAAAATTTAATGAGAAATATTTTATTGCTATACTACTTTTTCTCTAAAACGCATCGTTCGCAAAAGAAATGCAAAAAACTGATTTAAGGGCGCTTTTGTTACACATTTCATTTTTTTGACCAACTTCCACCCCTATTTGGGGGATTGAAAATATCATTTTGTACCTTAAGGTATGAGCTAATTACAGACAAAAATTCAGCCATGCACCCTCCAGAAAAATTTTTCCAATTTTTTTGAAAATTTCAAAGCCTAAAAAATTCAAGAAAATATGAATCGAAAAATTAAAAAAAAATCCACAAATGTACCTATATAGTGTAAAACAACGGTGAAAATTTCAAAATTTTTCATCCATTTGATTCAAAGTGAAAAAATATTGAATTTTCGATGGGGGGAGGGGGTAAAAATTTTTTGGGAAGTTTTTTTCATCGAGGGCAACATTTAGGACGACTTGTGACTGAATTTGGGCCAAGGGTCGTTTTCACTATCTTATCAGGAGAGACCCTTTCAAATTCTTTCATAAAAAGGTACTAAAGCAGACAATTTAATGATATTAAAAGTAATGTGATGGACTACGTTGAGAAAACTAGCCTGTAAAAATTTTTCACACTTGGTGAGAATTTATAAGACATTAAAAAAAAAATTGAGGCCCGTTGACAAAAATTTGGGGGCCCTTTATAATTTTCGCATCCCTTCTTTTCAAACCTTTGGGCACCACTGGCTTCAAGAACCTCAAATTGGACGATAATTGGAGATAAAGAGTATACTATATCCTGGATTCACTTTCACATACAATATTGGAGGGAAAAAGGAGGGGTTATCGACCTCAACATGTGGTAGTGGTACATGAGAGGTTGAAAATTTTTTATTGCGGCGTCATATATACTAAAATAAGCGAATAAGAGTTCCTTAAGTACCAAATTTCAAACATCTCCAACTCCTTACCTATGGATCATGAAAAAAAAATGTTCATGTAAAAATTGTAGAAAATTCAATGTCGAACAGAATTGTACTGAGCTATTTTTGCCCTACGATCAAACCCTGAAAAGATATAGAGAAAACCCCGTTTTTTACGTAGTTCGAACTCCCCTGTAGGATAACGCACGCCGCCTAGGAACGTTGTTAGTGGAGCTAGTCTCGACATATTTATGAGAAGAATATTTGTTGGGAATTTCTCTCATAAACTATCCTTATATGGTGCAGATTTACTGAACGATATCTATCCACAATAACATTTCTGCTTGATACTTACCTCATTTGTTGATTGTGTAATCTAATCACGTCGTCGTATTTGTGATAAGTGGCTTGAAATAATAAATAACTTTCTTCCCATTCTATTTGCACTCTGATTTGATTTTTATCCGATAAAAACGGGCAATTGGTATCTCGAAGCTGTACAAACATAAGACAAAGATAACACATTCCAATAAACAAAATTAATATTCGCATCAATATTAATTCAAAAACAAACACAAATAAAGGAAAACTGCAAGAGACTTAAATAATTGATTTTTTTTTTAATATTTCCTAATTCGTTCTTATCGCAGCAAAATTTCTTCTATTTTTTCGAATTTACAGCTCAAAAAAAAAACACACACCGAATACTTCAGCAGTAACTGCAACCATAACCGTTACATTAACGGGGCTTTTTATTATTTCGTCTCGAATAAAAAAATTCGCTTCTACATGTTCGCCCATTATCAACGCAAAAACATCGTCTACGTATTTAAATCGCCCAAAAAAATTCTACCCTCGAAATACAATCTCGTGCATGGCTTTTAAAGCGGCTTAGGACTCAACATTACCAAAAAAAATATCCACTACACCACAATTCGGCGTCGGCGTCGCCTCGAGTACGCGAATATAAATCGAATTATTCTCGTCTTTGGAATATTCCTCGTTCTTCAGCATCGTCGACGAATTCGTAAACACGGCCGATTTAAATTTTCGTCACGATTTCGAGTACCTAAAAACTTGCGCCAGATGCCACATAAAAGGGGGAGAAAAATTTCAACCCCGAATCCGCACCATCCAAGGTCTCGTTAGTCGTTAAATCTGGGTAAACGACTTTTAAAGCACCTCGTATTAATTATTGACAGGCTGGTTAAAAAGGTATCTACGGCTGTATGCATATTTAATAAAACCCGTCCTCGCGACCCTAGCAGAACGTTAATATACGTACCGAGTTTTCTTAGTCGCGTGTTGCGGTAAAACACCGCCGCCGGCCAATTTCATTCCGATGAAATATTATTTTGCTACAACGTATTTAAAAAAAAAAAAAATAGTCTCCAACGACCCATTAAAACGCTATCGACTGAAAATACCAACTTGTGGCTCGATACGGGGCGCGTATAATCGTCGCTAAAAGCTCGACGTTTATTTCGCCATAACCTCGACCCTAAAGTCGTTCCAGATAAATTCGCTATTTTTTAATCTCCGCTGATAAACGCGCTAGCACGTCGACATTGCGGACTTCGCGTTGATCTGCATATAAATTAAATCCCATCGCGTCCCTTCACCGGTCGCGACATTAGATACCTGTAAAATGTAAATTATCAACTCTCGCAAATACGTAAACTCGCCACGACCGCAATCAATGACGATACCGGTCCTCTTGGAGACTCTGTCTCGCAAAAATACATAATCCTGTGGCGCATCTAGCTCGTCGACGGTAATTTGTAAACTTCTGTATACACCTCGAGTCGTCGCTAATAAAATAAAAAACGTAAGCAGCCATACCGCATTACAGGAGCTGAGTTTTCAACTGGGGATCGTTCAGGTTTGTAGTATAACCTTGATAACACGTTCATGTCCACAAGCCACATCCCCCTATACTTTTCCTTTTAAACCTCTGATTAGATTAAATTTAGAATATGAGGTATGAGACTATATTTTCCCAATTCTAGCAATTTGAGGCTGCTCCAGTAATTTTCAAATTTTAACGGTCCGCCATTTTGGATACATTTTGAACCAAATTTAAAAGGTCAAATTCTGGTCATTAACCAACCATACACAGAAAATTGGATCTTTTTAAGTCCATTTGGTGACGAGATATGGAAGATTCATTAAACTTTCTGCAGTAATTTCCCCTACAAAAGTGTGTTTTGCTTCAACTCCCCTCCAAATTCACTTGGAAGGCTAACATCAGAATAGATTAGTCATTTGGGCTCATTTTATCATATGACACCGCAATATAAAATTTTTGACGATTCATGTACCCCACCACATTTTGATGTCGATAACTCCTTTTTTTCCCCTCCAACATAATGTGTGTAGGTGAATTTGGGATATAGTATGCTTCTTATTCTCAATAATTGTATAACTTCATATAAATTGCAATTATTCCAATTTAAGGCCCCTCAACCTCTACTCAAATTTCGATAATCCGACATTTTGAAACCATTTTCACCCAAATTCAATAGGTCATATTCTGGTCACTAATTAGCCCTACATACAAAGTTTGACCTTTCTAGATCAATTTTGTGAGGAGATATGGAAGATTCAAGAAATTTCCACTCAAAAACTTCCTCAAAAAGCCTTTTGTTTGCTCTAACTCCCCTTAAAATGCACTTAAGAAGCTGAAATTTGGATATGTTGATGTCTGTGGATTATTAGCTGAGTTTTTAACTAAAAAACGACAGCTATTACAGCCTACCTGATTTGGGAAGGAAAGGTCGGGGGAGGGTGGGGTCTTCAAATCTTTGCGTTTCAGACCATTTGTAATCATCTGGCAAATGTTCAACTTTTTGGTATATATATATATTTTTGCCCCACGCGTAGCGCCGGCGAGTATTCATAAAATTCGCTCAGAATTTGGTAAGGAACTCTTCTTGAAAATGCGCAGAAGTGCTTTTTTTGGTTTTTCGAAAAATTTCAAAATGGCGGATCACTCAAATTTTGAGGGGGCTGGAGAGGGGGCAAACAGCTCAAATTTTTTTTTTCGTTTTTGATCTCATATAAAAGAGTAAGTCACGGATACTAAAATATCCAAATTTCAGCTTCCTAAGTGCATATTGAGAGGAGTTAGATCCAAAAACGGCTTTTTGAGGAAGTTTTGAGTCATGAAATTTCATGAATCTTCCATATCTCATCACTAAATCGGCCTAGAATGGTCAAAATTTGTGTGTAGGATTAATTTGTGACCAGAATATGACCTCTTAAATTTGAGTCAAAATGGATCCAAAATGGCGGATTATCAAGATTTGAAGATAATTTGAGGACCCTCAAATGGTTATAATTTGAGAAATATGTGTTCACATGATTATTTCATGGCAAGAAATACTGCATTTGTACCAAATTCAACTTCTTAAGTGTTTTTGAAAAGGATAAGGTAGGGGTTTTCAGACTTGGTATTGGGTGTGGCCTGTAGTCATGAACGGTTAAGCAAGGTTATTAGTAAATCAAAACAAGCTCCAGTTAAAAACTCAGCTCCAGTAATGCAGCATGGCTGCTCACGTTTTTTTTTTTTTTTTTTTAATATGAGATCAAAAACAAAAAATTTGAGCGAATTGTCCCTTCTCCAGCCCCGCTCAAAATTTGAGTAATCCGCCATTTTGAGGTGTATCAAAAAAACCAATGAAGTTATTTTTTGCATTTTCAAGAAGTATTGTTTACCAAATTTTGAACGATTTTTATCGATACCCGCCGGCACTACGAGTAAAAAATATACATACCTATAAGTTGGACATTTGCTAGATGATTATAAATGGTCTGATACGCAAATATTTGAAGACTCTCCCCCCTTCACCCAATCCAATCCCATCCCATCCCAAATCAGGTAAGCTTGTAACAACTGTCGTTTTCAAGTTAGAAACTCAACTAAGAAGACCATTAACTGAGAGATAACTAATAATTGAGAACCTCGAACAATGCCACTGAAACCGATTGAACAATAGATAGTATACAGATTTGGATTTTCGATTACCCTTTGTATTTTGAACCCTCCATTCATCAAATTTTTCATAATTAAGATAACAACTTGATATTTTGAAAAATATTTTGATCTTTAAAATAAGTTAGAACAGAGAAATGTGCATCTTATCTTCATAACAATCATATTAATCATATGAGTTCATATAATTCGCAATTTCATTATTTGAGGCTCCTTGAGCTTCAGTCAAATTTTTTTAATCCGTCATTTTGGATCCATATTGATGCAAATTCAAAAGATCATATTCTGATCACCAATTAACCTTACATACGAAGTTTGACCTCTCTATACGTTGATTTAGCAATGAGATATGGACAATTCGTAGAATTTCTCATAGAAAAGTTTTGCTCCAACTCCCCATCCAAATTCACTTGGGAAGCAAAAATCAGAATAGGCTAGTTACGTGAGCTTATTTCATCACATGACACCACTGTAAAAAATTTTTGACTATTCGAGTATCGCCATCACATTTTGAGATCTATAATTACGACTGTCTAGATTTTTCTCATTACGCGGGTGGGCCAGCGGTTGCATTGAAAAAAAAACACGTCCATTTAATACGTGATGAGTATGTCACTTCGTTATGCGATTATTTTTACATTTTTTTAGACTTTTTTCCAAAAAAAAGTTTGACACTTCGTTACACGTTTATTTTCACATTTTTAGACTTTTTTCAAAGAAAAAGTTTGTCCATTACGATAATCTCGTTTTTTTAGTATCGTATTTGCTTTGTTTTCGACGACGTGAATTGGTAATTTGCATGACGCTGAAAAACAGTAACATTCAAAAACGACTCCATATTTTTCACTTGACGTATTATTACTCTCTGCTCTTCCACTGTTTGAATTCTTTTCATCAAATTACCCATTCTTTTCATGATAACGATATCAAGATCAATCAAGTGCGTAGGTGAACATGATAATTATAGGATATAATTTTTATCTCTAATAATCATTTGAGTCCACATGAATCACATTTTTACTTATTTCAGGCTCCTCAAGCTATTTTCAAATTGTGATAATCCGCCATGTTGGATTCATTTTCATCCCAATTCATTATGTCGTATTCCGGTCCAATTGACCTCTCTTTGTGTATTTGTTGAGGAAATAAATTTCTTGAAGTGATTTTCCCTCCAAAAGTCTTTTTTTGCTCTAACTCCCTTCCAAATTCACATGGAAAGCTAAAATCAGAATGGCTTAATTACCTGAACTTATTTTATCACATGACATCACCATAAGAAATTTTCAAACACTCGTGTGCCTCCACCTCATTTTAAGATCGATAACAACTCCTTTTCTCCTCCTCATCATGTGTAGATTAATTAAAAGATATAGCATATTCATTATTCCAAATACACATATGAGCAAATATTTTTCAAATTCTAGAAATTTGAGGCATCTCAAGCTCTGCTTAAATTTTAACAATTCATCATGTCGAATTCATTTTGGCTCAAAATCATTGTATCATATTAAAGTCTCAGTCTAACTTTATATACAAATTTTCATCTCTCTAGATTGATTGAAAATTTCCTCAAAAAGACATTTCTTGCTGTAACTCCTTTTCAAATGTACTTTTAATGCTGAAATTTGAAAATGTTGATATCCGTGACTCACTTTTTTCTATGACATGAAAAAATAAAAATATTGAGCCATCTGCCTCCCTCCAGACTCACTCAAAATTTGAGTAATCCGCCATTTTAAAGTCTATCAAAAATGCAAAAAAAGTGCTTTCGTGTAATTACCTGAAGACTCTTTCACCGAATTTTGAGTGATTTCCATCCATACCCACCGACGCTTTGCGCGAGAGAAAAAAAACAATGCATACCAAAAAGTTGGACATTTGCCATATGATTAAAACTACTCTGAAACGCGAAAATTTGAAGACCCCACCTTCCTAAATCAGGTAGGCTATAATAGCTGTCGTTTCTAAGTTGAAAACTCACCTAATAATAAACTCGTCGCGAATTACCTTACGTTGAACCGGCGCTCATAAATTTCGCCGCAACTCCGCCTCGTATTTCCACCCGGCTAAACGGGGTCTCAAAGCTACCGGAGTAATTTCGAATTTCAAAACTTATATTAGATTACTCGGTAAAGGCCAAAAAGCGCCCTAGTCTGATTAAAAATTCTCTCTTTGTATAAAAATTACAAAACCATTCCTCTGCACAGTTTCTACCATCGATGTATTCGCGCCGCCGAAGCCATTAATCATCGTTACAGAAAACGATGCCGACGCGGGCCTCGCAATTAATAAACCTAAAATCGCGGAAAAGATAAAGCGACACGGAAGCCTTAATAAAGATACCGCCGAATTTTTATTATTAATTTGCGCCCCTCCAATTCGCGCATACCTTCGTCTTCTCGTACCTTTTTGCGTAACGCTCGTCTATACACTTTTCCCCCTGAATGGAATGCAATTTTCAATATTCAATCTGCCCAGTTACCGTCGTCACCGCGTCACGTATCGTAGCGACCGCGCCTTTCCGAGCCGTTGGTAATTTTTCATAATCCGAGGCCAAGCCAAACGTACCTGTTTGACGGCTACGTCCGTTTCCATGATGATACCCTCGTCCGATGAGTCTTGGGCATAGTAATGGCTGAACGGAGCACCCGGCAGGGATACCGGTTCCACTGGTCCTTTACCGTAAAATTTTAACAGGTACGCCGTCCAATTCACGTATCTGAAATTCGTATGTACATATGAATAAGAATATCGCATCGTCTAATACGCCGCAATATACATACAACCCTTCAAATACAGATATTCGTAGTCGGGAATAGCGTTGCGAAAAATTTAGCCGTCAACATTACCGCATTCGCAATATTGAAGGCGCTAACCACAACAAAGCCCGAGGCGAGGTTCTAGAAAATTCAATTTTCTACTCGAGCATAAGTAGATTCGGCTCTGATGTGTTTGACAAAAAAAAAAAAAAAAAAAATCATGTACATACATATGTATATGAGAAACTCCACCTGCAAAACAGAACCTACCATGTTTACTATACATTAGATTTGCCAAATATCATCACTGTTTATATACTAGTTTTCTATTTTAATTGAAAAATACACGCTTTCCAATTAAAAGCAAAAAAACGAAATAAAAAAAGAAAATTTCGCTAAAATGAGAAAAAATTATAACACTACATTTTTGATCATTAATTTACTTCTCCAAACAAAAAATTCATCATTAAAATACAAAAATTCAGGACTTTTTATTTGCAATAGTTCTACATCATATTTCTCCATTTTAATGAAGAAAAAAAAATATATTTATATGTATGCCACTATCCTTGTCAGGCCCTGGACCATAGGTACCAAACAGACGTTCCGAAACCCGTTCTTATTTAAAGAGCTAGAGATGCCATCGTAAGCTTTTTGAAAACCACTTGAACATAGCATATTAGGAACCTTTAGAGGGGTGAGAAAAATTCAAAATTCATGTATACAAATGATATGCAACGGTTCTTATAAGATACACTTCAAATTTACTATTATCTTTATCAAGCGCAAGCCCAGGTGGGTCTACCCAACATAGCACCATATCCAGGGCTTCCCAACGTTTGTATAAAACTGAAAGGTATATACCTTCAAATATATACATAAAACGTTGCGAGTCAACTAAAATATTAGAGCTGGGTTGGATTGTCTATTGTAGGAGACTGGTTTGAAATGAAGGTGAATAAAATTTTTACATTTTTGAAGCCCTATAACTCCTTCAATTTTGAAGATACGCAGAACATCGAATGTGGTTAGGTATATAATTTGTTTTAAATATATTTGTGAATCACCTACTCATAATTAAATTGGTTGTTCTTTCAAATTGATTTCTTTTTTAATTTTGGAAATTTTCATTTTAATAACTTGGCAACACTGTAATTCCCAAATAGGCTCCGTATTTACGAGTATAATGACTGGTCTATATTTTAATTGGTTATACATCACGCGTGTAACAATCAATCAAGAAATTGGAATGTGGTAAATTACTTCGACTAACTCGCAAAATAAAAACATAAATCAGCTGATGATTCAAATCACTAGGGCTGCAATAACGGTAACAGAACGTAAATGGAACGTAACGGCCAATTTTTGCATTTTAATAGCGGAATGGAACGTAACGTAACGTAACGCAACGAAATTTTTTATGACTGAACGTAACGGAACGTAACGGGTCAATTTTGTTAGTGTTCCGTTATTTTACATTGTTTTCACTTTTTGAAATTTGAATGCTGGCGAAATTGTTCCTAGCTTCCTACATTCTAAACGCAATGTAATGTACATTTTTTTATGTGAAATTCAAATTTGATCATTTTCAATTAACTTTAATACCTAGTACCGTAGTAGAATTGTGAATTTGTGAAAAGCAGGGTATGGCAACTCGATCGCTAACCGTTAACTTCAGTTAATCACAAAGTGACTGAGTATTTTTACCCTGACTGTTACCTAAACTGATTAAGTGTCTGAAAGGCTCGAAGTAACTTTAACATGAAATGACTCAAACGTTTTCAAATTTGTAAACTGACTTGAACCGATAACTCAATCAATTATCAATCAGTCTTCAAAAAGAAAAAACAAATGGCAAAACTGCTCAGTGCATTGTCTTTGATTCATATAATGTGAGTCATTTTGCGTTATTTGCAACTTTGAGTCATTGTTTAAATGTTTATTGTTTGATTTTCAATGTTTTTTAAATTTTAAATTTTTTACCATTACCATCATCGATAAAAAAAAAATAAAAAAAAAAAGATGAGACTCCAACTTGTACTAAAAAAAAGGGTAAAGATCGGAACGGAATAGAATGGAACGGAACGTAACAGAACATCCAAAATTGGAACGTAACGGGAACGTAATGGAATGACTCAGGAAGGGATACCGGAACGGTAACGGAACGAAACATGATCCGTTATTACAGCTCTGTAAATCACAAACGAATTTCAGTCGTTCATTGAAAACTGAACAATATTATTTAGGAAGGTAGAAATGAAACTACCTACATTTTATCACATTCTAGCCTTATGATTGGTCATTACGCGCATAAGACATGACCAATCAGAACTCAGACCAGTTACTATAACAACTCTATATCAGATAAAATAGGTACTGTCTGTCAAATATAGCTTGAGACTTTTTGAGAGCGCAAAGTTAGGCAAAAAGCGCGACAATTTTCACGATTTCATTACTTCCCAAAATGTGTTCAAATTGAAAATGCTGGCCAAATAGTCCAAACACTAAAGCACAAAAAAGTATGGTAAACGCGTTTCCAGTGAAATTCGATGAGCTGATAGGTAATAACACATTTACCTACTTTGTAATACAACCCACATTTTGAGTAACCATGCATGAATTGTTGCCCAACTTTGCGCTGTCAAAAAGTCTCAAGTTATATTTGACAGACAGTATGGTACGTTGATGAGTGCCTTGAGTGCTACAACTTATGCAACCTCTCCGGCAGATTGGCGATGGACACTTTTAACCATCCATTCGTTAGTCAGCGTCCAAAATATGTTCTTAGTTTGTGTAAATAAACACATCAATTATTTACGATTATTGATTTTTATTTCGAATTAAAACAGTGTTATTCTGAAGTACGCACAATTTTAGTATAAATTACAACGCATCAAGCATAAAACAAATCTAACTAAAAAGCAGAATGAAGCATGCTAAAACTCTCAAAAGGTAACCGCATTTGAATAAATTTTTGATACATCAACCTTCGAGTTTTTCATTTCAGATTTTCTTCCTTTTTTGAAAAGTAAAATAACGCAAATAATAATATATGCATACATATGAGTATAGCCATTTGTTTGATTAGAGCAGTCTTCGCATTTACACATGTTCATTCAATCACCCATGATAACGACGGTTATAACCTATGGAAGAATCAAGTATGATAAAGAAATATTTTCAAGGGTTTTAGTTATGATTGGCCAGCGTAGTTTTAGGTACGCTGAAATCTTAAAGCTGTAGTGAAGCAATTGATCAACAATGACTCTGTACATATAATGAATAATGAATTAACATAAATCAATTAAGATTACGCAACCTATCCTATTCTTTCGCAAAAAAAATAATCCATTTCAATAAGTCAAAAACTGCATCAATTCTTCGCTGCGAAACAACACATACGACGTGCTTTCATCCAGAGTCTGCGTTTCCAGCACAAAACGCGGTAATAAATTAAATTCGATTTTCAGCGGTACAATCGAACTGTCCGTACTCTCGTCCAAGCAATCCACTTCAAATTCGGCGTGCTCCAGATTCGGCAGATAGGTAGGCAATTGTAAAATAGCGTGCCTTAAATTATTCACCGACACGGTTTTCATATCGATCTCGCGCAATTTCTGACACGCCGACAACGTATTCAATAACTCCTCGTTGCTAATTTTCAAAAACGGTCGCGACAACGACGTCAACCTTAAAATCTCCAAATTCGGGCAGCTGCGCACGATCAGCGGCAACATACGACATATATCACCGCCGAATTCAATTTTACGTAAATTCTGCACGCATGGTCTCTTCAAAAACGCCTCGTACAAATTCTCATCCGTCTCGGCGTCCACCACGATCGACAACGCTACCAAATTCTGTAATTTAAACAACCTTTCGAAATTACTCGGTCGCACTTGGTCGACGTGCGGATACTGGAATTGAAAAATCTCCAAATTATCGCACCCCTCGAGCGCCTCGAACAGCTCGTCTTGGTCGGGCGACGATACATTATCTACGCATAATTTCAACGACGTCAGCGTGCGCTTGTTGGTCCTAACGAACGGCAATATTTCTTTCATGTACTCGAGCGGATGCTGATAGCTCGTATTATCCACCACCGACAGACTGTGCACGTTTTTCATACTCAACTTAGGGAAAGCCTCCAGCTCGCAGCTCTTCAACGCGAACTCCTTAATGGCCGTTTGCGCGAACAGCCTGTCGAACGAGCTCTCTTTAATGCCGCGCTCGCCGTCGCATTCCTTCAACGCTAATTTACGCAAATTCGGGCAATCCGCCACGTATCTGAGGATGGTATTCGAATCCGCTATATCTTGCATTTTTATCGCGTACACGGCGTCGCGCTGTTTACGCAGTATCGAGATTATCTCGTCCAGTCGGTGACTTCGATTGAAGCGCAGATCGCGATACAGTGTCGGATTCTCGGCGACTTTTTTGAACGTCTTGTTTACCCGACATACCGACAGTAAATCGCTCAGATCTAAATGTTTGAATATTCGTAGTAACGCTTCGTTCGATAATTCGCTAATCGAAGCCATCACAGTCTACTCTAACGGGCCCACCACACCGCGTATCGCTGTATATCACTCCATGAAATCGTCAGTTACCATTTTTCGTCTGCCTAGCAGGATTTTTAATTGGATGAAGAGGTGCCATAAAACTAGACGCGGTAATTATAAATTTCTCTCAACTTCACACGACATCCAACAAACTTTCCAGCATCGGCGAGAAGACTTCTTCACAAATAATAGGCAAAAAAATACAATCTATACATATAATATTGAAATAAAGCTTTTCTAGATCCTCCTTAATCATTACTAATTTTGTATCAAACTCGTACGTAAATCACAGTGTTTACACAAGAAATAATAATCTATCCAAGGATTTATGAAAATGGTTTTTGTACAATCATAAGAATTTCGAACTGACAATAATCCTTCTACTGGAAACATTCAAATGTAACTAACAAAAAATTGGGCATTACTAATCACAGTTGTCAAACCGTTTAGAATTAAATCACTTCCAAACAAACACTGAAGACCAGACACACGATTATAATTTTTGAAACATTTGGAAAGGTAGTCCAATTGTAAATTAAAATTTAAAAAATTTTTTATTGAACCGAATTTTTCATCTAAGTTAAAGGAATAAATAAAAAAATGAATATAAAGAAAATAAAAAAATTATTAATTAAAATTAATACAAAAAATGAAGTAAAAAATATTACAAGTATAAATTTTATCTTACAGGGTGTTGCGTTTCGGGCGCACTATCCTAAATGGCAAATACGTCAACTCAAGTTACACACATGTATCATGGTTTGCCTGCCTAAAAATGGGAAGGAACCGAGATATGCCAGCTTTAAAAAAAAAATTTGCTCACGGTCATCATGAAATAGAAAAATTTATACCTCACAAACTATAAACGATAAAACTTTGCGGCTTGCTTTGGCATGTGAGGTATACAATGAAGTTTCTTTTGTGTAAAACTGGTGGGAGTAGGGGAGATAAATGAGGAGATATGAGGAAATTAGTATCGAAAAACATGCAAAAAAAGGGCGAATTTTTTAATTTTTTGTAAATAACTTTTGAAATTGTTTTATCAAGACCCCTCTTTAAAAATTTCTATTGATGAAAAATGTATCCCCTACACAATGTGGCGAGTTGAAACTGACCGCGCTTTCTTATCATTCGTAGTTCGTGAAATAAAAATTTTTAAAATGAATTTTTTGAAAAAAAAAAACGAAAAGAATTAAATTTTTTCGGATTTTTTTTCTCATAGTTAAAACTATCTAGGGGGTACTCACCAACCACATTTTGTAAGGGACGCATTTCTCATCAATAAGAAATTTTTAAAGAGGGGCCTTGATAGAGCGATTTCAGAAGTTATGTTCAAAAAAAAAAAAAAAATTACCTTATTTTTCGCATGACTTCCGGTACTAATTTCCTCATATATCTTCCTATAATTCTCCTAGGCCCCCATTTTTACATCAAAGAAACCTCGCTGCAAGCTACACATCGTTTATAGTTTGTCAGACATAAATTTTTCTATTTTATGATCACTGTGAGCAAATTTTTTTTTTCAAGCTAGCATATCTCGGCCCCTTCCCATTTTTAGGCAGGCAAACCATGATACATGTATCACTTGAGTTGACCTATCTGCCATTCGCGTGTGGTGTGCCCAAAACGGAACACCTTGTATACTCAATCAAAAATAAAATTAATAAATTAATTAATTTAAATCCAATATTAAATCACTCTGAAAAAATCCTGAATATGAAAAAAAGCAGCCATGCTGCATTGCAGGAGCCGAGTTTTCGATCAAGGTTTGTTTACTTTTGAAGATAATACTACTGAATAAACTTCTCAACACCACAAACCACATCCATTACAGAGTCCAAAACTCCCACCTTATCCCTTCTAAAAATACACAAAAAGTTTAATTTGAAGTGACTTATGTAGTACTTTTCGCCTAAAAAATCACAAAGCATGTATTTCTCCAATTGTAGCTCTTTAAGCCTTCTCAAGCTAACATCATTCGACCATACCCATTTTGCGTGCATTTTTGAATCGATGATTTCAATTCAAGATACTATATTTGGCACCCAACTAATCCCACATACAAAGTTTGAACCTTTCAGGTTAATTTGGTGAGAAGGTATGAGAGATCCATGAAATTTTTTACCATGATCAGTGATTTTTCCTTCAAGAGTCCTTTTTTGCTTCGACTCCCCTTCATATCAACTAAAAAGGCTAAAAGTGAAATATCTCAATGAACTGGGCTCACTTAATCATCTGATAATATAATTAAAAAATTTCAACTTTCTGTTCCCCCCAGCACATTTTGAGGACAATAACCCCTTCTCCTCATCTCCAAATCACGTGTAAAGGTAAAATTGGCCTACATCATGCTTCTCATCAATAATCATCATCTTTTTAGAGGTGATATGACTGAACCAGTAGATGAATATTATTTATACAATATACATATACATTATACAACTCATCACTTAAATTTGGAAAATGTATCAGGTTCGCGAATAAGACATTACACGATTCAATTATTTTTTCAAATCCAAATTTTCATCATTACACACAGGGTCGGGGAGAGGCAAAATTGTCAGTAAGATAAAACATAATTTTCAGGCTCAGCTTTTTGATTTTTTTTTTGTTTCAAACCCATTAAAACTTGGAAAAAAGTAATGAAAATGAAAACAGAAAAACACAAAAAGTTTAAAACCTAAAATTTGGCTCTAAGCCCTCTTAATAATCGGGCTTCAGGGGGAGCAATTTCCTCCCTCTGCTCCCGCTTCTCTCCGGTCCTGATTTCACGTTGACGTATCTTTAATTTCTTTGTAATTTTTTTCCAGACTCAAACATTATCAATAAGTCGAAGAGACTATTTCGATTCTACGAAAGAAAATTCGCCTCGAAAATGGAAAATTTTCGAATTCATTCCTTCTTACGCATACAATAGCGCCAACATGCACGAGAGCGGCGTATGCTCGCACCCGCACTTCGCACCCATCTTCGGTACCATAGCAAAATAACGTGTACCCTAAGAGTCGAGTTAAAGCACTCGTTCTTTGCTGCTTTCGTTTCGGTGTCTTCTACTCTCCTCGTCTCCATCTATATAGTAACTTTTTGTATCGCAACATAGGTAATCCGATTATCATTTTATTTTTACAAGCTTTCAGAGAGAATAACGTCTCGACGAAGACTAAACGAGTACAGTGGAAAAGGCGAAAAACACGACAAAGCTTCACCAAATTTTTACGCAACTCCGAGAGCGAATAAAAAAAATATCTCGTTGACAGTTACAACGATTTTCACTTCGTTTCGATAACGTTCACACACCACCACGTTCGATTCCCACACCCGAAAATTGCGTCACCATTACATTCCCTATAGTAGAACCCACACTAGGTAATTATTCAACGACGAAATACAAGTATACTTTTAACGTTCGGGTACCAAGAAAATACTCCTTCCACATAAACATCGTCTTCGGTACACGTCCGATGGAGGCAATCTCTCTATTCGGACGCGTTTACCGGAACCGCCACCTGCTTTCGTTGATTGAGCCAAATTGAACATCATTTGGCACTCTTGTAAAAGCAGATTTACGATCGCTTAACGGCCAACTTAATACCGTGCTTTTGAAATGTAACCAACATCAGACGTGTAAACCACACATGTAGTTAACTCGCGTAAAGTACCAACGAAAACCATCCACTACAATAGAAAACCATCAATGACCACCGCTCTATTCATATAGGTACAATACATCTCTGCTAAACACATACATTCTAGACCGGTCTTCATTTGTTCTTCAAGTCGTATTATAGGTAATTTAGGGGTTAAAAAATCCAACTCAACTCGGTCGTCCCTTTCTACAACTACGTAAAGCGTGAAACAATTGCGCAAAATCTACATCTACCGTTCTAACGTGAAACTAGACTTTTAAATACCGACCTGAGATGATTTCGCGGCACATTTTGAATATCTTTGTATACCATGTGAATTCTAATACTCTCCGAATGGCAGTCGCATTTAATGGCCCAGCCTTGTTTATCGCGATCGTACACCTGCGGTAAATTGGTCGTAGCGGTGACGCCGTGATTCAGGTTCTGATTCGTCGTATTCGGTGGTATAGGTTGAAAGGTGATATTCGACACCACCTCGCTCAGCGTATTCGCCAGTATCAGTTCGACGTGTATTTTAATCACACCCTAAAACACGACCGAAAGGTCCTAATTACATATTTCGAATACACCGCTATGACGCCACCTTATCATCCCCATTATACAGCATTTGAAAAGAGTCTTACGTTGGTGCACTATAAACACCGATATCACATTATAGATAATAGGTCCATGAGGAAAATCTGTACGCGGAGAGAGTCTAAGGGGGTCTGAGCTTCATTTAAAAAATTTGAGCCTTCTTAATTCGGAACTTTCACTGCTGCATTACGAATCGAAATGATAATGTTGCATACTAGTAGATTTTAAAAGGATAAGTAAGAAACCATACACAATTCCTACTGAGCTTCATTTTTGGATAGCAATGCGAGAAAAGTTTAAAATTGAAGAATTTCAAAAATTTCTTTAAATTAAATAACTCAAGCCAAAAATTAAATTAGTAGTGGTAGTGATAGAACTTGCTGAGATAAACAGAAAACACTGTGTACGCATGCTACGCTTACGTTTATAGGAGAACGTCCAATCAAAAAAGGAACTGCAGTTACTATAAATACTCTATACTAACTTACTGTACTCTTATGTCTCTCAGAAGGACAATGTAATTCATTTGGAAATGATCGCTAAGTTTACGGCGATCTACGAGACACATCTCTGATTGGTAGCTGAGATAATAACCAGTGTTCGGTCCATGTTCAGGAGCATATACGGAACACGTATGAATGAACGAATGATTGTATGTTCGATCACTGAACTTTATCATTTTCGTAGTATTATTTTTTTTTCATAGTGAGTTTGCGAAAATTATCAAAGCGGAAATGAAAATGCGTTGATTTTATGTGATTTTGTGTTTCCAAAGCTAAAATTAATTAAGTAAGAAGTTGTAAAATGAGCGTGAGTCCATTACTTTCTAGTTTTCCTAGTTATTATGTTTATTGTTTCATAAAATTGAATGAATTTTGGACTTAATCATTTGTGTTTTATTTAAAGAAAAAATCTGTGTATTTATTTTATTATTTAAAAAAAAAAATTTTCACTATCTATATATGAATTATGAATTATGAGTTCAACATCAAAAGCTTTACTTAGCTTATTTTTAAATGTTTAAAAAAATTATAGAGACCATATTTATCCACTATTCATCATTACTTTGATAGAAAAATGTTTAAAAAATGAAAACAGTATAGTGGTGACTTGAATCATCTGTTTGAACAAAAAGAACGAATATTGCATGATTCTTTACAGTCGTGTTCCATATATGCTGTGAACATAGAGTATTTATAATGACTGGTCCATGTTCTAATTGGTCATATGTCACGCGTGTAACAACCAATCAGCAAGTTGGAATGTGGTAAATTACCTCAATTAACTCGTAAAATAAAAACATAAATCAGCTGATGATTCAAATCACCAGGTCTGTAATAACGGTAACGAAACGTAACGGAATAACGGAACGTAACGTAACGGAACCTAACAGAACATCCAAAATTGGAACGTAACGTAACGGGAACGTAACGGAATGACATGATCCGTTATTACAGCTCGGCAAATCACAAACGAATTTCAGTCGTTTATTGAAAACTGAACGATATTATTCAGGAAGATAGAAATGAAACTACCTACATTTTATCACATTCTAGCCTTATGATTAGTCATTACGCGCGTAACATATAACCAATCAGAACCCAGACCAATTACTATAACAACTCTACAGACGATCTCTGTTCAGTTCACAAATCACAAACGAATCAGTCGTTCACAGAAAATTGAACGATATTATTTAGGAAGGTAGAAATGAAACTACCTACATTTTATCACATTCTAGCCT
The DNA here is from genome assembly GCA_009761765.1 of Phenacoccus solenopsis. Lineage (NCBI taxonomy): Eukaryota > Metazoa > Arthropoda > Insecta > Hemiptera > Pseudococcidae > Phenacoccus > Phenacoccus solenopsis. Next base: position 27,588,204 of record CM019754.1, on the reverse strand, counting down.
TATGATTAGTCATTACGCGCGTAACATATAACCAATCAGAACCCAGACCAATTACTATAACAACTCTACAGACGATCTCTGTTCAGTTCACAAGTTATATTATTCTCTTGTTATCATCTCTTCCTTTTTGTTGCTGTTGGAAGTAAAATGTCAACATGCATTCATATTTTTAGCTGAATTGGAAACAGAAAGGTGCGAAGATTTATGTTTGCATAATTCTATACATATATTTTTTACTTTTAATTTTTTCCATCCAAACAAATTTGTAATGATATGGATGATAAAGTCAATGAAATGAAAATTTATTCTTTCTTTTAGTAGGTATTATTGTACGTTGCAATATTTAATTTGTTTTCTTTTTTAGATGAAAAATAAATGAAAGAATAATTTAATAAGTCCTATTTTAAATTTAAAAATATTTTGAATAAGCATGCATAATTTTTTGAAAAAATTATAAGAATGAAATACAATACGTAGGAACGAGTAGATCCATCTTTAAGCTAAACTGCGTCGCTTTTGAAAAACTGACACAAATTTTCATATTCCATCTTCATCTTCTAGTTTTCAAAATGTATATGCATACTACGTATATTACACAAATATGGTTGGAAACATAAGTTCGGTACTTCTTTTTTTTTCTCCCGATTTTTGTTGTTTGTAATACGAATAATAAAAATTAATTTCATTGTATTTATTTTATTAAATATTTATGGTTGCGGAATTTCCGCAAGTGAGCATCTTATTTTGTTTATTTTACAGAGTGCAGTAACTTGGTATTCTACACAACTTTGTTCTCTTATGTAACTCGAGAACAAAACAAATTCAAATAGTTTTTGAATCTACCTATCAACAAAAATGAAAAAACCCCTATTAAGATTTTCTCGCATCCAGGTAATTATCCAACTACCCGGATACGATATTGACAAACGATTCCAAACTTCGTCATTACATATTCATATGCCATACCAGATCGTTCCATCCGTCCACCAAACGTAGTTTTCATTCAACCACGAAATAATCGTCGCAACGGCAATAAAAACGAACGAGCTCGACAGTCGACACGCGGTAATTGCACGGCCCTGTTATAACGATTTTTCACTATTTCCTTCGCTATCGTGTCGACATTTTTATAAGGTTAAATTTGTCGGCAATATTGTAACCTCGACGTCGCTGCGCCGTTTTCCCCTCTTCACCGCTCTATCCTATTTCTGATCTATAATAAATTTTAATAAACCCAAAGCTCCGCTAACGTGTTATGAATTTATAGCTAGAACGAATTATCACGCCGCATATTCATCATGTTACCGCGCGTGTAATACCTAATTCCGCGGTAAATAGTGCAGTACAAGGTACAGCGCACCTGACGAATTATTACCATGATTTTTCCCCTTTCTTCTGCCTGTCGGTGGTACGAAATGATTTTTTCGCGAAGCGAATGCGGTTATTTAATTAAAATTTTTCGTATACATTCTCACGATGATTTTTTTTTGGACTTCGAGCACCGTCGTGAAAACTTGAAATACGACTTTTAATTAATTCGTCGAAAAAATTAATTTTCGTTTCGCGGTTCCGCGATATTATTTTTTTATTACGTTTATTTTATTATTTTTTGCTTTCTTAACAGAACACGCCGTCAGATACGAAGAACTAACCTATCCAATTGCGGTATGAAGAAGGGTGGGGAAAGGTTACAAAAATCCCTTTCTGTCGTCGAGTCGTCGAGTGCCTGATGCCAAATTCGCGATATTAAACTACACTACTGCTATCCTCGACATTCTAATATAATTTAGTCGTCTCGGTTTACCTTTCTAACTAAATCCGTGTATTTTCCTCTCGGATGCCACCCGTAGCTTTTACCTTCGGAATCGGATACGTCGTCTATGATACCGGAATCCAACCGATGCTCCGTGTCACCCAATATAATACTATATCGAACTCGACACTGATGATCGAATCCGGTACAACGATTCAAATACACCGCCAATCTGCTTTCGCTGCTGCCTGTTGAAAGAAGCGAAAAAAAGAGCATATAACGCAATTACTTAACTTCGCCGACATTTCACCCTTTACCGAATACGATTAATTATACCATCCAGCTATAACAAATAGCGTGCATAATTGCCGCGTAAAAATAACGATTCTGTTCGAAACAAAAGACCAACCTTACTGCCTTCTTTTTCCACCCTTTTGAAACTATTGTGCTCGTATACACCGGGCTTAAAATAATGAACATCTCCATTTCGCTGCGTTCTCTTTTCGTGTCATCGACGTTCGTGTAGCTAATTTTTTTTTTTTTCGTGCCAAGGAAAAGTGCCCCATGAATATACTAAATCATTTATAGCAACGTACCAAGGTGAATAAATTCAACTAAACGGTTAATACTTTTAACCAGCGACAACGAATCACCGAAATAAATCTCCAGTTTCGCCCATTTCCACGAAGTAGATTTAAAATTTAAGAAGAAAAAAGAGAAAATTTTGGTTGCTTAAATAAATTAAAGAAAAAAAAAGATTTCTCTTGAAATATGGCGAAGATAAAACATTTTTCGAAAATATGTTGAAATTAATAATCTTTTGCGTAGATCTTTGGGTTTTTTTCTTTCTTTTTCTTTTTCTTTCTTCGTTGTTCCTCTCCTACCAGTGGCGTAAATAACACCAACGCTAACTAAATAGTGTGTACAGGCGTAGAGCTCAAGGGAGCGCAAACAAAATCCAATAACAAAAAAAAATTATGATCATATTCATGACAGACTCGAATAACAAGCCGAACAACACAAGTTGGCAACACCGATATCAGCTGATGCATAGTAGGCTCTCGTGCATCCATGAAAGACTCTTTCGAATGGAAACACAATTAATACAAATGTAAACATACGCACATAGGCCCACCATCTTTGTGTTTATTACGATGTTGCCAATAGTTCCACTTGTTCAGCCTGTTATTCGAGTCGGTCGCGTCATAGCTCATCTCTAACCTAAAACGTGTTACATAGGCTATTTTATGCCTACTTAACTAATATGGTTATTGCGTCATGTTATACGTTTTGAATAAATGTTTATAATCAAAAGAAGTATATACAAGTTTACATGTATTCAGCGCTGGATTTAGGCACAGGCAGAGATAGTGGCATTCTATGGCGGCAAAATTTCAAAGACGACAAATTTTTGTCTTAACACTGCAACCTTAAGGCGGTGCTTCGGAAAATAAGTTGGTGAATGCGAAAAAGTTGTTTTTTTAATAAAAAAATGAAAAAATAGTAAAAATAAATGCTAAATGCCTTCAAACAAAGTCTCTAAAACAATATATTATAATTTCAAATTATTTCGTTGCGTTATTTTTGAATGAAAATAGGATATAATTTTCATTAGCAGTGTTTTTCTCAAAAATAACGCAACGAAGTGATTTGAAATTATAATATATTGTTTTAGAGACTTCGTTTGAGGGTATTTAGCATTTATTTTTTCAATTTTTTCATTTCTTTATTTTAAAATCAACTTTTTCAAAATTACCTACTTATTTTCCGAAGCACCACCTTAATGAACCATGCCTTCCCAACTTGGGTTACAAAAACAAAAAAAATTGTACCAAAAATCTTCATGAAAACTTTTTTTTTATTGGATGCAAAGCTATGAGAGAGTATCTGAAACTTCATGATGAATAAATTGGATATTTGAAAACAATTATGTTACAGTATGTCAATACAACATTTTTGCTTTCAGCGAAAAAATAAAAAATATTAACTTTTTTTGCAACTTGGCTCATTTAGCATTATAAAAAGTAGACATACTATCATACATGAGTGTCATATAAGTAGCTCGTATGCATAATATGAAGGAACTCATACTAAGATGTGGGCCCCTTCAGTAACAGGGATAAGCATACTATGATACATGAGTGGCACATAAGGAGCTCCTATACTGGCTGACTACTTGATTTGAACACTCAAGCGAAAAAATTAGCTAAAAGGTGAATACCTACATTCAATACATAATGTGTATTTTGACAACAAAAGTATAAATTAAAATTTTTTATTTTATTGATTGACGCTTTTAAACATTGAATAAAATTTCTTCATGCCACTTATTCTTGCTAATATCATTTAAATATATAAATTATTTCTACGAGGGAAAGATTTTTGTGCTTGGGGTGCTCGAATCAACTCGAATCAACTCGAATCAAATAGTCACCCAGTATGAGGTGTGAAGGCACTCCTACTTTGGTTCAGCTCCTTCAGTAAGTGTGGTTGGGATAATAAAGTACATACATTGCACATGGATGTCACATGTGAAGTGGGATTGGCAAAATTGAAAACCCATTCTTTATTTGTATTTTCCGTTCCTTGATTTTTTTTTTCAATTCTATAATGCTAATTAAGCTGAAAAATGAATTTTCGATATTTATGCTTCTCACGACTCAACTTTACACTACGATTTATCCGCTCCAAAGAAATAAAATCTCAAAAAAAAAACAAGTTACTGAAAAATAAAGATATTTACATTCAACAGTGAAAGAATTAAATTTAAGATCATTTTCATTGGCGAGAGAACAGAGTGGCTGACTTGCTGTGAGCGCGTCTGCATCATGTAAGTAACAAAATTATGTTACAAACATAATATAAGATTTCGCCTAAAATTTATTAGCCATCAGCAATGAAGGTTTAAGAATTACAGTGTACAGTCTAAATGGCAAAAAATGTTCACTGAGCATGCTTTTTTGCGCGACAAAAAAATCAGAAGGTTTTCTGTGTATATGAGTCCCACAATCCCGAAAAAGGGCATTTTAGATTTTTGCCCCAGCACAATAAGGAGCTGGAGCCTAAAAACAATCTTTTTTTCCATTTTTTTAAACTTGATCGAGAATAAACAATTTTTTCATAGTCTAGTAAAGGACACTCCTTACTCCAAATATAATATGTCAATTTCATGGGCAACGAGCACAATGGTGTGTTAGCGCTCCTACGTGCGATTCTTAGACATATTTGACCATTTTTGGCTCAATAATGGCTCCGCAGACATCATTTAGTCTACGATACAAAAAAACAAAAAAAAAAACAAAAACAAGTTCAACACATACATAGATTCCGTAGCCGGTTTTAGTGGGGAGAGTTTGGATGTCTAACCATTCAAGAGCTTTTTTTTAATTAAAAATGTAACGAGCAGAAAAATAATTCCAACACTTTTGTGGTACATACCAACTTTTTAGTACTTTTAAACGATTAATTATTTTTCCCACTTGACTTTATGGAGCTGACTCCCCGCGCACTGCTGGAGTCATTCCTCAATCCTTAAGCCAAAGTTTATGGAAATGGTTAGCACAATAGGCTGTGGCCTTCGAAGTTGAAAAAACACGTCATTTTCGCCCTTTTTTGTCAAAAATTACAATAATTGTAATGATAAATAAAAAACAAAAAAAACTGAAAATTGTATTTTTCATACCATTACTTCTAAAATTTCGGTTTTGTTACACGTTCTTTTATCCTTTTGGTTCCATTACATTTGCCAACCATGATAATAGTCCCTATATATAGTATAGTAGCTCACATTGAGGTAAAACACCCTGTTAAAATACTTACCATGGGCTTCCTTGATTCCGTTCGGATACAAAGCGATATTCCAGTCGAAACCAGCGAACGAGAAATATGATGTTTCCACCTTACTAATAACGCCACTGGGTGTTTTAATATTGGTGAATGTGGATGTCGGCACAGCGCCGTGGTGATGGTGTCCGCGATGGCTCAGATGATGGCCCAAGAACGAAGTTGGTATACGAAACTCGCTATCGAATACCGTTCGTACGTGACCCATTGAAAGCTCGAGTTGAAATTCACCGTTTGGATCGGTGAAGTTGCGCGCGTACAAATCGTTCACCGAGATATAATTTCGATTTCCTTGAGCCGGACATTCGGCAGTGAACTTCACCTGCAATAAAAAAAAGGCGCCTTAGAAACCACATCAAACTGGATTTTTTTGAAGAGTTGAAAAATCTCCAAGTGGCATTCCTTTTCAATGACTTTATCTTAAAGTAAAATACACCAATGTATTCTATGGAGTTTTTTTCAATTATCTACAGGGCTCGAATAACGAAACGAAACGGAAACGAAATAACGAAACGGCGGTTTTTTGCAAATGGAAACGAAACGAAACAAAAATCTGTAAACGAAACCGCAACGGAAACAAAACGAATCAAATTTTGAAAGTGTTCCGTTTCTTCACAGAGATGTAAAAAATTACTATTATTTTATTTTTTGGTCTTGTGTTCTACCATTATCGTTAAAGACCGATGATTAAAGCATACTTTTCTCGTTTTCTTTTTCTGTGGATTGATTATCCGTATTATGTAAAATTATAATTTTTGTACACACGTGCGCTAGAAGAGAGAAAACACTTTTAGATTTGATGTGTACATTACTAATTTACTGTTTCTACTTTCTAATTGTTAAAAGAATTGATGAAATTGAAAAAGGATTGAGGTAAGTCTTCAATACAAACTACTACAGAGGTAATAAAATTGTTGTTCGTAGAATCTAAAAAGAAAAACGCATTTGGTGGGGAGATATGGAAGATTCAAGATATTTCACGACTCAAAACTTCCTCAAAAAGCCGTTTTTTGATCTAACTCCTCTCAATATGCACTTGGGAAGCTGTAATTTGGATATGTTAGTGTTCGTGACTCACTCTTTCATATGAGATCAAAAACAAAAAATTTGAGCCATTTTCCCCTTCTCCAGCCTCCCTCAAAATTTGAGTGATCCGCCATTTTGAAATTTATCGAAAAAACAAAACAGGTTGTTCTGCGCATTTTCAAAAAGAGTCTCTCACCAAATTTTGAGCGAATTTTATGAATACTCCCCGGCGCTACGTGTTGGGGGAAAAAATATGTATATCAAAAAGTTGGGCATTTGACAGATGATTACAAATGGTCTGAAACGCAAAGATTTGAAGACCCCACCCTCCTCAACCTTCCCTTCCCAAAGCAGGTAGGCTGTAATAGCTGTCGTTTTTGGGTTAAAAATTTAGCTGAAAAAATTATTAATAATTTTCTATATGTTGAGCAGCTTTTACATTTTTGAAAAATTTTCAATTTTCGGACAGTTCTTCATTGAAAAAAAAAAAAAAAAAATTGACTTTGGATTTATTTTGTTTTTGAATATTTTTTAATTGAAAAACATCAATTTTGGATTGTTTTTACAGGTTTTCAATTTCTTTCGTTTTTTTGACCCTCCTTCTGTTTTAATATTTTACATTTTTGACATTTCTTATAAGCGTAAGAATTCATGCTATCTGATGATCTTATTCAAAATGTTCGAACCCATGGCAGCCCCTTTTCCATTGACAACATTGGTATAGAATTTAAGGAATAGAAAGATCAGGGAGGTCAAACACATTTCGTAAATATACTTCTCAATTCGTTTTCCGCAAAAACAGGTGTCTCGATTGACAATAACACGCCCCTCTACAACCTTGCGATTACGAAGAAATTACTCCTGCTCAGGGATGTTTCGATAGCGAAGATTAGAAGCGTAAAAAAAAGAAAAGAATACCAAAAGCGATGGAAAAGTATCCGCGTCGTTCGGGCGCTATTTGTATCCATTAAGTCGACGTAACCGAATGAAATTCGAAATCGATCTCGAACGATAGCGAAGAGCGCGGTATTATTAAGACAATACGCGAGAATATTATTCTTACCGAGAGAGCCCGAAAGCCTAATAAATAATTCCATTCTGTAACGAAGAGAATAAAAGAGTACACTTGGTATTAAAAAAAAAAAAAAAAAAAAACAAACAAATTTCGCGTTTTTTAATATTGTTTTTTAATAATAACGAATGCATAGGTCGCCGCGCCGTGGCAATTGATACCAGAACGAGTTTCCTTTTTAGAGTATTATATTTATTCGCCGCGAAGATCGAGTTATGGTAAAAGATGAAAAATACTCGGAACAAGCAGAACAGGCTGAGAGATGGAGCGAAATTGGTAGAGTAATCGGAAACGTTATGGCGAATCTACGGCGAAGGCGAATTGATGGTATTGTGAAAGGTTCCGGCGTTGCGCCAATTGAAAAATATGTATTGGACCAGCGAGTAATAATTTATATACCCCTGCTCGCTACTCACTCGCGTATACCCAGTAATTCAAGGAGAAGGAAGGTAAGTTAGAAACATTTTGAAGAAAATTTTTTTCACTTTACATCCGTTATGGGTTGACTCGACGCGTGAAAATATTATAAAAAGCGGGCGAAAATTCGCGAGAGCGCGGAAACTTTTTATTACAAATAATAATAAAAGTTGTGTAGTATATTTGGGCGGCTGCTGAATTTACTATAACCGGTATATATCGGTCGGTTATGGTTGTGTAGAAGGGAGGTGGGAATGCGAGATCGAAATTTCATTCCTACGTCCGAACTTATTTGCATGAAAAATTCATCGAAGGATTTTACGCCCACTATCGCATCGATACAGTCGAGACGAGTAATGGTTTTCGTAATAAAAACTTTTTTGCTGCATTTGTGTGCGTTTAGGAGGTGGGCATGAGGAAAGGATTTGAGAAGTAGCGAAAAATCTTTTTAAATTGTCGAGCTTAGTCTGATATTTCTTCGGTGGCGCTTGTTAATGACTGTTGACGTATGCGGTAGAACGAGACGCGATATTCTGAATTCTGAGAGAATATTTTCTTTTTATAATAAGATCGACGGCTTTACCAGATTTAATAATCTCGCTTTTTCGTGTATTGCCTTGCGGCGAGCGTGTAGGTAGACAATGCGCCCGAAAGTTGTAATATGTTGGAAAGATTGGATGAATTTTTGCTGTTTCGTACGAGCGAAGAAATTTCCTCAATATGGTCTACTAGGAGAGGTGAAATATCTACATTCCCAAGAGAACACTTTAACACATGTAATACGTGCGATCGCGAGAGGTATTGATTTTTCGCTTGGCTTCGAGATATATGGCGGCGAAGCGTGACTGGAAATTATTGCCGTTTGTGATTTTAGTAATATGGCACCGCGTGTGTTAGGAATTTCATGCGTTGATTGGTTGTGCGGTGAACGAATATTGCGTGAGGAGGTAAAAATATTAACAAAAGTGGCATTGTGGATGTTCCAGAGACAACGGGAACAGTATAATCTCAAGCGAGGTAGTTGATGGTAATGTTAATAATGCACTGGCGTCCAACATGGGTCACAAAAATCGTTGAAAATTTATTGGCGCCCAACCTAGGACACGAAAAGTTATTGAAAACTCATTGGCGACCAACTTGGGGAATTGATTGCATTCAACTTGGGGCATAGATGAATGGGTAATGATCATAATTCTAATTGACCAGTAATCAGAAAAAAATGATGATAGAGCTAAAGTGAATAATTATATAATTTTTCATTAATAAACTAAGATAAATTATATTTAGGTATAGATTTTGCATATCATGGATAATTGCATATCAAGAGAGTACAGCGTTATAATAATTATGATGAAAACAGATTTACATAGACTGTTTTGATTACTTGTACAATGTCAGTATTTGATTCAAAGTGCAGTCCAAAATTTTATAAGTACTTGGCATTTAATTTCAAATATAATGAGGTTTCATGAATAATAATTTTTGAATGCCAGCAGTGCCCCTTATTGTGTTACTGGGTTATTAGAATTTTTCTAAACATATGAAATGTATAACATATTCAGTTTGAAAAGAGTTTGATATTAGAAGGTATAGAACGTCTTGGAATATGCTTGAGTGAGATAGCTCCCAAATTGAAAATATAAAAAATTCATTAGTACCTAAATTGCCAACATTAAAGATGATACATATACTTAATTTAGAGTAGAGCATTTATAACAGTTTCTTGATGATTAATTTTAGTAGGTACTACAAAGTGGGGAACGCAGTTGAAAGGTAGTTCTTCAGATTTTATTTTCGCATATAGCGAAGTCAGCGAACCCACAAAGTTGGAACCAGCATATAACAGAGAAATTATTCAATTAGTGTTTAGAATCGCAGTTTTTTTTTTGAATCAGTTTTGTGAAAGGGTTCGGAGACTTTCACCTGATACTTCGAGTAAATATCTTATTTTTCATAATATTATTATGTAGGGTGATAATGTTTTTAATGTTTTTCATTTCCTCCTCAAAATTCGAGATTTGATTATACTGCAACGTTTAGAATCCCTAACCGTTTAGTACCCACGTTCAGTTCTGGGAGTTACGAAATTTTTTATGATAATCTCAGAATTATGCACTTTAATATCTTTTTAAAAGTGCCTATGGTCGAGTAAGTCATTTTAACAAAGTACCACGATATTTTTGACCAATACCACGAGTATCAATGTTGTGTGGTATTGATAGCGAATTTTGAAGCTATCAATCAATACCTCGTATTGCAAATACACATTACCTCACCCCGATTTAGACTTTAGAAATGATGTTTACGTGGAGAACTGTGGTAAAAAGCATTGCCAGGCTCAGTCTATATATGTATAGTCAAAGCTATTCCTCGTTGACTTCGAGTTCATAAACGTTTAGTAGATGTTGATATGAAAAAAATTAAAAAATATGGTCACCTGATACTTCGAGTAAATATCTATTTTTCATAATATTATTATGTAGGGTGATAATGTTTTTAATGTTTTTCATTTCCTTTTCAAAATTCGAGATTTGATTATACTGCAACGTTTAGAATCCCTAACCGTTTAGTACCCACGTTCAGTTCTGGGAGTTACGAAATTTTTTATGATAATCTCAGAATTATGCTTGATAAATTATGAATATTGATGGATAAAGCCCTTTTAACTTTGAGGTTACTTCCTAAGCAACAGGGATAATGTATAATATTCTGTGAGTCGATGTTTACCGATATTAATAAGGTTTTGGAATTTACTAGCGCCTAACGTGGGTCGCGATGAAATCTGGCTATGCGGTAAAATTATTGCAAGAACTTCGTAAGCGCTTATAAAAACTTCATGAACGTAGATGTCGATTTCAAGTATTTATGGCATTCCCTTGAGATGCCAAAGTGAAATAAGAACATCGATACGCCTACTCCAGGGATAATAATTAATCCGCGTTTTAAAAGAAGCAGCGATTACAATTCTGCGATGGCCAAAACTCGCTGAACGGCTGATAATGTTTTCTAAGCGCGTATGCTTCAAGGGATGGGAAAAAAGACGAGAAAAATTTATTTTTTACGCAGCTTCGATTGAGCTTGAAGCCGACGAGCTTCGCTGAAACGTATGTAATTCTTGAGCCGCTGGGCAACTACGAGCGAATTATCTAAACGATGTTTTTTGTCCGCTAATGTACGAGTATTGTATACTATCAGCAAAGGAAGATGGGTATCCCTCGAGATTCCAGATTTGTAGACTCGGTTGAGAGTCGAAGAGCTTTTCCTTTTCGTTTGAACCATTTAAATGCAATGATACGGGAACTGTAGGAATTTTCGAGCGTTATCCCACAGATTGGATTTTCGGAGACGAACAAATTCGAAGTATGAGGAGGGATGTTAGCATCTACGGAACTTCTTACATGTTAAAGCGACTCACCAAGATGGTGAGAGTGGCTATAACCTTGTATTACGTGGATGTCTACATTAGAGATTTCCTTTTTCGAAATCCTCTTGGAACAGCTTTACAAGTTGCGCTGGGAAATTCCAGCAAAGCAATATATTCGCAATGCAGGTCTCGTATAATAAGGTTTGGTCGCGTACTTATAACATTGTAATAATAAAATAAACAATCTTGTTTTCTGCGCGAGTTACGACGGTTCTAAGCGACGTTAATATTACCTCGTACCGTGTGGGAAATAAGAGAAGGAGAGTTACATCGCGTCGAAAGTTTTACCAATTGTGTCGCGAATATAAAGCAACAAGTTTATCTCCAATTTAGCAGAGGTCTTTTGAGAGAAGTTTATAGTTACAGCGTAACGCGGTCGCAGCAACGACGAAGGCGAATGTTCAAATTTATTCGGCAATTCAGGTACTTTAGATTGGGCCTGGTAAGCGTATACTGAGGCATAGTAAGAAAACTAACCTCTCGACTTATCGAAAGTTTTTGCCCGCGATTAAAAAGTAGTCTTTAAAAGTTTATTAAGAAGAGGTTGCGCGCGTCGAACCTGTAGAATGGTGGGTTTAGTTTAAACGCTAACTAATTAAAGTCTTCGGCGTAGATTATAGTGTTTTGAAAGAGAGCGGTTCGTTTATACGGAACGAAGACGCTCGATAGTCGATAATTCTCCCCGGAGTAACGGTCAAGTTTAATTTCGAGGAAAATGTCGGATTCGTTGGCGCGCTCGCGTTCAAAATCGAGAAAAACGCGGCACATTAGTTTAATTAACCCCGATGCCATTTCAAAAGCCGCGCCGTCGCGCGCCTTTTCCGGTTTAATCGGATTGGTTTTAATTGAAACGTAACCATCGATCGCAATTTCGCGCCCATGTAAATAGAAATGACAATTCTAATTACACGAAACAAAAGCCGATTATAATCGTCGCCAACGACGCAATAACTGCCAGCCTTTAAATTATTGGCTTTTCCTAGGGGTTGGCAAATTTGGCGCTAACAACAATGCGGGTTTTTGGCGGGCGTTACATAATAGAAAGACTGCAGTAATTATTTGTTATCTAAATAATTTTTTGGTGAACTGCTTGAAACATGTCATTTTGACGCATTTACAGTGCGTGAAAAATTGTGGCGCACTAGCGATAAAAAAAGAAAAAAAGAATAAAAATTGAAGGTTGTCATGCCGCCCTCACCTTCAACTCATCGATGAATTTTTTTTCTCCATTAAGAACTCATGGTTGCTTTTTTTGAGTCGTGTGTGAAAAAAAAAACGAGTTTTTTTTATGATTAAATATTGTATTATTTGGAGTTCTTCACATTATTAGAATAAAAGAATTTAAAAGAATATTTTTTTCCCGTTTTTTTTCTTTCTATGATAAAAAACAAAACGGCGGTGGCGACCTTCCACATAGATTATAAACTTCATTTTTTTTTTCGCGAATTTAAATCACTTCATGCTTAATGATTATTAATCATTTATTGCTAACTATCAATTTCCAGTAATGAGCTTCTTGATTTCAGTAATTGATAATATAATTTCTATCCAAACTTGATGAAATTTAGATGTTGCTACAAGAAATGTATTCTAATACAATTACATAATATTCGTTTTGGAAGTTCAAAATTATATCCAGATTAATTTTTCCATATTTTGTTTAGTATTAAACTCCCTTCGTCATAAAGACCATAAAAAGAAATGCGATTCATGATCTGAAAGTATATAACAGTTGTGCTTGGGTTGTGCTATACGAGTATTGTGTCTCTTCTACTTTCCATTAGTTGCTATTGCAAGGTACCTAACAAAAAAGAATAGCAGTGTCTATAAATACAATTTGCGTAGTGTGAATTCAGCTTAGCTGTTCTGCTTTGGGCCTTGATCTGCATTTAGTTGCTGCTCCAAAAGGAAGCCTCTATAAATGTGATTTAGATGATGAAACTGCTAAACTGCTAACAATGATTAAGTTCAAATTGTGTTGCGTTAGGCCGTAACATTTTTTATTGTTCTTCAAAATACTAGCCCCTCAAATACAGCATGATGGATCCTCATACTGTGCTATTTAGTGTTGTCGCCCTCTCACCTTTTTGAAACATTATTTATTTATTTGCAGTTTTGAAGTGCACTCTCATACATCACAAAATCAACGTTAATGGAGACATATTTACCACCCCATCCATCCATTAATTTTGTACCCCATCTTTTTCGAGTTTACTCGGTTCACCGAAGTTTAATTTTTTATTCGTCTGATAGTTAATTCCCGTGATTTTTCTCAGCATGTCTCTCAACACTTTTTGAAGCCTTGATATCTATTACGATGTCACTACCCATATTTGGGCTCCGTGAGCAAGCGAAAAAAGAGTTTTCATTTATGTTCTTATGTTTCAAGTCCCTCTCATACTGTTTTTAAATTCCAAAAAGATCTTTATGAATTCAGAATTAATATTTGTCAAAGCGAGACTTTGTAAATAGCTGTTAGGTACTCATGAACGATTAAATGGCTGAAAACTTAAGGAACATAATAATAGAGCTCTACAATATCAGTCCTCTAACTGATGGCTGAAACCTTTGTAGTAAATTTAGAAAGAGTAATTCTATACCATGAGCTATGCAACTTTGTTCACTATTCAATTCGAATTAAATGACATCATGTTATTTTTCAAGTCGCGTAAAATCTGAAAATCGTATGATATTTAGATGAATACCAATTTTTGTTTTTAAAACACGTTATATTTAGTACGAATTAAAAAAAAAAAATTATTACTTTTAAAGGAAAACACATCATTTGAAAATTAACCATACTTGGAAAATTATGCGAAAAAATGAACTCATACAACTGTTGCCGAGTTCAACAGTGCAAGAATGGTTAGTAAAACGCGTGCCGTCGCGCGGTCATCGTGTTATTAATTTTCAAGCACCCTTTAGTATACTTAAGTGGATCTACGTCTATCGTTATACGCGAGAGTACATTCTACGTGTTGCGCTGATGCATGTACATAATTTGGAGTATACTAGCGTTAATATCGATGTAGTTTGCGAACGCCTGAGCGTATATTCTCTTCATTTACACCGTATAAATTATACACGATGGCGTGTATACTATAACAATACGCTTTGTACACGTTTCGCAAATTGGGGTTAATTAGTATGCTTTAACGGCGTTCCGGGTACTCAATTTATTGCCAGTGATATCGTAAATTTTCGCCTGTTCGGAATAGTGTACCTACCTGTTCTTGGTTTTTTTTTTTTTGTTTTTTGAGAAAAAGTAACCGTGCGTGCGATTTGCGTAGCTGAATGAGAAATTTAGACGAATTAAATGGTCGGAATAGCTCTGCAGGCAGTAACTCGTTTCTGTGATCGGTCGACTTGAAGGAAATGTGTTGCGAAGGATTCTGAAATATTTGTGTTGGTATATATCGATCGTAAGACGGTAGGATGTACCTTTGCGATTATATTTCTACCAGGAAGCAGTCGAGTGGATGAAGATTCGAAAGAACTGTAAGCAGTTATGCCGCATTATCGGAGCTGAGTTTTTAATGGCGATGTTTTCGGATTATACTTCGTAACGAGGAGGGCAAACTTTATACGTGGGTCACAGGAAAAAAATTCATCTGCCTCCAACGATTCAATCTTAAAGTTTCATTTTGCGCAACATCCCCATTCTTCGGTTCTAAAATTCTGTATCTACAGTTTTAGTTCGATTCTATTTCATTTCATAGGTTATGTTACATGATTGGAACTTCAGTGTTGCTTTTCTAACATTTCAGCAGGCTCAATCAGCAACAAAAACCTAGATTTTAGGTATAAAATATAGTAATGTATGTTTTTCTCATTTTTCTTCGTTTTACTGTTTGAGCAAATAGGTACTGAGTTTATTCAGTACGGCTAAGTGACAATGGTTATATGAGTATTATAAATTCAACTCTTTCATCTACTACTCAAGAACGATTCTTTAATGCATGATTTCACCCATAATTTTGAACGTGTAAATGGACGTTCAAGGGCGGTTTATAGAGGGAAATTTCTGTTGCTTGAAAAAAAAACGGACGTTCAAGATACACCTCCTTAGAAGAATATATATAATATTGTTTTTCGATTATTGTGATAATTTCTCTGTTAATCTGATTTGTTTTTGATTTCTTACGATTTCAGTGAAATGAAAAATAGCCATAATACTGATAGATACATCACATTTTCAACCGAACTCCGAAGTTGAATAAACTCTTGTCTAACCAGTGAAATAACTTGGCATGATTTTTTTAAGGCGTAACTGCAATCCAGTTGAAAAAAATTGCGTATCAGTTTGCCGAAGCCAAAAATATTTGCCATCCATTTAATTAAGATTTATAATTAGCAGGTAGTATATTCAAATTGCGACAAAAAATGTGAAAATTGGGACAACGGAAAATGGTAGCAAAATAATAGTGTCCGTAACAATCCCAAAAATCCATATTTTTGCCCACGAAACCAGTTTTTCGCCAATAACACGCGTCCTAATGTAGATACAGAAAAAAAGTCGAGTTGAAAAATAAAGCTGATCAGATTTCCAACAAAAAATATTATTACACATTTTTCGCCCAAATTGATGAAATCGCGAGAAAACGACCTTGAAACGCCACTTTCACTTCACATAGGCCATAGCGCGACGGTGAATATGCATCACCCTGTTACGCTGCCGTTTTATGTTCTCATTGTTCCGAATGACTACTAGACTGGAACGAATTTTTTTTTTGAAAATCGATCTGGTATCGGGATTTTAAAGAAAAAACAGAATTATATTTATGATAATACTTTCTTTTTTATCATGGCCAAAGGCTTATTAAATCTTTTCCATATCTTTTCACCGAATCGAACTAAATCTCTCAAACTTCGTACTTGGAATTACTTGAGAGCCAGAATATAATCCCAAAATTTGTATTAAAAGAGAACAAGAAGTTTGAAGAGTATTTCTCAAAATTCGTAACAATAATGAGGATAAAGAATCACTATTCACATACTGAACGTCTACGTACGTAGGTGCATTCTAGACCGACTGAATTACTTTCATAAAACATTGCGCATCAATTCGAAACTTTTTACTGTTTCACTTTACGATAAGTATGTGCATCATCCACCATACATCTTCACTTCCATAAATAACCGTGCGTAAACATTCTTCCGACCCTGAATCATATATTCGCCAACTAGGCGCGGTCATAATGGCAACACAAGGTTTCAAAATTATTACTATCTTTTATACAACTCGCCGAATAATTTATCTCGGCGTATTGCCACTTTCCCGGTGAAAAAAAGGACCGCCGAGGCCGCCGGAGTGGTTACCGTGACCATACGAGCGAACGAGGAAATACGGCAGCTTTACCTATACCGCGACGTAGGTACTTTAAAACCCATTTCATAACTTCCCCACACACCTTAATGGGGTGGCGGCATTCGAAAATAAAACCGCCATCTCGAATTCGTACACGATTTAACATTCTGAGCACATTTCTCGCCACGTTGTAATAACAACAAAAATACCCTTCTACGTTAACCGCACGTTCCCGTTCCAAAACGTCATCGTATCGTACGCGTTAACGCATCGGCGACCGAACTTCCCGAAGAATATTCTCACAAACATCATCGTTCATTTTCAAATCGATTAGCCCGAGCCCGCGTCAATTCTCCAGCGAAAACGTGCCGTCCAATATCGAAGATAGCCGTTAACTGGAACATTATCGTATTAGCTCCCATCGCATGGTGGTACTCGCTCCTATTTTCATCGTCGAAAATTAAATTTCTCGGTAGCCTTGTCCATCTCGCTAACCGTATTCAACGCGTCAGAAAAATTTACAACTCTATTATTCAAATTGAAACGACCGCCTCTCCTAAATCTTCCGGTAAACACGTCAAATTATAGTGAAATACTTAGGCGTACTCAACACGACTTCGTGAGCCCTACCAGCGCTTAAAGTCTGTAGAAAAAAGTAATCGAAATCTGCCCATCTTTTTCCTTGTATTATTAGCATTGGGAAATGTCAACTCCAGACAGCCCATCGTAAAGATGAAGGTGAAAATTATTCACGCATCTGAGATATCTGGTTGGCGTTTATGATTGGGTACGAGAGCCTGTTTCGCATTCCAAAGTAATTTAAGTCATCCATACATCCATCCGAAACCGGTTACTCGAGCGATTTCATAGGTCAATTCCATCAGCCACGAATAGTTCGGTTGTGCATGATGCGCCATCGTAGTATGCGTCTTCCACCAATTACCAAGAGGAACACGGACATTTTCAAATTCCGTGAATCAAATCAGAACCAGCTTCATCATTACGCAGGTTCTTCACGTACCTATAGGCGGAGCCACCTATAGGTACGAAATTATTGCAGAAAAAAAACCACCAAATTTCATTCTTCTTTTTTTTGAGAATGAGACAGATCTTCAAGCTTTTCATTTATAGCAAATTTTTTCTTCAAACAAGTTGACTTTCGCTTTTCTTTTCACCGATCCTCACTGCGACGTAGCACATTGAAGAACAATATTGTTTTTTATTTTGCTGACATTACGTTTGAAAAAGTAGGTTGTAAAGATGTTATTTTAGATCGATTAGAATCTTTACAAATTAAAGTTTATTGATCTATAACAGGTTACACCATTTGAAATCGAGTGAAAAATTTTAACTCGATTTTTTCAAGTGCATGGTTTACTGATGACTTCAATATGAGTAAATGTGAGGTGATAATATCGACAACCAATTAGGCATCAGTCTTCATAAGCACTGATAAAATTTTGGTCACCTCTCTTACACCTCAAAAGCGTGTGATTATTGAGAATATGTATTTTGGTCACCATTATTTCGCGTATATATAGATTCCTTAGAAAATGTAATGTTAAAAAATGCAATGCTCTGATTGGTCAATGAGTGTGTTTTATGCTGTTATCATTGAAATGAAAAAATAAACATCGTTTTTAAAAATCCCAAAATCGATACTTTTTCAAGGGAGTTGTTATTTTCCCAGACTTGAGTAAGGCGATCGTTGAAGTAAATCTTTCGTTCTCTTTTAGTTCTTCCGGTGAACTTGGAATATTTTTTCGTATCTCTTTTCACTAATACATATTTTTTCCTTTTTTTTTTTTTTTTTAATAATTTCTAAATAAAATACCATAACTAATTCTCACATTGAAAATTTGTATTTTATTTTCGAATAACAATCTTTAAAACGAGAAATAAAAAATAAAAAAAATAAAAAAATTAAAAAAAAAAGAAATTAATTTTAAATACTATTGCAAACAAGAAAAATAACAATTACATGAACAAAATAGGTAATTTTAGTTGGTTTTACGTTTTTTGCGTTTCAGAATATCGCTAATTTTGGTTTTTTCAGGGATTAAGATGTAATCATTAGAAGTGGAAAAGAGGGGACCCAGAAAGTTTCAACGCTGGATGAGGGATTTGAAAGCTTTGTGAAAAACAGCTTTGATTGATTCAGAATTGATTAAAAATGGCTGATTATCAAAATTTAAGGAAAGCTTGAAGAGCCTCGAATGGTGAAATTTGATAAGTATGGACTCATGTGATTTCTATGAGGGAAACGAGTAGTACATATCGTACTATTGAACTTTTTTAGTAATTTTAGGAGGATAGAAGATGGTAGTCAACCTCGATACTGTATCTGAACAAGCCCTCGTCAGAATTAAATTTCAGTAGTGTAGCATAGCTGTTCCCCCTTTTTTTTTTCAGAGTCTCTTACCATATAATAGAGAAATTTTTAATTTAAAAAAAAATCATCATTATAACCTAAACAACTGAAACAAACTTATTGTTTGATTTTGTTATTTTATATCACATTTCCTGTGATTATATGTGAAAAAAAATAGATCTCACCCAATAATGGAATTAGTAATCATAGATCCCAATATGACCTCTTGAATTTGGCTTAAAATGGATTCAAAATGGCGTATACTCAAAACCTGAGGATAATTTAAGAGCAATCAAATCGCTAAAATTTGAAAAATATACTCGTACAATTAAAGTATTTAAAAAAAAAATTTATAATTCTCAAAAACAAGATAAAATTTTTTGTTGAATAAGCTAACAAAATGGATCAAAAATGTTTTAATATTAAAAATTCTCCAAAACTCTCATAAATGAATACTTTGATTCAATAATAAATATCTAGAAAATATTTTCTTCAATTTCAGCATTTGATAATATTATGACTTCAACCAACAAGCATAAATTCCTTCCTGTGCACTAATAATATCATTGAAGCGATAAATTAAATACATTTACTTAAATTCGTTACACAACTTGAAAGAAAACAACTCAAAGTCTCAGACTCAAAGAAACGCCTCGGCAAGTTCAAAGAGATAAAAACCAACCACATCAAACACACGGATACCGTAACGAACGACAATTCGATCCTTGCACAACTCCTCAACACCGTGAATCTCTTTTCCAACCTTTCATTAAATTTTTCCACCGACTCGCGTACGAATACTACGATAAAACCGCACCCCAAACTCCGAGTACTCTTCGAAACTTGTTCAAACACCTCGCAGATGAGAGCAAAAAAAATCACCGCTCGCGAAAAAATAAACTTACCGCCCGATTCAATTTCTTCCCGGACATATTTAATTTCGTGCCGGGTTACACGCGTTTCTCATTTAATATACCCGAAAAGAAGCGGTAAATTTGTAAAATATTCTCCACTTTATGACGGTAAATAAAAATAAATTAGCGCGCTACCCTCGGTCTCTCTCTCGTGGCCTCGAATTTCTATACAAAGCCCCGCAATATAATTATCAATTTACGTGTTGTCGGTGGTTCACGCTAATAAGGTTAGGAGCGGTGCGGCGTTTGCGAAAAAAAAAAATGAAAAAAAAAACATTTAATTGGATTTTAAATGTCGACTAAGTTAATTTCCACCACGCTGTCGGGAAAATACCTTCGACGAGTGCGGGAATAAAAATGCTTTTAAACCTCTTCTCGGAGCGTACCGATGCGATGAAATAAAATTAGGCTTTTTTAACGGTCGCCCGAAAAGTTCGCTTTTTTAGCCGAACTTCGCCGCCATTACGAAAAATACGCGTTACGAAAAGAAATCGCATCGAAGTATAGAATTTGAATGTCGAATCTATTCGTGTTCACTCAGTGACGTGAAGTGATTTCTGAAGTAGGGGAACCGATTCTAAAAATCATATAATGCATTGAATTTCTAAAAAGATCGAGAACTCCGAACATATCATTTTGTAACAGTTTTGGACCCTGTTCTAATCTTTTTTATAACACGTTTCCGGTTTCACTTTTTCAAATAATATTGAGCTTTTCGAGTTATGGTTGCAGTTTTCTAGCCTTGGCAACCAATGTGATTCATTGGTTTATATTCAACATCAAGTATTTTCACGGATTCAAATAAAATATTAAAAAACACCGCGACTGTTGAGAGTTCAACGATAAAGCACTATTGGCACCATTACGTTTGTATCAGTCGAAGAAAAATTTTTAAAAGCTATGATTCAAGGTAAGCACATCTCACCTGCCCCCTTACCTGTTTCCCGGTGAACGATTCGTTGACGCTGAAATGTTCGCGATTTAGCAACGTGAACGAGAAATCCACGTACACGCGAATAAACTCGGCCGTACTTTTCCACACCAAATACACGCCCAGTACCTTATCGGTTCGCGAAAACGTGATAGCCCATCGCTGATGGCCGCACGTGAACTCCTTCGAAGTCACGTCCCGTTCTAAATCGCGTGTCACTGATCGCGTAACCACAAACGTAAACACATGCGAGTGAGCTCGATCCTGCAGCTTTACGAATCTGTACAGCAACGCCATATCTACCGTGTACGCCGATTTCAGCTACTTCGACCCGTTTCCGTCTGTAAATAAAAAAGGGAGGGGTTAAAAAACAAACTGAAATAGAAAATTTGAAAACAAATTTTTTTCCTTTTAAACGGGAAAAAATTAAAAAAGAGCATTGAATAAGTACAGAGTTTCTGAATGATCGATAACCTCGGACAAGGCTACTAGAACAATTTGAACTGTAGATGGATTTCCAATTTGGGTTTTTGATTTTGAATTATCATCAGAAATATCAGAAATTATGAGAATCGACTTCGTCGTTTTCCGCAAATCATAATAGGGAAGGAGAGTCCTTATGTCAGAGATCAAGTTACTTCACTTGACACAAACACAACTATCATATGATTATAGACTGATAACAACGAAAACGGAAATAGATAGCCCTTTATGCTTTTAAAGAGTCTCTTTTTCCTTCTTTCGTTCGTGATCATATGATATGTTGTGTTTATATTAGTGATGTAACATGCCGTGCCCCCTGATGCCAAACTTTCCTTCTCCATTGAACCAATACTTGAATCAGTTTATGCAATATGTTAACATTGTTTATTGTGGTATTCCTCATCTTATCAACCCTGAGCCATTTCACTTTTGGTGAGCAACCCTATACAGACAATTCGAAATGATGACCCATGTAGGGCGAGGAGGGAGTAGGGATCAACCTTTGACTATATACTAGATGGACCGAGTTACGTGTAGGAAAACTGCGGTGAAACATTACATGCATCCGAGTCGGAACACTCGTTGCGACTTCATATGTTGCGCATGCCTGAAGTCCGTTATCACATTCATGTTATTCTGGTTTTAAGCAGTACTATCGATGTCCCCTTGCCGCACTATTGGCGGGAAATAAATTTGCGCATGCGCATTTTGAATTTGGTCACGAGTGTTCTGAGAAAATCTGTGTAATGTATCACCGTTTTTGGGTTGGCATTTGCTTGTTGCTAGCTCGGTCCATCTAGTATATAGTCAAAGGGATCAACGGGACATAGAGTATGAAATTATATTGTACTAAACCTTTCTCTGTTGGTAAACTTGGCCACTTTATTCAAAAACCTAAAATTGGTCATATTTTATGAAAATTTAAAATATCAAAAATTAAAAGGCTTCTTCTACTCTCCTAGAATCTGGGTCAGAGGTGTGATGACGAAACGATAATGTTATTCCATATCATTCAGTTATCGTTATTTACTTTTTTTTCAGTATTGCTATTATTTCATTATGGGTACCTATTTACGTTTTTCTGGTATTGTTATCCTTCTGTTATCGTTATTTACTTCTTTAAGGTATCAGTATTGGTATCGTTCTCTTATATCGTTATTTACTTTTTTCAGATATCAGTATTGGTATCATTTCCTTATTGTTATTTACTTTTTCAAGTATTGGTATTGGTACCGTTCCCTTATCGTTATTTACTTTTTTCTGATATCGGTATCGTTCCGTAATCGTTATTTACTTTTTTCCGGTATCAGTATCCTTCCCTTATTGATATTTACTTTTTTCTGGTATTGGTATCGTTCCCTTATAGTTATTTACTTTTTTCCAGTATCAGTATCCTTCCGTTATCGCTATTTACTTTTTTCTGGTATAGGTGTTGGTATTGGTATCGGTACTGGACCGTTGTCGTCATTTACTTTTTTTCTATATCGGTATCATTCTATCATTCTATTATCGTTATATATTTTCCAATATTTTTAGTTACTGTTAGTACTGTTATACACTTTCTTCTGTAATGTTTATCATCATAATATATTTATACAAATAAAAAACTGAAATACGATACAAATTATTACAAACTACCACTTACTGTCCTAGAGTTACTCTCAATCTCTCATTAACAAAATTACTTTCAAAGTATGCTTATTTATATGATTTTGAATAGAGAAAGATTCAAAGTACAAAAAAATAAAAAAAGATGTTTACTACTTATTTCAGTTTTTTCGCTCTCCTGAAAAATTTTGTTTCACACCCTAAGCCCTCATATCGCAAAACGTGTCCACATACATAAATATATGGTAGGGTGACAACACGATAACGTTATTCGGTATTGCTCTGATAGCGTTTGATATTCTTTTTGGGTCAATATTGTTCTGTTATCGTTATTTACTTTTTCCCGTTATCGGCATCGTTCCATTACCGTTATTTACTTTTTTCTAGTATCATTATCGTTTGAGTATCCTTTTTTTATTAAAATATCCGCTCCGTTATGGTACATAGTGCGTTTCTAACTTCATGGGCAAAACTAACTCGAAAAAGCCAAGAGCGAAATCGATAACCATGAAGTCAGAAATTGTACGTATTTGAGTGAATTGGTACATATATGGTATGATCCCTTAACGAATGAATTTCATAATTCAAATGAATTATAAATTATAACTCAAGTTCTCAAAAACAGGGTTAGAGATAACGAGTTTAGGTAGGTAATTATTTTTTTAGACGTGATGAAATGGTAGAATAAAAGACAAGAGGATTGTTTTTAATAAAACATTACTTTCTGCTCCATAATTTTTTGTAAAAATGTTTTAATGTCATTTCTTGAATTTTTTAAATTGCAATTTTTTTGTCATTTCCAAGTTTTTTTTTTCAATTTTTGAAAATTTTCACTTCTAACTCAACACACAATATTTTTCAAAAAATTTTTTCGTATTTTTTAATTCTTCAACATTTTCATTTTTATGCTTGAAAAATTTTTCAACGTTTCGTGCATTTAGATCAAAGAGATTACCGCACTATTTCAATACATTGAGTTTGGGTAATTTTTATTACTTTGGCTCTCTCTCTTCACAGTCTGAGTATCTACATGTATTGACTTGAAAGTTCATAAACTGAATTTTATAAAAGCAGATCGGTTCAGGTTCAAATGGATGGTACAGTGCAAGTATACTAATATCGAGGTGATAGCTGCACAAAAATATCATCAATAGAATCTCCAATTAAGTAATAAACAGCGAGAAATGTATCATAAGATCCCATTATAAAACCATTTCGCATTGTACTCAAACCCAAACAGTACCCGCAATTTACCTTTATTAAAACACGCCATAAAAATCAACCATAATTTCGTTACCCCAGACGATTAAATAATAACACAACAAACTTCGTACCTCCAAACATCGAAAATATCGGCGAAAATTACTTTTGCAAATATTCCTCGAGCCTCGAATCGACATTCGCCTTAATGTAAACTCAAATTAGATATCTTCGTCAGAAAAACATGCAAATTACCCGACTAAATAGCTTTTAACGCCGTGAATTTCCTAACCTTTTTCTTCACCCATTACAATTTACAAACGTGTCGTCGATATACTTAAAAAGTACCTAATACGAATTCGCGTATTTCTCTCTTTTTTCCATACATTAAAAATACATAATACACCGTAAACGCGAAAACGACTCGGAAAGTATATAGTTTCCGTCAACATTTCGATCAATTTGAAACTCGAATATATTTGTTTACAATAGATGTTCTATACTTACGTAGCGAAAAAAGTTTTCTTTCTTTTCTATTTTTTTTTCTCATTTTCATTTCAATTCGATACACACTCTCTTCGTTGTTTATCGTCGTTATACGAGCGTATAATCTAACTTCTTTATTTATCGTCGTTATTATACGTCACTCCCTAAGCGGTTTCGTTTATATACAACACCAGTATACCGAATATCCATACGACAGGCGAAAATTATTCATCAAAACTCACGCCCACTGCGGTATCGATTAATCGCAATTTTCAATTCCGTTTACGCGAAATTAATTACCGCGTATTTTCAATTTCTTCGCCTCCTTGGTGCCCAGTTTTTCTCTTATCGTCAAGACGCTGCGCGACCACAACGATGAAAAAGTCAAATGTCGAGTATCAAATTTATCATCGCTTTCCTTCATTTGTCAACGTGTCTCGTACTACGCCAAAATATTGTCTGTGAGTTCGTCAAAATGAGGGAAACAGAAAAATTCCACCGCAGCGAAATTACTTTCCAGTCGGTGCTTTAAAACCGCTTATAAATTCTTCACCTCTGTGGCCACCCTCGCCCGACCATCTTACCAAATCAGGTAGGCTGTAATAGCTATCGTTTTCAAATTAAAAACTCAACTAAAAAACAGTAAGCCTGTAACATGCTGTAATCGAATTTGGAAGTGAGTAATGAGTATCCTATGTGTATTAAATTTCTGAAAAATTTTTGCGACGTTCGTTCGACGTTCCTCTGTTGATCTTCTCAGCTAACTCGATTTCATTCCAGTATCATTTAAATACACCGCATATTTCACCGAGTGAATACCCAGACCTCGTAAAACTGCACAACTTAACCGTTCGAAATTAAGACTCTCGTTCATCCAGCCACCACACTACTAATGTAAATTTGCATAACGAGAAAATCGCAATAAAACCCTAGTTTACATAACACGCCATTAAAATTACACGGCTGCTTGATTTTACCGCATCTATACGCATTAAAAAAAACTAAACTGCGTCTTATTTAACGACATTTTCGAGAGAAAAAACCTCCCCTCTTACTTGGTAAACTTTATACCTTTGCGCGCAAAATAATCATCCAGCCGCCGCCAGGTACCGCGTACCTTCAGCATTTTGCAACATTCTTCGTCAAGTGATAATCCTTTTAATAATCTTTTGTTAAGTATACCTACCGTTTAATTAGCGACGTACCGACTCGTTAATGATGTTCACATAACGAGACGGGATCGTCGTTGGATTCATACGAGCATGAAGAAAATACCGTCGCGTCGTCGCACATTTTCCTATTACCGAGGTATTCTCATCTACTCTTTCTACCCACCCTTAAAAACTCGTAATATCGAAAGTCGAAAACGCCGTCGAGCGCTAATCTTTCGACACTCATATCTGAAGCTTTTATTCGAGCACATTCGAATGCGAAATTTATTTTCGAACCAAACGCGTTCTCTATCGAATTATAATTCGATTACCGATCCGAATACGTGTAGAATGTAGATTAAACTATATTGTTATACTCGAGAGCCGAGATACCATACCACACTGCGCCCCATAGATTAAAATATGTTTTTAAATTTCCCCAGCACTCATTCCCACCACGTGCCTTGTTCGGGTGTATAAAAACCTGCACGTGAAAAGCTACAATTTAATATGTAATGCTATACGCGAAACGAAAATCTATTCGCGAACCGAACTTATTCGAAAACTCTAAAAACACGATTATATACTTTACAATATTACCAGCCAAGCGGATACATAATTTGATCATCGTCGTAAAATAATTTTTCGTTTACGCCATCTCGGCCTCATTATCTCCCAATTATGCGAGAAATTTCCTCGAATGACCCCTCTAATCAGATTTCACTTAAATGGCCAAGCTACTCGCCAACTTTTCGAGGAATCAACGACCGAAATGTCGTATTTTTAGCCGCTCGATGAATACCAAAAACTAAAGCTTAAAGGACTCGACAATTCCTCTAGCTGATTAGCTCGTATATTTTAAGTTGAAAATTTCGCCGACACTTTTCTAACAATAAATGGCTACCGTAGGAGTCGGTAATGAAATTATAAAATTTAAGATATTAAAAAGAACGGAGAAAAAAAGTAATTTCAATGAAAAAATAAATTTCGCCACTTTAGCATCATAGGAGAGTACTTCAGGCTCCACACAGTCCCAACTCAATCGGCTCGCTAGCAATAAAATGTTATTTATGGATCTCCTAGAATTGCTACCTCAGCTTCGCGGATAATAACGAGTAAATCTGATTTTCATCCATCAAATAATAATTAGCGGCAACTTTTTGCTAGCTTTTTTTTTTTTTTTTTCAAGTAAATTATTGGGGCACGTTTTTTTTCTTATATTTCAGTTGAGTTTTCAATAAAAAGGATAGCTATTACATTCTACCCAATTCGTGAAAGGGTTGGAAGCTTTTCCTCCATATCGATCGACTACAAAATTCATAACGGTTTAATAAAAACTTTATGACTCAATTTCGGCAAAAATTGTGACAAAAAAAGCAATTACTAAAAAATCATGAAACCCTCTCCGAGGTCGTAGTGTTTTCCGCCACTTTTGGGGATATACAGACAGTTAAAACAAAAATTAAGAGGGGATTGAAAACAATATGAATTTTGTGTTTTTTACTATGTAGGAAAGTGGCTCCAAGATAGGCATAAGAACCCATTGGACTGAATGATCAATCAGGCTGATTGGTGAGATTGAGATATTCGATGAGTTGCAGTAGTTGTCGAGATGGAGCTCAGTGAGTTAGTTATGCCCAGATCATGATCAATTATCATTCATATCTCAACGGTTAAATTGAAAAAAAATTGAAAAACGATCTTAATAGACCAAAATTACATGTTCTTGCCGGTGCGCCGAATGGTCTTCCCTCTCGTAAGAGAGCGGGGGGCGGCGGGCGTATTGATTAAAGGTTCGAACTCCATCGCACAATGACGGAGTGGCAGATAGCATTAATAAGGCGATTTTTGATGTTGGTGTTGTAACGGTCGGTTTCGGTGTAAAATCGCCCGTATACAGAACGGGCGGTTTTACACTGAACGCGTTGTCGCATAGGCGCCCGTACAGAAAAATACTAGTAGTAATCACAAAAACTAGTAGTTTTACTAGTAGTTTTTACAGAAACTACTAGTTTTACTGGTAGTTTTTACATTAACTACTAGTTTTACTACTAGTGCATACCATAACTACTAGTTGTGGTATTCACTAGTAGTAAAACTAGTAGTTCTACTAGTAGTTTTTAAATTAACTACCAGTTTTATTGCTAGTGAATACCTCAACTAGTAGTTATGGTATTCACTAGTAGTACTTAATGTATTAACTACTAGTTTTACTGGTAGTTTTTACATTAACTACTAGTTTTACTACTAGTAAATACCTCAACTAGTAGTTATGGTATTCACTAGTAGTACTTAATGTATTAACTACTAGTTTTACTGGTAGTTTTTACATTAACTACTAGTTTTACTACTAGTGAATACCATAACTACAAGTTGTGGTATTTACTAGTAGTAAAACTGGTAGTTAATGTAAAAACCACCAGTAAAACTAGTAGTTAATATATTAAGTACTACTAGTGAATACCATAACTACTAGTTGAGGTATTTACTAGTAGTACTTGAAATATCAACTACTAGTTTTACTACTAATAAATACCACAACTTGTAGTTATGGTATTCACTATTAGTACTTGAAATATCAACTACTAGTTTTACTACTAGTAAATACTACAACTTGTAGTTATGGTATTCACTATTAGTACTTGGAATATCAACTACTAGTTTCACTACTAGTAAATACCACAACTTGTAGTTATGGTATTCACTATTAGTACTTGAAATATCAACTACTAGTTTTACTACTAGTAAATACCACAACTTGTAGTTATGGTATTCACTATTAGTACTTGAAATATCAACTACTAGTTTCACTACTAGTAAATACCACAACTTGTAGTTATGGTATTCACTATTAGTACTTGGAATATCAACTACTAGTTTTACTACTAGTAAATACTAAAACTTGTAGTTATTGCATTCACTACTCGTACTTGAAATATCAACTACTAGTTTCACTACTAGTAAATACCACAACTTGTAGTTATGGTATTCACTATTAGTACTTGAAATATCAACTACTAGTTTTACTACTAGTAAATACTAAAACTTGTAGTTATTGCATTCACTACTCGTACTTGAAATATAAACTACTAGTTTTACTATAAGTGAATATCATAACTACTAGTTGTAGTATTGACTAGCAGTAAAAGTAGTAGTTCTACCAGTAGTTTTTACATTAACTACTAGTTTTACGTATT
Organism: Phenacoccus solenopsis; assembly: GCA_009761765.1. NCBI lineage: Eukaryota > Metazoa > Arthropoda > Insecta > Hemiptera > Pseudococcidae > Phenacoccus > Phenacoccus solenopsis. Next base: position 27,559,020 of record CM019754.1, on the reverse strand, counting down.
AACTATTAGTTCTACTAGTGGTAAGTAGCACAACTAATAGTTTCGTAGCTGACTAGTAGTACTTAAGATATAAACTACTAGTTCTACTAGTACTTTATATCCCAAGTGTTACTGGTCGAGTACTAAGGATATGATGCAACTTCAAGGTTAAATGAAACAAAAAAAAAAAAGAAATTCAAGTTGACAAGAAATATGGGTATAATATATTCATAATAATAATATACATACGTACATATTAAATACATAATAGATGCTTATTATACATGATTATATTACTTCGTAATTTCAAGCAAAATTTAACAAATTAAATTTAAAATTCCCTATAAATTGGAAATGTTCAGGAAATTTATAAACTTCGAGAAATTTGAAAATATATACATAAAACAATAAGAACAGAAAAGTACATCTTAATCCCTCTCGAAATGATTTACTAAAATTTTAATCTGGAATAATAGCGGATCGTAGTACACTGGTAATAAAATACATTTCTGTGAAATAGATGAAGGGAATATAGTGTTTATTACAGAACTTCTACGAGCAAACATATCAGTTTTGTTAGTTATATGTAATTCTTCGATTTCCAATAAACATATTTTATCATCAATATGTTCACTTGAACAAGAAACTTTTAGAATATTTTTTATTAATACAAATCTGCCATCTTTTAATAGAACGGTACTATTATTACGTATTTTCATTTTAGAAGAGTCAAATGAATGACATAATATTCTAAATTTGCCCCAAGAATGTAGCTCTGCAATTTCGTTCACCTTTTTTTGTAACAGATCTTCTACACAACAACGAACAATTAAACTTAACTTGATTTTATCTTTGCATGGCTTAGATAGTATCCAATTTTCAATTTTGGTGGAGTCGTTATCGCAACCATCAACAGGGGAAAGTTTGAGATCCACACAAAATTTATTATATAAATCTTTATTTTTAATGATTTTGAACAATTGTATGGTATTTAAATTCTCTATAATTTTGAACCTATTGTACCGTTTGTGGATCTGCTGCAGTATTCCTACAGAGTTCGAAAATAATTTTTTTAAAACACCGTTATAATGTTCAAAAGGAAATGTACTAGTAGCCCAAAGTGCACCATGTTGCGTAATGTTGCGAGGAATGTGTTGAAGCATATGGAAATTGAATTTGCAGAACCTAGCACCATACAATGATTCTAAATTTTGAACAAAACTCTTCAAGAGAGTTTCTGCCTCTTTATACTCCTTGTTGGTAATATGTGGCTTTAGATATAAGTAAATAGCAGTAGATAATTGCCGCCAATGTCGCAGAAACTTTGGACGAACTAAATCTCTCAAACACAAATCTGAGTAATAAAGTAAAAAATTCTTCCATTCGGATCCCTTCCAGTTCGCTTTGTCTTTAATGGTACGTGGTAATCGAGAAATTTCAATGGGTGGTGTTAATATAAGTAGACGACGATCAATTTGTTCCACTGCTTTAGGTCCTAAATAATATTCTTGTTCATGGTTTTTGGGGTCAAGCCACTCATCAACTAATGTCTTCACAACGCCTAAAACGGTATGCAAGTAATCAAAGGCGAAGCTTTCACCCACATCAAATGTTTTACAAAGAGATAAGATGCATGGACCTTTAACTCCATTCACAATTGTACCTGTAGTTAGACTTATTTCACTATCTCTAAGATGCTGTTCGTGCGTTCTTTTAGAAATAACATCTATGCTTCCGCGATAAATACGGGCTCTACTACTCGATCCATCGTTCAATACTTCACCTTTCATCAGACAGTATGTGCAACCATGTTCACCATTAAACTGTTTAATGCCTTGAATTAATGGTCGGGCAACGGAGTCAACGGAGCACAAAATTAAATGAGCTTTTATAATAATTTTACAGCCGTTATGACAAACCTCGAAGCCATTCCTGCTTAGACTAATCATCTCATCAACTATAGTTTGTAGATATTGGTCCATATTAGGTTTCCCTTCATTGCCAAACCACAATCCGCATAATAAAATGTTTCTGCGTCGTATTGTGTAAGGTAATTCATTAACGAGTATTTGGATAGGCCATAGCGATTTACTGGTGGATCGAAATGGGTTTACACCATCTGTATTTAGTTGGAAAGTTATATCTCCATCAGCAATAATTCCATTCTCTTTCAGCTTATTGTAATATGTACCATTAATGACATCAGCATACGACGTTTTATTCTTCAAAAATTCATACATGTCAGATCTATTAAATAGATTTTCCAACTGGCTCGTCAAAGGTATATCATAATAAAAATTTTTACCGTCAGTATCCACATTTATGCTACACTCAGCACATTTTTTATATTTATTGGATACATTAGATTTTTCGAATGTTGTAGACCCGCAAGCTGTGCAGTAAAACCGTTTAACAGCACGTGATTTTTTAAGTTGAATTTGAAGTTTTTTAAAAAATAAATAGATACTGTCTGCCACACGTACAGGAAGAAACCCATTTAACATTTGCAATATGTCGTTGATCGCATAGTCAGTTAGATTGTGTCTCACAACTAATGCCAAGAGTAAGAATTCTGCCTCTGACTTAGAAACAGCGCAACCTTCATACAGTGGAGTGTCATCAATAGTAATCTGTAAAAACCACAAAATGGTAAAAATGATACATTATGCTCAATAAATAAATGGTTCATAAATTTGGATTCAATTAAAATCTCGTTGATATGCCTCAAATCACTTGGAAACACGTATATATTTATTACTGGGTATATATTTTAAAATATTCACTAAAATATGTGGCGTGTACATTTTACCAAATATGATAATTGCACCAATGCACGTGTAATGTAAAAATCTTACGCGAATATAGGTTATAAATGATATAAAGATGATGAGCATTGCGTCTCTTTACGAGCGTATAATAACAACTCATTCTAAAATATGCATGCGATAACACGTTATAATTTGAGTCGCTCACTTTTGAGAAGTCGTCATGGATGTAATTATCGTTTTCGTTTGAATTCATATAATCATCATTATTTTCGTGTGAATTCATATCGTCATTACTATTTTCGTTTGAATTCATATCGTCATCACTATTTTCTTGATAAATAATCTATACAAGCATAAATAATAACAAACAAAATAATACAGTGGGAGAAATAATATTATACAGCAATAGAACAAATTATATGTAAATATGCGTCCATACTAATATCTCTCTAAATAAAACAAATAATTCACATATTTACTTCGTAGTTGTCAATATCATCGTCTCTATACCATGGTTCATCCTCCATCTCATCATCACGATCCCATTGCACATTATTTTCAAGTGCTTTGCTATTAGAATCAACAGCATGAACTGCATATGGTTGTTGAGTAAAAAGCTGCTGTTTGCGGCGACGAGAGTACAACGTTTTGTAAGGAATGGATTCCCCAGAGATAAGCCATGTCTTATATGGTCCACGACTACGTTTACTGCGAACCTCTTGAAGCAAAATTATACGCAAATTTATCATCGAATTTTATTATTATACGTCATTAATAACTTATAGCTAGACATTCAATACTTACCATTCAAATGATGATCTGTCATACTTTATTCTTATTTAGCAGTATACAACCGTGTAAATCGAATATATTCAAAAAAATAAACGAGTGGTAATGATTCATCAATATTCAAAATAACCAAGCGATACAGTAATTCAATACGTTATTATCATATCATACAACGTATTAAAAATTGAAACGCAAATAAACAAACACTATCTAACATATGTATATTATGTATATAGTAATAATTCATACATGTATCCCTTATACGCCTTACCCCTTAGCAAAATTTTCATAATGTACGGTTAATTACCACAGAAATACAATTTTTAAATTTGAGTTCTCTTATTGGTTGATTCATATAATCCGCCAACTACTATCAAAGGTTATTGGTTACCTTTTAGTGTGCCCTGTATATTTTAAAAAAATTGAGGAAAACGCGCATGAAAAATAATGTGATGGTGGGAATGTGGGTGTATTTGTGTGCTACCAAATGGTTAACGAATTACCTCGTGTTTCATGTGTCTTGTGCTTTATTTGAATTTGCGAATTTTTTCTGTTCAATTGCGTATGAACAATCGTTTTTTAAATGTCATCGTGTGATGGGATTATTAGTGGTGATGAAATTGTTTCGCAATCTATCTTAGACTCAAACTATATAAATAAGCAAACTAGAAAAAGGAAATCGCGTGTAAACGAAGAGCAACGTGGTGACGACGATTCAGAAGCATCTTCAACTTGTGGTTCACATTGTTCAGATTGCAAAAGACGAATTGGTGAGTGTTATTAATCGTACATAAGTTATTTGAACCATATTATAAGCATACATTTTTCTAATGCTGAAAATGAATCATTTATAATAATACCATGCATGCGACGTAATATGTAAAATGTGTGCTTCCTTATGCACGTGAAACATGGAAATAATATAATCGTAATCTGGTACAGTAACGACACCACATCTGAAAAGAATCGCTTGCAACAAAAATACAACATTGGTTTTGTAAATTTTGAGATGTGGTGTTCTTGCACTAAGATTACGCGAACTACTGAATATTTATATACGCATCTTTTCTTATTGTTACATATACAGATACAGCTAAAACTGGTAACGATCAAATTCTTCAACGCCTTGATGCGATCATTTTCTACTTGAAGTATTTAATCAAGTTGAAGCAAGAAAAAAATAAACATAAGTAAAAATAATATGGCGGCATTTGATTTGTGTATCTGCGTTGAATTTCCTAACGAGGAGAAGAAGGTATCTGTAGCGTATGCAAAGTGGCTTATGATGGGTGATGGTATAGATGCTGAAGAGGAATGGACAGAAGCAGAAATTAAAGAGAAATATATGGGGAAAGAAATAATGATGAAATGGCCAGATTGTGGCGTATTTCCTCCTCAAAAAATGTCGAAGAAAACTACAACTTGGAAAACTGTTGTTGTCGTCATTTTGGCAGTTGGTGGTAAGAAATTTTACGCTACATTTTAATGTTTTAATTCTTTATTGATAATAACTTTTTTACATAGGTTGGAAGGAAATGTGCACCGAGGTACAGTCCTTGAGCCAACGGGGTGTATGCGGTATTTCAAAAGAAGAAAGAAAGCTGTATGCAAAGAAGAAACGTCACAGCACTAGTAGCGATGACAACTCGGATGATGATGAAGATGCTTCTCATGAACATAAAAAAAGAAATAAGGTAATAATATGCAATGCACACATGTGCGTACATAGGTGTTATTCATATTTTTATCTTATTCATAATATATTTTTTGTTACACAGGCGAGAAGTTTGGAAAGTATTAGTTTGAAGAAGAAACATAATATTAAGCAGGATTTGTTGATGAAATTGCAATCAAATGAGGAAGCAACATCAATGATGAGTGTAAGTTGTTTTTTTTTTTCTTGTTTATATAAGGTGATCGCACAAATTTATGTTACATTAATAAGAACAAGATCTCAAAAAATTTACTTGAAAAACTTTTTTGGTAGTATGTAATGTTTACAATTTCTTAACAATGAGGAAAACGTTATGATGTAAAAATAAATTTTCTAATTACAATAAAATTTTAATCGAATTTTGATATAAAAATTATAATCTTTTGAAATATCATTTTCGACTTATACTTAAAGTTTTTCAAGTAAATTTTTTGAATTTAATACCCTTCGCCTCTATGTATTATAATATTCCCTAAATTGTTCGGTATGTTTTTTCAATTGAAAAAATTGTTTCCACAATTTTGAAATGCTTTAATTGCCAAAATAACGTTCACGTAATATTAGTATATATTTTTTTTGGTAAATGAATTTTAGAGAATGAATACTAATTTTATGTTCTTACAATTTTTTATTTTTAGGGCATCCCTTATCCCTCAAATTTAATTCTTAAGTGGCATTGTAAAATCAATAATCATTAAATTTTCCTCTTTTTCAAAAATAAGTATCACACAACCTTTATGCTGTAGTTACCTAAATATTCGTGCAGGTTTTTAACTTTTTTCGATCATATTTGTGGGAGGGAGTAAAAAAAATTTCTGTATTTTCTTTTCCTTTCTATTGAAGAATTTTTTTTTAATCAACGTGATTGAAATAACAATAAAAATTTATAAAAATTTCAGTAAGGACGTTCACAAAATGAGGCTGTAATTGCCAGTTACAAATTCAAGAATGTTTAACGTTTGTAAATGAGAAGCGTGTTGTAGAACATTTCGTTGCGTTCGCGTTTCACTAGACGCGAGTTAACAGGAGTTGAACTTGTTCAACATAGAATGCTCGCGTCAATATGCTATTATGTTCAAACCTGTTTTGGAGAGTATGAATCAAGTGATTTTTTTTCAAGGTGTTCCCTGTCGATAAGCTATATGTTAGACCTGTTAAAGAGGGTATGATAATGAAATGATTTTTTTCATCAACGTGTAGCCTCTAATACACTTTATTTTACTTTTTGAATTTTACTTTAAAAAAAAAAACAAAAAAAAAAAACCAAAAAAAAGGACTAAAACACGCATTTGAACGGTTTTTCAAAAAATGACCTACTTTTGAAATAATTACCCAAAAGAGAAAAACTATGATGAGTTTTAAAGCCGAGAATTGGAATCTCTGCGTACATAATATTTTTAAAGCGTAGGTGTATATATTAGCAAAACAGTCTGTTGACTTTTCATATTTTTTTGATACTTAACTTCAGAATTTTTTCTCAACCCGCTGTATGTTGATTACCATTGTGACTGCCAACAGCTTTTTTCCATTTGATTGAAATACTCTTCTTGTAAAGAAGTTAATTACTTATAAACATGATGATTGATGATAAACAATTTTTTTCTGCTTAATTTCTCTATACATCCCCTCAAAAAAAAGGAATTAATTTATGCGTGAAAAGGATCACGAATCTATGTTGTAACTAGATGAAATACGATTTTTATGTTTCAATTTTTTTTTTTTTTTATTATTGATTAATGGTAGGAATATTTACAATATCTTTGCGAATCGTAAAATCCCGAGTAAATGAAAAAGTTTAATTTTCATTAGCATATTTTTGCTTGTTTTTTGTAAAAATCATAAATTTAATTATATTTTTGGCGTTTTTACCCATTATTCGACATTTTGAAGATATTTTACCTTTTTCCATTTTTCACATGAAAATCACTTTTTCAAAGATGAAAAAATTAATAAATTGACTTTTTGCCAAAATGTGCTACTGATACAAAAAAAAAACTAATATTTTCTCCTTTCGTGTACAATTAAAATGTTTTAAATATTTTGTTTTTTCGACGTTTTTCGAATAAGTGAATGAAGTTTTGGTTCTGATTTTGTCGTATTATTATATTCCTTCGAAATTCATGAATTTTGATACCCATATTGTCCCCATTATCGAACATATTTTAGCATATTATCAGATTTTAGAAACATTTTCGATATATTTCAGATCGCGAAAAAGATGAATTATGCGCATAAAACACGATTTTTATAACATAAACATCTCATTCTTCGTTATTATAATCAAATTATAAATTTACGTTAAAACCAACCATTGAGGCAAGAAATGCTTATTTTATGGAATTATTAATGGTTGTTATTCAAAGGTGAAAAGAGTTGATACGAAGCGAGTAAGCACTATAAAAACCAAATAATGTGAGCGAGCGATCAGTGGGAGCCTAGGGAGAGTATCTCCAGCTAACAGAGCAAAGCGCGAATGGTATTGGAATATCGCGATCTCAACTTTTTAATACCCTTGCAGCTGTCTGAGTTTTACTTCAATAAGGATGGTGTTGCTTCAGGAAAGATGCAAAAACTGATTTTTGAAAATTTCACGCTGGTTTCTTATCAAATTCAAGGGGTAAAAATATTCTTAAAATTTTATATTTTCTTTCATAAAAATATAATAATATTATAAAAAAAAAAAAAAAAACAATTCTGAAATTTGGAATTTGAGAAATTGAAATTTTATTCCTCATTCTCCCTCTCCTCCATTTTGGAGTATAAAATTCAAATTTGGCCTGAGGATTAACTACGCGCTAATAGAACTAAAGTTTTAAATTTATTTAATTTTTCAAATTTATCATTGAGTTTATTAATAATTTCAATATTTTTGCATTGTTTGAGCTTTTAAATTTTATTTAATTCATGGTTTAATATTACATTAGGATTCTTTTCAACACCAGAGTGGCAGTACTATTAGCGATAGCGATGAACATGAGCAAGAGGACTCTGGATCCAGAGTAGCAGAAATGAAAAAAGTAATGAACAGAAATTTTTTAATAAAATATTAAGCTTGCTCATAAGTATTTCAGTTTTTAATTATGAATGCGGATAATGATATTTTTTTAGAAATTGGACTGGTGCAGTATTTTAAGCATTTCCAGATTCGTAAATGATGCCATGAGAGTACTGTTTTCAGAGGAAGAATTGAAAAATTCTTCTCTAACTGGGGAAATCGCGAAATGCTATAGAAACATTGCGGGGGTTAACGTAAATAAAAAGAAAAAATTAGATCCAGAGCGAGTGGACCTAATTCTTGGTATGTATAGTACTTACGTCATTTATATCGTTATTTTATTTCTAAAAGTGGTCTACGTGTAATTTTTTCAGAAGCTGTGGATGAGAAATTTAAAAATATGCCGGAACAAGAAAGAAAACGAACTGCCAAGAACACAATTACTCAAAAACTCAATAATTGCAGTAGGCGCCGTAATCGTACTGTCAAGGTCTAAATATGATTTGTATGTTTTTTTTATGGACATATTTTTTTAAATAAAATTTCGTTTACTTTTCTACTGTTCACTTCTCATTTCACTAAGTACGTATTACTGATATGTAATTATTAATAATTGAGCACTAATAGTATTTCAGGAGGTTCATCACTGCTGGTATGTACTTGTAGTAGAATTGCTAGTATGTACTTACAGTTCTACTACTAGTATGTACTTGTGGTTTATTAATCATATGTACTTGTAGTTCTACTACTAGTATGTACGATAAGTGAAGCACTAGTAGTATTTTGAAACATTCAATCACTACTAGTATATACTTGTAGTTCTACTACTAGTATGTACTATAAGTGAAGCACTAGTAGTATTTTAAGACATTCATCAGTACTAGTATGTACTTGTAGTTCTACTACTAGTATGTACTGTAAGTGAAGCACTAGTAGTATTTTAAGACATTCATCACTACTAGTATGTACTTGTAGTTGAATACTAGTAATAGAACTAGAAGTACATACTAGTAGTGATGAATGTCTTAAAATACTACTAGTGCTTCACTTATTAGTATAAACTACTAGTTTTTTTCTGTGCGGGCGGGGGGTGGGTAATAACAGCAAGCGACGACGTACGATCGGTTGGAGGCCAATACGCGACGCCATGGGAGATTATAGTGCGTCGTGAATATGGCAGAGCTTTAGCGAGCTTTCAGGTACCGTCTGGTCGCGGTATAGGGCACGTTTGGACAGTGCGACATATGCAGCGACTGGATGTACGACCGACCACAGCACACAAAGCATTCATTCTCGATATGTACGACGACTCAAGAAGAGCGTCGATTTTTTTTCTTTGCCATGTTGTTGTCGTTGCACGACGAATTTATATTCATGTAAATTTTCGTTTAATTATTTTATTTTTTAAAAGCATTTTTTTTTTTGTTCGTGTCCAGTGACACATTTCACTGCTCAGAACTTATTTTATATTTTTTTCTGAGTTTATTCTTTTTTCCCGCGATTATCTGACGTAGGACGTACAAGAACGTTGCGTCAGCTCGTTTATTTTGTTTGGGCACATAGTCCTAATTAATTGTATAATTAAAGTGCAAATAAAGATTTTCATTGAAAAAACGTGAATTGCGGTGTTACGAGTTTTTCTTTACCGGGCGACGGCCATCGTAGCCAAAAGCACAACGTCTGGTACTGACTCCAAAGGTGGTCGGCAGAACCTGCAGTCGGACTCTTTCCTCAGGCCACAGATTGTCCTCTGTGACGACTGCGCACCCTACTCCGGTAACGTAATATTTTAGTTGAATAGTGCATGTATTTTTTATTGTTTAAGTCTTCTTCAGTAGTTAAATGTTTTTAATTATCCTTGTAATGTCCTGCTCCTCCGGGCACTGAAGCATTACGCTAGGATGGGTGTCGCCTCTTTTCCCCAACCTTAAAGTGGTGTGGTGCGCGGAGGTGGCGCCAACTGTTTTTTGTAACACACGCATGTTTTGGTGTCCTTCGCAGAGGTCTTTGCCCAGGGATTATTCACCCCTTTGGGCAACAGGCGCTGCTAGGGGGGCTATAAGCTTAATGGCGGTGGCGCCGCTTCCCCACGCGATTTTGGTGTCGCACCGTGAACATCGAATTCTTGTGATTTCGGTGGTCACGGTGCGTTGAGTGGGCTGTCGGGGTGATGACTCGCTCTCACTCCGGCAGCATATCGCAACCACTCGCTACAGTGTTCATAACTCGTTTGCGATATTAATTACGCGAAATTCGATATAACATTTTCGAGTGTTGAAGGGTTATCGACCTTATAATTTGGTGGGGTTCGCGAAAGGTCGAAAATTTTTTATTGCAGTGTCATAAGATGAGATGAGCCCAAGTGACTAACTTTTCTGATTTTAGTTTCCCAAGTGAATTTGGTGGGGAGTTGGAGCAACGAACGGTTTTTAGAGGGGAATTTGCTGCAGGAAATTTCATGAATCTTCCACATATATCTCGTCACCAAATCGATCTAAAAAGATCAAACTTTGTGTGTAGGATTAGTTGATGAGCAGAATATGGCCTCTTTAATTTAGGTCAAAATACATTCAAAATGGCGGATCGTAAACATTTGAAAATAATTTGAGGAGTCTCAAATAGTTATAATTTGAGAATATGCGTTCATCTTTGACTATACAGTATATGGACCGCTCGAACTCCATTTAACGCAATGTTATGATACTCAGCCAATATAAATGAAGGTCGTAATTCCAAAAATGAGTCTGCGCATGCATGAATTGACGTTCCTTATCTAAAACGCCTCCCACTTTCGTCCCGCTTTGCCCCGCTTTCCTACCTTACCGGGAAACACGACGTTTCGAATGACACAATTAAGATGCTCAGACGCGTTTTTGGAAATGCGACCTCCATTTAGTTGCATTATATTGGATGACTACGTTTCTACAGTTCGAGCAGTGCATATACTATATAGTCAAAGGTGTTCACATGATTAATGCTTGGCAAGAAATACTAAATTTTTGTACTAAATTTAACTTCTTAAGTGATTTTGGAAGAGAAAGGGTAGGGATTTTCAGACTTTATATTGGGTGCGGCCTGTAGTCATGAATGGTTTGTGGAACGTTGTCTCTACATCTGGAACGAAGATGAAAGAAACATATTTTACTATAATGAGGGAAATGCTAGAAATCAAAAACATCATCTTTCATATTAGCACTAATAGTACGCGTTACAAGTTCACAACATAAACTGAGGTTAAATACCTGAATAAGTTTTAGAGGTTGATACAGAAATAAAAGAGGATGCTAAGATTACATGAATATACAGCACATTTCATCAAAATGATCAAGAAATTTCAAATGAAATGAAATAAAATAATAATAGGTAAAATCCAGTATTTCATCAAAATGACTTAAAATTCTTGGAGAAAGAAGGAAAAATTACAAAATTCTATCATGAAAATGATATTACAATGAACTTATTATTGAAGATAAAATGAAGATAGTAACGGAAATAAATAATAAATGCTTGTAAATAAAAACTCATATACGACAGAACTAACGACTAATTAGCTGAATTTTTCATCAGCTATTGAGTTGGTACTTATCAAAAGGGTGGGTGGGGGGGGTGAGACAGTTATATGCTTCGGACCAAAAAAAGTTCATAGCCGAAAGTTCGAACTTCATACATTTCTACAGGGCGGCTAATAGAAAAATGCATCCTTCAGCGCAAAAAATTTCTCCAAAACAACTATATACCTTTTTATTATACCTTTTCATCCATGCTTTTTTTTTCAACTAAACGTAGATAAACATTCTCTGACAGCAACCTATTTTCAAGCACCAACGCATCGAATAAATTGACAAACGATGTTAGAATTGCAAATAATATTCGAATCTTCATTGGCTTCATCGTCACAACAACAACACACGATAATTTCATGCATATTTCCTCTCCTCTTCAGCAACATCATTTCGCCGAAACCTCGAGGTTATTAATGAAACAGCTAGCTTGGTCGAGGTAACGCGACGATAAAACCCACCACTGATGGAATTACCGTCGCGCTAAAAATTAATTACCGAACTTCGCGTTCTTTCAACCCTCGTATAACAAAACGACCGTGCCCCTGCTTGCTAATATGGGTACTTGGGTCGCTCTTATATTCCGCCACGCTCTCCAAACACGAAGCAAACCGCGAGTTCTTTTCAAAATTAATTTTTACGATTCGTTTTTATACGCAATACGCCTGGAGCCGGAAGGATTATTACGCTACTCGTGGTCTTTCGCTTGGTCATTTTTTTCGGAGTGATGAGATATGTTCATTCTTTCTTTCCATATTCAAGCGGTGCGATCATCTTTACTTATTTATAAGGCGCCATGGTACGCGATTATAACCTTTATATATCATATACACTGTGTTTTTCTCATTTTCCACAATTCAAGGGTCAAAACTAATCACCAATTTGGGTGGAAAAATGAATAGCGCTTTTTTTTCATCATTTTTGTTTTGTTTGAGGTATTTGTTTCAATCGTTAAACAGGCTTTTTGGAAAGAAACCAACGCTTAAACTGGAACAAAACTACTAATAACCTATCCAATTTGATGAAACATGAACATGAACCTGGATCGGAACATTGTATGAAAAGAAACTAAAACTGAAACTGAGATAATATGAAATGGATTTTGAAAACATGATTATACGAAACTGAAAAAATCTTTTTTGAATCAGTGTAGATCGATCCGTGCAGGTCAAAAGCTAGGCAAACATACCCCTGAAAGTACCTCGTGTTAACAAACATAATTATATACAGCCATGTTGACACAGGGTATCTTTTGAGGACTCTTCACATTCTATAGACGAACTCTGGACTTTTTTTACAACCCTTTTAATTTTATGCAGGGCTTCGTGCCAAGTCTTTTAGTAGGATCGGAATTTGAACAAATTCAATAATCAAGAAGTTATGAAGGTAATTACAAGTGCATTTCAACAAAATTTCTCATAAAGTACGTCTAAGGAAGTGGCACGATGAGCTTTACGCTGCCGTAGTGAGAAAGCTAACTACATCATTTGCCAAGATTCTGAGCCATGAGGACTCAGTTTGACTGAAAATTTCCAGCTACACATCATGTTTCCGCGGATTTTTCAATTGAAAATAATAAAAAGATGTGGCAGAAAGTTATTTACCCCGCATCAGCATAGTTTTTTCAGCTTGTAGACTTCAGAAATTCAATAAAAGTTTTTGTAGTAAATTGTTTGTCTTTTACCAATTTTCTTCTAAGCTCATAATGAGTTTAATTACAAATAAATGTATTACCTTGGATGTCAATAATGCTCAACGAATGTATCATTACTTAGTTCAAAAGCCATATGAGCTGAAATGCAAATGAGTTTATGCCTCACGTTGGGTGCCAACCGCCAATATTACTCCACAGACACTGTACTAAGTTCATTTCAAAACTCACATGAGATGAAATACAAATGAGTACACGCCCCACGTTGGGCGCCAATACCGTTCAACAAGTGCTGTGACAGTTCATTTCAGAACCCATATGAACTGAAATGTAAATGATTATACGGCCCACGTTGGGCGCCAATATCCCTCACAGGGCGCCCTAGGAAGGTCCCAAAACAAATTACCCAATGAAAATGAATACGATTGTATAACCCGACCGCAATAGTTATCTCGGTATCTAATTCATCACAAAATAACGATACACAGTTACCATCGAAAAATCTGCCACTGTAACTCGCGCCAGAATACGGTATAATTTAAGGGGTGAAAAATTTCCTCGTTTTATTAACGCACGCTGAATAACGAGCCAAATGAGAATACCCGAAATCTCGTTTGTACCGCCGCGCTCACTTCAATCCACAACAAGCTGTTCGGCCACCTGTACACCCCGAACAGGTCGGTTGAAAATAATGAGAACTTTTCCCTATAATTCGCCATCATCGCGGCCGCCTGAAATATCGCCGCTTTCAAACGGTACGCTGCTTACGGCAAACTTTGTTATCATACTCTTTCGACGATTCGTAATAATATGCGTTGAAGAGCACGTAAATGTAATACAGCGACACCGCGGGTTTACAAAAGAACTGCCGCTCATTCGGACACTCGTTGACACGACAAAACGCGGCAATTCTCATTAACTACATAACCGTCATAAAACGCGCGCGGTCAGAAGCCGCTCGTTATGTACACATAATCTTTCACCAGCTACCGGCTTTTTACCTTGTTAACGACGACAATTTCCCGTGTTTCCGCCAACGTTTCCTCGCCTAGGCGAACGTGATGTCACGTTTTTACAACCATCTTTACCACCCTCCATCGCCGTAATTACCTTTACAACGACGCGACGAATATGTCTACGTCGTTCAATATGGCCGCCTCACGATTCAGCTCGATAAGCTTGATATTTTAATTGACGTCAGGTAATTAGTTCTCGAGCTTTGGTCACTGTTTTTTTCCCTCCCTTCTAATTACCGAGCATACTATTTTTCCTCTTCTTTCAAGTCACGTCGTTGCTATCAGACGTACATCAGCCGAACATCATTCTTGTTGCATAGAGTAATAAAATTCTCCAAGCTTTATATTATTCGATATCGCGTCACAAATAACGAAAAGTTTGCATAATATCCAAACTTCTCGTCAGCGATATTTTTCAAAACGTCAGTACCAACAAATTAATCACTCTAATTCGTCGACATTAGGTACATATCGCGATATCGGCACATTAATTAATTCACAACTTCCATAAATCGTATCCTTCCGACAGTGGCGTAGGCAGGAAGGAGATTCTATGGAGAAAAGTCTTTGACATGAATCTGAGAGTCCTTCCCTCCCCACTTCATGTACTCATTTTTTCACAATTTTAAACGCGTATTTGGTTGTGAAAAATTTTTTTATTTGTCAAAAACGAAATATCTCCAACAAAAAATTTAGTTACAACAAAAATTTGCCTCTGTTAAAATCTACTGATGCCCAGGAAAAGGTTTAGTTTACCCAAGAAGTGAAAACTAATTTTATAAAATTAATATAACATGGTTAAATGCTGCGCAAACAACAGAATCTTTGGCATTTTCTGATACAGTGATACGAAAAAATCAAAAATCGTCAAGTTTTTTTTTAATTAAAAAAGCGAGGGATTGACGATTTGAATTCTTTCATTCTTACAAAGTTGAAATTTTGACCTTCAAAACTCTTCTCCCCCACCCCCCACCCCAAAAAAAAAATCAACTGCCAATTTTATTAAAATACAAAATGTATTTCTATCAGTTCATGTAAAAATGATTTTTTTTTGTTTTCAAACGTTTCAGAAAATCCCGAACTAAACCGCCGGACTCTAGCAAGAACTGAAATTATTGAAGTCTAGTGGATCATGACTCCACCATCCGTATGCTACCGAAAAAGTAACGTTAAAATTCGAACTGCAGGGATTCACGTTCGAATACTGCGCATCTATGCGAAACAGTGGCAATTTGAGAAGCTGCTCTTTATATTCGGCCAAGATTGGATCCAGGAATTCGTAGAGTCCATAGACCCGGTTGAAGTGTCCAGTCAGGGTCTGATAATTCAATCGCCTGCAGGGCCTCACCGTGTGCCGGACTGTGCTTTTACGCACCACCCCTGGTTAATGTAAACTGGAAACCAGGGGTTGACGGCCAACTATCTCGATACTCGACGTCATCAAATTGTAGATTCGCGATACTTATACCAATTTATGACCACTTTTTTTTTTTGAATAATTCCTATTTTGTATGATGATTTATTTTGTTTATTTTGTATATATTTTGGTTTAGCAAAAGAATGCTGTGATTTTACTTAGTTACTATCATCATTTTATATATTTTTCTTGTTTATCTCAATTCAGGAATCAGCGAGCGCGGAACCTATCCAGTACATTTCAAATTCTGAACCAGATTTCCTTTCGAGAAAACGGGTATCTAATACCAATTTCCCCTCAAGTGGGGGTATTTGTAGTGTCAGAATTCCAGACCTATTGATTTAATCAAAATAATACACTTTATTAGGTGAATAAACTCGAAATCAGACAGATATGACTAGATAAGCGATAAGGTGATACTAGTCAATCACAGCTTTATGCTAAAAGCGCTTAAAATTTTATACATGCAAGCGAAAATCATTACAGATGTTGAAGGGGAATATTTAACCAAATATCAAGGAAAAAACAGTACCATTACCAGTGTTTATGAAAGAAATCAGTTTATGTAATGATAAAATTGGTCAACTAAAAAGGAAGCTCGATGCTAAACGTGCGTTAACTACGGAATTGAAAGTATTGCACGGTTTTCGTTCAGAAATCGAAGAAAGAGAACTCTTCTCGTGGCTACTCACCACACCGCGACCACTCACCATACCCAAGCCTACGAATCGTGCTGATACATGGAAGCAAATACTAACATCTACACTACCTCTGATTTTACAAGCAGTACTATGATAATGGAGTTCCGCGATCGGTTGGCCAACCAAAAAATTTCTATCGATTTTTTCATTAAAATTTGTATGAAAAATATATCCCAAGTTTTGTTACAACCTATAAAATCATCAAACTTGAGAAATTTTTGTAATTCCATCTTGTTTTTCCCCTTTTTTTTTGTAGCAAAAAATCATTCTTTTAGATTATCATTTTTACGGATGTATTACTTAATGTTTTTCCGTTAATAAAAAACACAGTAAAATCGGGAGATCCCCTCCTCCGCCTGATTTTTAACTGTATTTTGGAAGAAATATTCAGGAAACTAAATTGGGAGTACAGAGGTATTCGAATAAATGGTGCGAATTTAAATAATTTAAGATTTGCTGACGATGTGGTGTTGATATCCGAAAGAGTATCGGAATTAAGAAAGATGATTAAGAATTAAACTAAAAGGGAAAAAAAGCAGAACTCTTAAATTCCACAAAACAAAATTAATTACAAACAAAAAATGAGACAATACAAAGAATGAAAGAAACAATATATCTGGGCTGATTAATAAGCTTAAAAAAAATACTGAAAATGAGATAGAAAAAAGGATTTTATTATCCTGGAAAAAATTAGGGTCATTAAAGAAGATATTTAAAGGTACTTACAAAATAAAAAGAAAATGTGAAATCTTCAACTCATGTTTGATACCGATTATGACATATGGAACGCAAATATGGACCATAAACAAAACACTAGAAAGAAAAATAAGAATTACTTGAAACGCCCTACAAAGATCAATCTTAAATTACAAATTAAAAGATAAAATCATGATTTCAAAAATTAAATCAATTTTGAATACCAACGAGGAAATAGTAAAGAAAAAATAATGGATTGGGCGGGCCATTTTGTGGGACTAAGAGATAACAGATAGATAGGAATAACCACTTTTTAACAATCCATGAAAAAAAGAAAAAAAAGGAAACAACCAACCAGACGGAAGAATGGTTTTAAAAAAATGTTACAAAACAATATTTTTCATAGGTAAGCGCAAGACACGAGGGGATGGGAAAGGTTAAAAGAGGACTTTGCCCCATTTTAAGTCTTTAGCGTCAATCGCAGTTATAATTTGTTGCTATAATAAATTTCTTATTGTATATAATATAAGGCTGTTTAAATAAATAAATAGATAAACGAGATTAAAGAAAATGAAATTATTTCATTTTTCATGTTCAGATACCAAATTGCATCAGTATTTCAAAGATCCTAAGCAGGGTCTTGTATTCCAGTTTTAATAAAAATAAAGAATATCTAAGTATTAAACCAGTCTTCAATTCAATTTTTTGACGGGTTTATCGGGAAAAGTCTTCTTCTGTGTTATTTATAATTATTTAGTTACCGTGAATTGAATGTTATAGCATGTTTCATTTTGGAATTATTATTTCGAATTTTTTGGTAATAGGATACCTGTCAAGTTGTAGAAAGGATAGAAACAATTAAAATATTAAGTAAAGAAACTGAAATGGTCTTACATACCGACTAATTTGCATTCAGTAGCGTACGCAGGATTCCACAAGGGGGAAAGGGTATAAGTTCAACCAACTTTTTTGTATTTTTTTTTTTTGCTTCTTTCCTCATATTGTTTTAATCGAAACATAAAATTTAAATTGAGAAATTATTGAACTCCAATGATTTTCTCGACTGCAAGGCGACGTTGAAAGTATATACGCAATAACGTATTAAGGAGAACATGCATAATGGCCTTTAAAAACGTGAAGATCATCAGAGACTAAAATCGGCTATAATAATTTCAAATAAAGTAGTCAGATGATTTTAGACCCAGCTATATTTTTAGAAGTGCATAAATCATTTGAAGAAATCATCACAACTACATGCGACAATGGTCGACTTTTCAAAATATTTCCATAATTAATGAACCAATTTCATAAGGGTTTTATTTATTTAATCGCACCTTAGTTAAACACCTAATTCAAGGCCCATAAGGATGGCTGAGTCCCCTCCAGTAAAATTTTGAATTCAATACAAAAGTGACAACCTACAAAAGAAAGAAGTCAAAGCCCCCTCTAGGGTTTGATTACCGTTGCGTCACTAAAATGATAGGTTGGCTACATGCTTGCCTAATTCTATAATGAAGGTTGATGCTAATAAGGAAACCAGTTCCTGAAACTTTCTCCTGAGTTAAGGATCGTCAATATTTTCATCGTAATTTTCTAGAATATCAAACCTCAAGTTATCATATTTTTAAAAAATTTTATGCCAACGACTAAAACGCTTATTGTAATAAAAATATTGTCTAACCATAAACGAATGGAAAATCAACACGTTTTGTTTTCCAAAGCCTTCCCATTTCACGTATCCTTTTCACCTTCACACAGCACCGTTTCTGAAGAGTTACACACGTCATCTTCGACGAACACGATTAAAAAGGCAAATAAACGCGACCCGCGTCACAAATTTCCCTACACGTCGACTAAATTTGACGCTTAATTTCCACCCATACGACGCGTCTAATTTCCCTATTCGCGTTTCAAAAAGCGATACAGGTACACGACGAGTGTACTTTCGCTCGATAATAACGACCGCCCCGGGACCCCGAATAAAGTAAAAATTTACTGCGTCTCTATACATACCGCCATCGCCAGTCGAAAACGTGTACGCTATAATATCGTTTCAAAGGTAAACGATCCTTTTTTTCCCTCATACAAAGTACTCGCGTATGTGTATACGTACACCGACGCCGACGGTCGTTGTGGCTATATACGTATTACGTATTTGAACAACCACGAGTTGAATGCATCCCCTCGCCTTCAACTACTGTAAATAGTAAGTCGTTGGTATTGAAACGATACCGATACCCTTTTTATTATTTTTCTCTTTCACGGCAATACCACGCATCAGCTCGATTCAAGAGAGGCTAACCTCAGAGTGGCTAGATTCGCTCAAAACCGCCAGCCAAGTTTAATCGTAAAAACCTCTTCTTCTCGCGAGCATCAACATGACCCCACTTTGTTGGCGATTCGATACCGAACAACGGTATTGTTTTATTCATAATTGAAATTACAAACTTATCCCATATTCTACGTCAGTCATCTCATTATAACTCGTTCTCGTCCGACCAACTTTTCCAGTTATTTCCACGACGTCGGAACACCGCTGTTGCGGGCCGCTTCAGACGTCGTGTTTTTCGACACGACAGCGACGGCGGTACGCTCGTTCGACATATTCATTAAAATCATCTCCCATCTTCGGTCTCGAAATTATACAAAGGCGGTCTTCCCCTTCAACTGGCAAGACGAGTTTAATCCACCGTCGAAGTATACTCGACGTACGCCTTTAAAATTCCCTAATTAGGTGCCGTAAAAAGCGGAGAAAAAGTTTTCTTTAAATTGGCTCGAATTCCGCACCTCGTATTTCATCTTCTTCGCCGGAATGCGAATAGCGCACCGAACAATACACGGAATGAGGTCTCTCCGGTTTGCCCTACGGTTCCCCTTCCATCCGAATGTCCTTTTACATTTGAAAACTTTCTCGCTAACGAACACAATACCCGCCGCCCAAATACAAGTCGAGTCCGATAAAAAGACGAAATTTTCGTACCACCGCCGCGTCCCTACCACTGACGTTACGACCGAACGGATCCACTCGCTACGGTTGTACCTGCGAGTCATAATGCGGGTAATTTTCGCGAACGAAAAAACTTTCCTTCTACGCGAAATTAAGGAAACGCCGTTTTTATTAACGTAACTCTCGCGACCCCGTGCCCCTTCGTTCGTCGCTACGCTGGCAATAAGAAATCAACGAACCGTAAAGATCACCCCGGTACACGCTGTTGCGCCCACCAAACTGTCAGCGAAAGCTCGATGCGATGGCGTCCATTTTTCTCGCCTAACTCGCGCCCATAGCGGGTACTTCGTCGAGATTAATGAATAAATTATGAAAATACCGCTATCGCCTTTACCGCGTCTTCATAGCGGCGCGTGAAAACGACGTGTATGCGAGTAGAAAACGTATACGCTGTTGAAATATGGAAAAAGTTGCATTTGTTACGCACGTGTTTTCCTCGTCTTACAAGCGGTATCTAAGCTCGGCGTAATTTCATCGCGTTTTCGATAAACATTCGTTTGCGATTCCGAAACACGCGTTTCCTCTCGATTTCCATTCATTATTCTTCCTCCGTCTTGAGATTTAATTACGTTTCCGAAACTTAATTTTCAACTGAAGGACTTTTTTATCCTTAAAAAAGCTCGCTATTGCATTTGCTCGAGTTCTTCAATTGTGTGCACCAATATGGAATGAATTTGGCGGGATGGAGTCTTCAAATCTTTCTTCTCAAGACCATTTGCAATCATATGGCAAATGTCGAACCTCTCCTCGTTGTACCCTCTGACTATACAGTATATGGACCGCGCGAACTCCATTCCTATAGTGGTTATAATTTCTGCCAATATTATATGCACTACCTGCGTCTATTTTCTCCCCTCAATTCCCTTCTGCTCCCATAAACGTCCGAGTTCACCAACACAGCTACAACATTAACAGTAGTAGCGCATGCACAGATGCATTTATGGCATACCGTTAATCAATTACTTTCGCACACAAGTTTTCTACACATTGAGCGGTCCATATATTGTATGGTTGTATCCTACAGAACTTGGTAAAACTGTTAGTTATTCACTACAATACAAAGAGTATGAATGTTTACCTGATGATGAAACAAAAACTTTTATTATTGGTTGAATTCAAAGTGACGTTACAATAACGATTGTTAACAATAAGAATTGATATATCATAATAAAACTGAAAATATCCACTGTTATTATTATTTTTAAATAAATGAACGATTTAAAACTATTGGTTACCTAATTAAATTATAAACGAGTAATATATGATTTGGCAAATCATTAATAACTTGTCATATAGCATCATCAACAGTGAGTCGAGTGAAAAAAATGTAAACAGTCTTGCCGCATTACTGGAGATAAGTTTTTAACGTGGGCTTGTTGAAGTTTATAGATAACATTGCTAACTTCTTCACGTTTACAGGTCATGCGTAATATCAAGTCTAAGAATACCAACCCTATCCCTTCAGTAACTATTTCACTGACATTCTTGAGAATAAATGAAGCATAGATAACAGGAGGACAATGTGTAGCGTTATTTGAAAGGTATATGAAAAAACAGCAAAAGCCAGCAATCATATTCCCCCTCTCTCTGCATCATGCTCATAATCAGAAGCAGCTCCATCCTGATCTTTAATAGAACACCTTCCAGCCTCAACGCCAAAACCACTTAAAAAGTTAAACTTGGAACAAATGTGATATTTCTTGCAACGCAATAATCAAATGAATACATATTTCTCAAATTATAACTACTTGAGGCTCCTCAAATAATCTTCCATTTTCTAAGATCTGCCATTTTGGATCCATTTTGACTGAAATTGAAGAGGTCATATTCTGGCCATTAACTAACCCATAACACATCCTACGGGATTCGCATCTAGCGAATACGGGTGTGGCAAATCCGAAGCACCTTAACTAGCTCTGACATCATTTCTTATTTCTCCATGCCAGAACTATTCCTTCTTCAACTCTCTAGAAACTCTGGACTGCAGTATGTGTAAGATCACCTATGGTTGCGGAAGCGTGTTTTGTAACCCTGGAAAATCCTGGCTTCAATGGTAAAAATTTATTCCATTGGCCCTAAAGCACACTCTGTTGCTGGGTTATTGTCTATCCTTCTAGAACAAATCCTTCGTCAACCCCTTTCCATACCTTGGCCATGGATATATGTAGCAGCTCATCAACGCAAAAGTTTAAGAAAAAGTCCTTAACGGTTTGTGAGTCCTGCTACAGCAGATTCCTGAAGTACTCCATCTGAGGTCTTAGAATCTGACAAGTAGGAAATGGAATGGGATACAATCCTATTAATAAAAATTGTATTCTTACATATAAGTTATTGCTTCGAAAGGGGACCCTTATTAACACCATTCCACTCATATAACTCCACAGCAGTTCTGTATTATCAACTGAGGCTCCTATGGGCCCCTGATACGTAGGTGATGATGAGTTGTGAGGAATAATGGGCTATAAATGGCCCAAGTGCTTCAGGGTGGTTGGTTTCCTCTGTTTGATTATAACCAGACTTTTGGTTTGTTAGTATCGTGACTATCATTTATATGTATGTTTTTAGCGGACTTTACTTTTCAAGTAATGTCCGCTATTGCGTTCACTCGGGTTTCTTAGTATGTTTATTTATTTTTTTATTTTTTTTTTTGTTTGTTTCTTGCACCAAATTTTTCTTTGTCGCGCGATATCTGGAGTAAAAGTGATCGGATCGAAACCAAATTTTGAGGAAGGGTGAGGGTAGTCATGTTCTCGAGCTGATTAGTTTTTGGATGTGATCGGACGTGAGGTAGCGTGAGGAGGCGTGAGTCAAGGTTTTCTGGTTGTCGCGCGATAACTTGAGTAAAACTTGACGGATCGAAATGAAAGTTGGATGAAGGGTGGGGGTAGTTAAGTTCTCGAGCTGATTAGTTTTTGGAGGTGATCGGACGTGAGTTAGCGTGAGGAGGCGTGAGTCGAGGTTTTCGGTTGTCGCGCGATAACTCGAGTAAAACATGACGGATCGAGTTGAAAGTTTTATGGACGGTGGGGGTAGTTGAGCTCTCAAGCTGATTAGTTTTTGGAGGTGATCGGACGTGAGTTAGCGTGAGGAGGCGTGAGTCGAGGTTTTTAGTTGTTGCGCGATAACTCGTGTAAAACATGATGAATCGGATTGAAAGTTGGAAGAAGGGTAGGAGTAGTGGAGCTTCAGAACTAATTAGTTTTTGGAGATGATTAAACGTGAGGTGACGTGATGAAGCGTGAGTTGAAGTTTTTTTGGTTCTCGAGTGGTAATTAGGGGGCAATGTGATGGAGAGAATTGAAAATTGGAAGAGTGGTAAATGCAGTGACTTTTGAAGCTGATTAATTTTCTAGCATTATGAGACGTGAATTGGCGTGAGGAGGCGTGAGTAGAGGTTTCTAGTTCTCGCGTGATAGCTCGAGTAGAACTTTATTGATGGAGTTGAAATTTATTAAAAGAGTGGAGCTAGTGAAGTTTCAGAACTGATTATTTTCTGGAGGTGATTGGACGTGAGGTAGCGTGAGGAGGCTTCACGTGAGATTTTTAGACGTGAGACAACGTGAGTTGAGGTTTTTTTTGTTCTCGCGCGATAACTAGAGTAGAACTAAGTGAGTAGTATGTGATTTGAGGGAACGTGAGTTGACGTGACGGGGCGTGAGTGGAGGTTTTTTAGTTCCTGCATGATAAGTGGAGTACATTTTCACGGATCTAGTGTAAAGATGATCGAACGTGAGCCTGCATGACATGACGTTAATCAAATTATTCGCGAACGAAATCATTATTTTAGTGGTTTTTCGAATAAAAGTTAATTTGTGATCGATTCGTTCGAAATGATTGTTTTCAAATGAATCATTCGCAAACGAAATCGTTATTTTAGTGATTTTTCAAATAAAAGTTAATTTTTGATCGATTCGTTCAAAATGATTCTTTTCAAATGAATCGTTCGCGAACGAAATCATTATTTTAGCAGTTTTTTGAATGAACGTTAATTTTTAATCAATTCGTTCGGAATGATTCTTTTCAATTGAATCGTTCGCGAACGAAATCATTATTCTAGTGGTTTTTTGAATAAACGTTAATTTTTGATGGATTTCGTATTTTCTTCAAAATGATTCTTTTTAAATGAATCGTTTGCGAACGAAATCATCGATTTCTGACTGTTAATTGGTGATTGATTCGTTTAAAATAATTCCTTTCAAATGAATCGTTCGCGAACGAAATCACTATTTTAGTGGTTTTTTGAATGAATGTTAATTATTGATCAATTCGTTCAAAATGATTCTTCTCAAAAGAATCGTTCGCGAACGAAATCATCGATTTCTGATTTATAATTAAATTTGAACAGTTTGGTTGAAGTCGTTCGTGAACGATTCGTGTAATATGAATCATTCATGAACGAATTTGAAAATATATTTTCTTACAAGATGATGAAATTTGGTGACAAGGTAAAATCTGTTTGAAATGATTCTTTTCAAATGAATTGTTTCCGAACGAAATCATCCACTTTTGATTTATTAATCAATTTGAATAGTTTTGTCTAAAAAGTTAAATAAATAGGTAAAGTCCGCTTTTAAGATACTCTAGTATCTTCTAGTTTTAGATTGGTTCACTCTCACTTCAATCAACTTTCTTGGGTTTACTGTTTCCTTAGCCTGGTTACCTGAAGCTTAATAAATAGTAGAAGTGCACGATGCTTGCATCACCCAATTAAGCCTAAGCCCTACACACGAAGGTTGACTTGTCTAGGTCAATTCGGTGATTCATGAAATTTGCTGCAGTAGTTTCCCCTACAAAAGCAATTTTTTGCTTCAACTCCATATTCGCTTGGGAAGCTAAAATTAGAACAGGTTAGTCACTTGTGCTCATTTCATCATATGACATAGCAATATAAAATTTTCGAACTCTCGTCTACCTCCACCACATTTTAAGACCGATAACCACGCTTTCTCCCCTCCAATATCATCTGCGAAGGTGAACTTGGTATATGGTATACTTCTTATCACTAATAATCGTGTAAGTTAATATCAATTACATTTGCACCAATTTGAGACTCCTCAAGCTCTACTCAAATTTTGAAATCCGCCATTTTGTATTAATTTTGACTCAAATTCAAGAAGTCATATTCTGGTCACTGACAAACCCCACACACGAAGTTTGACCTTTCTAGGTTGATTTGGTATGGAGATGGAAGATTCCAGAAGCTTCATAATTTCATGTAAAACTTTCTCAAAAAACTGTTTTTTGCTGTAACTTTCCTCTAAATGTACTTAGGAAGCTGCAATTTGGATATGTTGGTGTTCGTGACCTTTTCTTTCATATGAGATCAAAAATGAAAAATTTAAGCCATTTTTCTCTTCTCCAACTCCCCGTAAAATTTGATGATCCGTTATTTTGAGGCGTATCGAGAAAAAGTACTTTTGTTGCATTGTTTCTAATAAGAATCTCTCACCAAGTTTTGAGCGAATTTCATGAATACGTGCCGGCACTATGCGTGGGGGAAAACACATATACACATAACAAAAAGTTGCACATTTATCATAAATGATTACAAATGGTCTAAAACGCAAAGATTTGAAGACACGCTTCTCCCTACCTCCTCCTAAATCAGAAAACTGAAATTTTAGAAATCTAATCTTATTACGTCACTATAAAGGGAAAACACATCAACACAAACATTAGGCTGCGTTACAAACCCGTTCGCTTCGAATCATCTAAAATCCTCAATTCGCAATAGTAAATCTCTTCTCATTTTTATTGGCTTTCTAATATTCCTTTGGCAACGAGTGACTGACTTCATGGGGTAAGAGGCCTAGGGGAAGAACCACAAACGTAAAATAAACATACAAACGAAACTGCGAATTTCCAACTTCGTTCGTCGAATACGATAATGTAAGCGTTCCGTTACGCATCATTTACCGCCCGCCTACAACTTTAATATCGAGTTAAACGCGAAAAATTCTCAACTCCGTTAACGAAATTCCCTCCCTCCTCGAAGCCAAATACAAACAAAACGTCGAACGATGCCTTCCGGCTGCGCGCCTAAAAATGCAAATCTCTGTAAACACGTCTTCCGTCGTTCACGTCAAACCACGACCGACGTAATCGAAAACGTCGTCGTAAACTTTTACTCTGTTAAGAAACTCTCGTCATTTTTATCCTCTTCGGGGCGACGTGATTTCCACCGGTCCGCCTATGAAAGTCCACGAGCCTACAACTCATTGTAAAATTAACGAACATCTTAAATATTTCATAACGTGCGTGATTAATACGCTCGCGGGTCGTGGTAGAACTTACCGCATTCAACTATTCCTCTAACAGGCGCCCTAAAAGTTTCCGACAGGGACAACCACGTCTCACACCATCCAGAAAAAACTTCGCTTCGATTCCTACACAATACAAACGTGTCTCGTTTATAGATCCACTTGTAGGATCTCTGCGCTCACTACGCCCTCCCAACCGTCGACTTTGTTGCTTTCTTCGTCGCTTCGTAACCGCGTTTCATTCGTTTTTATCCAGCTCCGAAAACGAGTAAACTTTTTGTCGAGTACAAAAATTTCCGAAATCTTCGACTAAAGCTCGTATAAACGACGCGACGTCGTAAATATTTTAAATTCGCTCAGGAATACACGCCGAAATGTTTTCTTTATTCTGTTCCTTCTTCGTCGACTACACATCATAAACGCGGTGTATAAAAAGCCATCACGCTCCATGCTCGGAGTATGGAGCGGGGGTCTTTTTAAGGATTCTTATTTGCGTTATAGTCTTCCCATACTTTTGCACTCCAGCCTTTGGCCTCACAAAAACCAAATTACCGATGGAAACAAAATAGGGCCATTCAAAGTTAAGGAGTTCACGACGTTCGGGGTAAATTCTTTCAAGTTGTTATTTTCTCCATAATGTACCATTACCAGTTCCTTTATGTAGAGTGGATGGATGCTTACAAAAATTAGTAGATAAAAAAATAAAATAAAGAATATTATAAAGAAATGAAAGAATAATATAAAGAAATGCTTGCTATGAAATATGCTGAACTGGTTACCTACCGAACAACGTTCAAATTTAAAACGGTAGAAGAAGACATTCAAAAGCACATTTTTACAGCCGCTGCACAAGGCTCGAACCTCAGTAGATCTCATAAATCTTTCATAGCAATTCATCTAGACATGACTGGTTATGCAGCCATAATTAAAAAGATCTTAAAATAGTCCAATGCTGATGTATGTACATGTATTTACACACACAATGGTCAAGTTATATTTTACTATTTCGATGAAATGGGCCCATCGACAACTTCGTCCACCGGCTACGAAGTAAAGTGGAATGTAATTTTTGAACTGATTGAGTCTGTTGAAATATTATTCATCAGCTTTCCGTGAGTGGAAACAAAGGAACGAGCCGATGAATTTTTCATTTTAATCAGAAAATCCTATAACATTAAAAATACCAAATTGGAAGGAGCTTTTAAAAGTACGGGTTGCATGAAATTCTTTGACATTCATTATGTAAAAAAGGAAATTACCACACACCCAAGCGCTATGATAGTATGCAGTATTACCGTTCATGAAACAGAACCGTATTCACACTTTCACATAGCAGTCACCAATTATTATTATTATTATTATTTTTTTCATTGAATAATAATCCAAATATATGTCGTGTTTAGCCTCTAAGTATGTTTTCCAAGATGAAAACTTTGCTAATTTTTCGAATTTTGAGCATCAAATTTTTCATTTATTGAATAACAGCACAAAAATTTTGTTTTATTGAAAAAGATCACATAAAGTGCCTGAACATTTATGGCAGTAACTTTAACAAAAATCAAATTTTCAACTTTGAAAATGCGCCATTTTATATGGGGTTGCCGAGACCCGGATCAAAAAATGATCCGGATCCTATTTTTAGGGTTGATCCGTGATCAGTGATCCAGATTAGTTTTCAAAAGTAGATTCGAGATCCGTGATCCGATTCATTTCCCCACACGGATCAATGATCATTACTTCACGGATCATTTTATTTTCGCCTACACAAAAAATTATGTGTTCTGAAACTCTGAAACTAGTGCTGTACACGGTACAGTACGCCACCCAGTGGCCGTAGTAACTAATTGATTTGATTAGTGGAAATGTGATATGTGAATTACGTCTACGCGAAAAGTGATATTATGTGGTTTGCATTTTGAAATGTTGAAGTAAGAGTAAAGTGAAAGTGATTAATAATAAATTAATAATAAATTCAATGAACCAGTAAGTATGAAATATGAATTTAAACTTTATGATTTAAAAGATTATTTCTCATATTTAATACACCTCTGCCATCAAGCGCACCAGTAGAGCTTATTTTTAATTTTTCTTCGATAAATAACCGCAGTAGGTAGATTTAAGTGACAGAAATTTTGAAAACTCTCGGTTATTGAAAGTTAATAGAAAAAATTGAAACTGTTGGAATAGAAATTCTTTGTCTTCTCTTAAGTTATTGCTTTATCTTTATCTATAAAATTGTTTTTTCTTTTAAGTACTTTTTAATCGAAATTTCAGTGTTTTAGAAAAAAATTGAAGTTGTTAGAATATAAATTTTTTGTCTTCTCTCTCTTACATTATTTCTTAATTTTTATTTGCAAAATTGTTTTGTATTTTTTTAAGTGGCCATTATTGCTATTACGCTACACAAACTGTAAAAAAAAATCCGCAATCCGAATCTTTTTTGGAGCTTGATCCGTGATGCGGATCGTGTGGTGGGTAATGATTCGTAATTCGTGATCCGGATCAGTCTTCACAAGAAGATTCGTGATCCGTGATCCGATTCATTTTTTATGAAGACCGTGACAACACTGATTTTATAGCCAAAGAATGTGTCAATCATCAGCAGAAATTTCAAAGCTTCATGTTCAGTTCTCTGCATTTTGTATCCTTTTAAAAACTTTAAACACGTTTTTCTCAAAACACAATTTTTGCGTATGGGATCTTTTTGCATAAATGTATTCAACTTCATTCCTTCACTCTAATTTTCAGCTGGGTCTTTAATGAAAAATAAAGCTATTACAGCGTACCAAATGTTGACGGAGTGGATATGTGTGAAGAGAAGGGTTAACCTCAAATGCTCATGTTTCAGACCACTTGTTCTTTGTATTACTATCACATAAGGAAAAATATAGGTATCTTTCACCATTCGATTTATTAGCACCGCCACCGCACCAAGTTTGATATCAATAAATTTTACGTCCAGTTGAAAAACCTCGCACAGACAACGGTAGCATAAAGCTATAAGCAAATGTAGATAAAAATAAAAAAAAAAAAAACCAGACAAATGCACGAAGCGAAGGCACGTACGGCACGCGGAAAGCGATGAAAGATAACGTAAAAAATTTTACGCCTTTGAGGAACGAGCTGTAAAATTTTATTCTTTCTCGCGTCGAATAATGTTTTCAACTATTCAAGAGGAAAGAAGCGGAGAACGAAAGTTCACAAGACATGTATAATTCGGCAATGTTAAAAAATAAAGAAATACGCATAAATGCCATCGTAATGAATATATTCGACAATTCGGAATCATCGTTTGTCCGAGTACTCGTTGACCCTAAATCGTAAAAATAAATTTCACTCGAAAAATTGACGATTTCGTTTTGACAGAAGAGTAATATCATTGTTTATTCAATTTATTATTAATAAATCAATTTCATAATGTTTACATCACCGGGTTCGCGAATAAAAAAAATTACATTGTTCCCGGTAAAATTCAAATACAAACGAATAGGAAACACACGCATACACAATAGCGCGGATATCGATTAAAGAGCAACACCACCTCGCCATTAATGAAATACGAAGCAACAATGTATTAAGGAAATAAATACCTACTCGTTTGTAAATGTGTCACAGCGCTACAGTTACAGCTACTCAAAGCTCGTCGAGTCGTTAAGTTCGCGGAGAGGCGGCGAGAAATGCATTTTCACAGCCCTCTATAACAAATTAATAATGCCGAATGTTGCACTCAATGTGTTACCAATGGAGTATATGTTTCACGTTTGCTACGAACAATGATTTTAACTTTGAGTAAAAAGCAAACGTTCTGCATTCGATTTCCCATGTAATCCTACATAAATTATGCTTAAATCATCAACAGCCAACTTTATTTTTATTCGAGTTATGCGTTGGGTATTGATTTTTTTTTTTTTGAAATTTCAATTTCGAGTGAAAGGAAAGGTTGTGCACCCTTTAATTGTCATCGCATCTACAAAACGAAACGAATGTTTCAATTTTCACCCAATGCTACTGCATTGAAACCATGATTGACGATTAGTCGTCGAGATTCCCAATTTCATTTAATTTCATCTCCTTGAAAACGTCAAGTCTAAAATCATTCGTGTTTCTCATCATAAAAATCAATCATTCAATGTTAATTACGTAAAAATTCGTCTCTTTAAAATTTACTATACACACGGAAAGATCTGACAGAAATTATGAATCGTTATCGTCCTTCCAATTACAAAGATATTGCTTCTACAGACTGGAAACCTATACTAAGACAATTATCTAGCTTCTTGAACGAAAAGATGAATAACTCGTGATTATATTTTTTACGTATGTTTTAGTTATCTTATAAGTAATTTTGTTTACAAAATTTACCATAATGGAGATAGCTAACATTGTTTTCTATACATGGAACAATTAGTTATTTTCCAGTAAATTATAAAAAATTGTTTACCATGAAACAATAGAAAAGAATTAAAGCTAACAATATTTTATTATAGGTAGGTATTTTATAATGTACTGAACCATACTTATTTAACTCAGAGCTGGATCATAAGTGATGGAAAAAATGCCACGAGCTTCCATTCCATAAAGTCTCATGGATTAGAGAAGCATGAAAACGCTAAGTTGTGAGGAGGTCACCAAAATGGGCTTTCGTTCCAGTGAAGTCGAAAATGTGAGCTAGTGAGAAAAATTGTTACACGATATTTAGCGAATTTCTATCATGACATTAGTACCATCAATCATAAGGACATTAAACCGCATAATCTCTCGATATATTTCCAAACCAAAAGAAATATTATTGTGACGTTATAAAAGGAGATGAAGAATTCAGATACAGAAACAGCACAGAGGCCTTTTCGTGACATACTGATGATGAATTTCACATAAATAAAAAACCAAATCGACCCAATCTTATAAGTTACATCAACGACTACGTGGTCTTACCCACATACATTTACCCTTCGGACTATCAAAATTAGAGAACGAGGGAGCGGACGAATGAACATTAGCAAAAAACACGCTATTTCACTCGACCATTTGGCGTACTCGAATTCTCGAGTTTGGTACTTTTTCGTCACATCATATCGAAATTCATAAAGAGATTTCAACGTCGTGAAATTTTCAAAATTCTTTTTCCATCATCTCGACGTCCTCGTTAGGCCTTACGACTGCTCGCGTTGGTGGAATAATTCGATGAAAATATCGAATTCGCCGACGGCCGTAATATTTCGACATTCGGCCTACGCGGCTTACATCAAATACACGCTATCGTCGATTATCATCGATGCCACCAAATTCCTCTAACGCTCGTTCGAGCGTATCGAAATTCCACCTCTTCGCGTCTCATCCGTAAACGAATTACTTCTCGGTTATAGCACTTATTCCGAACGAATTATTTTTTCGTCTTAATCTTGTCCCTTATCGCCTCCACCATCTTGGAACAATTCGCAGTCGTATCGATAAACCACCTCCTATTCCATGTGCCCTACTTTCACGCCACTTTTCAAAAATGTCACCACCTAACGACCCAAAGACAACGCGAAGAGAACTCGAAACGATGAAAAATAAACGCCACCGGCGTCTGAAATTTCCTCTCCGTCATCGTTATGCTGACAAAAAAGAAACCGGGCTCATGAAAAAAAAAAAAAAAAGGACACGAACGCGCCAAAAAAATAAAAACATCCGAGACGCAATCAACAACAATGATAAATAAACGCTGTACCAGCTTCAAAGGCGAACACCTTTTTTTTTTTCATTCTCGAAATCTCGTATGAACGCGAAACACAACAAGGAGAAAATACCGACTACAAATTAGATTTACATCTCGTACACTTTGGTGCTGGTCCGGTCGATGGTGGTTGTTACTTTCTATTCGCATATAAGCGGTCGTCGTCCTTCTAATAAACTCCCAACATATGGCCCTGTCCGACAAAATTCGCATTCCCACTTACCTAATATTAAGCGTTATCTTTCAGGCTCGTATACGACATGTTACCGAGATACTTTTATTCTGCATATTCTAAGAAACGAATTCTGAAACGGAACAGAAGGCCGAACAAATAGAGTGAGAGGAGATTATGTTGACTAGAGTTAATCGTCATGCGAAGGGAGTTGCTATTTATACCACATCTGGCGACCTGAAGATAATCGTTCTTGAATGATTCGCCCTTCTCTTTCAAACTTGTTATCAATAATGCCTTCAGTTTCTATTTTTGAAGAAGATATTCAGAAATATGCCGCTAAATTCGTCCACAATGATGAATGGTCTATCATTAAGGCAGAAGGCGAAGCGAATTTCAATAAATTCAATAGTACCTATATTAAAGAAGTATAGGCTGGACTTCATAGTTAGGCATTCTTATGCACATCGTAAGTACTCTAATTTAACACTTTCTTCCAACTCCAATTTCCTCTAAATAGGCTCTTAACTTCTAACTAAAATTAATTCAATAAAATTTTACATCAGGTCGAAAAAAAACAATTGTTCGGAGAGACTTCTAAGGCAATATAAAGATATTCTTCCACAAGAAAAACCGTTTACAGTTCATAATGTTATTTATAAACAGTGCGCGTTGGGCCCCAAGAATAAAGCGAAAACAAATGGGTTCTTTGCTAGCAGAATGCCACAATGTTAAGTATTGATCCTGAAAAGATTGTGTTCAATTTTTTTTATGATTAATTCCATAATTTTATTATAATGGGTTTGATTGAAAAATGATAACATTTGTTAAAACAATGATATTTTTCCTCAGGTTTTCAACGTTGTTCTATTATTATTATTATTATTTTTTAATAAATGTTTATTGTTTGTAGATTTTTAGAATTTATTAATAAGATCGCTTTGTTACTATTTATGTCAAGTCAAGTATTGATCCTGAAAACGTTATTGCGTTTAATTTTTTTGATGATTAAAAATATTTTGAAATTTTTAATTCTATAATTTTATTATTTTATTATAAAATCGCTTTGATTGAAAAATGATAACTTCGCCATGCGTGAAGGGGACATGAGTCATTACATCCTTAAATCCGAATCATTCACGAACAAGTCGTCAGATGTGGTGCAAATAGCAACTCCCTCATTCAAACAATCTTTCATCAACAAATGAGCCTCGAAACGAGTTTTAAGAACGAAGAAATTAACATCCTTATCCGTAAGTTTGAACATGCCTCATAAAAAACTCAACTTCAACAACGCCTCACTACAGCTTACGACTTTTTCAAACGAAATACAATTTTTGTACAATCAGGTTCACCTAACGAAAATTTTTTTCCACCTCACGATGTGAATTTAAATGAAAATTCGGCTGTCGTACGAATAACCCGACCCTTCGAATTCCTCAATAGTAGCTCTATAAGTTCACCCTCCTCTGCCCGCCACCAAAACCCCAACTAACCAGACAAAGTCATTAATTTTCCATCTGTTGCTATACGTTCGATCGAAAACCACTGAATAGGAAAAAAAATCCCGCCGAATAATTCGTACCTCTGTTGCTCCGTGAATTAATGGTTTTACGCGGGTACATCGGACGATATCAACAGCCGCGCCATACGCGACCATAATAGTACACCGTACCTATCGTCGGAGACAGCTCGCAATTTATGACGATTGGCACAAAAGTACCTGTACCCCTTCCTTTTCGTTTACCTTTCCGCGTAGCGCACGATATTTGTTCCTTCTTCACTCCCTCACTAACCCTCATGTACGCGTGCACATTGCCACGTATAAAGATGAAAGAAAACACGCCATCCGCAAAGCTATACGGCGCTTCATCGATTATCTTACCAGCGGCAGCCGCACGACTTCGGCGAAACCCCTTTGAAGCTCTCTTCATTAATCTTGTTTCCGCATAGCGTTTGTACCGCCATCGGCCTATACTCGGAACACCTGTTAGAAATTTATCCCGTATACAGGCCCGCATTCGCCACGTTACGGGCTCCAAGCGGGTTGTGCCGATATGGTTTCAACATGAAATAAAAAAGAGTATTTTTGTCGAAACGAGAAATCACCGTAACACTAGGCATAAATCCTCATAATATTCCCTCTTCTTATAAAGAGTAGACTGAGAACATCACCAAAAACAATATTTCATTCAAGAAACCAGTGAAGCGCACAGTTCTCCTCTTCATAATTATGAATGAGCGAAATGCTCTTCTTTGGATTTATTATTCACCTTACCCTCAGTAAATCAGGTGACACTGTTATGAAAGATTTTCTTCATCTAGTGTACCTCAACCACATTTCGAGGTCGATAAGCCCTCCTTCTCCCCTCCAATATCATGTATGAAAGTGAATTGGAGATATACGTAGTATACTTCTTATCCTCCATAATCAAAAGAGTTTATATTAATTAAATTTTTACCAATTTAAAGCTTTTCAACCTTTGCCATTTTAAATTCATTTTGATCAAAATTCGGGAGATCATATTATTATGGTCTCCAACTGAGGAGATATGGAAGATTCAAGAAATTTCTCGACTCAGAACTTCCTCAAAAAGCTGTTTCTTGCTTCAACTCCCTTCCAAATGCAATTATAGGAAGCTAAAATTTGGATATGTTGGTTTGCGCGACTTATTCTTTTATATTAAATCAAAAACAAAACATTTAGATTACTTCCCCTTCTCCAGTCCTCCTCAAAATTTGAGTGATTTGTCATTGAAACGCAAAGATTTGAAGACCCCGCCCTCCCCCCTTCCCAAATCAAGGGGGCTGTAATGGAAATCGTTTTCAAGTTGTAAATTCAGCTAAAAATACAGGCGATATGAATTTTTCACATGATATTGAAAATAGTTTGAATGTCTTTGAACGTTAAAAAAAATAGCTCAATAATAATTTTTGCGAAGTTGAAAAGACGAAATATTAACCTTGGACGCAGTAAATTTTCAAATACTAATTTTTTTGAAATTTTTTTGAAATTTCATAAAATTTTCAAATTTTCACCGAAGACGGCTTAGTGGAAGAATGGCCAACCTGCAATGTTAATATATGATAGGAGATTGGCGCTTCTTCCTTTAAATCGTCGAATTATGCAAGATAAAAAAATATCAACCTAGATGACTGTAATTTTTTAGGCATACTTTTGGGGTCATTTCGTAACTATCTACTACTACATAAGATCGATTTTTGAAAAAGCCAAAATTCGTTCCACCCTAGTAGTCATTCGCACGATGAGAACATGAAACAGCATCGAAACTCGATGGCATATACGAAATGTCGCGCAACCCTCCTATGTGTAATAAGAGTGGTGCGTTTTGCAACGCTCCTATGTGCAATAAGAGTGGCGCGTTTGCGCAACGCTCCTATGTACAATAAGAGTGGCGCGTTTGCGCAACGCTCCTATGTACAATAGGAGTGGCGCGTTTTGCAACGCTCCTATGTGCAATAAGAGTGGCGCGTTTGCGTAACGCTCCTATGTGCAATAAGAGTGGCGCGTTTCAAGGTCGTTTCCTTGCGATTCTTCAACTTGGTCAAAAAATAAGTAATAATATTTTCTGTTGGAAATCTGATAAACTTCATTTTTTAACTTGACCTTTTTTCTGTATCTACATTACGACACGTGTTATTGGCGAAAAATTGGTTTTGGAAGCAAAAATGAGGATTTTTTTGAGAAAAACTATAGCACAAATCTTTGCGAAAATTTATGGGTTGTTGCGGGCATTATATGCTACCACTTTCCGCAGAAAAACTTTGGGCTCCAATCAGTCACGGTTATAATCATAATTTCGCTATAGTCCATGCAAATTACTTAGACGCCTAAGTTTATGCGGGAACGTTTTTTTGTGTTGCGCGAGCCAGTGAAAGAGGTTGTATAAGGTTGGGCGCATATTAAAGGAGTTTATTGGCCAGGGAGAATATTATTGTGTTTCAAACTATAGTTCGAGAAATTTTTCAGATTTTTGTTATGCAGTAAATAACAAAATAGGGTTCCTGATTGTTTCATGAAACGTAAATACTAAGAAACCTTTTTTTGTCATTTAATAATGAAAGCACTAATAACTGAAAGACTATTATGTGATGAATGGAATTCTATGAAGTGAAAATGATAGAATTAGAATTTGCCCAGAATCAGGTAGACTGGTGCAAATAGGTTGAGAAGTTTTTTTAAATATAGTATGTAGGCACAAATGGTGGATTTATACTGGCCATGAATTCGTAACCTTTAAGGTTCCCAAAAAACTGATTTTCAAGTTTTAAATGAAATACTTTATAATGACCGTTGAATTTTGAAGAAGTTTCGTTCATTTTGCAAGTAAATTCCGAGAACAAGTTTAACGTATTCCATGGACATTATAAACTACGACATATAAAACGTAGTATTCAATTTTCCACTGACTCTTAAGATAAACCGAGCATAAATACCTACTATATTTTAAATAAATTTTCAACGAGAGCATTCACTTCTTTCTTGTAAAAAGAAAGTTAAACACCGAATAAACCCTGACAGAACTATTTATCTGCCCTAAAACAATTATTGTCTAAAAAGTATAACAGCACATTCTAAATAGATGATTTGAAACATATACCTTCAACCAGCGAAATAATGGGTCTGCAAAAAAATATTATATTTTATGACGTGGCTTTTTTGATTTTATCATTCAAAATTGATTAAAAAATTATAAACTAGGTAATTTCATAACATCTATTTAATTTATTTATTTATTTGTTGATTTACTGAAAAGAAAACAGTGATAAACGAAATAATTAATTACCTCCTTTATTTTCCAATGGTAAGGCATGTGGTGCTAAATAATTGCTGGTAAATTATAACGCCATGTTACATATCTGTGAGGTAATTTTTCAGAAAATATCCTTCGGAAGTGATACTTAAGAACATAATATGTAGTTATTTCCAACCAAAATACATACTTCGAAATAGGCCAACGCAAATTCAATCTTTCAACCTCTTAGAAACTATTTTACTTATCACTGAATCACCCCATTTCGCAAGCGTTTCATAACGTGTTAATATTATTAAAAAGAAATACCCGTTATTATCCCTTTCCACTTCAGAGTGTCTGAGATATACTCGTACGTGAAAGTTGAAAAAGACCGAAAATTCAATATAAAATCTCATACCATAACCGTATCGTCGATACAGGTACGTTTCATTTCTTTTATCCGTACAGCGCAAAAATGAAACCGGAGCTTTTCGCAACGGGGCAAAAATTATTAGTTAATATAAAAACGTCGTTGTCGAGCTTCTTTCACAAAAATACCAATTTCATCCAGCTACGATTAAAGCGATAAATGAAAAATAAAATGAATTACGCTTCGCATATAAAGAAGTGAGAGCGTTGTTGCATTGAGTGCAGGTACGAACTAAAATGTAATATCGTGAACATAACAGAGAAGAACAGAACCTGATTCGGCATCCACGTAAACTTTTGTGAAAGAATATTCAGCTTTAAAACCAAATTTTCAGAAATCAAAAACTAATGTAGTCTTGAATTACAAGGTGGTTCGTCTGCGGTACTTTTTTCATAACGAATTATAATATAAAATTTCGCAATACGAAAGAAATTCATCCTTTGCAACGTAATATCGAATTTCAGTTCAGTTAAAAGTGAATCAATAATGAATCAATTCATCGCAAATGAAAGCTCAATTAGGAACGGGGATGTGCTAAGTTCATCATTAAATTCAACTTCCTAGTCATTCAGATCACAGAACTTCAATACTTTTGAACTGAACTTGAACTTCTCCCTAAATGCTAGACTTCAAAATAAATCGTATAATGATGAAAAAACCCTCTCTCATACAAATTTCCAGACACATCCATCGACAACTTCAAGTGCTAACCAGAAAAGAAAGTATGAAAAACAGTTAACCCAATTCCAATTACCGCAACCGAATCAAGATTCTCAGTCGCATATTCCACCATAAATTTTTAACACGCAGACACCAATTCCAACCCTTCGCCTTTTCGTTTCAGATAAAAAATTCACTACTATTGACCGCAACAAAACGCTTACTACCGAGACAACTATCGCCACGTCATCCTGCGCTAGCACTTCACATTAATGTAAATCTCGGCACTTGACACCGACAGCCATCAATTCCGCGGGCAATTTACGAGGTCATCGCGACGACAACCACTTCGTGTCACATTACAACCACGTCACCACGTGCATTACTATGCGAGACAAATTTCACACTACAAGAGAGAAAAGCTCCTCAAGAGAAGTCATCAACTCGTAACAGCGAGAAAACAATTCACGAATTGCTCGAAAACATCGTAAGAAATATATATGCTTACAGAGTAGTTATAGTAACTGGTCTGGGTACTGATTGGTCATATGTTGCGAGCGTATTGACCAATCATAAAGCTAGAATGTGATAACATCTAGGTAGTTTCATTTCTACCTTCCTGAATAATATCGTTCACATTTTAGTGAACGACTGAAGTTCATTTGTGATTTTAATCATCAGCTGATTTTTGTTTCCAATGTAGGAGTAAGTCGAGGTAATTTACCGCTTTCCAACTTGCTGATTGGTTGTTACACGCGTGACGTATGACCAATTAGAACATGGACCAGTAACTATAACTACTCTAAACCGATCCAACAATAACAGAAAATATTCTATATAAATTATTTTCAAAATAGTACATCTTAAGATCAGAGATTATAGAGGGGTATAAATATTTCCACCTCTGCCTTCGCGTCCAACATCATACCTCGAGGTTGAAGGTGTATCCATCTTCAGTTTTTTTCAAGTGCCTCCTAAAGTATTCATCTCAAGAAGGTGCATCCAGTTTACAGCTTAAATATGTATCGGCAAGTTAGCCCCCCTCCCCGGCATCTCCTGTGAAATAAGAAAATATTGAATGATAAAGCATTTTCAATAAGTCACTTTCATACTTCATGCAACACATTATGTAACACGACGTCGTCTCATGTGACATCTCACATCTTACTACATAGCACTATGAAATTTCACAAAGAAAAATCTGAATCGTTCTTCGGTTCCAAAATCGACAAAAATCAATAAAAAATCAACTACGAGTAAATTCAATAAATAAATAAAAAAACTATTTCTATTTCCGCAATCACGTTTGATAGTACTTCAGTAAATTTCACCAAAATCAAGGAATTTGGAGCAAATAACTAGCATTTAGACCTTGAAAATCACATTCAGGAATGTCCTGTTTTTTACAGGAATCAGAAGGTTGAAGATATCGAAGATTTACTCGTAAGTACATGAAATGATCCTCAATTTTCAAATTACAGTACATTCGTAACCTAAACGCCAACAATTTGACCGATTTACATATTCACGAAATTATAGTTTCTTTTGTGAACATAAACATAAAGCAAATACCTCGTAAAAAACACATGTCTCTTACGCGAAGAAAAGGTCATTCACGATACATGGGGGTTAAATGAAACTAAAACGAGTCTCACTATTCGAGTCTATGACTTAAAACAATTAGTATTCAAGCGTGCCAAAAACTCACGTGCACTGATTCGATTACACACAAACAACTACAACACAGAAAGCTCAACACCCACGAATAATCATAACGTAGGCAAATCCTCTAATTAACCCAATTTCAAATCGTAAAAAATACCCTTTTTTAAGAGGAAAAAAAAGTAAATGCATGCGACATTGCCTATTTAGAATTCAAATATTTCTTGAAGAAAAAAAAAGAACTTTCATCATATCTTCAGAGCCGAAGGTATCCGCCAATTGCAATGGAATTTTTTAAAAAGCCAGAGAAATCGATAAAACAGGTGACCGATGAGGTGAACTTTTTGAAAGACGATGCCA
The DNA here is from genome assembly GCA_009761765.1 of Phenacoccus solenopsis. NCBI lineage: Eukaryota > Metazoa > Arthropoda > Insecta > Hemiptera > Pseudococcidae > Phenacoccus > Phenacoccus solenopsis. Next base: position 27,518,707 of record CM019754.1, on the reverse strand, counting down.
CGCTGTGTCGAGCCCGTTTATAATTGCGAAAGAAAAACTTTTTATCGCTTAAGATTACCCAAGCGCGGTATTACAAGAAAATAATTCCAAGTTACAACTACAGCTTATTAGGTATTTATTGGAATAAAAGCGGCAAAAAAGAGACTTAGAAGGATCGAAGAATTTCTATAAGTAATTTATTGATTTTTCCCCATAAAATTAAGTTTTAAATATCGAAACCTATCAGTATTTAGTAACACTTTTTATAAATTTCAACATCTCATAAATTTAATATTCTACATTAACAACTTCAAATAGAACTTCGAATACAGAAAGAAAAAAAAATAACAACCGGTGGTCTCGATTGCGGCGTTCTTCAAATTTCTATATCATTTGATTAAATGAACTTGAAATAACCGCTTAAGATGTCTTTTAAATCAGAATTAAAATGAGATGCGAATCTCAGATATCGTTGTTTAATTCGTTCCATATATGCGAGTAATTTCATCTTGTGTGTTACGTGCGGTGACTGCGTGTAAGTTTCTTCGTACATTAAAGAATTTGTTCGTTTAGAAAATCCTCTCATTGGATCTTCTGTTCTACCTTGAACGCTTGTATTCCTGGAATTCCTTCGTAATCAGCGACACTAATCTGCTGAATTTTGAATTCAATCGATATGTGGAACTGACTTAAATGAATGGTAGTTTCTAATCGACTGAGTAGGTCCATACCTATCACGACATTTGTTGTGAGTTTCGACAACACAATGAAGTCATGTTTTCGCAAATCCCCGCGAATTTCGAGGTACGCTGCCAGTTTTCCTGACACTCCGGAGGTTACACCATTAGCTAAAATGTACCTGAACTTTCTAGTCGTGGAATGATACCATTGGCGGCGCATTGTTGTGCAGTCCACGAGTCTATGGGGGCAAGATGACTATTGATGAAATAAATAAATTTACACCGTTAGAAATGATCAGTAAGTATTTATTTAATTATCAAAAAATCAAAATTAATGAAGGTCGCACTTGAATAACCATATTTTGTTACAGGAAGTGCATTATTCGTGGCACCATCTCCAACAAATGTGACATTCTATCTAGTCTTCCACCTAAAACATTTTTAAAAAAAGGTTCATTTCTACAACAATAATAAATCATAATAAATAATTTTGTTCGAACTATTCTAGCTTACCCAGATGAAAACTGATTGCATAGGAAGGTAATGAAAAAAATCTTATCACTTTGTTGATTCATGTTATCATCTTACCCCCTACATGAGTCGAAGTATATATTAATGAATTATTCATTTTGTAATTATTATTTAATACCTAAGATGATTTAAAAAGTTAACTTACCTCGCCATTTCCACATATTTTGCATTATCAGTAAATAAAACTCTAAAAATCCTTATTATCAGTAGTAAGAAAGTTATATCAAAACACTACATTAATTTGTAATCATCATAACTCCTCGAATTTGTAATAAAAGTAGATGAAACTTTGTACATGTAATTTTTCTTAATGCCTCTATTGTTTTCAGCAACTAGAGTTACCAAAAATTATTTCGCATTACAAAAAAGACAATAGTCATCTTGCCCCCCTGTACTCCAACACATAAGCAAATATGGAACCACTAATGAGTAGATATTTACTTATTTTAATTCAAAAACATCTTGAGTCACCATGCGATTTATATTTCATTATGTAATTTTGGAAAGACTAACTTAATCTTAACTTATAATTATATATTATCTGTCCATCTTCTATGATGAGTTCTCCACACAACACGAGATTATAAACTTTAAAAAATAGAGTCTTTCAAATTTTCCATTTTCATAACATCCGCAAGAACGTCTATGTCGGATATATCACGACCAAGGAAAATATCATTCGTTTTACATTTCTTTTGCGTCGGTTGTTCGTAATAATTTCAATGCTTTCGTATATTTGTTCGGTAATACGAAATGCTTATTCGTCTACAAACATAAAAAGACGTCGGATAATCGGATTACTGGCGGTTATTTGATTTTCACGACGTATCAAACTCTCTTCGCAGATATACTGTTGCGCTATACGTAGACGTACCATAATACGAATAATGCCAAGGATAAAAAAGCGGTATATAACTGCAAATACGACGACGATGATTCTTAACGCGACCGCCAACAAACGATTTTCCACGAAGACACGACGAAAAAAAAAAACATAAAAAATACGATATCGCCTCGTTATAGGCCAATCACCGCAGTCTATTTCAAATTACGACTTCTTTCGTTCAAATCGAGTAAATTGATTTTTTTTCACCTCGCTAAAATTTCGCCACTTCCACTTCGAGTGCGTTTCACTACCCTGAATAGTATTCCATCGCCAACTACGCCGACTAAAGGTCACGCAGTCATTCGTCACATCCCACGGTATGAACTTATTCCACCGGTTATGCGGTAAATACCCGAGTATTTATCGAAATAATTCCACACAACAGTCGCGATGCGAATATGCATATACTGTATGACTGTCAAATGGCACCGATAAACGAATATCTACGGCGCGTCGAGCACCTGGCGCTTTTTTTTGCTGGCTCGCGAATACACACAGAATTCTCGCGGATAGGAAACCCCGCTAGCTGCGGCGCGCCTTCATTATTCGAAACGTTATGTCAAATACGAATTAATATTCTCACTGAGCGCCATATACTGTACGCCAGTGTACCGACGTTAAAATGTATATCTCTATACGTCGCCGTCGACGTACATACTATATATGCATTCGTTCGACCTTTTCGCCCATATCTTATTTGCAATGCAAAATGTAGCTGAAATTTCCGAGCGGCGAAGCTCGTCAAAGGCTTTTGCACCCTCACCCCAACCCCCTCAGCGCCTTTTATTATTTTAACGTACGTCGTCGGGCGCGTCGAATAATGAAATAACATCGAGCACGAGGTTTTTCTCTTCTTCGCAGTCGACGCCGTCGGTCGCGTATACGTGCATTTTAAATAGCCGCGCGTCGAAATCGCCCGAGCGGTATAATCAGCTGTTTATATACACAGAATGGGAGAGAAAATGCCTCCGATTGGAGTAATATTTTTTTTATTTCAGTGAATGCGTGGACATTTTTTTCCTTCCAGATATTCACGAACTAAACGCTAATTTTTCATCCGACTATCAAGGATGTAAGAAACAGTAAGTGCAACCATGAAAATATAAAGAAGGTATAAGTTTTTCTCAACTTTTTCTCCCGTTATTAAATTTTCCATTTTTTCAGTTAAATTTATTAATAGTTGTGTTATCTGTAGTAACATGAATACAAAAGATATACCCATGTATGCTGGGTGTTTCACTTGAACATAACTTCCATGTAAGGCCACTCTTATAATACTCGTGCACAATAGTTTGCCTAAGCTACTTGTTGAAGGAACCGAGATAAGAAATTTCAAAGAACAAAAATAAATACTGTATATTATAGCTTACCTTGATAATAATCAACTTTGAAAATTTTTAATTCATCATCCATGGCAGATAAAAATATGCTATTTGCGCCAAAATACAAAGGGCTATATCCAAATGATGAGAGCAGGATTTTTTCCGTACGTTTGCAATAATGAAGGTAATAATACGTGTTTGTTTGCAGAAGCTAAAAGTTCGAACGGTGGAAAAAATAATAAATAAATTAAACCCAACCAAACCTAACTTTGAGGTAAGGAACGTAGGTCTGAAAGTTCCAAGTTGGTCTGAAGGTTCGAAGGGTGGAATGAAATGATAATAAAATAATGTAAAAATTGTAGGAATAAAAATAAAATAATATTAAAAAAAAAATTCAACAAAAAAAAAAAAGGGGAAAAAAATTGACCCGAAAATCGTTCAAAAATTCAAGGTACCCTGAGGAATGAACTCCAGACCCTCCGCACGAAAGACTTCCATCGTACCAGTACGCCACGGATTGCTCGACAAACTCTCTCAAACAATCCGCATACATGTGGTGAACACTAAAGGAGAAGTACTCTTCTCTAATAAAATTATAAATATGTTATAAAATCCAGCTCTCATCATTTGAATATAGCTTCTTATCGCCAAAATGAGCAACTAAGGGGTGATAATACCAAAAGCCAATAGCGTATCAGTCTTGACAAGAATTAATAAAATGTCGATCATCTCATTTACACCTCAAATGTCATAAACCCATGCAAAAATTTAACTGCTAATACAATTATACATATTAACGTCACTCAGAACAATACTTCTCGTTTTTAATCAGCACTAATCAAAATATTCAAATTATTTTGGTGGCCAGGGCGAAGGAAGTGGTGCAAACCGCTTCAGGAGATTTATCCGCATTGAAAAATACACAATTGATTCGCCGTTTCTCGTTTTCGCAGACGGCGACACAACACAGACATTCGTCTACACCATTTCCGCCTCATACAAAATTACTCGCACGTTTCGTCCATTATTCTCGTAACATCGTCGATACACGTAACGCGACTCGAACGTATTCCTCGACGGTGTTAATTTCGCACCTTCTCGGCCACGACGACGACCAAGACGACGCGGATAATTTATGGTATTATCGACGCTCAACAGGGACGCTTCGTGTCACGTCACATTTCGTGACTGTTTTCCCGAATTAATTTACAAACCCTCGAATACAGAAATTGACAACTTTGCGACAGACAAGTCAAGCGGTAAAAAAATTGAAAATTTTAATAGAGCTCAGTTCCGCTTTCGAACTCCTCGAAACGCGAAAGAAGATTAACTCCGAAGGAATTGAATGGGGGAGAAAAAACACCGGCAGCCGTGAATAATGTAAAGCTTACGAAATGTGTCCCTTTTACCAAATCGCGCATTTTTAAATATCAAATAACGAAAAAGACGTCGTCCGACGGACCCGGGGCTTAGACGTACAACGGTATTAGAATTAAGACGGCCAACGAGTGACGCGTTCGCTTCTTTTAATGCATAAGTGATGAATTCGCCCGGATTAACTTGATTAATATTTCGGCGGAAAAGATTTGACGGTTTACTCCCGACGAGCTGAGTACAAATTTCGTGAGCTTAGTTCGAAATGGTGAAACTTAGAGAGGGCCTTATTTTTTTTACCCTCGCTATTCTGAAATCGTTTACGTACAAAAGAGTGCCAGCCTCTACAGCTTCGACGACGGAATTATCGTCTGCTTGGCGGCTCGAAAACCTGGCGTTGCCGCGAATCCTTAACAAAGGAAAGCTTCGTATAAAATTTTCATCGTAACCCCGCTTTCCTTCGTCGCTCGCTATTGGTACGTAAGAGTTGTAAATACACTATACCGCGATAAATATGTAAGACAATAGCGAAGCCTAAGTATACATAAATACATTGTGTATGCTTTGTACAAGCTATACAGGGTGTTTCATGATGAAAGCACCTCCTGCACATGTGGAGTAGATCAACCATGGTTACACACGCGTATGGTGGTCTGTCTTCACAAAAATATGAGGAGAATGAGATATACTAAATTCACGTTAAAAAAAAAAAATACTTGAAAATTAGGACAAAAATAAAATATTTATGATAAAACATGAAACAAAAATTATTAAAAAAAAATAGTACATGTTGAGGAGTAAATGAGGAGAAACAAACAAATAAATAAATGAATAAATAAATGAATAAATAAATAAATAAATAAATGAATAAATAAATAAATAAATAAATAAATAAATAAATACAGAACAACGTAGCAAAGAAATGCTGAATTTCTTCATTTTTTTTTTTGAGAATGTCCTTCGGAACTGCCTTATGGAGAAGCACTTTGAAAATTCCACAATGATGAGTAGTGTGTCCCCTCCCCCTCTCTCTCTACAACAAGACCAAGTGAACTACCCATCAAAGATATTGATTAAAAATTTGCCCAACTTACAGTAAGATCGACGTTCTGACTCTAATGTTGGAGTGGCAGGGGTGAAGTTTTGAAATGCAATTACTCAGTCGATAAATAATAACTAAACTCGAATGAGCAAATATAATGATAACGTGAAAATTTTCTCAAAGAGGCGAGAAAGATATTTTTGCCTAGCTTAAAAACTGAAGGGACAATCGAATTACAAACTTTTAAAATAATTTTATTTACAAACTCTTTCAGGCACCATTTGTGTCCTTCAGACTTGTTTCACCAGTGAACAACATTTCAAACTACTTGAGGCAAGGCAAACAGGCGTGGTTGGAAAGAGGGTGTGGTTCAGAGTGGGTGTGGGGGTAATAAGTGAGTTACAGCTCATGATCGGAAGGAAATGGGGGTTCTTTTATAATGAATGAAAGTAAGTGGACTTTGAATTCTTCAATCATTAAGATTTCGCCTTTTATTTAACTTAAGGAAGAGTTGAGCAAAAAAATTTTGAGTCTCCAATTTCGTCGCAGAGTGTCTCAACAAGAATATTTGAAGGTTTAGAGTTCATGTATGCAGTCAGTTTTCGCCTAAGAGCTTTATTTGGGATAGGATGAACTGGAGTTTAAAAAAAATACAGCAATTCCTCAAAGGTATATTTCACATACACGGTTCTTTTTTCTAGTACACATAACTAAACTTCGCAGGCACTATGTGTTATCTATATGAGAACTAAAAATTGCTAACGCTAAAATAGTGACATTTTTGAGAGTAAAATTCTATGAAAGGTTTTGAAATTTGAAAATGAAGAAGGTAAGACACTTCTCTTCAATTTGTTCAGAACAAAAAATTCAAATTCAAAGTTATAAGCTGTGAAATATGGCCTCCTCAAAAGCCAATTTATTTTTGCGTTTTTCTCGACAAATAATCACTTAATCAAAAAAACCTTTTGTGAAGTTTCTAAGATTCTTATTATAGGTGTATATTTCAAATCTCAAGTCAAACAGGTAAGTAGTATTTGAGAATGAAAGATGTACGAAAATGGTCATTTTGGCCGGCAAACCAGTATGCAATCTTGTATGTAGAACAGACCCTTAAAAATGACAGAAAAACGCGCTTTAGGGTGCAACTGATCGAAAAAATGGCTTCTACACTTCCGAATACTTCTGATAAGACACATTGCGTCGAAATCAGGCACTTTTTTTTGTTAAAACTTGATAAGAAGACATGAAATGTGAAGAATTCCTGCATAATGGTCTCTCCACATTTCAATACATTTCAAAATCTATCAACTTGTCTTGGGAAGTGGTAGGCTCAAATGAGTCTTCAGAGCTGATTCGTTTTTGGTGTCCATGGAATTTTAGGGCGCGTGACTCGACGTGTTAGGTCACGTTTTTCGCTTGTAATGATTATTCAAGGTACTGAAGCACCCTGAATGTAAAGTAGCGCCCACAAATCATTCATAGGTACATGAAATGCTGATATTTGTGTAGTAGTCTGTTGGAATGGAAGTGGTTCGCGAACGATTCATATACATAAAATGTTCGTATTTGTCTAAGGAACGCATAGAGTACAAGTCATTAGTGAACGATTTATAGATGAAATTTCGATATTCATTCAAAATCATATTAACGATGAGTAGTTCCCGAACTGTTCATGTTGGATTCAAAGCATACTGAAGCACATTTTTGAGTTCACTGAAGTTGAGGAAAATGATTCGATGTGAGGCCACAATTTGACGGTTCGACTCGAAATTTCAAGGAATTGTAAATTTCAGGAGTGATTACTTTTTGGAATAGATATTATATTGAATTATTTATTCGTAAAAAAATATTTATTCGAATAATTATTTTTCAAATCTTATAATTAGGTAGAGTCCGTTCTTAAGATACTCTTATTTCTTCTAGTTTTATTTTCAATTAAATCCAATATACATGTATTTCAGCTCGTCCTAATTCATGGGTAGGCAAATCATTATACTCATGTGTAACTTGAGTTGCTTTATTCGTCATATGCAGGTGGTACATTCATAGCGGAACACCCTGTACATGAATACGCTCGCTACTCTACAGCAACAGCCACTTCGGCGCTCGTACCATGTTTACGCGAGCAATTTGCCTGCTTTGTTTAGTGAAATAATTAACGCGCGTGTGAATACAACGAGTAAATCGCGAACACGCGGTCTTAATAGTCTTTCGTTTTCGCATTCATTTCCGATTCCAAATTCGACATTCTTTCGTTCTTGGTCGAAGAAAAGCAACTCCATCTGCTCGACTCTATAGGTTCTACAATCTTCAAATTACGAGTATATCGAAAGGAAGAAAAAAACGCCTCGCAGTCTTACCTACCATAAAGGTTCAATTGAGCGTGACTCGATGCGTGCCAAGAATTAATTTCGACGATTAGACGCGTTCTCAATTTTCGGCGCGGCCAAATAGTTTTTCCGAAGCTTTCGTTATTTGTTCATCCCTTCACCATCGTATCTCTTCTTTCCTCCATTTTTTCCGCGAAACAACCGAGTGGATTTTTATTAACACGTTCTCGAATTAATCTACGCGCGGCTTGGCGCGGCATTCATTTCCCGCCGACCACCGGTGCCAATTCATCCTCGAATTAATTTTAATTGCCTACATAAACGTCGAGGTAAACATTTACCGTTGTCGATGAATTTTTAAAAATCGATTCCGCAAAGCTAACTCTTCCCGCTTCGAGCTCCAAGGTTCGTATACTGCATATAATCAAATTATAATCGCCTACGTACTCGCACCCGACACACTTGATTGCCTCAGCGGTTCAACATACCAATAAAATATCGCCAATCAATTTTTAATCATCGCATGACGACGAGTAATTCCTTCCCCGCACACTCCCCACCCATCACTGTTAGTATCGTCGTCGTAAATTTTTTATCAATTTTTTTTTTTTCATACGAACTCTGGAAACCTCGGAAGGTGATGTTTTTAATCGACTTTCGTCCTAAATTCCAAGAATAACATACGAGTACTACTTAGTTACTTGGGCTGATTAGATTTTTTTTTTTTTGAAACTGATGCTTGGTACGAAAAATTGGAAAAAGACCGATAGTGTGCGAAAAAAATTTAATCTTTTAAAGTCAATATTTATTTTTTCTACGCACGATATTGAAAACAGTTTGAAAATTTCAAGTTATTTTGTTAATAAATTTTTCAGGTGTAATACTGCCGCTCTTCAATATGTTTGTCTTCTCAATGCGTTCATTTCATAACTTAAATATCAAATAATATAAATAGATTTTTTTCAACTATTCCATTATTGAACAAGACCAAAAAACAAAAAGTCAAATATGAAAAGAAAAATATAAGCATCCATGTCGCATTACTAAAGTTGAGTTTTTAATGAAGTTTGTTGGAATTTGTAGATAAAGTTTACCTCTTCACACTCACACCTAGAATTGGGACTGAACTTACATCCATCAGCTTCAAAACCAACTAAAAAGTTTAATTTAGTATATGAAGTATTTTTCACCTGTAGGGGTCACATGATCCCATATTTATCGAATTTCAGCTATTTGAGGCTACTGAAGTATTTGATTATATACTATATGGACTAATATGGACCGAACCAAGTAATGAGAAATACGACCACAGAACGGTTGAACATAAATTTCCGACGCGCAATTCCGCGCATGCGTCAATTGATGAGAAGATTGTTTCTTTTTGTAAAAGGTATTAGTGCCTACTCGCCCCTTCGGGGCTCGCAATAAAAATTAAATGAAGAAAAAACAGTTATTTTATCAGTTGAGTACTGCCACATTCCAAACTGCACAACCCAATTTATTCTTATTTGTTACCCCCACCAAGAGTTTTTCCTCTCAGGATGGGCTCGCCCCTTTATACCTACCATTTTAAACAATTTTACACTTTTACCCTTGCTCTCGCCTATGTACAAAGCTTTTATTGAAATTTATCACCTTTTTTCCCTTTGTATACCTGCTATCCTTCATACTTTTTATACCTGCCATTTTAAACAGTTTTATGACTTTACCATTGCACATACAAAGCTTTTATCAAAATTTACAACCTTTTTTTTCTTTGTATACGTGCTATCCTTTATATACGTTTTATACCTACTACTCATGACAAGGATGCGCGCGCATTTCAAAACCGATTTCCTTTTGATTTTAATATATAGAGAGAGAGATAATAGACAAGCTCGGATGTTTACATCTGTGTAAAGAAGTAGCGAGATAATACTGATAAAAAAAGTTCGCGCATGCGCAGAATTGGGCATCGGAAATATTTATGTTCAACCACAATGTTCCTATCCTACATGTAGTACGGTTCATATAGTATATAGTCAAAGACTGAAGTGGCCGATAAGAAATAATTCAATGATTTCTTGTTTCTTGTTGAGGTTGAAGATAACATCAGGAAAATATAATGTTTTATAGCACTTCGAAAAATTTACCGACCATGAGAAGTGACAAGAGGGTAACCCCCCTCCTCCTCCTCGGCGCTACTTCCATGACTAATGGCAATGAAAGAAATGAGGTGTTAAGTGATAGCATTGAAGGAAATGAGGTATATTTATTTACTTACAATATGCCCAGTGCAATATTGATATCGAAGACTAAAATTCTATGAGTATACCATCGGACTTATTTGAAAACCTTTTTTATCTACTCATCTTTGATTTTCGAGAGAGACTAAAATCGATCCAGTTCACCGATTGTCTCTAAAAACAAAACCGATACCACATATATGTCCATAAAAAATTCTCAAACACCGGTAGACACAACTTCATTCTCTAAAGTTTCACAACTTTCTTACAAATTTGTTATACATTGTATGCAGAGCCGAAATGAGAACACCTCTAGGAGTATACCGACGTCGTACACTAGGTATAACAGCGTCGAATTACTAATAAACACGCTGTAAACATTTGACAACTACACGCGTCTCTTCAAAACTTCAACTCTCCAGAGGACACGAGCAGTGGAGCACGTCGTGCATTTCGTACACAATAGCGTGCGCGATGCACGAAAAGTCTTGCTTCTATTTACTGTAATACTCGATTCGAGTTGACAAGCATACCCTTGAGCTGACTACGTCTGCATTTGCAAAACATCGATTACGTGCGCCAAATCATCGATAATACAAAACTAAAAGTTGATAATTTACAATGCATTTCTTGAGGTAACGAATACAACAGTATGACAAGAAGCAAAATCACACAGCTCAACAAAACGATGGGAAAAATTGTTGCTCAACGTATACTCGGCTTGTTTACGTTTTCAGATAAAGGCTAACAAAACACGGTGATACAACAAAAAATACTAGAGCGTCCGTACATTTTTATTTTAAATATATTGCTTCTTGAGTGGAACACGAAATTGTTGGCCAGGCCACGTTGTTCATTGATTTTAGCACGTATCAAGGCCCGACAGCTTGGAGAGATATGTGATAATCTTAGTGTTGACACTGAGAAAGGGAAGGAAGCGAATAGGCATATTACTTCTTAAATTTGCGGAGAACATACATATTTATATTTCTAAAATTGAGCAACATTGATATCTTATTATGTTCAACATTAATTTCAATTAATCTAATTTCAGTACATTTAAACAATAAATGCAATAATCCTTCCCTTCATTAAATTGCAAAACGCTGAGAATAATGAAATTTAAATACATCGAAAGAAAAAATATAAATCTTAGGTACACTACTTTCTAAAATTAACAATATTAAATATAGAAATTGTTTGCTCGCATATCTCAATAATTTCCCAGCTTTTATGTATACAATATTTGATTTCTTTCAACAATTGCACCAATTTTCAACGATTCATATTTCAAGTAATAATATGTCGACGAAATCGAATAGAGCTAGCGCACTCATCGCATAATATTTTTACAATAATGACGACAAAGATTTTACTATTTAAGTATCACATGAAAGAAAACATTGATACTTTCGCATATTCGAGCAATTTATCTCGCGTGACCAGAAGCGTGCCAGATTCGAGTAGTTTTTTTGTTTTTTAATGTAGATCTGGAGAAGGATTTCTGAAGGAGGGGGAGGAAGGGGAGGGGAATTATCAGTAAAAAATTATTTGTTCATCTTTATCACTTACATAGGTCACTTGATAATAGACATGAACACATATGAATAAATTTTTCCAAAATTAATGTATTTTGGGCCCACCATTTTGGGCCCTTTTATAACTTTTTGGGAAAAGTTTTTCAGATACCTTATAGAAAATTAAGCGGGGAATGTTTTTCAATATCAATAATTTTTGCGTAGGACGCACCGTATAGAAGATATAAACAAAGAACTGATTTTCGTAAAGGAATTCTAAAAATTGGTATATTTTGACCTCCCCATTCTGGGCTTACAAATGACTTTTTGAGAAAACTGTTAAACTCATTCTGTAGGAAATTTAACGAGGAACATTTTTTGATATAACTTATTTTAACGTAGAACCCTTTTTTTCGAAGATATTAGCAAAAAACAGTTGAAAAACTGTTTCTTGGGGGTTTTAGCCTCCTCCTGGGGTTAGCTTGCCCTTAAGGGTGACAAATTTTTATACCTTGTTAAGGACACCATTTTGCACATATAATGTGAACTTCAGCTCACTACCATTTTTTTTCAGGTTTAATCTTTATTTCTCTGTACTATCCGCTCGTGCATTATTTTCTCTTTTTGCGTAAAAAAATTAACCATTTGTTTCCTTTAAGCCGAAAAAAATATACACTACGGATCAAATTTAAAAAAAAAATGCCTCACGCTTTCAGCTCTTCTTCCGCTCAAAAAAAATTCTGGATACACACGGTAAGTATCACAAAATTAATTCTGTGAAACACTTTTTCAAACCAAAATAAAAAAAAAGAAAATTGTAAGTGTTATGATTGTTGGCCAACAAAGTGCAGAGTAATTTGGTAATAGATGCTTTTCTCATCTAAAATTGATAAAAACACGTACTCGCGATCATGTCTATTTCAAGAAAATCTTGAGCCACTTTTAATAATGAATATTGAGTGAGATTTGGTAGAAGAAGTCGACGAAGAAGAAATTATAGACAGGCACTATGAGAAAAACGTCGAATTTAAAAGATTGTTATCTATTTAAAATAGTTACCCAAGTTTTTGATAGTCAAGTTTACATTTTTTAAGACATTTTGTACATATATGATGCAATTAAAATAAATAAGTAACTTTAGTCGCAATAAATTTTAATTTTGGATGATTTATAGGTTTATACTCCCAAATTTTGGTAAAAATGTCAAGAAAAAATGAAATTAAAAAATCAGGGGAAGGGGTGAAATGACAAATTGGTTGACGCCCTCATGTATTTTATTTCCCGGTAAGCATTTTTAGGCCAGTGCGCGCCTGATTCTGCTCGCTGCAACTGAAGCCAACTTATGATCAGATTCACGAAAAGTTTAAACATCTTTTATTTTTCGAGTTTCTGCTATAAACCAATCGATAAGCAAATCGCAAACGTTGACTTTTACTTTGTTAGAAACTCATATAATTTAAATATCAAATCAAGTAATCGTATGTTATTCAAATCATAACGCTTCGCGACAAAGGGGTGAGGGGACTTTATAACCCATCTATAAAGATCAAAATACTCCAACAAGGAATACTCGTCAGAATTGCATTCGACAAATGAAAATAGAAAAAAATTCACGTACACCAAAAAACTCCCAATTTCCCAATTCTGTTTTCACTAAACCCCACACCTTTCAACATCTGCCCTCCATCCCTCATCCACACCTAAGTAATACTAAGCGTCAAATTACCACGGTATGTTTTCATCTCTTTTCGCGTATCGAACATAAAAAGCGCCTTATTTCGCCTTTATCGCGTACACCTATTAAGGTACATACGTATAACATACGCGTACATGAAACGAGCGTCGAGAAAGAAAAGCATCGAAATGGAGAGAAGGACCGAAGAAGCGGGGGCCACATATGAACGAAACTTCGAGCCATGTATACGCGATCGCTAAATAATACAAAACGTCGTTACACCTTACGCCACCACTTTCCACTCCGCGCCTATTAAATTTTCATATACTCATAGAACACTTAGGCGTTTCTTACTCAGTTACTCCCGACATTTTTACAGCATATAGGTAAATTTCGCGTCCCGAAAAACTGAATTATTCGTTTCGCGCGTCGAGCACCAAAGTAACACGTAAACGTACACTCAGCCCAAGTCGAAACAGAATCGTCCCTCTCTTCCCGATCCGTCTGAATTCACCGCTCGCGTGAAATAACTTAATTCATCCATAAACGCCTGTTCTTTCGTCATATCGCGCGCGCCTCCGTACGAGATTTTAATTAATTTTCGAATATCGGCGACTAAGTCTTCCTTCCACCGTTCTGCTCGCGTTCGATGTTTCAACGTCGACGAGAGTATAATTATTTATTCGACGTAGTCGATTAATTTTCTCGTCAAACGACGAAGACGCAGCGATTCGAGTAATTTCCCTTCGCCCCCTCGACCTACTCTACAATACGATCCGGCCAAGGAAAAAAGAATGGAAATCGCCTGTCGTTTCTTTGTTCTTTCGCCCAACTTCACTTCTATTTAGCATCGTCTTTCGCTTCAATGATGCAATTTGATCACTGCACAACGATCGGCTCACAACGAGTCTGATTAACGTCTTCACATACAAACATCATATTTTCGAACAACAGAAGAAATGGTCACATTTGTTTCGAAAGGAACACCCCCCTCACATAGATATAACGATGGAAGCACGAAAACTGTCCATTATGGATTCTAAATGAAAGTTGTCCAACATTTGAAACCTCGCGAAGTAAATACAGATTTATCATTCACTTTTGAAAATACGTGTAATTTAATACTTGAAATAATTATGGTAATCCAACCGTACCAGAAAATCTTGACCAATTCAACTCTGCGGGAGATGTAAACATTTGAAATATTTCCCTACACATATCGACATCGAAATGTATTTCACCGACAGCTGAGTCACTCTGATAGATGAACAAAACTTGAAAAATTCAAAAAAATTGTTATCAAAATCAGGGCTTGAACAACGAAACAAAAACGAAATAACGAAACGAAACGGCAGTTTTTTGCAAATAGAGTATTTATGATGACTTATCTATGTTCTAATTGGTCATATGTTACGTGCGTAATGACCAATCATAACGCTGGAATGTGATAAAATGTAGGTAGTTTCATTTCTACCTTCCTAAATAATATCGTTCAGTTTTCAGTGAACGACTAAAATTCGTTTGTGATTTGAATCATCAGCTGATTTGTGTTTTTATTTTACGAGTTAGTCGAGGTAAATTTACCACATTCCAACTTGCTGATTGGTTGTTACAGGCGTGACGTATCAGCAATTAGAACATAGACCAGTCATTATAAATACTCTATGGAAACGAAACGAAAAGAAACGTAATAATGTTAACAGGAAACGAAAAACGAAACCGTAACGAATAAGAGACCTGATCAAAATTTCATCCATCTTTTCATGACGAAAGGAAGGCTCCACAAGTAAAAAAATTTCAAATCCTTGCTTGAAATCGTTCCATTTTTGAAAACTTCGACGTGAAGGGACAGGATAGGGGTATAACAGTAAAAAATTTAGGAGGCTTTTATTATTTATATTTTTCTTTATTCATTACTCTATCAATTCCACCTTGTACCTACTGAACCTAATGAAGAGGTTCTATGTTAGTTTCTACAAGGGTTAACTCAATGGGTAAGCTACTCAATGTCGAAAATGGAGAAGCAGAGTTTTGCAAAAATGAAGCAATATTGGAAAATTACTAACGAGGCCAGTCTAGCGAGCGGTGACACTACACGCCAAAGGTCAATAACCAAGACCCACAGTGACTCGCTGATAGAATTTATTGAGAAATTAGTTCGTAAAATGATCTATGTAGTTTGGTCGTAAATACCTTGAAGAAATAAAAATACTAAAAACTGGAAGGGGGATTGGGAAGGTGAAGGTGAATATGGAGACATTAGCGTTGGTTTTTGATCTATTTTCTCTCTTCTATTTATACTCGAATTTCCTAACCAACACAATCGTGATCATAAACCGACACGAATCAGGCATCCAGATTGTGTTTTTTGCTGCCACTTCCCGCGTAATAATTCACTATATCGTGGACGAAAAAATTACCACTTCTGCGAAAGCGGGTGGAAATAAAACGTTTAAAATTTTTCTCTTTAAATACTTCAATTAATCCGTAAGGCATGCAAGATCGCGTGACCAGTTCTTTTTTTTTTTGAATGAATAAATTAAAACATCGACCGAGTCAATGGGTCGCGATACAATCACATTTATACACTCTACGTTTATTATACCAACCGTAGGCCGCACAGTGGGGCCGATTGCGATTCTAGGTGGACAAAAGTCCGAAAAGTGACATTCGATTTTCTGGTTCAAAATGCACTCAAAAGTTGTGTACATCCCTCCTCTATAAGAAACAAAAGCCAGAAGAGCCATAACTCAACCGTAATGGTCATGGGAGGGGGATGAGTAACACAACCTCCTACCTCTTCGTTCAAAATATCCCGCTAATGCGAAAACGCTGATGTATGACTAGTGATTTCGTGGTTTTAAATTCACTTTTGGGGGGAATGATATTTTTTCATGAAAATACGTTAAATAATGAATCATTTCACGGTGTTTTTTTTTTTTTACAAATCATCATATTTATATGAGAATTTTTTTAATTTTCACATTTTTTTGGCGTTTTTTTACAATTTTTGTTGCCTACAAAACCACAGACCTACTCAGACCTGAAAGTGGCGACGTGGTGTTGTGTACAAAGTGCTCCTTTACACGCCTGTTTTAATTTCATTTGCGCCAACTTGCGCCGAAAGTAGGTTTTTTATGATTTTATGTTAAAATTTAGTGTTTTTACACGAAAAATCAGTTTTTTTTTCTAATCACATTCTTAGCAGGTAAGTAAGATAATAATTCACTATAAACGACTTGATTTATATTTCTAGAATAGAATATAATTCATTCAATTCATTATGTATGTACAAAAATTAATAGCCTCTTGAAATTACGTAAGTATGTTTTAAAATTCAATATTCATGCTTTTATTCCTTATTCTGCTGACTCAACATTTTTGTTTCATTTTTTTTCATGACTTTACCACACTACAATGCGCGAATACTACAAACGTAATGATGATGAGAGACGAACTGCTGGATGTAAATACAATAAATTCCACATCCACTACTCAACACTGTGATGGGAAATTATTTGATTACAAATTTATTTTATTTTATACTATAATATGAAATGTATTTTGTTTCATAGTTACATTTACTCTACTTATCTATAGGTTGTTGAATTATTTATTAATTTTTTTGTTTTTGTTTGTTTGTTTTTTGTTTAAATAAAGGGTTTTTAACCCCCTTTGGATTTTTCTACTTTCTAAATAACCAATTTTCTCGAAACTGGAGCTTTTGGTGCTCTGAGGAGTTGAATTTCCAACATAATTTTAGCATAAATACATATGATTAAAAAATCAATAATCACTTGTTCGCTTGAAATTCAGTTTTCCAAAAATTGGGGTTCTGGGGCTTTTTGAGGAGTTGAATTCCAAAAATGGTTTCAAATTCAAATTTAGCAACCTCAAAAATATATTACACAATATAAATGTATTGTGCTTCTTTTGAAGCTCAGTTTTCTGAGAATTGGAGTTTTCGAGACTTAAGGGGCTTTTTGAGGGACTATATCATAAAAAAAATTTCAGATTCGAATTCAGCGACCTCAAAAACATATAGTTCAACATGAATGAATGACTTATTTCTTTAAATCCCAATATTTCAAAAATTTTGCTTTTTTGGGGCTTTTGGGGCTTTCCAAGGGGTTGCATCACGAAAAGAATTTCAGATTCGAATTCAGCGACCTAAAAAACATATAGTTCAACATGAATGAATGACTTATTTTTTTAAAGCCCAATATTTCAAAAATTTTGCTTTTTTGGGGCTTTTGGGGCTTTTCAAGGGGTTGCATCACAAAAAGAATTTCAGATTCGAATTCAGCGACCTCAAAAACATATAATTTGATATGCATAAATAATTTATTCCCCTGAAGCCCAATTTTCCAAAAATTTGGGCTTTTGGGGCTTTTTGAAGGGTGGAAGGAAAAAACTAATATCAAATTCGAGTTTAGCGACTCAAAAAACATAAGGTACGCTTATGTAAAATTTAAAAAGTTACATTTTCGAATTTTGTCCACCTAGATTTGCAATCAGCCCCACTGTGGGCCGCCAAAAACTGAATAATGAATATTTTTTTCTTTATTATTAAGTATTCGAAAGTATATACAAATTTGAAAAAAAAAAATGTAATTAAAAATTCGATTATTTTCATTATTTTAAATTTGTTCACTAAGATTTAATAAATTATTCATTTCTACTTAACGCTGTTCAAGCGAGCTAAAACTTATAAGTATTTCATTTTCAATGCCCCACACTACCTACCGGCAACATTACCATCGACGGAGAAAATTCGAGAACAAAGAACTGTAAAAGAAGTAAAAAACTTCGCGAAAATTACGCCACATCAAGAAACATCAAATGTTTGCCGCGGGAGTTCTACCAAAGCACAAACGTCAACCAGAAAATATTTTATTTCATTCTTCACGCGTATACGCCTCGTCCAGTATTTTTTCCATCATTCACTACGCTTCAACGGGCACCTTATGTCCAACCAATCAGTCCCCGATACCCCTTAGATACACAAACCATCATTTATTACATCCGCCTATACATAAATAAATCGAATATACCGCCGACACCGAAATGGGAAAAAATAAGAAGAATATTTTTCACGCCATTATATCCGTTACGGTTTCATACGATTTTATAAGGGTCTATTATTTCGGAATTTCTGCTTCGGTCAGATAACGCGACGCGACGCCGCACCATCCCGCAGTCGAAAATGGAAACGATTTTTTTTTCCACCGTCCATCTCCTTTACTTTTTCTCTATGGTCTTCGCCTTCCAAACTACAACTTTGTTAACAACATATTCAACACGAGCTCTCGAAATATTGTAATTCAACCGTACTAGAAAAAAAGCTTCACCAACTCGGTTCTGCTGAAGGTGTAAAAATTTGAAATATTTTGCTATAGATATCGACATAAAAATGTATTTACTGATAGCTGAGTCACTCTGATTAGTCATCGAAAATAATATATAAATAATGGTGGTTGAAAGCAACCATCGGAGGATGTAGTGAAAATTACATAAAGAATTTCGCATAGGAGGAGAAAAAAAACGAGAAAATAGCTATAGAAGGGCTAAAATACGAAGACAACACCTTACGGCAAGTTGCCACAAAATCCCTCGGGTAGAATAACGTATTTAATGGTGGAGTATGTCCAAATCAAGGCTTTAAAGAAAGAAGTCATAGAGTTAATTTAGTCATAAAAATTGTAAGGAACTGCCTGAAGCTGCACACATTCACAAAACGTCTTCGAGATGAAAATAATAAATTTATTAATCACAAACAGAAACTATCTACTAAACTGACACTGCAATTACACCAATAAATATTTTCTACACAACTAACCGTATTTCCTAATTATTTCATTTTTATATTCCTAATATTAATATTTTCATTAGTTGAGTTTTCAACTTAAAAAGTATAGCTATTACAGCCTACCTGATTAGTGAAGGGTTGATCGGAGAGAGGGAAAGATTTTCAAATCTTTGCGTTTCAGACTATTTGTAAAAGTTAAAAAATGGACTGACACCACAAAATGGGCTTGGCGTAGAGGCTGAAAACGCGAAAACTTCATTTTTTGTATATGTAAACATAGGGAAAGGGTCTAATTTCTTCGAAAACTCTCTCTTTCTCTCTATTAAGGTAAGGGTGCCGTATATGGACCCGCTCCTAATATAGACCTCGGTCATATCTCGTCTAGTGTGATCGCCACCTGGCGGGAAAAAATATAAGTTGTTTTCTTTGAGACACAGACTAAGTACATGTAGAAACTTCCATCATACAAGCCCAAAAAATACAATTGGAGCAGAAAAACGAAAATTTAGTTTCCAATTATTTTTTTCGCGTATTACGTTTTTTATCATAGTGTTTTGAAAATTTTTCAAGATATACTTCCAGCAAATTTTAAGCCCTTTCCAACGGTGTAATCAGTTTTTGTCAACGGATCTTACCTTTTCGCGGTAAGTTGATTTTAAAATTACTTTTTGTGGTCTCCTTATATGGATCCGTTTGTTATGTTTTTATCAAGTATCAAAATGATCAAATGTTCGTAATTTTTCGCTAATTTTGGCTTGTAAAGTTGCAGATGGGGAAAATTCGGAAAGCATGGACGCCCAAGAAAATGACATCTGCGGTACAAATGATACTAAAAAATGAAAGTGGCTGTAAAGCGGCTGCTAAAATGCACGGAGCTCCGTGACTCCACAGTTGAAGAAACTGGGAGTATAAAACTATATACTTGTTCTATGTGCCTCAACTCTTAATTGTTTTGAGTAAATAATCGTTTTTTCTGAATTTTTTGATGATTTTATGAGACATTTACGAGGGTCCATATTAGGGTCCCAAAAAAAAATTTCCGGAAGTACAACTTTTGCAAAAAAAATTCGCCAAGAATCGGGGGATTTGTCTTTTTTGATTCCACCTGGGGGATGGTACCCAACTCTTCTGGCTACAATTTAAGCCCATTCTCGCCTGTTTAGGGGTTCATGGGTCCCCTCCAGAGCCCCAAAAGTTGAAGGGGTTCATATTCGGCATCCTTACCTTATAATTCACCCTCGTTGGCTTAATATGTTTCGATCTCTCAATACCCAAACACTATAATTTGAGGGTATTTGATATAACCATTAGGTGTTTAGAGGTTCGATCCAACGTATGTCACAAATTCTCATCTTTTTGAAATAACTATTTTAAATGAACGATGAGTGTTATCGCGGATTTTCTAGATATCTTCCTTCTAAAAATTTTTAATTTTACATAACGTTTGATAGGAGCTATCTTTAAGGCTGAAGACGATTCGTTTGAGAATGTGTAAAAACTATTGAGTTGCGTTTTCTTTTCAATATCATCGATCGCAAAGGCTAATATCGACAAGAACTGACTGAGAAATTTCACTTATTCGAATAAACTTTCGATAACATTTTTGCTTTTTTTTTCTCAAAATTTGCCTAGTACACTTGTGCTATTACGTTTCGTCTTTTTCATTCGTTGCTGTACGATTATGTTCTTGCTTCTTGGAATTACTTTTTTCTTTCTTTCTTCGGCGATTATAAAAGAAAAGGCCGATTTTGAGTAATTTTCTATATAGGAGAATCGATATTTATACGGTATTTGCGAGACGGTGTATAAATTCAAAACTTTCGGTTCGACTCGAACTCGCCGTTGGTAATTAAAAAAATGGACGAATTAGTAAATTGAAATTTTTAACGCGCTTAGAAAACGAAATTACGACGATGAAAAGAAGACGAGTTTTTAGAAAACTTTCGTTCGCTTTTCTCTTTTTTTCTTCTTATCATTGACGCTTTTTCTTTTTTTTTCATCGTCGCGTTTGTTTCGAACGAGCGAAATTTGCGGTACAACGTACGTGCGATAACTCGTTTACCTGTATCGGAGAACTGGCGGAAGACTTGGGAGAAGTTTTCGCGAAACGAAATTTAATTAGTATCATCGGCAAAGTATACTTAGCGGACTTATTACGATAGTTATACACGCTTACGAAAGCGTCGACGACTTAACGCGCGTGTTTCAGCGTAACGAATGCGGAATAGCGACGAGATAATGGCGACGACGTAAACTGAAAACTCTTCTTCGGTGCGAATATTTCGCCAAAGGCCGGAAAAAGAGAACGTGAAATATTAATTAAAAAATAAATCCGCTTTTAACAGAAATTCAACGCCTGATTAATAATAATAATTGGCGTCAGGCGCGGGCGTTTGGTTTAGATTCCATATTTTAATCTGACGCGAAACGCGGCCCATTTACCAGAGGTATAGCTCGTTATAGTCGGACGAACGGCGCGGATTTTAATTCGCGTAAAATTTTTTTCGCATTTTCCCCCTCAGTCGTGGGTATGCATCGCGGCGTCTATTAAAACGTTAAATGTAGGATATTTACGTTTAATTAAAACCTGCCTCGTCGTACCTGTGAAACGATAATTTAAACGATCCGGTACGCCGGACGCGGCGAAGAGGATGGGAAATTTTAATGAAATTCTGAGCCTCGAAATAGGCGTATTGGTTGGAATTCGGGTGATTTCTTTTTGCCCTTGTTGTCGCCGAAACGTAATTTTGATATGGGTGGCAGGTTCGTGTAGGTGATGGTGCTAGTTGTAACGAGTTATCAGTTTGATTACACAGAGCTAGTGTTTCGTTTCCAGTCCTACGACTAAGTATTTCAATATCTTTGGTTGAATGGAGTTATGACGCTACCTGAAATTCAGACTTTCTATGGTGACATAACGCTCCAGACCATCAGCTTATGTCCCTACCTACAAGCAAGCTACGGGTGATGAATGAAACAAGGCATACCACATGAAGAAAAAAAAAGACTAACAAATTGAATAAAACTTACTGAATTACCGAAAACCCATGAAGAAAGAAACACAAGAAATGCAACACAGTTTTATTAGAAAAGCAATAACATCACAAGTTCCCGTTGCTATTGCGAAATCATGATAAAATAAAGTGAGACAGAGGCCGAGTTAAGGAGGAAAAACACACATTAGGTAATTTGCAGATTATCCTATTTCTACTACATAATTTCAATTTTCAAATTATAAATATAATAATTTAGTTTAACATGATAAAATTACTTTTCGTTTAATTCATTTTATGATTTTATTTTTAATCACATATATAGATATAATTCATGTAACATTTTTCATTGATATTCAAATATACGTATAATCATTCATTTACAAACTAATTTATCATTTTAATTATAAAAAATTATTTCCTTTTTATACTTATAGTCAAATTTTAAAAATCATTTTTTTTTTCAATTTTTCAAACGAGAGGGGTAGAATAAATCTAGTTTTAAAAACGAGTAAACACCCATATACTATAAGTTCTAGCTTCGTTGAACGCTTTTTCTTATAGTAAAAATATAGTGCATTAGATAGAGATCGAATCAGGGCTGTATCCAAAAATAGGAAAATTTAGCAGCCCACCGAGAAATCCCATTTTTAATGGCCCATTTAGTATTAATCGGCCCAATTTTTTCTTTCATTTTTCAAATTTTAGATTTAAAGAATTTCTTTTTTTTTTTTTATCAAAGGTTGGAAATTAAAGTGGCCCAATTTTTACCTAAATGGGCCCAAATATTTTGCGGCCTACCGAGATTTTCTCAATGACTCGCCCGTTGGATATGATGAAAGTAATAAGCAAAGCGCTTGTTTGTTTCTTTTTCATATGAATGCTTTGAAGCGAATAATAACGACGCTTTAATAATACAGTACACTGGACTGTTAAAAAAAAAAATTTTTGAGTAGGTATCTCAACATGAAGCAGTTCTTTTTATCCAAGCGTGGAAACGTTTACCAACATTTTATTTATATTTATATTTATACGTATTTGAGTGCCCCTTCACAGCCTTTACACCTCAATTACGAGAGGGCAATTTACCAATACATGCATTGAAAATTTAGCTAAAATTACAGCCTTAATTCAAAACTTAAATTAAGTCCCTATCACCCCCAACCCAAAGGCAGCCCTCCCCATCCCAATATCAATATTTTTAATATCAATAATTTTATTGACAAGAAGAATAATTCTCTTAAATGAAGAGGCCGAATTCTTTAGTTTTTTAAAATTTTTTACCCAAAAGGTTTTATGTTTTCGGGAAGTGAGTCTCGGAATAATAATTTTTATTTCATTCATTAAACCTGAGTCTGCGATTCTACTGCGAAGGATATCATAAACGAAAATAGCCCCAATGTACCCCCTTCTGTTCTCTAAATTTTGAATCTCGTAGCCCTGAAGTAATTCTTTATATTCAACTCACACACTGGAAATATTCGGTACATAACGGGCGTTCGTTTCAATATAACGCAGAAAATGCCACGATAATTTGCTAAATTGAATACCTTCCTACATTATTCGCTTCAGCCAGAGTTGACCGAACGAACAAAGCCCCGTAGAATTTTCTCTGCGGGTGAAATTGCTCAAAATATCTACATTTACACGACTCACAACTGTATACTGTACCCAGGACGGTAATTTCTCGCGTCGAATATTAAATAATAAACCTCTTTACCGTGGTGGGAGGATGGGGGGAGTGAAACGCACGCCTTGTATAACAGTCTGACGGTAAGAATATTATCACGTGTACGCGAAAATAGGTAGACGCAGCGAAAGAGGAGGAAAAAAAAGCGTTTAGCCGTCATTTACATATTTATGATTTTGTAGCGACTATACAGCGAACCTCGACGACGACGGTTGTACAGAACGTGGAATTTTTCTCGCACCCGTAAAGGCGAAATTACGCCGACCAAGCGGACGCGACTAAATTATAACGCGGTTAATTTGAACGTAAAATGAATGTGAAAAATTACTCGGGCTTTTTTCTCCACCGAAGCTCCCTTTCGGATTGTATAGTCGAACGAAAGAGAAAGAAAAAAAAACGTTCGTTAATTAATGACCAAGTGTAGTGTATATTTCGTCGACGATATTTTCGGCGCGTTTTTGGCTACTATTTCGCACTTTGGTTTGGTTAATTTTACGAGAATAAGTTGACAGGCTACTGGCGAAAAATGAGCATAGTTGAGGATTTTTTAAACACTAAGACGGTGGAGAGAGGGAGAGTTCTGTTATTTGTCGCGAAATATTCATTAATTTTAGGTTATTATTCGCAAATGAAAACGCCGGATATACTGAAACACATCATCCCTTCGTGAGCCAGAAGTTTCTTATATTTGCAATGGAATATTAGAATTTAATGTTTTCATCTGGGTTTCAAAGGTGACTCTGTTCTCTTAAAATCCAAATGTATAAAGGAAATGAAGTAAGCAAAATGTATGAAAAACAAAGTTGACCAAATTATTTATACACAGAACCAAGGAGAGCTAGAATTAGTTCCGAAGCAAAAATTATTTTCAATGTCTTCATCTCAATATTGAAAAAAAATCTCATTAAATTCTAAACATATTTTAAATCCAAAATTTAGACTCCCAGTACTACCTAAACCCCGGATCAATTTGTCCCTCCTTGCACTTCTTTCTCGGGCTCTAGTAGTAAATAGTGGTAGAAGGAAGCACGAATATATACTTAAGGATTAAAAAAAGCTCTGCTGGTGGTAAA
Organism: Phenacoccus solenopsis; assembly: GCA_009761765.1. NCBI lineage: Eukaryota > Metazoa > Arthropoda > Insecta > Hemiptera > Pseudococcidae > Phenacoccus > Phenacoccus solenopsis. The sequence goes on along the minus strand of CM019754.1, from coordinate 27,493,581 downwards.
ATCTTGTCTGAATATATCCATCAATTGCAACATTTGCCTCGGAGCTGAGCCCAAGTACTCGAGATTTTTTACATTTTCTTACTTTTTCCCCATTTTCTTCAACTATTCTATTATTTCTCCAAACTCACCCGCTCATGAGTCTACCCTAGACTCACAAAATCTTCAACTATACCACTTTCTTACATACTCTCGAACATATGGAAACAACTTCTCGGATAGCAACATATACTACAACTTGCCCTCAGCTTTACCACCACGGACATCTTTAAATCTGAATGTAGATCTTTCTCTCCTAGTTCTTGGCAAAAACATTCCAAATCATATCTTCTCTAGAGCCTTCTTACAACTCACCTCCAACTACCAGCCAAACACTCAACTATATACAGATGGCTCAAAGTCAGAAAATCACGTTGGCTGCGCAGTGCTTATAGCTAACTCAGGCGACGTCGTTCGTTTCTCTCTTCCAGAGCCTTTTTCCATTCTCTCAGCCGAGCTCTTTGCCTTGAAAATCGCAGTTGACCTGGTTATAAATCTGCAACCTCCTTACCTCATTTGCACCGACTCTCTCAGTTCATTGCTATCTTTATCGCAATGTCACACTCACTCACAGCACCCCATAGCTAAAGAAATCATTTCAACCCTCTACGAAAATGAAATATACCAACAAATAACTTTTGCATGGGTTCCTGGTCACAGAGGAATCGTCGGAAACGAACGAGTCGATAGTTTCGCGAAGGAAGCATCGACATGCTTCCCCATTCCAAACATCAAAATCCCTCGTGCGGACCTTGTCTCTTTCCACAAGAAACTTCTGGCTGAAAAATGATCAAATACCTGGCACAACCTTCCAACACCGAACAAACTCCGGTCATTAAAGTCAGTCACAGACTCCTAGCTGACCTCCTTCCGCGCCGCCCGATCTGAAGAAGTTGCCCTCTGCCGCCTTCGCATTGGCCATGCAAAATTCTCCCACTCCTACCTTCTTTCTAAATCTCTGCCTCCTTCCTGTGACCTCTGCTCATGTCCTGTCACAATCCAACACTTCCTCGTTGAATGTCCTAAATTCGCACCTCAGCGTTCTCTTCTGTCTTTACCACCTACTCTGCACCAACTTCTTGCTGACGATGAGTCATCCATCACAAATCTCATGAAGTTCCTCAGACTCTCAGGCATCTTTCCTCAAATCTAACCAGTAAAGTCCTTACCGTGCCTCTGGCCATAGCAGCAGTATAGGGCACGTTAATTAAACAAGTAAGTAAGTAAGTAAGAAACGCAATTTTATTTCATGTTTTATGAAATCTCTATACTACCTTTCCTGAAAATACGCTGAAGTTATAACACCTTCTTGCATTCTTTTGTCGAATTTCTCGGTTTTTCTTAATATGCTGTCCCATTTTACCCCTATTCGTAAGCAGAAATAAGTTAAGAGCTGGAGGAATTTCATGCATGCTTTTGACATGGAATTTTTTTTACCAAACCAGCATGGGAATTTTATCAGATAAGGCAATCCAGTGGTGTAACCACAAGAGGCGAACAAAGAGGCCATGGCCACTCCAAAGGGAAAAATCAAGTTGAGGTATTTGAGCACTAAATACTTAATTTATAAATAAATGCATTTTTTTTTTTTTTTTTGAAATACCATTAGCATAATGATTAATTTTTTTTTTTACTGAAGGTCAAGTACGTAACCTTTTGTGCTTATACTGTGTGAATAGATTTTGAATTTTTGTTTATCCATGCATCGCTAGAAGTTGAAAGTAGTAAATCAAGTACGTAACTTTTTCTGCTCATATGATTAAATATTTATTTTGGTAGAATATAAAATCCAGAACAGTTGATGGTAAGTAACTTTATTAATGGTAATAAAGGTAAGTTATAAGCTGTAATCATGAAATTTTGAATTTTAGCACAAGAGTGATGTAAACAATTGAAGAATTAAAAACGATAGAAGCGGAAGCGGAAATAACATTCTGTGCGTTCATTTTTAAAAAATATATGAAAAAAGAAATAAAGAAATTTGTGATGAAAGACCGTAGTGGTAAGGGTTTTTAGAATTAAATCCGAAATATGCAAAAAAATATATCAGGTAGGTAACATGTAATCCAACTATGAATTTCGATTTTTCATTTTACAATTGTTACATTTTCAGTAGTTACGAATAAAAGAACACAAACTTATACAAGCCAATCAAGTGCAGCTGCATTCATTTGGTGTTTGATGATTGCATGACTTTACAGCTTGATAAGTCTTCGATTGCATAATGATAAAAAAAAAGAAGAATTCATCTGCTGAAACGAAAGCAGGTTTAGAATCATATACAATGGGCAATGGAAGATTACTTAACTGTGTTGACATCTTATACGACATCCGAAAGCTATCATTATTTAGGTATACAGTATGTACTTATACTATTTGAATTATGTAGGTACAATAAAATAGAAAAAAAAATCGTTTTACAGGAACTACAGAAGTAAATTGTTGGAATGACATTATTGACACAGAAACTGGATCGCGGAAGGAGCTGAAGAATGTTGATTAACATGTTATCGCGGTGTTATACTTAGAGGTAAATATATTGAAATCCAGTGAGGTTATGCCAGATGTTGAGGATGAAGAATTGATAATTTAATAAGTAACAAGTAATAGTTGAAACTGTTTTTAAAAAAATGCCATACTTTAACAACAATATAAAGTAATAAGAGATATATTGTTTTCTTATGCAAAAAGAAAATGAATTAATGATTTTATCAGGATAATTTAAGTGTTTGTTAAGAGGTAGGTTAGCAAATATTTGTTTTTCAGCAGAAATTGGGTAACTGAATAATTTTTCAATGTTATAATAATGTATCACTTATTAAATTTCTAGAGTTACTTCTCGCGCAGTCTCAGAGATTCAGTCTGAAATAGTAGAGAAGCTGAAACGATTCAAGAGTTGGAATTTCACTTAGGATAAGGAGTGGAATATAATATATAAAACATTTTAAAATATTAACTTCATTATGTAGCGTTTTTACATTTACATTTTTAATAAATTTTATCAAAAAAAAAAAAAAAACCTAAGAAGCTATTTTCTTTAATAGATAGCTTAAAATACGTATCAGCCATTACTGAAAAATATCAAATGTCAAAAAAGCAGATCCTCAAGTCCTCAAATTTTGAAAAGTACAAAAATAAATTGTGAAAAAAATCAACAAAAAAATCTGAAAGAAGTCTTTAGCCCTTTCTGTTTGCCAATCTAGAGTTTAGTTCTAGGGCAATATTGATCCTTTTTAGATAGTAGATTCATTTGAGGCAAATTTTTGACATAATTAAATTTCTGTATTCTACGAATACCACATGATAGGTACAACAATTTTAAATATTAAACAGAGAAACTAAAATAATTCATTTTAATTTCCTTAATGAATCACATATTACGAAAAAGTCATCAAAAACATTTGAATATAAATATGGGAAAAATAATATTTGACAACGCACCGTTTGACAACAATCAAGCCATACAAAAGGCTTTTTCACAAATCCAAAAATGTCTCATCATCATGCATACGTTTGAAATCGTGAAAGAATATTATCCTCCTAACGTGAAAAAAATTCAGAACATAAAGAAGAAGCGACTCAAAATTCTGTATTGAAGTGATAGAATATCGTCATTTTATCGTAAATAAAATTCAGTACACGAAGAAGAAGGGGGCTCAGATTTCCAAAGAATTTTTCAACCTATACATATTCAATCAGTCGTAGAAAAATATTTCCAAAAATTTTCCCTCATAAGCTGGTTTCAATGCTGAACATTTCGGTTAGTATCTCAAATTCATTACTGAAACACTATAGGAATGGTATCGCATTCTCTTTAGCCCCGGATTAACCTTTGTTCTCTCACCAATTTGAGCCATTCTACCTCCGTCTCATTTCTCTAGAGACCACCACATCGTAATTCGTTCCATTCCCCCTCCCACCTTTTTATTCCTATTACAACGTCGAAAATCCAAACAACTCATCGGCGCGTCAGTTGTCATATACTGTAAACCATCGTACAGTATCGTTTCCAGCATCAAAACGCGTAACAGCGAATATAATAATGTCGCGCAGATAACAAAGCATACCTACATTATCGTCGAATCGAGGACGAATTGGAGCTCGCGCGCGATCTCGATACTCGCGATACGTTCGGCGCGTAAAAACGGATACCCGATACGATGATAAACATTGACACCTCGACAATATCGTCGCATATAGAATGGATTTAATATACCGATACCCCTCACCCTGGGCTACGACAAATCGCCAAGCTAATTTTAGACAACGAAATTTCACCTTCTCGACGTTGTAATACGAGCCTTTTGTGTATTGAAAACTCTATTACCCGCTCTACAGCTCTAATATACGATGACAAACAAGCGACACGTTCGTATATTCTACGCTATTATACCGCAGACGGATGTACATTCGGTTCGTCCATGTTTACAATATGGAAATCGTATTGACGCGGAAAATAAACACCAAGTAGCAAAACAGACTTCAGCTGAAGGAAAACCGCATGTACGCGTATGTATTTTACAAGGGTATGTGGCGAAATTAATTACCTACTCGAAAATTCTTACAACTTGGATGAAATGTTCTTTAGGTTCTCACCACGCGTTACTCCAACTTAATTTTCATTATTTTCAAATACTTGAGAGTAGAGTGACTCCTTCGCAACCAGTTCAGATAATTACCGTAATCCAAATCGCGGAGAACTTGATTAAAAAGTTTCACCATTCAATAAACAGGCCCGACAACACAGAGTTAAACAATCGAACATCGACATAATTTCGAACATTTTTTTTTTTTTATCGAAAAAGATATAAACGCTGTTGCGGCGAATAAAGCGCTGACTCAAGTCAGTATAATGGGAAATACGTTGAAAAATTTTTTTTTAATTTATATCTCTTTTACAACACGATTTCGTAAAATAATGACCTTTCTTCTTAATACATATCAATCGAGAAAGCAAAAATTGCAAATAAACTTTCATTCAACTTCGGCACAATTCTCACGTACACTGACGGAGCGGGGGGTGTGTGGAGGAATGCTCACCTCCCAGAGGTCGGCAAATCGACATCGGTGAGAAAAATAGGATAATTCCTGTTTCACTTGTCTCAGTAACAGGGAAAATTTAACAATAAATAATTAAATCAAACAAAAAAACATATGTATCTGCACATTGTTTTGCTCACTCTGCTCGAAGCTTTTCTATTCCCGAATTTTGGCAACGCTAGGAGTGGTAATGTCGCCATCTGAGGAGATACTGAATATCGGAAATGAACGAGATTAATGAAAACTGATGTTCCATTAAAATTAATATTGTTTTAGTTCAATTTCAGTTGATATGATATGGTTTAAATTTATCTCAAAATAATGCTGGAGAATTGGAAACTGGAGAAGTACTCAGTCCCTTGAGTGATAACAACTTTTTGCATTCTCAACAAAAAAAAAAATTCTGCTTAATATTTTTGGATTTATTATTTTTTTTATTGAATGTTTTTTTTTTTAAATTATTACTTATTGTTTTTGTATCATTTTAATTTTTTTTTATTGTTTTGTTTTAAATTGTTGAATATTTTATCGCCTTGGTTTCATTTTTCCCTTATTTAATCGAATCTGGGTTTTATCTAGTTTTTTAGTTTTCATTTTTTTTTCGTTATACCGGGTGACTACTTGATTCGAGCACTCGAAGTGATAAAATTAGCTAAAGGTGAAACAATTCAATACATATATGTGTATTTTTGACAACAAAAGTATAATTTAAAATTTTGCATTTTATTTTACGATAAGACGCTTTTAAGCAATAAATTAATTTTATTTATGCCATTTATTCTTGCTAATATCATTCAAATATATAATTTATTTCTATGAGGGTAAGATTTTTGCGCTTGGGGTGCTCCAATCAAGTAATCACCCGATATTTTAGTAATATCTTCAGTTTGAAACATTTTTGTTCTTTTCTGATTTTTGTATGATGTTAAGAAATTACTTGGTGACTTTGAAGCAGTGGCGTAACCAGAAATTTTTTTGGAGGGGGCTAAAAAAAAGGAGGCTCAAACTCCAGTTGATACCCACCTATTTTCATGAAGTGTAAAATTTATTTGAAAAAATTGAAAAATGAATTGTATCATAGATTAACCATACATAGATGCCCCCCCCCCTGTATATACGAATTTTTCACTCATAAATGTTGAAAAAGGAGCCAGAATGTTTTTTATTAATATCTAGGATAAAAATTGAGTTAAAGCAGTGTTCGGAAACAGCTCATTCGAAAAAGCTTGATGTTTTATACATGATTCAAATTCAAAACATTATTGCCATCGATGTGAGTTTCGAGTTATTTTAATAAAACCAATTCATTTTAGAACACCCTCTATGAATGAGCTCCATTACTAAAAATAAATTCGACTTTTTGCTTAGTTTTTTGCAAATATTTCAAGAAAAAATATAGATAGAAAGTTTACAAGTAGCTCATTCAAAGAGTATGAAATTCTGAACGTGTTTAGCTTTAAAAAAATAATTGTTATTGATTTACTTTTTGAGAAAATTCATAGCAAAGTAAAAAAATCATTTTTCAAAATTAATTCCAAAAGTAAATCGATACAGTAACTTTAGAGAAATTAATCATTTTGCATTTCAATATCTTTAAAATGAGCCATTTGCTAGCCCTCTATATGAAATACTTATATTGAAATATTATAGAACAAAATCTAATTTTCGATGATTTTTCGCTAAAATGTTCAAGACCACGCGTCGGCAGTTACGGCGATTTGCCGAAGAGCATTTTAGTGACCCAATTCATTGAAATGATTTCGCCAATATGTTTTAAGTCGTCTCAAGGTTGAAAAAGACCTTTCCAGTGTACTTTTTGTTACAGGAATTCAAATCTACAACGGCACCCAAGATAAAACGACTAAATTTTTTTCCGCAATTTACGCGTATACGTTTAATAATTGATTTTTGAAATTTCGAATAATTTTTTTTGGGAGGGCTTTAGCCCGCTAGCTCCCCCCCCCCTTGATTACGCCACTGCTTTGAAGGGTATAATGTGTGTAGCAGTTTAAAGCCATCATCCCAAATTAATGATTTATAATTTATAATAATTTTAAAAATTCAACATTCATTTTCATTTACCAAAATTCAAAATGATGCAGAAATGTGCATTTTTACATAATCAAAATAATTAAACTTTACAGTGTATCACCTTCTCAGGCAGTTCGAAAAACGACTGCAGATGTTGGCTTCTTTGATTTTTTAAATTGCTTCTCTTTGTTCTTTGAATTCGTAGGTAAATATAAATGTGATATTACTCGTACATCAAATTACAAATCAATCAATCGTAGTCGGAAAACTGAAAATACCAGTCGGCATTTTTAGATTTTCTCCCCCCCCCCAGAGTGCCAAGGCTCGGCCCGTCTCTGCTCAAGTATTGAAATTACACGTTTCCTCAACAGCCACCGCTAGACTGGTAGAAAATAATGAAAAAACCGAAATTCCAAGTCGATAATTACGTAAAAAAATAGAAATAACTGAAAACGCAAAAACATGCCACAATCCATAGCTCGATATGTTCGTTTTCTATACTGTTCATACACTTTGCAACAGTCTCGCAGCCAGGAAGGGTTAGACTGACTGGCTCAACTGGAAACATTTTATATTTAATACAAAAGCGCTAACCAATAAAAAAAAATCAAAGCCTTCTCCAAGATTTAAATAACCACCTCCACCTGAAATGAAAGCTAGCTACAAGCCCTTCTACTCTTTTCATTGTAACTAATTATGGATTATTAGTTACTGAGTAAGAGAACTGTGAGTTACGAATAGTAGTCATACATGGACTGTTAGTTAAAAGTTGATTAAACATAAGTTAATTGTAGTAAATTACTCTTGATAAATTTCTTTGTAGGAAAATTGGATACTTAAATACTAATTGATGGAAATGGCACGCAATTGATAGTTGTAGTGCTAAATTAATAAAAATTAAGTACTCGTATTTCAACATGATTGAAGTAAATCAGTTAATTAATGTAAAACATACCAAATCACATTAGCACAACAGTATTTCATAAGCTTCAACATAGATAGTGTTCTGATTAGCGAAGCAATTTATAGCGACGACACCATACTTTTTTAGGGAGATGAAAAGCGTTCTATCGCCCCATAGAAATGTTTCCTAGTCCCCACTCATCTCGAAATGTATTCAATACAAAAATATTGTAATGTAGGCATTTTATAAAACCTTTTAAACAAATTAAATCTACTTTCTTATGAAAATTTCAGTTTTCAGAAATCACAAAAAAAAAAATGTCCAATTCATTAAACATTATCCTGCGATTTTCAGGTTTAAATTCCCTCTCGAGTAATATCGTTCTGGAAGTCAAATCGAGTTTTTGATTTTAGCCAGACTGGATGTTCAATACGACGTACTTTTTCACGAACGAATAATTCGCCGGCGATACATATCGACTCACTCGAGTGCATAAAAAAGTAACTTTTTCCGCTATGAAGAACGCCTAGATTACAGTAGGCACTAGGTAGCCGAGTGTTGGGAATATAAATAAAAAACCAACTCGTGCCGAGAGAAAAATTAAGAAACCTACAGAAAATCACCCTCGCTGGTGGAGTACACGCGCAAAACGGAGAGGCTGCTTTGCGCCTTTGATTTATTCAAGCTCTGTCGATAATTTAATCGAGTTAAAAGCCGGCGGCGAAATTTTTAATCCTTAATCTGACGGGCTTTATCGCGGTAACGGAAAAAGCGGCATGCCTTGGAGTGCGCGGAATAATGCGATGAAAAATTAAATATTATATTAATAATGAGAAGACCGCGCGCGTCGACACGACGGTGCGAGCGACGGTAGCGGTCGCGCGAATTACCTAGTATTTAATCGGATTTATTTCTTATTAACGTGGCGCTCTCGTTATCGTATAACAGCGTATAATATACCTGCTAACTGTGCATGGGGTTAATAACGATACAGAAGTATACCTGTTACTGTACGACGAGAATTTCCCCATAAAAGTTCGAGATCGGATAGTTTTATTCCATTTTAATAATTTCCTCATTATTAAAAATTGAAATAAAATAATTTTCTAGAATTTACTATAAACGGAGAAAACTCGTTTCAATATCGAAAGATTAATTCAAAAATAAGAAGAAACTCCACAACAAAATCAAGAAAAAAGAGATGAACTTTTAGTAATGCTACCGAAGTTTTATTCATTGAATTCAATATAGCGTTACTGCAATTAATCAGAAATGTTTTGTCGTCCTTCAACTTATTACGACTGAATTTCGAGATGGGAAGTGTAATATTTTTACTTTTTTTCAATATTGTTTTATCATCGCGAATAAAGATATTAATTAATTTGTGCAATTCGAGAAAAAATGTATAAATTATTTTGATTATAGTTTTATTAATTTATCTATGTATTTTTTTTGCTCAAGTTGAATATTTTAATATAATTCAATACTTCTTTGATTAAAGAACTATGAAGTGAAGAAGGATAAAGAACACTACTAACGTGCCTAAACTATAATAAAGTGACGAAGAATAGGACTCAAATGGCAATCTTCCACTTTCATGAAAATTAAAATGACGCGAACCGTTTTTTTTCTTCAAAAATTATAAGCTCTAGAATACGAATAACACAGCGATAAAATGCTCACCATATAATTATGCATGAAAAAGACTATAATCTATTTTTTGGGTAGGGGCAATCAGAATAACATTAACGTCTTTAAAAAGACTGTATATTTTTCGAGATGTGAACTTAAAATACGCATCATACCCGCAATAAAATGAAAAAATGCCCATATATTGTTTTTAGTGCATAATAATTACTCAATAAGTACTCGAGACCATCCAAATTTATTTTTCATTTTCTAACCTCTCTTTTTCCCTCTTCTTCTCCTCTCATTCAACAGCAAATTACTTACAACCTTCTCGAAGCATTTCATTTTTTTCACGGGCATGTTAAAAAAATTCCATTGATGTTTTCCAAGTTATAGTTGTCCAACAGAATTGTACAGTTTTTTATTTCTATTTCATCCCTTAACAGAATTGAAAAAATGCTAATTTACGAATTAACTTACATTTTTGTTGATTCGTTACCACCCACCTTCTGCAAAATTCCAGCACAAAGAAACAAGATAAAAAACATTTTTGCAACAAAATTGAGATTACGACTATATCTATCTAATTTGCAAAAATTCACAAATTTTCAGGCACATAAATCGAAAATAAATTAGAGTGAAAAACGTTCATTATTCACCTGTTACACGTAAACGAAGAATCGAATTCGTGATTGAAATTTAATTTTTCAGGGTTAAGGGAACATTGTAAGTATAAAACGCATGCAGGATTGTACCACACGTGTTTGCTTTTGAAAAACATCTAACGGACAGTTTCATTAAAAATTTGGAATATACATTTCTTATCTTCATAAATATTCAGAATTTCAGCTTTGAGATCATTTCGCTCATATGTAAATAGTTTAAGAATGGATGAGTGAAAAATGACTCAAGAACTGACTGCAATTTACATTATACATATTAATGAGTTACTCATAAATTAAGAATGATATTCTCTTTTACTCGGAGTTAAGTAAAATGTTCCCACTTTTTATACTCCATATTGCAAAAAAAAAAAAAAAAAAAAAAATGTTGAAAATTATGGAAAAATAGAGCAATAGTTAAATAAATTCAAGTTATATTAAAAACGGAACCGTGTAGATATATGCAATATTTTCTAGAATTATTGATTCTACATATTATGGTATTATCAGTACATATCAACTGGGTAAAATAATAATCTTTATTCAATTTGATTTATCCTAATATTTTTTATTTTTTTTTTTGAATTAAAAGTCAGTTAAAATATCATTATTTTCAGGGCAACTGAATGTTTTAAAAAACGAACGACAGAAGACGATTCCTTCCACAAATCAAACAACATCGACGTTAACATGAATAATCTCTACACTAATACATCAGAAAAAATGTAGAGTAAAAATCACCTCACAGCTTCTGATTTTTTAGTAGACTTTTTTTTTATTATTAATTAACGTGCCATTTACAGCAACTTGGCTAGAGGCACGAGATCGGTTGAGGTTAGAGTAGTGGAAAGAAGCCGGCTTCTTCAATAAATTGAAGAAGTAGAGAAACAGTCACTTCGTTATCTACGAGAAGGTGAGGAAGAGTTGGAGGAAGTTTAAATTTGCGAAGTAAAGAGATGTATTGGGAGCAATCTTGTAGAATATATACTTTAGTAGACTTAAATTAGTAATTTTAATGCGATTCTAATATTGATGACTATTGACTAAAACCAATGAGTATTAGGTTCAATCATTCTTTAGCTTATTATTATTATGATCATTTTTTATCGATCTTCATTCAAATTTTTTTTTCCATACTACACTTCTTTCTCTGCTTTTTTTTTCAACGTTTTCGAACAGTAAATAGGGTAGTATTGTAATATTCTATAAATATCAAATTACTCTTCAGTACTATTGCAAATTTTTTTCATCTGGTAACTTTTTTAACATTCTGATTCCCTCAGAAACGGAGTAAGCGAAGTAGAAGACTACTAAAGGGGAACGGTCCACTGCCCATTCATTCAGTCGTTCTCAGTTCAATGAGAAAACTTATTGAGTAATTCATCATCATAAATTTAATCTTCACGAAATCAGAAAAAAAAAAAATCAAATTTTATGTTTGAAAAAATGAAATATAATGAAGCAAATTGTATAGAAATCAGCAAAAGCAACATTGATATTCATCTAATTCTTTTGTGTTTTCAAAGAAAATGAGAAAGATTTTAAAGTATAAGTTGGTAACAGGAACCTAAATACGTTCAGATGTTAATCCGTTTATTTTTTTTTTTTTGGAAAGAAATGTTGATGATAAACTTTCAAAAAAATATTCATACTTATCTGATGAAAATAAAGCAAACAACACAGCTGCTGAAGCTTGAAATAATTTTTCTTTAAAAACTGACAATATAAATATTATTATTGCTCAGACTTTTCTACCTTAAACTAGAGGTTTTAACAAACTACTATAATACAAGACGGGTGTAGACTGAAGTAAAACGATGCTTGCATTTCTTTTGGAAAATTTGAAAGGAATCAAATTTTGGGAACTTAATATTTAAAAAAAAATCCAAAATCAAGTTTTAGACAATTTCAGATTGTTTGGCATCCACTAATCATTCTCGGTTGCCCTAAAATTTGAAAAAAAAATTGCTACAAAATTTGTAAGCGTATTATTTTTTTTTAAATTTAATCCAACAACTCAGCACATCGCATACTGGAATTCCAAAAATCCATTAGTCTTCACATCAAAAAAAAATAAATGATCGATGTCAATCTAGAAGCTGATTTCAGAACTACAATGATGGAATATACTTCTACATACCTGCATTCTTCGAAAAGCTCCAATAAAAGTGAAAAAAATTCCGAAAAAGCCCCAAGCCAATACCTCAAAACAACGAACAAAGCCACGCGTGCAAAATCCACAAGAAAAAACCAGTCAACGACGACAAAGTTCGACTACGCACTTATCGTACGAACGAGAACAAATATACATACCCGGACAGCGACTTATACCGACTAAACCGAATACCTGAACCGCCACCGCGTCTTCGAAGCTTTTCATTTCGATACAAAACGTACGCTAAAGTAAAAATATGGAAAACCCGTACATCCCTTCACTCGACGCCATAAGTAAGCCGCAAGCGCGTCATGATTTTCAAACAAGTGGTTCGGGCGAAAAACCCACTCGTCTATTATCTTTCCTTTTCACAATGCAACAGATATGACGTCTATCTCGTCGCACAAAATAGAAACCATTCTCCACCCTGCACGCGGGGTTACCTTTATTTTATCCGTTCTTCCTCTTCGGTACTTTTTTCCCTCCTCGTTAAATATGTATACGCGAATCGTTTACAACAAACGCTCTCGTTCATCTTCTTTGTCCATTTTTAATTAGAAATTATTACAATAGGTGAAAACGCGTTTCATCCACGCCTCATTGGCTCAAAATGAAAACTTCTTGGGAGAACGAATGAATGCAATCGACGTTATTTGGGTTTCCCAAAGGCTCGCGAGATTTTTATCAATTGATGGAAAAATACGGCCAACGGGTTATTTTCCACTCTTTACGGCCGAAGACCTCGTCTAAAACGAATTACCGACGATTTCCGAATCGAGTAAAAATTCAAACGAGTTTTACGATTACACGGCCGGCCGCGTGAGGTTGAATTATATTCGACACATGTGCGCTAAATGGCGCGTTTTATTTCTGCAACGTCGTTCTGAACTCCACCATTTTCTTTCGTACTCTGCAGCGTTCGTAGAATACATTTATATCGTTGTACGACCACAATTGTGGGTCCAACGCGAACTACCAATTTAATTTCGATTAAATCAAAACTTATTACATAGGCATGATTTCAAAAAAATAAAGTAATAAAAATAATAATAATGGTAATAAAAAAACGTAAGCAGTCATTGCGCATTACAGGAGCTGAGTTTTCAATTGGGGCTTGAATATTCAAGTTTGCGAAAACATTGTTTGTTGATTAGCAAAGAATATTTTCATCTATTGATATCTATTGGACATGAATTCAAGTTCAACTTGAGAGTATATCTATAAGCTTTTCATTGTCCATAACTTCAAAACATATATTTTGTGGACTCGAAACTGTGTTTTTCATATATCCATTTGCTATTCACCAATGGAAACAGAATTTCTATCATCGGTGGAGTGCACATATTACGGGATTCCAGATTTTTTACGAATAATGCCTTCAAGTAAATTTGACAGATGTTATGATATCAGTATTGTTAATGGAAAATGAACAGAAACAAATTATCTTTCATCTACTTTGATGTTCTGTTCTGTACTAATGAAATGAAAATAGTCTGAAACGCAAAGATTTGAAAACCCCCGACCATCCCTTCCCAAATCAGGTAGGCTGTAATAGCTGTCCTTTTTTAGTTAAAAAATCAGCTAGAAATGGTTTCGAAAATATGTGAAAAAAAATGTCTATAAGAATTAATTCCAGTAAGTAAAACGACGTATTAAAACAAGGTAAACGCAATAACGAAGTAGAAACTCCAAGTGAAGCTCGAACAATTTTTGTAATGTCTATTCTTTCAACAAGGTAGCATACCAGTTACTTTGGCGCGTATGAAAGTATTGATTTGAAAGTAATTTATTTAACACTCGTACAGAACGTATACTGACTTGGAAATTAGTATTTTCTTTCTCGAGGCACTCTAACACTATAAATCTATAAGATTTTTGATTATACCACTGCCTTATCCTCCCCTTCTTGATGGTCATCGCTAAAATCTCAATATATTTTTTTCAATTCAAGTACCTATTCAGGGCTATAAACCTAGACTTTTTTGTGCATTAAAAAAATTAATTTTTCAATAAATTTTCGTTTCATTCTTGTAGAAGTAAGTTTTGAACAGCTTGGATATAAAATGATGGAAATTACTTCCCTATTTTTATTTTATTTTTGTTGGGTATCTTGAAAGCTGAACTTACAAATGATATTTGAGCGAATATCTAAAAACATCGTCAAATTCCGAACGTGAAAAAAAAAATTCACAGCATAAATTCAATTTCTCTGCAAGCAATCCTAATTCTCCTCTCGAATTGGCTAAATTTTTTTCCTATTCTCTCGAACAATGATGAGTATCGTTTATGAATAGGTAATAGTCCCACAGGTGCGTTATAATTTTCATGCTCAACAAAAAGTGGAGAAGTGAGAAGATTGTAAAAATTTTACGGCTTTTTTAAAAAAGGTGAAGAAGAGAAAATGATACTCTTTCGATAAGAAATAAATCGCGCAGCCGTTTGCGTCACTGTATCTATTATTGTACTTGATAAATAAACACGAAGAAGAAAAGGAAAAAAAAAATTCTAAACTCGATTCGCAGAGCCGGAGTTATTTCGGAATTAAATTTACTACCGAATCGACGCCATCTCCTAAGACCCATAGATCTGCGCCATGGTCTTCGGTGCAGCTGTATAAATAAGATTTATACTGTGCATGTATAGTATAGTATACCCTAATGTCCCAGGATTTTTGCGTGCGGCGCAATTCTCGATTTTCGTATTTTTGGTGTATAATGCGAATTTTTTTTTCGCGTCGTAATTCTTCGGCGAAGTCATTGTAATCTGGAATACGTAATAAGATATGAAATGTTACCCGTAGGGTGGAGGATGGCGAGGTAACGACAGAGTTTTTATATAAGAGATGAAGCTGTTGCATATACGCAGCGCCGTTAATACCAGTATAACGAGGCGTTCGGTTATGCAATTTATTCGACGCATTTATGAGAGGAAAATATTGCTGGCCGTTCACTCGTTCGTACATGTTCACGTAGAAGTCGCAATAAAATTAAATTTCCTATGGAAAAAATGTAATAGGTTACGCGTGTGAAAATCCTCGGCGTTTTTATTCGCTTGCATTAATCATAAACAATACGATTTTACGCTTCGGATGAGAGTACATTAACCGTCGAGATTCGGCAAATTAATTTCTTTCAAAAAAAGAAATACATATTTTTACCACTAGAGCACGATGAACATTACGGAAAAAATGATTACTTTTTACGAAAGCCTTTTCGACCAAATTAAACTCAATTTTTTAGATTTATTTGATTCCGTTTTCCTTTCATAATGAGGTGCGTCGAGCTGGTTTTTGGACAAAAATTATTGATATGATGACCTTGATAATTACCCTTACAAGAAAGTGGGGAGATGTTAAGGGTCTATTCTACATACACGATTGCATACTGGTTTGCCTGCCAAATGGCCATTTTCGTGCACTTTGATTCTCAAATATTACTAATTTGTTTGACTTGAAATTTGAAATATACAATACACCTGCAATAAGAATTTGAGAAACTTCACAGAAGGTTTTTTTGATTAAGTGATTATTTGTCAAGAAAAACGCAAAAATAAATTGGCTTTTGAGGAGGCCATATTTCGCTGCTTTTAACTTTCTTATAAATTTGAATTTGAATTTTTTGTTCTGAACAAATTAAAGAGAAGTGTCTTATCTTCTTCATTTTTAAATTTCAAAAGTTTCCATAAGAAACTCACGAAGAATTTTACTCTAAAAAATGTCACTGTTTTAGCGTTATCAATTTTGGTTCCCATATAGATAACATACCGGGTGACTACTTGATTCGAGCACCCAAGCGAAAAAATTAGCTAAAAGGTAAATAAATTCAAAACATATATGTATTTTTGACAATGAAAGTATAAATTAAAATTGTGTATTTCATTGATAAATACTTTTAAGCGTTAAATAAATATTATTTATGCCATTTATTGTTCTTAATATCATTCAAATACGTAATTTATTTCTATGAGAGAAAGATTTTTGCGCTTGGGGTGCTCGAATCAAGTAGTCACCCGGTATAGTGCCTGCGAAGTTTAGTTATACTAAAAAAAAGAATCGTGTATGTGAAATATACCCTTAAAGTGAAACGCTAAAAAAATATTACGAATTGCTGGTAGTATATACATAATACATTTTTTAGAAGTCTAAAGTGATTCATTACGATCCCAGACATTGGGTGAAGAGCATTTTCTCAATAATCGACCAATGTTGAGAGGGTGATAGTGTTGGACAGAATCCAAAAAAAAAAGGATTCGAATCCGACTGGCAATTCTATTTGATTTCAAGGATTCGATTCACAAATCCAAATCACTTTTTGAAGCAAGGAACAGAATTGTATTTGAATCCCAACATTCGAATCACAACATAAATTTGCGTAGATTCTGTTGTTGGGGGAGTTGAAGCTTCAACAATTTTTGTTTCAACATCGTTTTCATTTTCGACTATATTAAACGTGTATATTTCAACTTCGTCTTCGTTTAGTAAACTGGAATACTGATGCTCAATTATTAGGTAATAGGTAACTATAAAATTATATTTCAAAATAAAACATATAAAAAACAATTATGAAAATTCAAAATCTGAATGTTCTAGACAGGATAGAAGCATTTAAAAACGAGCGAAACAAGGGAAATTTAAAGACTTCTGGCACTGGATTCGTGATTTGCAAAATCGGGAAAAAGTCACGAATCCGATACACGAATCATTCGAACTATTGAGGAATCAAATCCGAATCATTAAACGTTATGTCGGATTCGTGTTCATTTCAAACCATAGACGACTTACCAAAAAATTAGATTCGAATTCTGCCCGACGCGACGGTGGGATGGAGATTTTTTTCATTATTCAAAATTAAAAACCCCCTTTTTCACCCTTCACATCGATTGTCCTTCACTTCTGTTGGATGATTTAAAGATATAAATAAAGAATACTTGATCCACGAAAGTAAACCCGACAATCACTTGCGATGGCATCGAAAAATTCGATAATCATTTTCTTCTACTACGGCTCAGTTTGAAATCGCTGTAAAGGATAGAATGAAGAAAGTTGCGCAAATGGCATTGGGTTAGGTAACATTATCATTCATCAAGATAAAAAGATATGCGTGTTTCTTCCTTTTCAGAACCATTTCGACTAATCCTCGTTAATATCATTTTGAGTAATAAACGTGAATTTCATTTCTTCATTCCAGATTTTTTTTGTGAATAACATTTGAGGTATGGACTTGATGAAGGGCATAGCATTTCTTCAAAATTCATAAGTAGGTGTGCACATGCAATGTAATTATGGACTAATTAGCTACCTGCATCCTCCTTTCACTCATTTCCACCCTCCTTTGCTTCCAGTCTTCCTCCCACATAGCAGCATTCAGTGGCGTATTCTAAGGGAGGGGTCCAAGGGGTCTGGACCCACCCCCTTGGCGATTTTAAAACTGGTATTTTTGTCATAAATAAATGAACAACGAGAATGTAATATTCAAATAATCAATAGTAATAAAATCGCAAAGTTACAAAATACGAGTACGCAAATATTAATTTTACGTCATTAACTCATTTTGAGCCCACCTAACAGATTTCAATATTTGAAAATTTTGCTGGACCCCTCCTTGACCATCAGTCTGGATACGCCACTGGCAGCATCCACCGACGTACTAATGAATGGATCAGAAAACACATACCTACATCAATATATGAGTGTTTGTAAAAGTAAACTTATCCTCCAAGCTCACAAATATCTCTTGATGGAAAAAAATTGAATGTAATGATTTTGTATAATTCTTTGTTCACCTGGAAAGATGTTGCTAACTCTGTGAGCAGAGGAAGGATGAATCAAATAATATAATTATCATTACTTCTGATATCTCAGCTTTACAAAACTATATCAAAACAGTTTTTTTGCCTTTTTTCTCATAGATAATGGACCTAAATACCTAATCCGTGAAAGCGGCTGAAATCTCATTGATCAAGCATGAAATTAGAACCATTCCATAATTTAATTTTCATTTTGAAAATAAACCTAATTGAAAAAACAATCTCTTCACTGCCACCAGAAAGTTCTTACAAGTAATTTTGACCATTCAAGAGCCTTCACCCTTTGTTGATCACACCAGGAAGTAGGAAGTGGGGATATTTTATCAGTTCAGAATTTTCCTAAATTTATTTTTTGGGTATTCTTTTTCTGTCATTCATTGGTTTGGAGAAGTTTGTTTTGTAGAGCACTTTCGACCCACAGAAAGCTAAAAAACCAACACCAACAAAACACATTTTAAACGATACTAACATAAATGCAATAAATTTCCATCTGAAAATCCCACAAAAATACGCACATAAAAAAAAATAACCACCATTCCAACACAAATACACGTGTATTTAATTCGGTAACCCTTCTACTAAATAATAAGTAGTAAATACTAAATAAATGATTTGTAAAAAAAAAAAATAATAAAATGAATAAATAATTAATTAATATACGAATACGACAACACCTGCGCACAGCGGTATTACGCATCGCTATACTGAAAAATAATCACTAACGAAATACCACGTGGAATGACAATTTAATCGATTAAAACAATTGCATTTATATGGGTACATCTACAATGTAATAAATTACTCTTAAAAATGCTTAATTTTTAACATTGGGAGTCGATTAAAAATTTCATATATGTATAAACAATTCATTACAAAAGAAAAGTATTACCCAAAATTACACTATGTACAGAAAAATAACTCGATTAAGATATCAAAATGGAAAATGCAGCGTTGATTTGTATTGGTTCCCCCCCCCCCCACAAAAAAAAATTCTCCGCCCTTGACACCCAATATTATCGCACGATAATTCATATCAGCTTGTATCTATGGTGAAAGTTTAGGAGCTTTGAAATTAAAAAAAAAAAAAGAAATAAATAAATTAGAATTTTGATATCATATAAAAAGCGAATGTTAATTAATGAAAGTATAAAAATCATTCATTTGGCCAACCAAATGAAGTTATAGATATTTTTTCATTCAATAAATTAATACTAAAAAAAGTTTTATATCGATACATTAATTTAATTTTCCATTATATCTTCACATAAAAATGTCAACAAAATATTTTATTTTAACGAGCGTTTAATCAAGAACATAGGTCTTTTTTTTCAAGATAGATGATCTTTTTTGTTTGATACATGCTTCGTAATGAAAATAAATACGACAAAAAAAAATTAATAATAGAATAAATAAATATGAAAATAAGAAATAACAAATAAACACATAGGAACCGAAGAAAACATTCATCAAACCCTTACAATTTCTGTATAATAAAATAATATAAAATGGTACGTTCAAGATAGGAGATTAACTATCATACACATACCACTGTAAAGAAATTATAACGATTGATGTCGAAATGAAAAAAAAAAAAAATATGAAAGAAAATACAGTAATTGACGAAAATGCGATTGCTATATTCCACACCTGCGCCCAAACAGTAATGTTCAAATTATCAGATTTTTACTCTCAACAAATGCTGAAAAAGAACCTAAAACAGACAAATTCGTCGACCCGATATACTGAAAGTGAACATGAATAGCTAATAGAAAGAATCGACCGGCTTCATATTTCAACAATCTTACTTTACATTTTCGATGCGATTTCATCGATTAACTTGTTAAAAGACCAATTTGTTAATTAACGAAACTGCAACAACGTTATGTAAAATCGAAAATACTTTATACACATGTAATTACGTATAGAATAAATTTGAAAAAAAAAAATATATATATATATTGGGGTATTGGTCAGACAGTATCAATACTTATATACAATTATGTATAATCGAAGAAAGAATGGGAGAGGGCGAAAAAAAGTAATAAAAACAACACATAATGAGTGCGTAAACGTTAAAACATGCAATTTACAATGTACGAGTAACAACAAAAAAAATTTTTTTTTGAGTACAAATACAACATAAGAAAAACCACATAAATAATAATATTGATCACAATGTTTAAATAACAATAAAATTATAAATACGCTAATTCGTCGTCGTCCATCGCCTAGAATCGATGTACATGGTGGACCGCCGTCGACATATAATTGAAAGAAAATCGATACGTATTCGAAATCTGAGAAAAATACGTTCTTTTTTCAATTTCTAGGCTATGTTGTTTGAAGAAGAGAAAGAAGAAAAAAAAACAGCGAAAGTGGTGCAAAAGCATCAGTACTATAAAAGCGCCTCCATTAAGCCTTCTCTCTTTTATGACGGATCACCATTCGCTCGAGTCAAGTTCACACACAGAATTCTCCAAAATACATATAATTGATTACTTCATATGTAACGACCATAACGACGCCGACTCGTAAGTATTCGTGGAAAATTTTCAATTTGTCTATTTTTTTTCGAATACCCGATAAGAGGGGATGGGGGTGGGGAAGAAATAATGGAAAAACATTATCGTCTTTTGAAAACCATATGTAAGTCTACCAAAACAGTCATACAATAAAATACCAGAAATGTCAATCGGACGACATAACCATGGATTACGGAGTTATAATACATCCTTACATACAACATTCAAAATGTTTCCATTAATTCTACAAAAAGAATCAATTTTCAAATTGAAATTCTTTATCAAACCATAAAATAAATGATTATAAGGTTCAAGGGTATATCTTGTTTCATTCATCAACTCATACAATTTAGTTTCAAATATATTCGTAAAAAAACAATAATAATGAAATAGGTTTTTCTCCTTCCAGCGTGAATTAAGAATGCAATTAAATTACGTCAATTTGTGAAGAATAGGCAAAGAGAAGCTGTATTTTTCATCGCGCCAAAATATATTCAAATAAACATTACCTAATATCTTTTTCTACGCACACATATTAGTTACACTAACCTATGGCCTCTTATGAGAAGAAATCCGCAATTACAAGCAATTTAATGGTGTTTCAGAAGCAACTGTCATCATTCTCAAGTATCCTAAGCGCATACTATGAATAAGTCATCAATACTGGGAATACCACCTCTTCCTCACCACCAACAAAAAAAAAGGTGATAAAAAATAGCTCATCCTTTAGTATTTGTTATTCAGTGCCAATTTCAAGCAAGTTTATAAATCATTCAAGATACAAAAAATACCTTCTGATATAATCAACAAACAATTCGATATAAATAAATAAAGCATGCTTAAAAAAATGCAAATACCTGGCAAGAGCGAAGATTTTCTTTCACAAAAGCTCTAATCACAGTTTGTGATTGGATGTAAGCCACGAAAGGCCTTCATAAAGACCATCACCAGTGGTAGCACATGACGGCTGAACATACCAGTTCCTATCTCGAATTCGCGTGAGACCTAATTTTTCTTGAATTTCGTGCGGTTTCATCGCTAACAGGTAAAAATAAAAAACATCAAAACCATTAGTCTATTTAGAAACGTCTGCAAACGTTGCATATATTACTGGGAATATCCAAAATCAGAAAATATGCCTATCTTGTTCAGGAAATACCCATTCAAAAAATCTGATCGTGATTCACATCACAGTTCCCTCCTCCATTTTCACAAAGAAGTAGCAACTAAAGTAACCTTATAAAAGGAAAAAGTATCCGAAAGTGCATAATTACATTTTCTCATTATTAACAATTACAACTTAGTGATTGGAACTGGCTAAAAATTTGTGGAAAAATCACACGCTTGTCGAATTTTTTTTTAGAACTAGAAAACTTCACAAATGATCAAAAAACACAATTAACAGAAATATTTTTGAACGAATTAATACTACAGAAATACACCCCCTCCCCGACCTTTTACCTTGCGCAAATCTAATTGTAATTAATAAGCTTAGATTAAATTACTGAAGTGATGAGACGATCTTTCAACTTTTGAAAAATTTTCTCCAAAAGAAATTATTTTAAATTATGTAAAATTTCAAAATTTCCCTTTATCAGGTAACTTCAGAATTTTCAGCTACTTGATAAGACATTAGTCTTGAGATACCTTAAAAACTCGTGAAATTCTCATATCAAATTTTACACGAAGCATTAAAATGTAAATGCACGAGGAAAGTTGTAGGTGAAACCTCAAGGTACCGAGAAATTTAAAAAAAAAAAATCCACAAATGCATTTAAAACCTACAGTTTTGTCTGTTTTTACATTAGCTGCTTTCTCTTTTTATTTCTTATTTTTTGATCATACAAATTAAAAACATCCATTAAGAATTATCAAGTATACAATTCATTTTTTTAGCAAAATGACCAAAAAATAATAATAATAATAATAATAACAACAATAAATGTCACAACAAAAAAAATTGATGAAAAAAGTAAACTAATAGGTAACTTCTTCGTAAGAAAGTAAAGAGAAGTAATTAAGTTCTTTCAAAAATAACTCAATGGATAATCCGTTAAAGCGAAAAGTAGCTTTTTGAGGAGGTTCTGGAATCCAAATTGAAAAATTTTCAGCAGATATGAAGGATGATGAAACGAAAAATATTCATTATGAAATTTAAAACCACGGAACTTCTTATAACATCCACTACCTCACAAATTAGTCGAGGAAGCTAGTACTCGGGATGTAGAGTTCACGAGGCATCAAAAAGTGATCTCTTCAATGTGAGTCAGTTACTTTGGTTTTTAGCTAATGATGGCCATCTTCTCATGAGTTGAGGAATTGACTTACTCCATAGAGTTACAAAGTTAAGTTGTACTGAGATGCGCAATAGGGTGATTCAACTTCGACTTCTTTAAATTTTAACTTCACAATCTTCAATGTCAGACATTTTCATAATAAAGAAAAATGGAATCTCAAAAATTAATGGATACTTCATGTTTACATTTTGATGAGATGTTTTTGAACGAACTTGTGCGATTTTAATGATCGTTCAAGATCTGAATACACTAAAGAGTTGAACTTGGCAAACGATTTTGACCAATTCTAATTTTTGATCGTTTTTTTTTTTTTTTGTTTATGGAAATATGAAAATTTAACTTTTTTCCAATTTCTTTTTTTGAATACCTTCTTTAGAATCAGAATAAGACCTGTATTCTCGATAAGTCATTTCTAAAACAAGCGACTGAAGCTTATAACCGATTGAAGTTGTCGTTCAAAACGAACCTATTCTTAAGAAAAATAATAACTTTTTGGTCAAGAAGTTTTCTAAGTAAGAAAAAAGAAAAGAAAAATCTCTACTTCTCAAATCGCTTTATTAGCTAGCGCTTTCGGGCACCAAGTGTCCGAAAGCGCTAGCTATTAAAGCGATTTGAGAAGGAGAGATTTTTCTTTTCTTTTTTCGAACCTTTTCTTGTCAAAATGTAAACAAAGAGTATAGCCTTAAGTAAAAAAAAGCAAATTTGAAGGAGGCGCATTGGGTTTGAATAATCAGCATTTCAAATGTAAAAATTACACTAAAATGAAAAACTCGTTCAATTACAGAAAAATTAATTTACAACAGAAATACAAAGCGATTTGAATACATTTGGTAGGTATGATTTGTTAATCTGAAATACAAAACAATCATTTTTTTCAATTAAAAAAAACTGCATACTTACGCCTCAATGAGCCAACACTTGAAATCGTTTTTTTCGCATGAAAATTTGTGTAGCGAGTTATTAATATAGAAGGAACATTTATGAAGATCATGAACAAAAATAAATTCATGTTTATTAGTGAACTAACCTAATACGCAGCAATGAGAGTTCACTCCTTATTTTTTTGGGGAAAAATTCCCGAATTTCTTCTCAACTTATTTTAAAATACGTATATTTTTTACGCTTTCTAGATTTTTTTTCAATTTTATTGCTTCTGAATAAGTATTTAAGAAGCAGTCAACATTTCTACATAGTTAATCATTTTCAGTTTGTTTTTAAATATCTTTGTATTTTTGTATTATAATTTTTTTAAAAGAATAAATTAGCATAGTGTTATCATCATTTTGCATTTTTTATGGATACTTTTTAACAACTCAAAAAAAAAAAAGGTTGATCAAAATTTACATACGCATACCGATAGACTAGAAATGCGAAAAATTATTTTTATTCATTTAAATTAAATCGTTTATCAACATACTTACGACACTTTTCTGGAGAACTTCAGTATTTTTGCTGAACATCAAGATATAATGTTCGAGATGCTCATTTTTGGCGTTACTTTTAAAATGCAATACACGGAGCATTAAAACAACATACGAAAGTACTACATACATATAATGCTAATTTAAGCTAAAAAATTAGAAATTCATAAAAAAAATAGTGATGAAAATGAGTGAAAGTCCTAATGTAAACAGTAGAGATAAGCACGAAGAATAGGAGTGGGAATTCCTTATTTTACCCCCTTCATGAACTTCGAACTCCTCTATACCATCCTCAAAGTAACTTAGTAGCTGAATTTCTCATAGTGAGATTCCCACCACGTACTCTGTTTATTTTACTTCACCCAAGGACATTTGAAAATCATTTGGATTGATTTATCTTTACGAGACGAAACTGCAACACTCATAACAAGCAACAAAATGATCTATTCCAACTGTTTCCGTTTATATTACCTTACTATAGTAGGACTATTGTCATTCCTGCTATGAAATACGCTACATCTGATCGATTTCACAAGAATTGTAAATTCGCATAATTTCATCACATAAAAAAGAAACTGAAATGTCTTAGTAAGTAAGCATATTTACAGATTTCGGATATTTATACGATCATACACACACATAAACGTAATCTTATCACGTATGATGTGATAAGAGGAAGCGAACATTGTGACATGTATGATAATAAGTACGAAAAATACTACAGTCGTTTAAGAGAGATACGTACCATCCGGTAGATCTTGTTTGTTGGCAAATATTAAAATAATAGCATCTCGCATTTCCCTATCATTGATGATTTTATGTAATTCTTGGCGCGCTTCGTCGATTCGATCTCGATCTGCGCAGTCAACTACAAATATTAGTCCCTGAGTACCGGTATAATAATGCCTCCAAAGTGGTCGTATTTTATCTTGTCCTCCAACGTCCTAAATAGCAAAATACAATCACAAAGCGTGGAAATGTTTTGAAGAAATTGTTTATCAGCAACAAAAACAGTGATGTTATTCAATGGTAACTCACCCATACGTTGAATTTAACATTCTTATAGGTTACAGTTTCTACATTAAATCCTACGGTGGGTATTGTTGTTACTGACTGGCCTAATTTTAATTTATACAATATAGCTGAAAAAGTGTTAAAAGAAAATATGAAATTTGTTCGAGTATTACTTCGTTGCCCGCTCATAATACGATTAAAAAGGATACTAGTTTTTCCTGCCGCATCTAAACCCAACATCAATATTCGCATTTCCTTATTACCGAAAATTTTCGACAACAGCTTGCCCATTCTGCGATGTTTAGGTGTACATTAGGGCTACTGCAAACAAAACAATATTACCATTACTAAACAAATCTAACATGACTACAGAATACATCATATTACGATAAGGTGATTCATGGTCGATTCAAAATAACATAAATGCATCGTTTTCGCTATCATTTCCCTGAATTAACTAAATTAACGTCCGCACAGCTAGGAAACGTTGATCATGGTGCTAAGTGTGTCATTCTGGAATACCTGTATGCTTTTTTAAATGCGGGTAAACACAATTAAACATACGCTTACCTTAATTTAGACACATTGAAATAAAAAAAAATACACAGTTTAATTAAAATAATTAATTATTGAACCATTATTTCAGCGTGTTGGAATTATTAAGGAAATAAGAAAACCCCGAAAAGAAATCCCAACCCAAGCCGTTTGTCGTAACAAAAATCAGTGCTGCCAAATATCAGGAAAAAAAATTTCGACAATTCGACTACAAGGTTTTCGATCGAATGACGCTCTACGTAATTACAACTGTGTATTTCGCGCATACATTATTTATCGTTTGATATCACGACTTCAATCGACCAATAGCATTTCGCCAAGTGAGTACACCGATACAGATTATTTGTCATTTTGTCGGCTCAAAGAAGAATGATTCAGTTTTAGCCAGTTTATTAGAAGAGATCTGAAATTACACGTGGAATAAAATTCTTAAGTTATAAATTCTTTTTGTAATAATGTATTCGAAATTATTTATCTTTTTGTTTCTACTCGGTAGTCTGATAAATATCGATGGCAGCGAATCAGACGTTTTCCAACTTACCGATGATGAGTTTGACTCCAGTATCACTCAGTTTGAAACAGCTTTGGTCATGTTTTACGCACCGTGGCAAGTATTTAGTTTACTATTTACCCCGACGACACATCTAACAAGTAAATCCTTCTGTACGAGTGCCACTCAGGGTCTTCAAATAATCATAAAAGCTGCAGAACCATTGATAGACATAGGTGGTTTGCCAAGCTTACATACCACTTGATGGCACAGAATGGTTTTTAATTACATGTCAAAGTTTGAAATAAATCTTGTACACATCTCATCATCGTTTTATTCTTCAACAGGTGCGGACATTGTAAAAGACTGAAGCCGGACTTCGAAAAAGCCGCTTCCATTTTGAAGAAGGGCGACCCTCCTATTCATTTAGTAAAGGTAAACATTCTGTTGATGAATTCTCTCTCAATTTTCGGTCCAGTATTAATGTATTTTGTGATCAGGTTGACTGTACAGAGTCGGGTAAAACCACTTGCAGTAAAAATGACGTGTCCGGATACCCAACGTTGAAAATATTCCGAAACGGAAAATTCGTTAAGGAATACAACGGGCCTAGAAACGCCGGTAATTGAATTAATATGCATGGGTTTTAACTTCTTAGACTCGATTCTAAATCTGCGCTGTTTTAGATGGAATCGTTAAATACATGAAGTCTCAAGTTGGACCAGGATCTCGTAAACTTTCATCGTTGAGTGATTTCCTCAAATGGCTCAGTAGAGATGAAATTACCGTCGTTGGGTTCTTCAAGAAAGACTCAGATTTGAAAAAAACGTTCTTAAATGTCGCCGACAGGCTTAGGGAGAAAATCAGCTTCGCTCATTCCGAAGAAGAAGAAGTACTGAAGGATCAAAAGATCGAGTAAGCATGCTGAAAATTGGCTCGTATAATCACATTTATTTATTTGTCCGCGATTTAATTATTCATCTAATAATAGGACTGAAGGTATTAAATTATTCCGTCCCAAAGTCTTGAATAATAAATTCGAACCCAGTGTTGTTGAATATACCGGCGGAAGTACTCAATTCGAATTGGAGAGCTTCATCGCAGAATATTTGTAAGAAATCAAAAACTTTTTTTTGCCTATCATGAAAAATTTTTTATTAATTTTAATTTTTTTTTAGCCATGGTTTAGTCGGCCACAGAACCACCGAGAACACCGATGATTTCAAAATACCTTTGGTTATCGCTTACTACAATGTCGATTACGTAAAAAATCCAAAAGGTAATTGTTGTGAAAACGTAAGAGTTGACTTGTAATCTATAAATGTATTTATAAAATAATGATTTTTAGGCACGAATTACTGGAGAAATAGAATATTGAAAGTGGCAAAGAATTATGAAGGTAAATACTATTTCGCTATAAGTGCCAAAGATGATTTCCAACACGAACTAAATGAATTCGGATTCGACTACGTACCCTCTGAGAAACCTATTATCTGCGTTAAAGACAGCAATAAACAGAAATACGTTATGAAGGATGAATTTTCGTAAGTATCTATCGCATTATTTTTTCCACTTGTTTAAGCTCTTTTTTTCAATAATCCATATTTTTCTAATAGCGTCGAAGCATTCGAAAAATTCATGGAAGAATTGGCTGCCGGTAAATTAACTCCATATCTGAAATCCGAAGACATTCCGGCCGATAATTCAGGCCCGGTTAAAGTAGCTGTTGCCAAAAACTTTGACGAAGTAGTAATCAATAACGAAAAAGATACCTTGATTGAATTCTACGCTCCATGGTGCGGTCATTGCAAAAAATTAGCTCCAATTTTCGACGAATTAGGCGAAAAGGTAACACCAGTTTATTTATTCAGTTGTTCATATGCTTCGTGAACTTTAATTAATCATGTTTCGCAACTGTGTTTGCTAATAAATTCGATTTATTGTCTCAATTGCTACTGCCATCTGAATTCACAACTAAGTTAATCTACATTTTTTTCTATAGTTGAAAAACGAAAATGTAGCTATCGTGAAAATGGATGCTACCGCCAACGATGTTCCAGCTGGATTTGATGTTCGTGGTTTCCCGACTCTATATTGGTTGTCCAAAGATAACAAAGACAAACCTGTCAGATACGAGGTACTGTATTATCTTCTATACCCCTGTGTATTGCGGCCAAACGATACCTAACAATTCACTCTTATTATAGGGTGGCCGAGAGCTCGACGATTTCGTCAAATACATTGCCAGCCGTTCGACCGAAGAATTAAAAGGTTTCGATCGTAGCGGAAAAGCCAAAGCTGCTAGTGAGAAGGATGAATTGTAAAGAAATTGCGTCGTTTACTCGATTAGCATTTATGTGATATTGAATTTGAGAAAAATACTATTTTGTACGAACAATTGTCGTGATTACAAATACTTACATTGTTGGAGATGGAAAAATGTTAATTAATGTGTTATGTATTGGAAAATTGATTTTTCGCTGAATTAGTACGTTTTTTTTTCTAAACGATAATGAGAAATGGCTTTTATAGTTTATATTGCCAATTCTCGATTAATTCGTGATTTTCATAAAAGCCTGAAATGTGTTTCCGCTACTTAGTTGTATATTCACCAATTACGCAGTTGTTTTATAGTTTTTTTTTTTTATTTATTTTTTTTTTGACATTCATAAAAGAAGTAGATTAAGCAAAACAGTTACTTCCATTTTCCTGTGTACATTGTTTTACATTTGTTACATTTTATATTTTTCCACCATTGTATACATTAGTTCGAAGTAATGTAGCATTAAGATTCGACGAATCTTTTTTTTTCTTTTTATTACTATTCTTTTTAATTGTATTTTTAACTGTAGATTAGTTTTTATATTATGGGGTTATTTTCGCGTTGTATTATGCATTTATTACTTTTTTCCTCCATTTTTGTTAAGCGTTGATATTTTGCTTAGGAAATGATTACTCGATAAGGTGTACTATATAAGAGTTTCTTTTTGAGGCTCTTTTATGATTTCTTTTCTCAATTAATTACCGATTATTAAATTTGGTATTACAATTAATAAATTTATATCACTGATTTTTCTTCTTTTTCCTTCGAATGGCTGCTAAAATGGAACGATTTTTTTTGCGAGAATTTATCCGACTTGAGATTTGATAAATCATGAAATGGTTCCAACAGAATGTACAAAAAAAATTTTGGGGATAAAAATTTGAAATTTTAGTTCTGGAAAAAATCAAAGCATAAACGATTCATTAACAGTTGTACCAACATTAAAAATAATGCCATAATTTGATGAAGCTTCACCAATTTTTTTTTTTTAGGCAGCGGAGATAATTTTCTGAAGGCAAGAAGGATTATTGTTTTTTTTTTTTTTCAAAATAAAGGAGAAGTGTAAATGAGTCCGGTTTTCCTCCACTCCTCGAAAGTTTATCTCCAAAAATTATTGTATATGATGTTCATGATAAGTTCCCAGCACCAATTTTTTGATGAAAAACCACTATAGGAGTATGAGGCATGTCAAAGATGAATAGTTGAAAAAATATTAGGAATCAATGATGGAATTGACAAAGCGATTAATTATGATCCTAGGCATTAAGTGAAAGACATTTTATCAGTAATGGATTCATTTTGAAGGATAGGTCTTTCTTTATTTTTCAAAAACATCCCAATCAGCCGTCAGAAGATATGTATAAATGCAATATTCGCAAAGAATTGAAAGGAAATGGAACTAACAAATTTATTACAACGCTAAAAAAATTATGCACTACATTCCTCAGTTTGTGGTCGATCTTGAATTTCGCCGGCTCCGGTTTCTAGCAACAATTGTTTTTTACTTCTGAAGTAATGCTCGTACCAAAATATATGAGCTTGTTTTTCAGGAACAGTCAAATAAGGGTTTTTCGATAATCCCGTGCAAACGAGTTCCATGAAATGACGTATAGGACCTGAAGTTGGACACCAAGGCTCTAACCAACGCTCCAAGAACACGTGATCACTAAAATCGTATTTCTCTTCTTCGTGCCAATCTGTAAATGAAATTAGGAATCAATATTTCTGTGAAAAAAGTTTATGATCCTAAAATCGAATTACTAACCTTGTTCATTATCGATGGGGAAACGCCAAATTTTCCCTTGTTCTGTCCATAGAATAAGCTGTTCGAAGATATTTTTCGGCGGATGGGTGATTAATAATTTTAAATCACGTTGGTAAAAGTGATTCCAAGTGTTGAGTGTTACTGGAGTGACATTTTTTTCTTTGATTTTCTTCGCATCGAAAATATTAAAAGGCGATTCACTGAATAAATGAACTTGTTGTGATTTCTTGGCCCTATAAAATCAATTTATAGTAAAATCCAAGAATAAATACCCATATAGTGAGCGCAAGCAACTACATACATATTAGATGTAAATTTTTGAGGCGTAGAAGTTCCTTTCATAGCTCTCACTTGTTCAGCTCGTGAAAATCTTTCCGAGGGGTAGACTTCTTTTTCCACTTTCATGCCAGATAGTAAATCACTACATGTTATAAAAGGACGAAGAACATTACCAATAGTTAATCGGAAATGATTTAACATGATAAATAAGAATTTACCTTAGGCTCGTTGAAGAATCATTTTCAGAATCCTTTGGAATATGTCGAGTAACGTATAAATCTAATAACTCCTTCTCTGTCATTTTAGTATCACCACCGATACTTTCGGCAACTTCAGTGGCAGCTTTTGATAGTAGGTTACCTAATCAGAATAACTGCTTCATTATCCATTTCATACGTCCCGAAAAGAAGGTAAAAAATTTATTTTACCTAATTGCTCCTTTTCTTCCTTTTCTATTTGCTTCTCGATGTTCTTTTTTAAATCAAGATCTTGTTTCCTCCTCTTTTCTCTTGGTTTTGGTATTTTAATACGTGAAGCTAATTTTGATTCCGTTTTGTTCTAAAATAGTCACTGTTATATAAGATGAAAAATGATCAGGGAAAAAAACAGAATACAAGTAATTTATCAGGTAACACACCTGAACCATCTCTTTAATTAAATCGTCCAATTTTTTCACTATTTCCTTATTTTTCTCTGCTTTATCGTTGGGATTATTTTTTCCATCATTTGAGTTTGATTCTTCCAATAAAACATTATTGGTGAAGATTCTTCGAGCGTTTTTGAATGATTTTAGAGGAGCGACGAAACTAAATTGAAGTATTTTAGCAATTATTTTCCGAAGTTGGGGCATACGTATATATGAAATGGAAGTCTTACCGAAGCATTATGAAAATTTGTTCAATCGATGTATTTCCAGAGTTACCAAAATGCAATAGTTAGTGAAATAGGAAGTAAATCATAGTGACCGCGTTGGATACATTGTAACTTATGAAAAATTGAAACCTAAAAAAAAAACACGCATCAACGCTTTTTCTAATTTTTTACAAGCGCATGAGAGGTTCACCAAAATCTACAAATCAGAA
This sequence comes from Phenacoccus solenopsis, assembly GCA_009761765.1. Taxonomy (NCBI): domain Eukaryota; kingdom Metazoa; phylum Arthropoda; class Insecta; order Hemiptera; family Pseudococcidae; genus Phenacoccus; species Phenacoccus solenopsis. The sequence continues at coordinate 27,461,571 of CM019754.1, read as the reverse complement.
TACTAAGCACACTGATGGAAATTGAAAATGTCCTGATATTGGCAATATCGATATATACAGGGATGATCTTAAATTTTGCGGATAGCCATGGATACCGATAGGTATATCATTAACACTTGACTACGATTTCGTTAATCGTTATGTTGAACTGATGAGTGCAAAAATAGCAACCACTTTTCAGCAATCCTTTTGGTGATAATAAAATTCGCATTGTTTAACAGAGACTAATGAAGAAGGTTGGCTAAACCGAATAAAGCCTTTACTAAACCTAGCTAAACTGTTAAGAGGTAGAGGACCAAACGATGCGAAATAATTCTTTTGGCTTCATAAAATAAAGACTTTTAAACTAAATGCATTTTTTATTACGAAAAATAACAACAGGGTTGCGTACCGCGGTATTTTTTCCGGTCGGTATGGTACTGGTATTTGGTATCGGTATTTTTTCTGGTCGGTACGGTACTGGTATTTGGTATTTATATAATTTTCGGTCGGTATGGTACCGGTATTCGGTATTTATATAATTTTCGGTCGGTATGGTACCGGTATTTGGTATCGGTATTTTTTCCGGTCGGTAAGGTACCGGTATCGGTAAATCCCAAAAAACCGCGGTATTGGTCGGTATATACCGCGGTATCGGTACCGGTACGCAACCCTGGAAAAAAACATGTACTCACAAATCTGAACGCATGCAGATGAGATTGTAACAAAAGCGAAAAAATTCGTACGCGTAACTTATTTATGTAGGAATTATTTTATTACTTTTAGTAATAACGGTATTTTTGTTCGTAATTACAGAGTTTTTTTTATATTGTTTTCCCAACCTAGTTTTAACTTATCTTGTATAACGAGTTTTTCTTTTTTTTTACAATCACGCGTTAAATAGCGACCTCGTGGATATAGTTCTTGAGATGGCGGAATTTATTGCTAGAATATAAGATGTTCTTTTTATGAATTCAATCAACAGTTGTTTTTCATATGTAATAAATGAGTCGATTTAATTTTCAAAATATCATTTATTTAAAAACATTTATTTAGGAATGGGGTTTTCCCTATTTCCTACAGTTCAGAAGTGGTCGCAAATCCATGTTACACAAGTAATTTTGTTTTTCATATTTCTGTGATTTCATTCAATGTGATCAAAAAAAAGCATGGCACCAAAGAAGAGAAATTCCGATGAAAACGTAATGCAGGTACCACTAGATACAGTTGGTGAATTAGTGAGGGCAGCGAATAGTGCGGTACTCTTGCCCGACCTGCAAAAGTTTAATGGAGAATCTTCAACGGTGGAAGCAAAAGAGTGGTTGCGAAGTGTCGAGAGCCAAGCAACGATTGCACGGTGGGACGAACAACAGAAGCTGGAAACGGCGCGTCGTTTAATGACAAATGCTGGAAAAAGCTGGTATCTGTTAAATGCCGAAGAAATTGAAACTTGGAAGGACTTTCGTAAACTGTTTTATCAGTCATTTATTGGCGAAGAAGAAGTTAGCATAATTGAAAAGTGGGAACGTTTTTCCGCTCGCGTGCAACGAGATAAAGAATCGGTACGTGAATATATCTTGGAAAAGCTTCGATTAGCGAAAGATGTTGGTGCAACTGTGCGCGAATCAAAAGGTGCGGTATGTTCAGGTTTAAAGTCTCACGATTTGGCTAATTATTTGAAAGTGTTCGATTATAAAGTTCCCGCGGATTGGTTAAATCGAGTTCGCGAATTCGAAAGTATTAAAATTCCGAAAAGTGATAATAATTCGAGATCGAAAAATTGGTCGAATAATTCGTTGGCGTCGGCTAAAAATTCGAATAGTGAATCGAATGCAAATAATTTCGCAAAAGAGGCGGTAGTTAACAAAAACGACGAGTCATCTCAGAAGCAGGTAACATTTTGTTATAATTGTAAACAGAAAACGGACCATATTTCTAAAAATTGTCCACAACCAAGACGGCCTAAATTTTGTTCGATATGCAAAACAGAGGGGCATAGTAAAAGAGATTGTTCATCAGGTACAAAGGACGATCAATCAAAAAACAATTCGAAAGCTATTGTGGGAGCAGTTGTGAAAAATTCGTCACCTGCAAGTTTTTCTGATAGTACTGGTCAAAAATATATCAAAACTGCCTATGTTGATGGTAAGCCAGTACCGGAAGCAATAATTGATCCCGGTAGTCGTGTTTGCGTAATGCGTGCATCAACAGTAGTTAAATTGGGTGCATTAGTACAACCATCAAATTCACGAATTTTTGGTGTTGGTGATTTAGAAATTGGTACCGAAGTACTAGGGTATATAACGGCTCCAGTTACTATTGATAATGTTGTGGTAAATAATGTAAACGTGTTAATTGTACCCGATAATGTTTTACCCGCTCCTTTATTAATTGGTCGTTCCTGGACAGAAGATCCAGAGGTAGCCACAGTAAAATGGCGAAACCATTTTATCATTGCATCAGCGAGCGATAAATTGTTCAACGAATTACCATTCGCAGATGAGTCGTGCATTAAGGGTGATTCGGTTATCAATGAGAAAAATTTTATTAACTTCATTCATACTGAACCAGCGGTATTAACATATAATCATTTTCAGTTCGGAGAATCGTTATCAGAATCGAATCGCGAAAAGTTTCTTGCGTTGCTGAATAAATATCGAAAGTGTTTCGCGTTGAATATTTTTGAATTAGGGACAGCTAAAGTACCGCCTATTGAGATTGAAGTGTTACCTGGAAGTGCTCCAGCGGCTTCAAAGCCTTATCGAACAAATGCGGCAGATGCTATCGAAATGTCAAGACAAATAAGTGAGTGGCGCGAAGCTGGCATTGTGGTGGATACCACATCACCATATGCTGCTCCTGGCTTTCTCGTGGGTAAAAAGAATGGGAAAAGACCTGTTTTGATTACCGTAAACTGAACCGCCAAGTAGTGAAAATACACTACCCCCTACCAAATATTGATGACCATCTCTATGGATTAGCTAACACAGTGGTATTTTGCGTTCTTGATTTGGCATGCGGATATTTACAAATCCCATTATCACCGTCAGCCCAAGCAAAAACGGCATTTGTAACACCAAACGAAAGTGGTCAGTTCACTAAGTTACCATTTGGTTATACAAATGCTCCAGCAGAATTTTCTCAACGTATGACGTATGTATGGAGAAATTTGAAATATATTCGAAAATACCTCGATGATACGTTAATCCCAGCACAAAGTATCGACGAGTTATACGGACGGTTAGAAGAAGTTTTAGAGACCCTGCTCGAATATGGGCTAACAGCACGACCTGAAAAATGTAAAATAGCGGTGGAAAATGTGGAGTTTTTAGGTTTTGAAATTGGTCATGGAGAAATTCGACCTGGTGCCCATAAAACCAAAGCAATTGAAGAATTCCCAACCCCCAACGACGTGCATGCAGTGCGCCGATTTGTTGGACTGACAAGTTTTTTTCGACGATTTTTGAAAAACTTCGCAGGCCGTATTGCACCCTTGACAAACCTAACGAAGAAAAATCAACTCTTTCAATGGACCAAATCTCAGCAGGATGCGTTCATTGAAATTCGATCAGCATTGATACAACGCCCCGTGCTCAAATTATTTGACCCAAAGCAGATACCGAACTTCATACAGATGCATCAAAGGATGGTATAGCCGGTATGTTACTGCAACGTAAAGATGCCACCCAACCCTTACATCTTGTATATGCAGTGAGTAAGAAAACTACAGACCAAGAGGCAAAATACCATTCATCGAAAATCGAATTAATGGCAATTGTGTGGTCTATATCAAGATTAAGGCAGTTCTTACTAGGTATCCGGTTCACCATTGTAACAGATTGCCAAGCTTTATTGCATTTAAATGCGCAAAAAACAACAAATGCTCAAATTGCAAGATGGGCATTATTATTGCAAGAATATGATTTTGTGGTTCGGCATCGTAAAGGGGAACTCATGCAACATGCTGATGCGCTAAGGGCTAGTTGTACAATAGCGAGTTAACTTAAGTTAACTCTTACTTCAGAGTTATCTCTGGTTTATATGTTGTACAACACTGGTTTAGGGTGTAACTCGAGTTTAACTCTTATCCCTGGTTGGAAGGCGGTTTAACTCCGAGTTGTAGTTAACTCGGTATTTCATTGGTCAATTTTGTTATCACTTTTATCAACAAAAATTAAAAAGTTAAATTTTAATATGAAGTGAAGTTGCTTATATTTAAAATTTCAATTACATCTCATCACATTTTAAACGTTGAAGTTCAATTGTAATAAGTAAGTTGATAACATGATGATAATATAGATTGTAACAGTGCATATAATAGATATATAATGCAGAGGTATCAAATAAATGTCAACTGTTTTTTAGAATGATGGAATTTCAAGACTTCGATGACTTTGATGATTCCGATGAAGATTATATGGAATTAGTTGTATTACGATGTTTTCCTCGACGTCGTAAAATATTGCAGCCTCGTCGTGATTACTTTGAATGTTTGCCAGATGAAGATTTCTTTCAGCGTTTCAGACTTTCGAAGTCAACAGTGCAATTTATTATCGATAAACTTCGCGGTGCAATTTCATCACCAACTACAAGGTAACCTTAAACTTGAAACTGGGTTGATTTTTTATTGGAATGGCTTCACTCGAGGAAAACTTACTTATGTATCTGGTGTTACAGGAATGCTGCCGTTACCGCAGAACAAAAAGTTTTACTGACATTGCGTTACTATGCTTCTGGTTGCATGCTTGTTACTTGTGGTGATTTTATTGGAATTCATAAGTCTACTGCAAGTCGAATTATCCGTTCGGTGACCATAAAATTAGCAGCTTTAAGATCGCGTTATATCAACTTTCCTGAAACTGCAGCCGAGAGGAGGAAAGTGGTTCAGGAATTTTATGATATCGCAAAATTTCCGCGATGTATTGGGGCGATAGATTGTACGCATATTCGGATACGTTCTCCAGGAGGTGATAATGCTGAACTCTACCGCAACAGAAAGAAGTTTTTTTCAATCAATGTGCAAACAGTAGTGGATGCAAATATGCGAATACAAAGTATAGTGGCTCGTTGGCCAGGAAGTGCACACGACGCTACAATTCTTAGAAACTCTCGAGTTAACAGTAGGTTTCGAAATGGAGATTTTGAGCCTTATACTTTGGTTGGGGATGCGGGGTATGCTGTTTCAGATTATTTACTTACTCCTTTGCCTGACCCTACAAATGAAGCTGAGGCTCTTTATAATGAATCTCAGATTCATACGCGAAATCCTGTGGAGCGGAGTTACGGTATTTGGAAACGACGATTTCCTATTTTGTCGGTTGGAATCAACATCAAGGTAACAACAGCTATTAGTGTCATATTGGCTACTGCTGTGCTTCATAACATCGCATGTTTCTTTGGAGAAAAAGTTCCAAGAGTGAGCGCTGCTGAAGAAGCTGCTATAGAACTGACACTCTTCAGTGCTATACCTTTACCTCCTGATAATGCTGCAAACAATGAGGTTGAGCAAAGACGCTTAACTCCAGCGCAAAACAAGAGAAATAGATTGATTCAGTACTTCAATTCGTTGCTGCTGGAAGTGAATGAAATATAATATTACATTTCATTTATTCCTTTAACTTGATTTCATATTTATACATTTATTTATTTATTTATTTATTTATTTATTTTTTCGTTCGTTTCTGTACGAAATATTAAATTATTGTCATATTTATTTATTCATTTCTTTAAGAAATAAATCATTATTGCTGATGGTCAAGTCTTTATCTTATCAGTTACCACTCAATAAAACCGAACAAATGAAAATAATGAATAATTGAAAACATTGTATATTTACTTTTATAAAACTTGAAAAAAATAAAAACAGAAATTACTATAATGGAACATTCAAATCACATTATTATTCAGTACAAATTTTACAAGATTACTCCAGCTTCTTTTTTAAAATCAACATTTCAATTTTATGTTTTTCCGCTTGCTGAATACACCTTTCTTGTATCTCTTTCAACTGGGCTCCATGCAATGCCTCATCATGCTGCATTTTCAACTTATGTTGCTCTTCCCGGAATTTGAGTTCCTGCGTCATTTTTTGCTCAAACAGCTGTTTTTGTAAAGCAGCTAATTCGGCTTTTCCTGCGGCCCATGTTGAAATTTTATCGTCATACTTTCTCTGCCTCTGTGAAGTTATAGGCGCTAAAATAATCAAGATATCAACAATTATAATACTTATAAACACAAAATATCTGTGGAAAGTCAAGAATTTACTTTTTTGAGTTTGAGTGTTATTATTCTGCTGTGAACTCAAGTCTGTAGATATCTCCACAGCATTGCTTTTCCAATTCACTACTTTTTCAGCTGTATCTATAGAGTAGAAATTGAAGTTAGTTGAAGGCTACAGAATGTAAATTAGAATAAAATTATATAAAAATGTAATATACCTGTCCTTTTGTTTTGGAGGGCAGCAGACTTCGGCTGGCGTAATGGTGGCGTCTTGTAAGGATAAGAACCCTTTTTAGTGGTGATGATGTTGATACCAGCACTACTAGTGCTAGCTTTTGGCTCCCTAGTGTACATATCAACTGCATTTTCTAATCCTAAAATAATTTCCTCTTCGTCGATTCCATGTATATCTAAAAGTAATAATAAATAAAAGAAGGAATGTACTCGCTATCAGTTATAATGAGCATGAAGTTGTTTCATTTTCATTGCCATCCTTTCACCTTTAATAATAAATAACAGAGAACTTAATATATGCTACTGATTAAAACTTACCTTCAATGCCTTCATTGGAATCAAAATCTTCGTCTAAAAGTGCCGTATCACCCTCCATACCAGTCAGCGAGACACCCATGATCTCTTTCATACGTTCATCGGTATCGTTGGTGCCAAAATTCATGGCCTTACCTCCGCCAGTTCCACCCATGTATGAAGACTCATCAGCGTATTTCTTCCTTGCTGAGTTCTTCATATTTTTGAACTTATTTCTGAGGCAATCAGCTGAGCGATGGCGTTGATCGCCACTCAAGCTATTAAATTCTCTGGCAACTTTCACCCAGCATTCTAATTTCTGACTATAAATTAAAATCATGTGGTTAGGTTGGGTTATGGGTTATCACCAAAAAGCATGATAAATAATGTTAATTTTCTTTCAAATTAAAAATAATGAATTTTGCTAACACACTTACTTATTAGTAATTTGGTCTGTTTTTTTGCATTCCAAGATATTCGCATATTTGCTAACTAATTCCGTTAGCAAATCGGTTTCTCTTAGTGAAAAATTAATTCTTGTTGATGACATCACAAAAATTAACAATTAGCAATATATTATTTATAATAATTACAACAGATAAAAACAAACTAAAACAAAGTAATCATAATGCGCGAAAATTGAATTATTATTTTTTTTTTAGGTTTCTTTCCTTGAATTTTTGATAACATTTCCCCTGTCACGGACACTCACGCTGGTTTACAAAACCCATGACTCTGAATGACTTGTACAACTGACCATACTTTAATTCTCAGATTAAAATTAATCTCGAGTTGGGTGATTCGAGGGTTAACTAGATATTGTACAACTAGCCCTAAGTAGAGCCCCAGTTGAAGAAGCGCAGGATACAGAAGCGACAGTGAACTTGGGTGTATTCCAGATCTTAAGTGAAGAAGAAATTATACGTATGTACCAACATCGCGACAAGTATATTCGTAACATCATTGAAACTGAATTACCTAAATCAGACCGTTTTCAACTGGTTGATGGTATATTATATTTCATCGATAAGGAAACGGAGAAAAAATTGTTTGTGGTACCCAAACCGATGCGAAAGGCCTTATGCATCAAACACCATGATTCACTGGGTCATTTCAGTACTGAGAAAGTTGTTGCTCTCATACGAAAACATTACTGGTTTCCTAGCATGCGCAGATACGTGCGTGTACATATTAAAAATTGCATCGAATGTTTATTAGCCAAAGGAGCATCAGGTAAATCGCAAGGTCTCCTAAATCCTATTCCACCTGGCTCTCGACCGTTTGAAACTGTACATGTGGACCATTTAGGACCTTTTACCGAAACGTCCAGTGGTAATAATCACATATTTGTGCTCGTATGTAATTTCACCAAATTTGTCCGGTTATGGCCTGTTCCGGATACAAGTACCGCCAACGTTGAAAAATGTTTACTAGAATTTTTCATTGCATATGGCTTACCCGATAGAATCGTTAGTGATCGCGGCAGCTGTTTTACAATGGACAAATTTAAAATGTTCTGTAATCAGCGAGGAATTAAAACCCATCTAGTGGCAACACGACACCCCAGAGCAAATGGGCAATGTGAACGGGTAAACCGAATTGTGAATGCGCAACTAATAATTTATGCATCATCGTCTGTGGAAGAAACTGAAGATTGGGACAGATTTATTCCCGAAATCCAGCGGAACATCAACCTTTCCATTAACCGTTCCACAGGCCGCGCACCATTCGAATTACTACATGGGTATACGCCTCGTATTTACGAATCAACGTTAGCACGGATTGTGCAAGGTGCTGATGCATGCGACGACCTCGAAATCATGCGTACAATTGCGCAAGAAGAAATCATCAAAGCGCAAGAAAAAATGAAAAATGCCTTTGATAAACGCCACTGTATCGGAGACAACTTAACAGTGGGCGAAATTGTTTTCATCAAGTGCCCATCTACCACCAAATTACAGCCAAAATATCGAGGACCAATGACTGTAGTTGCAAGGGTTGGTGGTGATATTTACCGTATCCAGGATTTACGTCGTGAAGGGACAGCGCAAGGGATGGTAGACTTACACATCTCTCAAATTCGTCCATGGAGGCCAGAAGAGCTCGATGATACTCAAAATGCGAATACAGATGATGATAGCAGTGTCGAGGACGACACAGATTCGCAGAATGGCCGAGTGTAGGAATTATTTTATTACTTTTAGTAATAACGGTATTTTTGTTCGTAATTACAGAGTTTTTTTTATATTGTTTTCCCAACCTAGTTTTAACTTATCTTGTATAACGAGTTTTTCTTTTTTTTTACAATCACGCGTTAAATAGCGACCTCGTGGATATAGTTCTTGAGATGGCGGAATTTATTGCTAGAATATAAGATGTTCTTTTTATGAATTCAATTAACAGTTGTTTTTCATATGTAATAAATGAGTCGATTTAATTTTCAAAATATCATTTATTTAAAAACATTTATTTAGGAATGGGGTTTTCCCTATTTCCTACAATTTATAATAATAAAAGAGTAGAAAACATAGCGTAAGGCAGCACTGATTCGCCTGAACCGCGAAACGAACCGAAATGAACAACAACAACTACACTACGAGCACATGCACATGGCCGAGACATAGAACAGTGGCAAATTAGTTATTGAGCGTAACTCAAAAACTAATTTGTTCGAATTGGACATCTTCAAAGAGCAATTTTGGAGGCAGTTTTCAAGTTTCAAATGGTATGATATCACATAATTATGAATCCTCATACATTATAAGCTTACATATTTAACGCAGTACCATTTGAAATTTGGAAACAAATTTTGAAATCACTCTCTGAAAATGGGCAACTCGAAAAAATTGTCTTTTGATCAATGTCACTGTTGCATAAGCATTCAATGTGCGACATGTTGAAGACGGTGAAGTTAGTATGTGGTTTTCGAGAGTGGTACGTTGTTTCATAGTAGTTAAGCTTGTGAAAATGTAATAATGTAGTCCTACCCATGTTGGTTTAATTCCACACCAAATGAAACATCTCAATTTCCTGCTATTGTTTGCATTGATACACTGTGAGTAATCGATTTAATTCTTGAATACCGATGTCTAACCGAACATACCTTAATTGTTATTGCTTTTCAGTGAATGGCCTAGAACCTGAAGGAGTGAAAAATTTCCTATAAATGCGTGAGTTTGTAGGTTTGGAAAAAAAAATCGTATTCGTCAGTCTCACTACTTACATTACAGATGATGATACTTTTCTTCCAATGTATAGTCAAGATTTAAGGTACCATATTCCAATACGTATTATGTATAAGATGTTTTTGTATTGCAAGTCTTTTTGTCATAGTCATGAAACAGGACATTGTAAGAGCCGCAATGTATTTTGCCTTACATCGTACATTCATGATCAATATCTTGTTTTTGATTAAATGTCGATGTATCACATTGAAAATTTTGTTTTCTTAATTCAGAGAATTTTTTGCTGTTTAATTTTACCAATTGATAAAAAGTAAATATTCATAAATTAATTAATTTGCGGTGTGCGCTGTTAAATAACAAACTGCGTGGGTCGAGAAATGTAAGTCTTACGTATGTTAGCGAATTTTGAAATAGAACTAATTTTCTTTTGTAATTTTATGTTGTAGGTAAGTGATTATGTTATAGAAATCGAGACAGCGACAACCCAGTAACCAGCTTACGTAACGTACTTATGCCCTTCGAAACTATCCTTGAATATGGCGTATTGTTGGAAATAGCAATTGAAAAATATATGAAATGGTAGGCGCTCTGAAACCATGAATAGAATCAACCTATGTACTTTGCTGTTATTTAAAAACATATCGAAGTAGGGTCTCAAACTAAATGCGACAAAAATGTACGTAATGTGTTAACTTCATTATACCCGATCGCTTCATTTAGGTCACTTTGCAGGTATAAAAATTACGTTTCACCACTTCTTGGCCAATTTTTCATCAAACTGGATTTTTTTTTTTTTTTGTAGTAATGTTAAGTAACACCGTCACATGATATTTGTCTCGAAAGTAACTAAAAATGTGAAAGCGAGTTGAATTTTTAGACTCCTATCTAAGGGGGGTATTTTCGCAACAAGGGGGAGGGAGGCGATGACCTAAAAAAAAGATGGACTAAATAACAAACGGATAGTACAAATTTAAAGAATTTATTCAATGTTCATGGACAGAGTTTATGTTATAATAAATACTGTTGTTCCTTGAGTGGGTGATGGTAAATGTATTGGCTGGATGGAAATTCGTATGCTGTGTTACATGCATCAGTCGCATGTCACGATGCTCCATGTATCTGCTGAGGAACCATCAATCCTCGGTTCTTCATTGAGCTGATTTGGCAAGGCGAAACAACCATACGCAGATCGAATAACAACACACAATGGAACACTTGCTTTTATTAGAATTCAATTACTTATTGAATTCTAATATGCGATCAAGTAAATAATTAATTAAATTCCGAATTACTAAGGGAATGGAGAGGGCGAAAAACGTAATGACACTCAAGTGACGCGACCGACTGTAGAGTAGAAAACGAATCCGTAATATTACTCACTGTTGTTTTTGCTTCTGAATTCATGTTGTGAAACTTTCATAGTTTATCGCTCAATAATGACTGAATAATAGTCGAAAAGTTTGATCTAATTAAAACAAAGCGAACTTCGCTCGCGGCCAGCTGTGCGCGAAATTGAAATTGGGTAGATAGGCGAGGTAGGGGGTCTTGAATGCGTGCTAATTCCGTAGGCTATTTTGGGCATGGAATTAGGTCGAAAACTCGCGTTTTTCGACAATATTATTCAAAAAAAGATGAAAAAAAATTAATACTCTTATGCAATTAATTTTAATAAATACCTCGATATAAGCATATTATATGAAAATTTCGTAATGAAACATACTTTTTCATTATTAAAAAAAAATTCTTCTTGAAGTAAAATATACCAAAAATACATTCCGTGCTTTGTGATATGGGACCACATAATTAGCCTGTACACCACGCAGAGATGTACCTACTGGGACATTGTAGGCCATAAAAACCTACAGAAGGAACATCCACCCAGAATGGCTTTTTCACATCCCTTAGGCTTTCTCTGGACTTAATCAAAGAAACCAAGGAAACTCAAATAATTTTGGTTTTACTGAGAATTCATTCATATGTTATGGATGAACCTTCCCGATTTTATACGCCCAAAAATCGGTAAAAACATTTTTACCCCAGGATAGGGTGGAGTAACGTTAGTTTCAGTTAAAAGTGAAATAAAAATTGTAATTCCTTCGAATTAAAATTTACTCACTATTTGACTTTTCCATAGCGCCATTGATTAAATCCTTTTCGCCTACAGGCGATGTCTTTGCAACACAATAAAATGAAAAAATCGACTTTGTCGCTCAGGCCAACTCCTCCACGCGAATGTGGAACGAAAGTCTCTACCCGCAGTATAAAAAACGCGAACGCGAAATCGTGAAAACAATTTTCGTTGAAAAAAAACGCGATCGTGGTATATTAAGTTAACTTCATGCACTATACTAAACGTAATCTAGTATGTTGTCGCCTATGTGAAACTAGTGGCGAGATAGCTGCGCTACCCTAGCCTAGCGGTTTACCCTATATTAAGCTTACAACACAATTACTCCAGGTTCAGGATCAAGGAAATTGTGATGACCGATTTTCAATTCCTTAATGGCCCGCAAAAAATGCATCTTGTCTACGCTGAACAGCAGTACTGTTCATTACTCTTTGGCGGAATGCGAAGTGTCAGTTACTGTCTAGCCTTCAGCGTTCCGATTCGAACCAGATGTGTTGGTGTCTGACTTCTATCCAATCAGGTATCCAGAACTACAAAGGGTGATGGGATGAGATAGTCGAAAATGCCCTCGAGAGCTTTTCGAACGGTTTCTAGGGCAAAAAGTGGGCCACATCAAAAAAAAATTTGACCAAAATTTCAGGCTCCAGTTGCGCCTATTTTCGGAGATATAGGCAAAAACAAGTTTTTCGATTAAAATTTTCTTTTTCGTCCTATTGTAAAGGTGGAAAGTTGAAATTTTATTTATAGTATCTTGACAATAAAAGGTTTTTTCAGTAATTTTTTCAATTTTTTTCGATAAATTTTAAAAGAGTTATGCAATTTTTAAAATTTCAAACCTCCATTTCTATGGCAAGTTTTCGAGGTGCAATTATGAAAAAATTACATAAAATGTATCTTTTACCACCAAACATACCATAAAAATTTCAGAATTTTTGGAGTGGTGCAACATAGTCAAAAAAAATAAAAACAATTGCAGCGCATTATAAACCAAGCGGTTTGGTACTATGCGCGCTGTAGGCCGAACGAACGTTACGCGACGTGTCGTCGCCGCCTTAAAGGTGCATAACAGCTCAACCGATTTTCTCGCGCTTAAAACATTACTTAGGCTTATATTTTTTCCTTTTCGGTTTACTTATAAGTGAACCCTACAAATGATCAAATCAATTAATAGACCTATTCCATCTGTTTATTTGAAGAAAAAAATTCTTTCACCATAAAAACAACCAATATTAAAAAATTATAATGAAAATAATTATATTCTTATTAACATTTTTCTCCTCCTTATTATAATAGCAAGAAAGACTTAGTCTTCCTCATTATTATACTAAGAGGGAGAAATTGATGAGAATATGATTATTTTGATTATAATTTTTTAATATTCGTTAATTTGTATGGTGAAAGAATTAAGATATATCTTAGCTGCTTTGAAAAATGGCTACAGATGCACACGCGACGCGATGCGATGCACTATACCCCTTGAGCGCCAAGTACACTTGATTTGTAAGTATTATTATGTTGTTTTCTAATGACTTCGGATTTTTAAGGGTTGGTAATTTTTGTAATTTTGTATGTTTAAAAACTTTTTAACGATTTTTAAAAATTTGTTTGGCATTACTATGATGTAAAAAAAAAAAAAAACTTGAAACAAAAAATACTAAAAATCCAATTTCATAGGTTCATTAGATTTTAATTTTTGAAATGTTTGCGATAAAACAAAACACTGAATATAAAGACTACAAGTGCTTGAGTAACATTTCGAAACTATCTTTCTACTGTTATCGCGCAAAATATCACCATCAATTACTTTTTGCCCTAATATCTTTGAAAACTTATTCGCATCTTTTTCAGAATTGATAGTTTTTTAAATGTCGCTATTTAAAAAAAAATAAATTACATCTAATAGACTTTTCATTATGGGACATTTTCGAAATTGATTATTTGAATTTAGAATTCATCATAATATATAAAGTCAAAAAATTTTGGTTAGTGTTCTTATAGTGAAGGGGTTAACATAACAATTATAATATTACATGCAAACAGAAGCATGATATGTGACGATTGTTCTGCAAATTGAAGTGGTCTTCCTCGCTATTATAATAAGGAGAAGAAAAATATTAATAAAAATATAATTATTTTTATTATAATTTTTTAATATTGGTTGTTTTTATGGTGAAAGAATTTTTTTCTTCAAATAAACAGATGGAATAGGTCTATTAATTGATTTGATCATTTGTAGGGGTTCACTTATAAGTAAACCGAAAAGGAAAAAATATAAGCCTAAGTAATGTTTTAAGCGCGAGAAAATCGGTTGAGCTGTTATGCACCTTTAAGGCGGCGACGACACGTCGCGTAACGTTCGTTCGGCCTACAGCGCGCATAGTACCAAACCGCTTGGTTTATAATGCGCTGCAATTGTTTTTATTTTTTTTGACTATGTTGCACCACTCCAAAAATTCTGAAATTTTTATGGTATGTTTGGTGGTAAAAGATACATTTTATGTAATTTTTTCATAATTGCACCTCGAAAACTTGCCATAGAAATGGAGGTTTGAAATTTTAAAAATTGCATAACTCTTTTAAAATTTATCGAAAAAAATTGAAAAAATTACTGAAAAAACCTTTTATTGTCAAGATACTATAAATAAAATTTCAACTTTCCACCTTTACAATAGGACGAAAAAGAAAATTTTAATCGAAAAACTTGTTTTTGCCTATATCTCCGAAAATAGGCGCAACTGGAGCCTGAAATTTTGGTCAAATTTTTTTTTGATGTGGCCCACTTTTTGCCCTAGAAACCGTTCGAAAAGCTCTCGAGGGCATTTTCGACTATCTCATCCCATCATGTCCTTTAAGGTCCGGTCCCACCCAACATAATAGTACAGCAGAACCTTATGTCATAGTTGAAATAATGAAAGTTTCTCTCAACTAAATTTAGGGAAAAATATTGAGGAAACCTAAACAACTAAAATGGATAAAATAAATGTAAAAACACATGTCGTCCTTCAACCACATCAAGGCATCACCGATAGATTTACTTATTACTTGTACTGCTAAACGAGTATTCATTTTGTTCTCTTTAAACTTCATATGTCGATCTATTAGTTTAGTTTCTTCTCTTAAGGGGACTGAGTCGGTTTTTGTCGATTTTTTGTTTATTTCATTTTTGAGAATATTTTGACCTATAATGCATTTCCTAGTCCCAAAATCTAATTACATACAGAAGTTTAGTAGGAAAAATTGATTTTCTTTTAGTCAGGAACCATGATTTTTTGAGAAATTAAATTCCTCCAAAAAAATGATACATGTTCTAAGAATCGATTATCCCAATTTTAGATAAGAATCAATTCATAAATTGAAATCATTCACGAATTAGTTTTGAGGAATGGTATTTTTAATAGGAAATTCAAATTTCCAAAAAATTTAAAAAAACAGTTTTTGTAGAAATTTGTGTGGCGCTAAAGGTGCATTTTCCTACTAACATTGTCTGTCAATTTTCATACAACTTCGACCTGATATTTTGCAATTGAAAATAAAAATTCTATCGTGGTAATAAAAAATTTATCTGCACCAGATAATAATGTAATGGAATTGCACACCAGGTTTAGGCCATTTTATAATACATTTCAAACAGTAAAAAAAGTTAGATTACACATAACAAAAAAAACCCTCGAGGGGATTTTGAGGGGACATTGCCCTCCACAAATATTCAAAGAAAATTAAATTTCATCAAATAGTTTTTGAGAAAAATGCACCTAAAGTCCAAAAAAAGTTGTTTTCAGGAGACTTAAAAGAAAATTGAGAATTGTAGAGCAGTAGTAATCCGCTTACTGAAATAATTATTACCCCATTGTAAAGTTGACAATTACAATACAAACCAAAAACATATAAAGATTTCAACAAAGGGCCAAATTAGTAGTAGGAAAATTACAATTTTACAACGATAAATAAAAAAAAATCAAGAAGTCAAGTTTCCTACTAAACATACATACTAACATTGTATTTTAGGCAAAAAATCAAAAAGTTATGCACAACAACAATAAATTGTTGGGTAATAGACTATTAGACTGCATAAGCATAATAGGATAACTGATGAATATAGTGAGAAAGTAAACAGATATGAATTTCACCCCCTATCATATTCCATACACTGTAAGTACTACTGAAGTATTTCGTGAATTTATTTCATTATCTCAAATTTACGAACAAGGGATAAAATCCTAACATATTCAAAGGTTATTAGTTTTGTGTACTCATAAATATAGTAGGAAAGTTAAAGGATATGATATACACTAAGCTAAACACAATCCATATGAGCCTCCAAATAAGTCCTACTTAATCATCAGTAACATTTTTTATATTACGTTGTATTTTGGAACTGAGGTTAAAATGATAACATATTTAAAGGTCAAAACTCTAATGCACTGATAAATGCAGTAGGAAAGTGAATGGATATCATTCTATCACTGCTAAATACCATCCATATGAGCCTTCTCATCACAATCCTGTAATGTTTGTTTATACATAAAAAATGTGTCCTCCGAATATGTTTCCATTCGAAACTTGGCTCCAAATTTTGAGAATAGAATCAAAATTCCGCTTATAGTTTAGTAGGACTCGCACTTTCCCTCCCAGGTATGGTGTACAGTTATATAAAATTCATATCACTTCATATTCCTGAAATGTTTGTTTATATGTAGAAAGTGTGACCCATGGATACATTTTATTTCTAAATTTGACTCCAAATTTTGAGATAACAAACAGTTTAGGTCATGCTATAGTAGGACATGCATTTTCCCTCCTATGTATGTGGTACCTATAGCTATGTGAAATTCTTATCTCATTATAATTCTATTATGTTTGTGTATACATAGAATGTGCGACCCCTGAATATGTTTTCTTCCTAAACTTGGCAGCAAATTTTGAGATGACAAAAACAATTTAGGTAATAGTTTAGTGGGAACTGCATTTCCCATCCTATGTATTGGGTATAGTTATGTGAAATTCATATCTCGTCATAATCCTATTATGTTTGTGTATACACAGAAAGTGTCACCCCTGAATATGTTTTCATCCAAAACATGGCTCCAAATTTTGAGACAACAGAAACAATTTAGGTGATAGTTCAGTAGAACATGCATTTTCCCTCCTATGTATGGGGTACAGTTATGTGACATTCATATCTCATCGTAATCCTATTATGATTGTGTATCCATTGAAGGAATGACCCCAGAATATGTTTCCTTCCTAAACTTGGCACCAAATTTCGAGATAACAAAGCAGATTCATTTGATAGTTTAGTAGGATTACCATTTCCCATCCCAGGAAATTATTGCAACGACCATTTTTGGGAATGTCTGATATAATTTTTTTTTTTCCAAAAGTAAAAATCTATTACTCGGCTCAATACTGGTCAAAAATTGCTGAAATTTTGGTTGTGGAATAGGTTTGACGGCGGATTTGATCTATTACTTACGTTTTGACGGCGTGCCAACGAAAAACCGTTCTCTCATCCAAATCAGTGAAAACCACTGAAATACGGTGAGAATTGCAGCTCAGGGAGGTATCAGTGAAAAAATATTCACTAAAAGGAAAGCAGTTGAAAAAATCACTGAAAAATTAGTAAATTTCACTGAACAATCAGTGATTTTCACTGAACAATAAAAGATATTCACTGAAAATCACTCACTGAAAAATCACTAATTTTTACTGAGCAATCAGTGAATTTCACTGATTCATCCTGTGTTGCAATTCTCACTTAGTTTCAGTGATTTTTCACTGATTTAGAATGAGAGAGCAGTTTCCTCCAAAATTTCAAAAGGGGATTGAGGGAGTAAAAATATTGCAAAAGGTTGAATGATACGCGCAATCGGTAGTGCATCAAAAGTTGTATACCATATCAAAAAGCCCCCCCATCGGCTCCTCATAACTGGGGAGAGCACAAATGAAAATTCGTATGGCACAAACCGGCACAAATGTAGCACAAACCTCACACCAATTTTTATCCCCTACCTTCAGTTGGGGGGCTGGGGAAATGGACCTCAAAAAATCTACTTTTTACGTCAATTAGAGACCACAATAACCGGTTTATGCTGGAAATTCTATGTAAAATCATAACTCACGCCAGTGATGTCATAACGGAATTTTTTTTTCGTTACGTTACAAAACTATGAATAACGTTATTGTTTCGAATATGTGTAACGGAAAATGCTGTAACATGATGTATTCAAAAATAACGATATTTTCAATTTTTCGTTACCGTTTTTCGTTACGTTTTTCATTACAGGCTGATGAAAAACGAAAAATCGCCTGGGTCACTCCCCTGCCTTCCACAAAAAAGAAATCAATGGAATAAAAGATTTTAATGGTGCGAATTGATATGTTAGTTTGTTTAAACTTTAAAGTTGTCAAGTTGTAGACTTGTAGGCAGAAAAATTCTCACAATGAATGAGAAGATTGAATGATATGACGATATGAGCCAGGTAAAACCCTTAAAACATTAAAACAGGAGAAGTTTCAAGAGTTACATTTTCTTTTATAACGACAGAGTGAATTTCTTTCCACTTGGTGACAGTGGGGAAATTGGTGACGAGAGTGATAGTCATTTAGTCACATGTTGAAGTCCCTTCATCTCTGATACTTCCAAGTTCCTAACTAAAAGCCAGATATGATAGTGGTAATTGACGACTTCAAACCGGTCTGAATTAAAATCATTTCATTTTCGACATTTTTGCTCTATTTTCAATGTAGTCGTCATTTTCAATTTTTCTCATCTCTAATTTCAGTCCTTGACTTTTTAGAGTAAACAATACAATACATGCAGCACGAAAAAAAAAACTAAAAATGTAACGAAAAAATAACGGAATTTTTTTGTTATTTGTTACGTTATATTTCCAAAATTTATTGTCACATTATTATTTTGTTACAAGTAAATTTAGTTACAGTTACTGTTCCGTTATTAGTAACGAAAAAAATTTCGTTATTTTCGTTATTCGTTACATTACGTTATTCGTTATGACATCACTGACTCACGCATCCCCCTTGCCGCCTCTAATTGTGTTAGGGAGCTGAAGTTTTTTTAGCCTGATTTTCCAAAGGAAAACCTGGCTATTACACTGTATCGAGTTGGAACGAACGCGGAAAAAAATATACTCAAAATCCGTTTCATAGTCATAGAAGTCCATTACGACCATTTTTGGAAATGTTTGATACATTTTTTTCCCCCACAAAACTAAAAATCTATTACTCGGCTCGATACCAGTCAAAATCGCTGAAATTTTACATTTACGCTGAATTGATAAATAACCTTTCTTATAGTACTTCAAAATACGCACAAAAAATGGTTATAAAGAAAAAACAAAAGATGGTCTCACAGTGTTTAGAAAATGCCACAAATATTTAAAAAAAAAAACTCAATTGATGAACTCTGAAATAAAATTTTTTTTTTACGTGAAGTGGGTTGTCTCAAAAAACGAGGAAGGGTTTTAAAATCGGTCAGAAAAGTTACCTATCCAAATTAATTTCATGACTAAAGTAAACATTGTTGGAATATTTTGTTGGCTAAAATAAACGTCGACCAACTCCGCTTGGTTAGATTTTCGGTTCATTTTGGGCCTATTGTTCACCTGTTAATAAACAATGGGGACCCAGGTCTGGTTAGATTTTCGAGAACGCCGAACACAACGTATAAATTAAATCTGTGAATGGGTACTTAAAGATAAATAGAAATGAACATGAAATTTGAATGACGGAAAAAAATAAACATATTCGACGGCCTCGAATGAGCGTAGCAACACCGCGAGTTATAGTTTTGTTTCCAGAGGTTTCCAGGTTTTTTGTTGAGGTGGTGTTGATGTACGTAGGTTGTGAATTTTTTTATCATTATATGCTTGTGTTTCAATTTGCAAAAAATTTGAAATACAAAAAGAAAGTACATGAAATAAATTATTTTCTTTTGAATACTTTTGATATCAGAGATGAATTTATTTGATTTAAAATTTTATTCACCTAGGTATATTAGAACTGACTCATTTTGTTTCAGGTACCTGTATTATAATATATAATATTTTGTATCAAAATTTCAAGAAAACGTCACGCTACCTTAGGTATATAAATTTACTAGAAAAATTTTTAGTCATCTCGAATAATTTGTACGTCAAGCACTCTGCTTTTTTTTCCTTCTGGTTCTTCGCTTCCCGGACTGCTTGAATGGACTACTCTTCTCTTACGTTGTTTTAAAGTTGCCTTTATTTCTTTAATGTTTTTTAGTGCTTGTTCTTCGAACGTTTGTTCTTCGCCGGGAAACTCGAATGTTTTTTTAGCTTGAGTTGGATACGGACTGGGAATGAAAGAGCTTACATTTTCTGCGAAATCGCATTTTTCAACTCGTATTGCACAATTGTTAAAGTTGTTCTGAACAAGGATCTGGTGGTGCTTCATCCATTCTAATTTACTAATGAGCGCATTTTCCAATAGTTCGTGTTGATCTATCATAGATTTTGTATATATTTCCACGAATTTTTCGTTTGTAAACAGTTCTATTTCCTCGTTCAAGAATTTTCTTTTTTCTGGCGCGATAAAACGGTCTATAAAAATTACAATATGTCTCTTTAAAATGAGACCGTGTGTTTGTGCAATCTTTATCGGCCATCTTACGTTGGTACTGTTCAAAGGAGCGAATCCGTAGAGTGATTTTACTTGTTCGTCTGTTTTTACTTCTTGAGCCATGATTGAAAAATGAAGATTTTTGTAAAATAGTCTTAGGTATAGGGTAGGTATAAAGAATTGCTATGCAACAATTAGGTGCTAGGCAGCAATAAATTTGTGTATTAAGACTTCATGTTTCATCAATTAGGTATTCAGTTTATAATTCGATTCGATAGCGGTAAAAAAAGACGAAAATAATGGAAAAATTCGGTTTCGCTTACTTAAACGCCACATATCCGGAATGGCCCTGTATACTCGTCACTAAAAAAGAGAGCTCATATATAGTTAGATATACTAATCTTCACACAAGTGAAGAATATGAAACTAAAGCTTTTCATAGCTATCAGGCCGCCACGGCAGTGCGATTACTTCAATTTTCAGCCGCTGAAAACCGAAAAACACTTCAAAACGCGTTGCAGATTTTCCTACTGGAAATCGCATCGGCTGACCTCGAAAAAGCGATTGTGTTGTTTTATTACGACGAGTAGATGACATAGAATCATCGCCCGAACCACGGGCTACAAGTGATGTTCCGCAGCAAGCGACAAAACAATTTGTGTGTCCTGGGATGAATTGCGGCGTATCCTACGACGTTTATGGAAGCTTAAGAACTCATTACAAACGGAAGCGAGATGCCGGAGACCCGTTCCACCCAGGACCACTTTTGAAAACTCAGTGTATTCCAAAAAAAACATAATAAAAGAAGGGTTGAATTGAATATAGGCTGTGCTCACCTCAGGACAAGATGAGCAGGACAGTTTTATGGTAGCGCCTAAACCAGCAAGTGAAACTACTTCATAATGCAGGTTTGTCCTGCTGCAGTTCGAACACTTTGCTCCAATGTTTTTTAAGCTGTTATTCAACGTTTCCACATCTAGAAGGATGTATTGCTTTGGATGTGGTGGTCGCCTTTGTGGAACCACTTTTTTTTTATAGACTCTGCCATGTCGTCCCATCCTAAAAAGACAGAATCACACAATAAATTAATTTTTTGGATATCTGGTTAGATGAATTTAATTGAAAAAATTGAACTGGTGAAAATTTTATCCAAACACATATGACAGGGGAATTTTTAGTGCAGTAGGAGGTACCTGAAACTGGAATAACATTATATACGAGAAATATGAGCTATCTAGCTATGTATTATTTTCATATTGAAGTCGGATAAATTTTGAAACTACAGAGTTTTATTACAGAACTCTTCATCAGATAGATGTGTTTTTCACCAGTTTCAAAAAAGAAGAAATAGAGAAACTATTTACATAAGAATGTTTGGATTTTTAAAACAATACATTAGAAGAAGATACAGTTTCACTCCAACTCACCTGTGTAGTTTAACCAACACCTTTGACTATACATTCCAGGACTCCTATACACATAGCGCATTTTCATCCAATTTGAAGCAAAATGAACCAGGGTTATATGCTTGAGGTATTTAATGTGCATGCTCAAATACAGTTTTATAATTCAATGTTCACATGTTGTCTGTTCCCACACAATGACATGAGCGAGCACCAGATTCATAAAAACTTACAAAAAGACGATGATTTGTGCATGGGCATAAAATACCTCGCACATATAACCCTGCTTCGCTTTGCTTCAAATCTTACATACACATATGAGTGTCCAGGAGTGTATAGTCAAAGACCAACACCATATATTTGTTGGAGTACTTTGAATAATAACACAGAGAAACTGCTTAGTTTCATGCTAATAATCATCATTAATCTAGTTTGTTACAAGAAGTCTTTGTAACTTACCTACTGCAAGGAACTGAGAGAAAACACAAAAGCTGAAGAACACTATCAGTAGATGAAACTAAACCAGAAACCTCTGAAACTAAAACACATAAATTAAAACAATATTGATACCTACTGAAACGTATTATAAGAGTCAGAAAAAATGAAACTGTGAGACTCTGCCCTATCACATGAAACTAAAGTGAAACTGAAGTATCTTTGTGGCTGGTTTAATTGGTATTCCACCATATGTACGATCTCAATATCATAGTAAAATTCTACAGTGAAACTAGTGCATCTTTGTGTCTGGTTTCATTGGTGTTGATTTCAGTATTGGTGCATATAGACTAATGAAACCCATCATGGAACTACCCACACAAAAAAAGCAACAACTGATAAATTTTGGGAAACCAGTTGCAACATAGTTCTACCTTTTTACATGAAACTACAGAAAAATACTATAATTTGGGCAATCAAAATATCATAGTAAAATTCTACAGTGAAACTAAAGCATCTTTGTATCTGGTTTCATTCGTGTTGATTCCAGTATTAGTTTCTATAGACTAATGAAACCCACTATGAAACTACCCACCCCACCCTTAAGAAAAAACAACTGAAAATTTTCGGTAAATCAGTTTCAACATAGTTTTGCCTTTTTATAAACATTTCAAGATGAAACTGGAGCATCTGTTTGACTGGTTTAATTAAAGATGGTCAGTATTGTTATGGTTTCATTAGTGTTGGTTTCAGTATTGTTATATGTAGACTAATGAAACTCACTATGAAACTACCCACCCAAAACAAAAGGACAAAACTGAAGTGAAACAAGAGCATCTTGCCATTTATGGACTAATGAGTAATGAAACCTACAATGAAACTACCAACCCAATACAAAAACATGAGCATTTTGCTATATATAGACTATGAAACCAACTATGAAACTACCCATTAGAAGGATAAAAACAAAACTGAGGTGAAACAACAGCATATATATAGACTAGTGAAACCCACTATGAAAATGTTCACCAAAAGCAAAACAACAAAACTGAAGTGAAACAAGAGCATCTTGCTATCTATAGTCTAATGAAACTCACTATGAAACTGCCCACAAAAATGATGAAAATGCAAACTTTTGAAGCCACTTCATATTTTCATAATCAGTTTCACCCCATCAAGTGAAATGTCCAGAGTGAAATTTTTATAATACGTTAAGAAAGTCATAACATATAATATAAATAATAAATAATGAATTCTACCAACTACATTCATGTAGGAAATATGAAAATTACTTACAGTACAGAAAAACTGCTAAAACACCACAGAAATAAGAAGTGCAACACAACTGAAACAAGTACTTTAACAATACTCTGATACAACACAAGTAATCATAATAATATGTATTTTCAAGCCATCACATGTATAGTGGTAGGGAATGATTCAGTGAACCAATCAGAATGTCCAAACCTTGTGATTGGTTGTTGTTCAGAAATCAGTTTCAACTTAGCTTGGCTGTCTCATATGAAACTGATGTGAAACCAGAACGCCCCAAAAAAAAACCAACCTATTTTAGGGAATCAGTTTCAACTTAACTCTACCATTTCATGTCTAACTGAAGCAAAACCAGAGAGTCATTGTGGCTGGTTTCATTGATGTTGGGTTCAGTATTTTTATCAATAAACTAATGAAACACACTATAAAACTACCCACCTAATACAAAAGAACAAAACTGTAATGTAAAAAGAGCACCCTACTATCTCTATGGACTAATGAAACCAACTACCTGTCCAATACAAAAACAAGAGCATTCCGCTATGTATAGACTAATGAAACCAACTATGAAACTACCCATAACTAGAAGATACTAGAGTATCTTAAAAGCGGACTTTACCTATTTATTTAACTTTTTAGACAAAACTATTCAAATTGATTAATAAATCAAAAGTGGATGATTTCGTTCGGAAACAATTCATTTGAAAAGAATCATTTCAAACGAATCGACATCTTATATGAATTATTCAGGAACGACTTTGACAAACCTATTCAAATTTAGTCATGTATTCGCGCAGAAGAAATAAATTATTTCTAGAAAAAGGGTTTTCTGTTTCGGACTGGAATTTAAGCAAAATTATTTCTAAAAATTACGTTCCATTACAATATTCAAAGATACGGCGCTATCAAAAAGCGGGTTTTTCAGTGGACGGGTGGTCTTTATCGAAATCAATTGTTCAAAGATAACCGATTACGCGTAGCCGTCACGCAACAAAAGCGAACTTTCTTGGCTGGCGGGATGGAATATAAATTTCCGACAGCATGAATTTTGATTTTTTATATTTTTTCGTATGATAGGTTTATGAAACTTTAAGTCACGTTACAATTAAACAGATCCAATCATTTATTTCATCACCTCATAAAAAATTTCAAATGAATCGATATCTTGCATGAATCGTTCACGAACGACTTCGACAAACCTATTCAAATTTATGGATTAGCAATTTTATTATTGTTATTTTTTTTTTTTAACAACAATTTATAAATTTTATTCAGTGTATTATAGTATTATTAATAGTTTCTACGATTTTTTCGTTCCGTGTTGAAATTGAATTTACGAATAAATTTACCTCGAGTCTTGTTGCAGCCTGTCAAACGGAATTCAATATAACCGATTTTTGTTTCGTCGATAGTCGAGTTCTTACAAAACCGTGAAATACATTTTTTTTTTGTCTCTTTCAACGTCTATTTTTTTTTTTTTAGATTATTTAACTCACCAAGAAATAATCGAGAAGAAATAATCGAGAATTTTTTGTCCACTTTCCGTCAGAAACCATTTTCTATTGCTATAT
This sequence comes from Phenacoccus solenopsis, assembly GCA_009761765.1. Lineage (NCBI taxonomy): Eukaryota > Metazoa > Arthropoda > Insecta > Hemiptera > Pseudococcidae > Phenacoccus > Phenacoccus solenopsis. The sequence goes on along the minus strand of CM019754.1, from coordinate 27,436,250 downwards.
GAATTCTAATTCCTCATCGAATAAAATCAAACGTGAATATGAATATTCAAAATTATTTATTTACAAAATTAAAAAATCTATTACAAAAAAGAAAAATAACGAGTAATAATATTTGTTAGTTACAGCAATGTCGGAAAAATTAAAAAATAATCATCTCGAATTAAAAATATTCCAAAATAAATCTCGTTCACTCTGAAAAAAAAAATGAATGCTCCATTCAACAATTGCGTATTTTTTTTTCGACCACATTGGCGATGAATCACGACACTAAGTTTTCCTTGTTTTTGCCAAAACATGTGATAATTTTTGAAACACATTTTTTCCCCCTTGTAATTTACCTGAATGTTGAAAATGTTTGGGAATTTATGCGAGCAACGAATCGAAATTTTCGAAGCTTAAACGAACATCGACATTTTTAAATATTAAAACGACGCGAAAACGGTGGCGAGGATGAATACGCAGCTTAATTTATTTTTAAACTTGTGTCTTCGCGTTAAAATATTATTCGAAGGTAATTCAAAAAAAAAAAAAAAAAAAAGGAGCTTATAGAGCAGCGCGAATTTATTTTATATCTTGAAGATACGAAAACCAATAGTAAAATGGAGAATACTCTTATTGTAATAATAAACGTGATTGAATGAAAGCTTATTTTCGTACTTGGAATAAATTTTTTTATCTCTCTGGAGAAATGAATTATACCTACTCTTTTGAATTTTAATTGGCTTCGCGTGATTTGGTAACAAATGACGCGTTGATTAATTAAATATAAGTCGAGCCTGTGTACCAAATGCATGTGCAGAAAGCGACGTGCATAAAAATATATGTATATTTTTGATTGAGTATGATTACGAGAATAGGATTACGATTAGACCTTTTTTTTTTTTAGCCAAATTTTTGTAAGATACGAGGTTATTACAGCCTACTCAATATTGGGAAAAAAGGTCGGGGGAGGGGGGGCAACATTTTTTTATTTATTTATCGTAATCCGAGAGGATTATACTGAATGAGGAAAATATGATTTTGCTCGACGATAAAATGAATTTTTATTGGATTTTAATCTAACCCGGACCATGACAGTTTGAAAAAAAAAATTATTTTACACAAAATTATCTCAATAATTTAAACTAGTACAAGGAGTAGGTAGATAGTATAGGTACCTAGATTACTAAAATTTTGAATTTGAAAGAATCAAATTTTATTTTTAAATTCTATTATTTGATGAATTTACTTACTAATTAAAAATGAAGAAGAAAAATGTAAAATTATATTTTCTGTTTTGCCTCAAAATTATAAAAAATTTAGATTTAAAAAAAGTATAGGGATTTTATTGTTAATCGTAACAATTTTTTATTCAATTTTTTGAATGGCCGAAAAATTTTGAGTAAAAAATAAAAAACATCTCGATAACTTAGATAAAAAAATCATTTCTTGTGGTGCTAAATTAATTTTCTTCATTTTGCCACTTCGTGGCCCATTTCGTTATAAATTCTTTCATCTCTTCCATCGCTTCTGCTCTTCGACATTTCGTTGGGGTTCCTTCTTCTACACCCGAAGACGATCTCTTTATTGGGGTTTTAGTGCCCGAACATATGCTACGGTCGATCCCCACCTCCGATTCTCCTCCGTTTTGTACCTGAAAACAAATATAAATATAAATAAATTATACAAATAAATAAAATTAAAAAAAAAAAAGATCATTCAAGTATTAGCATTCTTTGAGTGTCGTTACTATAGGCCACTCCATGTTGATAGAAATTTTAGTTTTTGCGTGGATAGTTACTTCGACGTTGCCCGTGTAGGACGTACTGAATGCAAGCTGCAATATCAATACGTCTTTCACCTTGACGCCTGTTAACTCCCCGCTCCAAGAATTTACGGTTAGTGGGAAATGGAAGGCATATGACTTTCACATGGCTAATCCCTATCTTGAGTAGGTACATTTTGAGTCCTACTAAACCACTGACCAATTTTTTTTTGCCATCTCTGCATTTTTACCCAGTGTCAAAAAGACAAAATATTGAATGCTATTGCTTTGTGTCTACAGATAAGTGTAGCAGGAAAGTGACAGGATGTGATTTTCACATAGCTTTAACCCATCCATTAGAAGTACTAGGTTAGTCCTACTAAACCATCAAGTGAATTTTTTTTGTTGCCTTTAATTTCAAAATTCCCGTTAAAATAAAAACATTTTTGAGGATTACACTTTTTGAGTACAGATAAATTTAGTAGGAACTCTATGGGATATGATTTTCACATTCCTATACCCCTTTCATAGTATGTGTAGTGTGTGCCATTTTAATTATCAAAAATAGATATGTTTTTTCCTACCTCAGAAATCGGAATCTAGTTAAAAATGAAGAAATATTCAAAGCTAATACTTTTTGTGTACCGATAAATATAGTAGGATTGAGATATGATTTGAATTTTGCAAATCCAAACCTTTATCTATAGTAGATACTTGTGAGTCCTACTGCACTATTGGGTTAATCTGTTTTTTTATTTCAAAATTTTGAACAACAGGCAAAAAGAAAATGTATTATAAGGTCAGGTTTCCTGTATATGGATAAACTTAGTAGGAATGTGGAGAGAAATGAATTTCATTATTATACCTAATCCCCATCCATAGTATGTTCATTATGAATCCTATTAAACTATTTGATGAATTTTGTTTGTTATCTCAGAATTTAGAATCTGAGTTGAAAAGAAAATATATTCAAGGTTTATACCTTTTGTGAACCAATTAATGTAGTAGGACATAAAAAGAATTTGAATTTCATATGGCTGTATCCTAAACATTGTACATATAGTGTGAATCCTACTAAGCTGTGAAGTGAATTTTTTTCATCATATCAAAATTTGGATCAATTGTCAAATAGAAAATATATTCAAAGGTAACACCCTCTATATATAGATAAATGTAATAGGGAAGTGGCTAAATCCCAGACATATTAGGTACAATGTAGTACCTACTGATTTATGAAGGATATAAATTTGCCTATCTTTTCAACTTTGTTCCTTCGCTGAACTCACTCTACATTTTTGATAATATCACTTGATCATTCATTTCTTTAGTAGGAGTTCATTCTGATTTTTCCAAGTTATCTCCACATGTTTTTTCAAATTCTCTTATCAATTCCTACTAGCACTTTGATTTTTTAGTGATGTCCATTCAAGGAATTCAGGAGACTCCGACTCATCTTTTTTTGAGGTAACTCAAAAATGCGTTTTTTCAACCCAACAAACCGACTCAGTCCCCTTAAGCCCTCCTCTTCCTCATTTTCCTGATGCCAGCGTATGTAATCCCATAATATGCACTCCCTTATTTTCATCATGTAATTGTCCTTTTTCTCCTTTTATATTTCGAAGCAATTTTATCATGTGTTGGGTCGGGATAAATAAATGTAGTTTCACTTGTTGTAGGGTGTTGGAAGCAAGCTTTGGTATCTTTTGGTAATTAAATTTTGTACCAAGTGAATCGGATTGCTATCTATCGCTTCAGTGTACAATTTTTCGTTTCAAATCACCTTTTCGTTCACAGAGGTTGTATTTCTGTATAACTACAGACAGCCAAATTGTACCTATAGCATCCAAGATTGGTTCTGGGAAGACCTGGTACCCAGTCGATCACAAGAATGGAGGAACAGTGTTAGAATAAGTAAACACCAATTCGTTGACAACTAAAAGAGTTACTTTTAATTACAAAACCACGTTATCGTAAGACCACAAAAATACGCTTATTATTACAAAGATCCGTTTTACATTATAATAATGATAATAGTATCTCAATACCAACTGCTCTCCTTTTCATTCATTGCACAGTTGGAGACTAGTTGATCATGATGACGAGGTCAGGTAAAGGGCCGAATTTGAAATGTGCTAATCGCTGGCAGTTCCGGCCGCTTCATAAGGTTCTCACACATTGCAATGTTACATATATATCGTCGGTGGCGCGTTTGATACCTCGTATGTGCAAAACACAACTTTTTTCAGGAGAAGCAAAAAACTACTTCATGTAGATTTAACGGCAGATAAAAATTAGAAAAAATTTTTTTAAGTAACTTTTCGATTGTCTTGATAGATTAAAATTGAAATTTTTACCTACGAGGCTGAATTCGGCTCTTTATTCAGCATTATGTAAATTTTATGCACATAAGAGGTATTATGCTTATACATACGAGGTATCAATGCTGAATTAAGAGCCGAATTCGGTCTTGCAGGTAAACATTTTTCACAATAAAATTGCAGAAACCTTCAATATTTTTTATTTTTTTGTTAATATAAAAAATCTCTTTAATTTTTTTTTTTTTGTTTTATTACTGTAAAAAAATACACGAATGTAATGTAGTACACAATTGTATTACAGAAGATATTAATCCAAATGCAATAGAAAAATAAAAAAAATTAAAATTAAGTAGTATGCGTTAGAGAATCGTAAAATTTGTGATGATCCTTTGGAATTACCGATTTCATCTCTTAAAGATGGGGAAATTTCTTTTTTTCGATGGGAATTAGTGCTCTGTACACAGTATCTACATTCTCGATATTGGCTACACCTGTTCTTCTGATGGGAATAGGAACAAAATTATCTGTGTAGTCCAAATCATACTAGATCAATCAATTCGGCATGTATTTCATTTGACGGATATCGACCACAACGGGGTCACCTCCTCTCTTTCTAGGTCTAATTGATGTTACGTTACATCTTGATTCAAAATTTTTAAAGAAAGAGTAGTCGATACTACAGTGCTTATATATTTCATGGGGTGCATTATTCAGAAGTGAAAGTTTTTGACAGTTTTGCACAGTGGATCGAAATAGATTTTTAATTAGGGCACCCCAAAATCTTATCATATTATAAAAGATATGGTAAGGTCTGTCACTTCGTTCTGAGCTTATCTCTAGATTTACATCAGTAGGTGGTCTTCCTTCATAAATAAAATAGTCGCACAGCTTTGGTTAACAATTGATATAAACAAATACTAAACAGAATATAATGGAAAATGGTATAATTCACCTCTAGATATAAGTTAAACTGAGAAGTTCCAACAGTAACTGTGATAGTAATCTAGCTGCTCAAATCATGATAATCAAATTTTGTGCTTCTCGAGCTCTCCACTCAAGTCCCTTCTTCTGTTTTGTCCAATCATTATTTTAAAACTTACTTATATTTTTAATTTTCTCATATTTAAGAAGAAATAAACAAAAATTTATTTATGATTAGGTGATGATTATAGATTTCATGAAAAGTCATTATCTGACGCAACATACGGGTTCTCCCTGTCGTCGTTACACATGAAAAAAAATAACATTACCAGCCATTTACAGATTTTTTTCTGAAGGAAATGTATATTTTACCATTTCTTGATTTTTGTATGATTAGCCAATAATAAATACATTACACAAATACATTGCAAATTTGGAATTTGCACATTTATTTTTTTGGGTTTTCATTATTAGTAATTTCTAATATCAGTTTATTTTATTTCACTTGTTGCTGGGGTTTAGGGATGTGCACCGGTGCACCACACCACAGTACCACACTTTTTACAATGGTTCGACTCGACGGATCGACGCATCGCAAATCTATTTTTTAACAAATTAATTACATTTCAAACTTCCAAAAAATAATTATTCATCCTTTTTAAATTTTGCATAATTTCCTTCATTTTTGAAAAAGTCCCTCCAAAATCCCATCGAACTTTCAAAAATGTCAAAAATCCCTCCCGGTTGGTAAGCCTGATTCACTTCTATCCCCGTTCGTAGCGGAATTAGCAAGTTTGGTTCCATATTTTGTCGGCAAACTGGACATGCTCTGTTGATTGGGTCTTCCAACCACGGTTCAATTCAATGTGTATGGAATATGTGGCCACACCGTTCGGGAACCATTAGCGGGGCGAGCATAGTTTCCAAGCAAATCGAACAAACTGGTGGTTGATCGTCCATTTTTACGATGAAAAAAAAAAATTATGACGTAGGAACACGTGTTACAATTTAATATTTACCGACTTTGTGTGTTCAAATTTCATTAACGTTATGTTCTTGTTCCTGAGTGCGTGTTGATGAACACTTTTGATTCAATTATTCCTTACTATGTCCCTAGTGAGCTTACTTTATAAGACAGCCTCTTTTTTTCTATATTATTTTGTGATGAATAAAAACATCCCAATATGAGAATAGCCAATGATGTCGACAATTAAATCATATATAATTACAAGCATCTGTCGAGAGCATAGGACTCTGATGTCATACCCTCCAATAGTTGATATTGTTGTACTTATGTGGGCATTGTCGTACTGACAGTACAGGAAGCTTTTCGATTTCCAGAAGATAATATGCCCGGCCGTTGGTGTTGCACATACTTGCATTTTATTGATTCCTCGGTTTTTACCAACCAGTCATCAAATTCTAGACAAAAAACAAGGAATGTACGGTTTTTATAGATATGTTTCACAGAAAGGCCTTAAGCCACCAATAAAAACACTTATACCGTATTTCGAAAAAAACTTCTTTTCTCTTTCTATGGTGCAGTTGTGAGCTAACCTCATATGTTCACGTGATAACTGATGATGTGATAATGTAGTTGAACAAAAATAACAATTGATACGATTTTTAGTTGAATTACCTTTAGTATTTTTATGAAAACGAGAGAGATGTTTTGAGTAATAGGATTTTTTGAATAAAGGAATAAAGAAGAAATTGACATCTAATTCTTATTTGTGTAATAAAGGAACATTACAATCGTAATAACTTCCCCTCTGGGCGAATTATAGGCAACAATACGCAACTTTTTACTTGGTGATATCGGAGTCAGATGCTCGCTTGTACATAATTGGTTTCTTAGTGACACCTGGAAAGTGTAAATATTTTGATCAGTCATACTAAGCGTTCTTCTAATTTGGCATTCTAATTCTGAATTCAAGAAATGAGCCAGTTTGTTATCTGAGTTGGATCAATAGAAAACAGTGAAAGATTGTATTTTTTTTAAATTCATCAACAAAAAGTATAGTTACTAATCCCTTGTTGTAATCTGTTTTTTATTATCATTTTCTTTTTGAAAAAGCAACCATGAGATTACAGAAAACTTCGGATAGTAGAGAGTGTTTCAGTTGTCATACTCTAAAAAAAATCACGTGTAGAGCTGAGGTGATCCTCTTATGATTACATTTGTTCGGGAAGCTTTCGAATTACTTTTGATCTGAGCTAATATGATAAATTTTTATTAAAGTGCGATAAATTGTCTATACTAGATATCTAGTATGCACTCGAGCATTTTAATTTGAAGCAATTCTTTAAGGACGCTTAATGGAAATGTTATTTGTGTCACATTCGTAACGCACACTCTTGGTTTTTGGTGTTGCGCCGAATAATAATACCTGTTCAAATACATGGCTGTTTGTTTTAGTCAGAATTAAAAACTCAACTTGCTTGTTTTGCTACAGCGTATAGAATATTGAAGCGCACCTTCATGAAGGCTATATGTCTCACTTGCAACTCAAATTAGTAATGAGCTTGAAGGAACCTTGGGTTCCGAGCTAAGCAGAGGCATCGTCCTCGAAATGCAATTGTAAATGTGCGAATTCTCGCTATCATTTTTTTACTCGTTTCTATGTTGAGACGATGAAAAAATAGCCATAGCAGATGATGTGGAATTTAGTAGGAGATTACTTATGTCTCGTTTGTGCTACATCACAGTTATGTATTAATTTAATGTTGGAAAATAATTGATATCTAACTGTGAGTATAACGAATGTAGTTCTGGTTTTCCGAAATAAATGATCATTCTTTCTCACCTGTGGCTCCATCGCGCAATTTGAGTAATATATGTGAATGTTTGAACGAACACAATAGTTTCTAAATAAAAAAAATAAAAATAAAATGCGTATAGACAGAAAAAGAATTGAAAATCACTGCTTTAAAAATAGAGATGTATTACGAGTAATCATATATTGTATGTAAGCTGCACTTTGTCGTGTACGTGATAGCTTTGTAGCCTATGACCCCAACTATAACAATAGCGGCAGGTACCATGCCTGATCTATTTCCTGATATAGATATAATAAAGCCCTTTACTGGATTTTCGCACACTTCAGCCCAATCTATTAACGATGAATTTATGATGACAAAAGAAATAAAAAATTCTCAAAGTAATCTGGTTGCGAATTCAAAAAAAAAATGAAGAAATAAAATAAGAATGAATTGTAATAAGAGAAAAAATTATAGTCATGCAGTAAAATTGTGTTATTGTGAATAACAAATTATAGGTGAACTAACGAACAAGAGAAAAAAGAAGTTTTCATAGAAAAAAATGAACTGTCATGTTTTCTTTGGTCTGTTAGTGTATTGAAAAAGTTCGTATCTACTCAGTAGATGGATTTTTTTTTTTGAAGAAGTATCAAAAATCAAGGAGAACAGAAAATAAACTAAAAATAGAAGTTTTCATTAAATACATAACTTTCACATTTTTTCCTACAAAATGATATATTGCAAGAACTCAAATTGAAGAAGGAAAAATTGATGAAAAATGTAGAAAACATTTTTCTTTAATATCATGTTTTGTTGAAAAAATTATATTTGAAGAAATGAAAAATTGTAAAAAATACTGTAAAAATATGTAGAAAAAATCTAAGCAAAAAAAAAGAAAAACATTATAATGCTTAGAAAAAATCATTGTTCAAACATGAAGCCAGGAAGCAGCGAGAAATATCCTTAGAAAGAATCTTAAGGTTAATGAAAAAATGAACAAATAGGTAAAATTTTCAATGCAATTGATTTTTATACGTCGTTTAACATCATACAATGCATTTGGAAAATTTATTTTAAAAATAACAAAAAAAAAAAAAAAAATTGAAGCAAAAAACAAAAGTGCGTAAAAAATCATATAAAATTATTAAAAATAATGATTGGACAAAAGAACTGCACTTGAAAATTTGCTGGCCCGTGATAGTTAGAAAATACTTCTATATTATGTTTTCCATGCTTTTTCAAGAAATTGAATAAAATGAAAGCGGTACATAGTTATATAATTGTCTCAGTTTCTGTTGATTATTTTATTTAGCAACATAAAATATTATGTGAATTTAATTTCTTTGTGAAAAAAGAGGGCTTTAAGTTAAAACATACCCTTTATTAGTTTTTAGGAATATTCCTGCAAATGGTCGCTTACTTTTCATTTTCTTTCTAATGTTCTAACTCATGTTTTCCATTTCTTTTTCAAAAAGTTAAATAAATGAAGAGGTACATATTCATATAATCATCTTACTTTTATAGGTTGAACACAATGAAGGGCGATAACCTATCTAATTCTAATAATGGAATGTTACGTACCTTTCATTCTTCTGAGACTCTTATGTAGTCGCGAGACTACGTTATTTAATTAAAAATTTCGATCTAATATGGGGTGATGCTCCTACCTATGGGAGAAGACCTGTTTTAAATTCATACCCCTACCTATATGTGAAGCTACAGGCGATGAATTGCCACGGCTTGAGACTATGTTATTGACTTTGCGCTTAGGCTGCGATAAATCGCATTATCGCGGTACACCACACGAATAACTAGAAAAATAGCAAAACTTACCAAACTTTCTGAAGAATCCGGAACAGAAAAGAAAAAAAAACACACAGTGCACAAAACTGGTATATTCACCATATAATACTATAATAATTACGTTGCTGCTGCGAGATTTCGCGGCGGCTAATCGTAAAATGCCGGAAAGTAATTTTGATTCAAATTTAAAAAACTAAATATATTTCTTTTTGACCTCATCTATATATTAGTGTGCGAGTGCGCAATTTTACAAAAATGTATAATGTATGTATATATTTAATGATGAATGAATGAGTAAATAAAGAATAAATGTATGAATTAATTTATGTTGAATAAATGAATTAATGTTGATTTGTGTGACTACATTGGTTAACTCAAAACTTGACACTTCAAACATTAAACCCGACAAAAAAGATTTTTGTTTCATTGTATCTCCCAACTTATAATAATTAGTGAAGAGCTTCTGTTGCATATCAGTTAGAATCACTTCTGAACAGTTGAACCTAAATAATCAGTGAAGAGCTTCTGTTGCATATCAGTTAGAATCACTTCCGAACAGTTGAACCTACATTCACAGTTCTCAATTACTTTGATTTGCTTTGCTGGTATAGCTTTTTGTTTTCGATTAACATATTCTTCTCCATGAACGATCAGCTTTTCTCGTCATTTTCGTGGTACAATAAAATTTTCCTCTTCATTTAGAATAGGTGTTTCCTCTGGCTGTTGGGAAGTAGTGGGGTTTTCAATTAAAATTTCATTTTCTTGATTTTCTACATTAATTGGCATTAATTCTGGCTGTTGGGTATCTGTAGCTTCTTCATTAACATCACTAATTTCAACAATCTCTTCTAAATTCTAAAATAGTTTAAAGGATTTTAGGAACTGTTTCAATTGATGCGCATTAATATTATAAAAAATGCTTTATTATACGGATACTCACCATGTCACCAGGTAGATTTTCATTATTACTGTATAAATAATTTTCATAAATTGAATTTTGAGTTATTAATTCGTTTTTGGCCCAAACTTCAAATTCGTATATACCGTTCCGTATCAATAATGAATTATAATAAATAATGAATAATTTTGGTTGAAATACCCAGTACAATAAGTTACAACCAAAGTGCATTAAGTGAAATAGAATTATTATTCTCATGACATACCGATTCTACTAATTCCATTATTGGTTCAATTTCGATGTTATCCACAACTATACCATCTCCCTCTGACAGCATCATTAAGTTTGCACAATTTTTCTCTGGCTGCTCCATTCTAAAAAAATTAAAATAATTCACAAAACCTCAAAATAATTAATTATTTTTTCTCATCAGTAATCACGTTTTCAGCTAATACAACAATGCATGGCAATGGAATGCAAAGAATAAAAAGACGTAATGCTACAGCTACAGGTATTGTTTTTGGACATACAACCTTTGTTTCCAATAACGATTGTAACACAACCTATGTTTATTATGGAATAATTTTGTACCAAATGTGGTATAGACATATAACCTATGTTCACAGTGTAGAGCTCACTGAGAGCTGTCCATTGATGTATCACACTAAAAATCGATATTTTGTGGACATATAACCTTTGTTCACTAAGGTATTGTTATGAGAGTAAAATGCAAGAAATGATTTGTTCATACTTTTGCCAATGAAATTCTTTTCTGCCTACTCCTGTCCTCTTATTGTGAGCAATGGTACTGAGATACGTTTTATAAAGAGTTTTCCAGCGATTCTCTATCTGCAATGCTGATGAAGAATAGCTGAAATCCTCAATCTTTTTTCATTCTTCTACACATTACATAGATTCTATAGGTAATCCACACTTTACTGCATAAAAATTCGGTCTTTAGTGATGAGTAATTCTAAGGACTTGGTCATAAAAGGTAGGTTTTAACCTATTAGATACAAATAGATGAAGGTTTAATTTACAAGGTAAATTACATTTTAGTTCATAGATTTCAAGTAGTGCGCCGCTTTGATCAAGGAAAGGTTGTAGGTATCTGTGTCCTCATTAAAACTATTGTGTATATATTTAGAGGTTTCTCGTTTGGCTCTTTAATGAGATTTTGAGAAAAAGAACTTGAATTTTCGTTATTATCAGGCATAATTGATTTAAGAATAGGAAAAAGTTATAAAGAAAAAATTGCTGAACAACTTATCTGAGAATTCCTGATGCTGTCTGAAGTCTGACTAATCACAGAATATGGTCGTTGTCTGAATGGTTATAGGATCTAATTGCTGTTCAAATGGTTACAGTATGTGGTTACTATCCAAATGGTTACGGTATGTGGTTGCTGTCCGAATGGTTATAATATCTGATTGCTGTACGAATGGTTATGGGATATAGTTAGTGGTGTCCGAATGGTTACAGAATCTTTAAACGCGAAAGAGAGCTTATAAACCGGACGTTATTAAATAAAACTTGCGCTATAATTTTAGTTGTAAATTTTCCAAAAGGTTTTGGGGAGAAGGTATTTTTGCTGCTGCTTATTTAATTAATTGATGTCCGATTCATTCTTTACCCAAAATAAAAAACTCTGTACCAAGTGTTGAAAGGATGTAAACCAAATATTATTAATTTATGAGTAATGAAAAATCAATTAAATGCGTTTTGGTTGATTATTCGTGTAATGGTTATAGGCTTTATAATTCTAAAAGCAAATGCATAATTACAGGGTGGGGCAAAAGTCAGTTGACAAATTTGCACAATTTCAAAAATCAAAATTATATTTTTCAAGTTAATAGAAAAACGTTCTTCAATAAAAATATTAATGTAAAATGTTATGTAAGGAGATGTTCGAAGTGCTTTCCATCCATTTCAATGCATTTCGCATAACGAGACTGGTTGGATCGCACAATACGATGAAGTAATTCCTTATCAACATTGATTAAATCGAATTCCATTTCGATAGCTGTGTTTAAATCTGCGATTGTTTTTGGCTTGCCAGCGTAGACGCGGTCTTTTATTAGTCCCCAGATGCAAAAATCCATCAAGGTGAGGTCGGGTGACCACGGTGGAAAATTTACCCGTCCCATCCTACCTATCCAATCAGGAAAATTTTCGTTCAAAAAATTTCGGACTTCCAATGAAAAATGCGCTGGCGCCCCATCCTGCTGCAATGTAATATCGACACCAGAAAATCGCTCATCTTCATTGAGAAAAACTCTTAATTCTATCAACAGTTCTAGATAAGTTTTACCGTTAACGTTATTCTCAAAAAAGAATCACTCCACATAATCGAATTTGGGAAGTTTGAATCAGCTTCTGCCATAATAAGGTACCATTTGCAGAACTGTTTATGGAACTCATAATCTGGTTCTTGTAATTCTTGCAAAAGGTGAGGGTGGTACACTTTCAGTTGAAGCTCATGCGTAATACGACGAAGAGGTCGACGAGAATGGGATCTTCGATATTAGCTTGCGCCACGAACATCTTGTTTTCTTCTGTGCGAGCAGTGCGTGGTCTACCACTTCGTGGTGCATCTGCTACTGTACCAATTCGTTGAAATTTTTGATGGAGTTTATGAACATACGCACGTGAAGGTACAACAACATTCGGATATTGTTGCGCAAACATTTGAAACAACGTCTCGTAATCCGCGTGAAGACAGTAGTAATGCGTTAACAAAAAAACACGTTGAGGCATATCGTACTTATGCCGCTGTTCTGCCATCGTTAATGTTTAACACAAAGCCTTTGAGTATATATCTCCTGAAGTGATAGAAATAGCCGATTTCGCTATATGCGAGGGTATAGCGTTAGAGGGCGCTGTTCAGTTATAGTTGATGCCCGGAGTAGTGCGATAACTTGATAAGCTGATGAAAAATCCTTAAAAACTAAAGTGAAAGTGCATAAGTAAAGACTTTTATTTGTCAAAATTTTCTTATTTTCATAATTATTTTAGTTTGTATTTATTGATTAATCATATTTCGATCTCACTAAAGGCCAAACAATCACGGGAAGTATTCAATATTCATGCTTTAAATAAATAAGTTGAGAATTTTTATTTCTGAACTTGATACTTCAGTTTTTTTTTTTTTTTTTTTTAATTTTATTTCAGGTACATGTTTTAAGCATTGAAAAGAAAAGAAAACAAAATTCAGGCATTTTCTAGATTTCAAAAAGTTTTTTTCAAATTTCCATTTTCAAATGTTTTGAACTTTTGACTTAAGAACTTGAGAAGTCCAGGTCGTCAAGGGCAGTGATGTCAAAATGCGCGCAAATAAATTTCTGTGCGCGCATGCGCGCATTTAACCGAGCAATATCTCCAATTTGTTACTATGTTTAAAAACAAAGGTCGGACAGATGTTCCCAGCCATTACGCAATATATGAACAAATTAGAAGCACCTGTAGATAAAAAAAAGATGTAAGCAGCCATGCTGCATTACTGGAGCTAAGTTTTTCAACTTGGGCTTATTCTGTTTTAGAAATAACGTTCCTAAATCATTCATGACTACAGGCCACACCCAATACAAAGTCTGAAAACCCCTTCCATATTCCTTCTAAAACTACTTTAGAAGTTGAATTTGAAACAAATACAGCATTTTTTGCCATAACAATCATATGAAGTGTAGCAGTCCCTATACAGAAAAATACTAGTAGTTTTTGTGTTACTACTAGTATTTTTCTGTATAGGACATGTTTCTCAAATTATCGTAAATAGGTATTTGAGGCGTTGAGGTTCCTCCAATTATCATCAAATTGTTATGATCTACCATTTTGAATCTACTTTGATCCTAACTAAAGATTAAAGAGGATATATTCTAATCACCAATTAACCCCACACACAAAGTTTGATCTTTCAAAGTTGATTTGGCGAGGAAGAGGAAATATAAAAGATTTAAGGTATTTCATGAGTGAAAACTTTTCCAAAAAACCGTTTTTGCTCCAACTCCTCTTAAAATACACTTAGGAAGCTGAAATTAGATATCTTGGTGTCCGTGACTCACTCTTTCATATGAGATCAAAAACAAAAAAATTGAGTTATTTGTCCCTTCTCCAGCCTCTCTCAAAGTTTGAGTAATCCACAACTTTGAATTTTTTCTCTAAAACAAAAAGTGGTCTTGATAGATTTATAAGAGTCTCTCACTAAGTTTTGAGCGAATTTCATAAATATCTGTCAGTGATACACGTGTGGAAAAAATATATACATATAATTATATCAAATCAAAAAGTTGGGCATTTGCCAGATGATTACAAATGGCCAGAAATGCAAAGATTTGAAGATTCTACGCTATCCCGACGCCTCAACTCTCCTTCCCAAATTAGGCAGGCTGTAATAGCTATCGTTGTTTGAAATTGACCGAATAAATATAATAATAATTTAATTAGTGGATTTAGTACCATAAAGTATACAGAGATCACAGCATAGGGTATACCATTCAGCTTATAGCAAGATTATCTGTAATAAGATTATAGCTTTTCTTAACGCTATATTCAATATCAGCTTCACTAGACGTGAATTTTGATATGCAACACGACTTTTTGAGCATGCGCGCAAGGAGGCCGAGCGCATGCTCGAGAATGCGCGAAAGCGCACGAGCATGCTCATCTGAGCATGCGGATCTTGACATCACTGGTCAAAGGTAATGGCTAAATGTGAATTTTTGAATTTAATTTTCATGACTTCAATAGGGAGACCTCTTGATGGTAAATATAATTATTTTAGCAAAATCAAAGTGGATAGAATAAGTTGACTTATTTGAATTTGGTTACTACTCGTGACAGGTGTTTGACGACAATTAAATGAATGAAGAATGTTTGCGTTCTCCATGCTTGTAATTTTCATTTTTCATCCTTTGGGAAACTAAATTTACAATATTCATTGCAATTATTTTTCATTAAAAAAATAGTCATGAATTATCTCAATTTATCTGCCATAATATTGTGCTGTACTGCCTGTACCTACTTGAATAAATTTTCTTTTTTACCACAAAGTAAACAAATCCGTTTGTAAATCATTATTAATTAGTAATAAAGTAATTTACGTAATAAAAATAATTTCTTTCACATAAAAACGCGGGTAAAAAACAATGATGATAATATATTATGAATTATGATAAATGTTGATGATCTTTCGGCGGGCATCAACTACAACTGAAAAGCGCCCTCTAACGCTATACCCACTGAACTAGCATTTCTATCACTCCAGGAGATATATACTCAAAGCACAAAGCATATATGTAAACTTGTATTTGACTAAACATCACATCTTGGTTGCTATAGCAACGATCTACTGCCGCGCGTTCGTTGTAGTAGTGGATTAGGAATGAAGCAGGACGGACCTAATTTAGGAAACCTTGTTAGTTCAAGTAAACTGAACAATACCCTTTTACGACATATCGAACAATATGGCACACCAGTTTTGAGCTATTCTCTCCTTGGAAGTGATAGTATTAAATGTATTAAGTATTACGAAAATAATCCTTCGATAAATGTGCTTTATGATGCTGAAAATATAATTTATAATGTTACTTCTAATTATTCCGAAATTTTAAAAAGGTATGACAAAGTTCAGTAGAAGCTTGCGATATAGGATGAATTACATTTGTTGGGCAAGAATAAAACTGAACTCTTGTCAACAAACCAACTGATAAAAATATAATTGGTTGTAAATGGGAGGTTGCAACTAATTTGGGAAACTACATAATTTGTTATAATAGATCGACAATCAAAACATATCGATGTAAAATATCATTATATACGTTCCAAAATGAATAATAATGAAATACAGCTAAAATATATTACAACATTAGCAGATATTCATAAAAATACTTCCAGATGTTTTATTTAAAAATTTTAAACAAATTAACAATTTAAAATAAGTATTATTATTTTTTGTATTTTTGTGTATGTGTGTTGCAATGTATGTTTTATAGATGTAGGGGAGACTGGGGCAGGTTGTAACAATTTTTTGGAAATCAAACATAAAAAAAATACTATTTGACCAAAAATGTTCGAATTAGGCTTAAAATGTAGCTACAACCCTTGGCTACAAAACTGCTGAGGAAAAACTAAAAAATTTTCATATGCTTCCCCTCCACAAATTTTTGAATACAAAAAAAAATTTTGTGACAACTTGCCCTGTGCCGGGGTAAATTGTCTCAGGCTGAAGATAATCTGAAAATCGCTAAAAAGAAAGAAAATCATGTTGGAAAATTTCATGTATTTAGTCAAAAAGTACAAATGAACGAAATAATTAACTTTTTTTAATCATCTTCACTGTCAGACGCCTCCAAAGAAGAAATTTCACTTTCGCAATTATCACAAACAAAAATTGCTTTCGATTCTGGATTTTTCGTACACGCCAGATGAGCCCAGTTTTTACATTCATGGCACTGAACCCAAATTTCTTTTGCACTGCTGTTGGCGTATGGGTCCAAACAAAAAAGGCATAAGCACTCTTCCTCACTTTCATCGCTTTCATAATTTCTCATCACCCTTTTGGTAGATTTTGGTTTCACTTTTTTGGAGGCAAACGACAATTTTTTCACAATTTTGGGCTTCTTCGTTTCGGGTTTTTTTCGTTTTCTCAAGGCAATAGCATCTTTTTCGGGCGTATCAGTCAGCACCGTACATTTCCCAGGTTTTCTTCCTCCTCGACGACCTTTTTTATTAGCTGCTTTTGGGAGTGGTCTGATTTCTTCTAGTGATATGCGCGCGTGAGATGGTCCAGCAATCGGTTGAAATTGATCACAGATTGGCGGAGACGGCTCGGAGATCACTCGATTTGGTACAGGCGTTCGTTCAGGCAACACAATAGTTTGTGCAGTTCTATTATTAGAGAAATACGAAGCATTGAAATCGTGAGGTTGAAATAGATTCGAATTACGTGGAACAATTCCAGTTTTTCTAAACGCTGATTTTATATTTACGGCAGAAAATGCATAATCAATACACGCGTTCACGATTTCAGGAACATCGCTATACTGGATCTTACAACCTTTGTTAGCTATAAGCCAATCTTCAGCAGCAGTGTTGTAATACTTCTTGAGGGGGTTATATACGGCGACATCCAATGGTTGTAGTTTGTGGAAACAGTGGGGAGGGAAAGATAGCATCGCTATCCCACGTTTTTTTGCGTAATCTAATCCATCAATCGATAAATGACTTTCGTGATTGTCTAGTAAAAGTAAGATTGGTTTTGTTTTCGAACATTTTACTTTATCAACAAAAAATTTGAGATATTTGAAGAAAATTTCTTCATTACTCCATCCACTTGGACTACAGCTCCCCCCGACCCAATAGGGGCTCGAATTAGAAATCTAGGTTTCCAGTTTTTTATAGGAAACACGAAATAAGGTGCGATGCATGATCCATTTGCTCTGATAGCTCCGATCATGGTTACCAAAGTTCCTCGCTCTGCTGAAACTATCTGTCCGACTTGACGTTCACCTTTTCGTGCCACTACTTTCGAGGGAGTGGGAACTGTTTTCAAACCTGTCTTATCCAAGTTGTAAATATCTTCATCGGCGATTTTAAATTTATCGATCATGTATCTCAATTTTGAAAAAAATTCTTCCATAACTTCAGGATTGAAAGCAGTTGCACGTGCTAAGCTCGTTGCTTCTCGAGTTCTTAGAGACAAATTAGGATATTTCTTCATGAATTCGGTAAACTAATCTTCGCCTGCCATCTCATTCGCTTTCCAACTTTCAGGAAATGTCAAACCATTCTTAACAGCCAATTGGTAGACTAGTTTACAAATCCCTCTTAGATGCAACCCAAAATATATGTCAGCACTCTTCAATAAATATGCAACGAGCTCTATCTTCATTTCATCATTAAAAACCCTTCGTGTTTGCTTATATCTGTAATATATGAACCAAATTACAAACTGATTGCTTTATACTATATATATATATTGATTAATTCCGACCACTTTACATACCCAGTTTGAGTTTTTGAGCATTTGGAACATCATCAAGTTCATTATCTGTAATTTTTTTACAGTATCTCCCTAATGTTTGATAATTAATTCCATACTCCCTAGCCACTTTACGTACTGAGGAATTACCTCTGCGAACTTCCTTCACCGCATCTAAAATGCTTGAACGACCAAAACTCCCTCTTTCGGTCTTGCGGACGTAGTTTCGAACCATTTTCTGGAAAGCATACACCAAGGTAATGCATTAATGAAAAATGTTTGCAATGTGCTGTTTTAAAAATTCAGTTATTTTGGGAAGAAAAAAAAATCAAAATTTAGGTTTTATTATACCAAAAGATAGCTAAAGAAATTCTACTTACCACGTAGCATTTGAATTTGGCCGATATGAAAAACTCAATTGGTGAGATCAAATTTATAAACAAAATTCAAATTTCTAAATACTTTCCATAAAGGAAGAACTAGACTGCATTACGCAACAATGTTCTAAGTGAAATGAGGCGCCATAAACTTTAACTACATCAAGTTTCTAATGTAATGTAAATTATAACAAAGCCAGTCAATCAAACTGAACAAATTTCGCTTGTTTGTCTTTGAAATTATTTAAATAACATGAATGATTTCATTCATTACTAATTTTTCTCATTAAAAACAAAAATAAGATCGATCAACAAGTATATGGCGCCTCATTTCACTTAGAACATTGTTGCGTAATGCAGTCCAACTTATGTAGAAGGTAGAAAACATGTAACAGAAATACACCACCTCTATGAAATCCTTCGACCATATATTATATGGACTCTGACTGCTAATGCAATGTTGAAAGGAGTGTTGTTTTGAAACAGAGAATATACGGGAAAAAATAGAATACGAGTGCACATGCGGGATATTTATGTTTATTTTCGAAATTTTCGAGTTATCTCTATGATAATAACATAATTTTTTGATTTGTACAATGCTTTACTATTGCTCAAGTGAATATTTATTCATTCTGAAACGAAATAAATCTCGAAAAAAAAATTTTTGGTCATCTATTCTTTTTTGTTGTACTAAAAATTGTAAATATGAGGAAGTTATCGAAGATTTGATGAACTTGACTTCCTCCTACTTTCGAAATTTCTAAAACTGCAACGATTATCATCATACTTTTGGAACTATCAATAGTTGTCTATAGTATCGATAGCGATTTATCATCGATAGCGATTTATCATACTATCGATAGTTTCCATCACTAGTGTATATCAATTCATAATTGTAATGCTGGCCTTTCTTTATTTCTGTTATGGTATTCTTTAAATGATATATTCTTATATTCTTTACACCAGTTTTGTGCTTTACCAAATTCTTCTATATCCTTCATGTTTTTACATTTAGAACAATATTTACCATTTTCAAACAAATTTATGTGAAATTAATAATTGTTTTAGGAATAAGAAAACAGGTAATACTTACAAATGCGAAAAACACTCCATGTTCCTTTTTCTGTTATCAAAGATTTATTATTCTCTGTATCTAAGAGAGTTGAATTACTCTTACAAGTAACATGCGAAGTGAAATTAGTAGCTAAAGTATGTGTATCAAAGTTCCATGGTGATTGTCTTCAAGTAAGTATTTATAAAGAAATAAATTTTAATAAGAATTTAATAAGCAAGGAATAGACATTAAACTTTCCAATAATTTAATAAGAAAAAAACAGACATAAAACCTTCCAGAAACCTTCACAAAACCAACATAAAAACTTCTAAGGACTAAAATAGACATAAAACTAACATGAAACCTTTCAAAACATAAAAAGATACATAAAAATCAACATAAATCTTTCTAGGACATTAAAATATCTTTTATGAATTCAATTTTGCTGTATAATAGTTGCATCGTTATTCAAACTAGGAACATTTACCATTGTTATTTTCTTAATATTATTAAATCTAGGTCCTTTTTTAGGGTCAGATTTCATTTGTTTCATGAATTCAATTTTGTTGTATATTAGTTGCATCGTTATTCAAACTAGGAACATTTACCATTGTTATTTTCTTAATATTATTAAATCTAAGTCCTTTTTTAAGGTCAGATTTCATTTGTTTCAATTCATCACGAGTTAATTCTTTAGTTCCTACTTCTGAAAATATAGGTTTGAAATCATCATGAAATTCAATATCTTTCAAGATTTTCTTTATATACTTATCCTTAGAATCTACAATAATAGTTGAGAAAACATTATTTAGTTCTTCAATTCCAGAATTATCATTATGTTTTTCAGCCTGAGATTTTATGATTTTCTTGTATTTCTCCTCTCTCTCAAGTAGATTTTCTATCAATTCTTGATTCTTAAAATTAGCATATTTATGAATATGATGTCATACTTGTTTGCTTAAGAGCTATGAAAAACTGTTTCATAATATGTAGTTTTCATATTATTATTTATATTTTTTTAATCCATTAATAGCTTGAATTATTCTCTCTAAATTACTTTCTTCATCTCATCAATTCTTCCAATGGTGTATTATTTGCAGTCTCTGCTGGTGCTACTTTTGAAGGTTTATTCGCTGCTCAAAGAAAACACAATTGGTGAGTGTAATACTGAGTTTATAACTTGAGAAAAAAAAAATGCAAAATAGAATTGCACAGTTGATGTAATCCATTTTTGTGATGAAATAACGCTCACATCTTTCATTACACTGGAAATATGACAATGAATTAAAATACAGTACACTTCCGATTATGCGAACTAATTGGGGAATTTAATTGAAGACAAAATAGTGAAAACGACCATAGTCAGGTTTCATGAATTTTTCAGGAGACACTAAACACGAAGCCCAATTTTTCCATAGACTTAAATTCAATTTTTTTTTGGCTTGGTACAATGTTGAACGTATTACAGTGATGGTCAACTATTCACTTTGTGCATTTTCCCTCTTTAACACTGCTAAATGACCGCTCAAAGTTGAGTACTCCCTGACTATGGTTGTTTTCACGGAAACTTGGTCTGATTATGGTTGTTTTCACGGCGATTTCTACATTTCACTGTTAATGATACAAAAAACTTGAAAACTAAAGAATACCTTTATTATACAAACATATTTTATTATAGAACAAACGGGAAAAATATATTATCATATGATTGTTATGATTAATCAATATCAGATGCTCCACTACTATTATCTGAAATATCCATCTCAACCAACTCAAAATCTATTTCACTTTCTTCTTCTATATCACTGTTATACCGCGCTGGAGTTTTCTCCTTTCTTTGCACTGGTTGCTTTGTAGTCTGCTTTTTTTCCGGTGCTGTTTGCACGGTATTGAAAAAGTTTTCGTAATATTGTACACTTTCTTCTTTTGTAACGAATTTAGTGATTTCCTTTAAATCTTTCAACTTTGCTTGACTGATTGGTAATGCGTTCTCGTACAATTTTGATAGCGATAACTCTTTTGGCAATCGGGTGTGAGGAGGTATAATGTTTACATGTGTCCAATGCCCAGAGTAACCATACCGCAATTTAACACATATTTCTTTATTGTCAATAGCCAGCATACGAGCTTTCTTGATTTTCATAGGCGGCACCGGAGTTTTCAGAAACATATCAAGGTCTTTAAAGTTGAAAAAATCATTGTACGTGATTTCATGAACATTAAATGGAGAAGGGTTTCGTCTGACATTTCTTATTACGTCAATCCAATCATGAATAGTTTCTGCTGGAGAGATTTTTTTCTTTTTTCCGATGAGAGCAAAATCAGCGTCACATTGCATATACGAATGTCCTCTCACAGGAAATATAACAGTGATCTGCGGACATATTTTCAGCTGATGAACGATTAAATACAAAAATTTGACGATGACATAGTTTTTGTTCTGACCAGGGCAGCTATCACATAGAAGAACTAAAGGTTTTTTTCGATCTTCCTCAGAAAAATTCTTCAGGTATGTGAATAACAGAGTAGCGACATTGCTTGAAGCTTTTTGACCATCTACTTCACTATATACAAACATATCAACTTGGTGTCTATGGAAGTTATGTATTCCAAAGACATAAACCCACAATTGCCTAGCGTAGAACAATGTAGCAGCGGATAGGTTGGGCAATGGTAAGTTTTGCATATAATCGAAGCACAAGAAATTTATTTTACGTTTCTTGGCACGTTCTGCGTACATCGTCTTCATTTTCTGATATTTTTCAACTAGTAACAAGTGTTGTTTATGAACTGCATGTAATTTACTTTCTTCAACTCTATCGCCCCTTCGATGAGCCTGAATGAGGTTGTTTTGGTATGCATCACAGGTTGTACAAGTATCGCTTCGAGGGAGACCGAAAAAGATCCTGTATTTACTGAACACTTGACGGTATATTTTTTCACTAACGTTGATTTGATATTGCTGAAGAAACAGTCGATACAAGTGTGCTACATTTTGAAAAATCGTTCCATCCAAATAATAAACATTGGGATTTTTTCGAAGACTGTAATGAGACTGACGTAAGGGTAGTGATTTTATGTGACATTGAATGAGTTGTATCACAGGTTCTGGCGTCCTATGCGCGTTATTTGTGTGCCTTCCTCTCTGATCTTTCGGGCTGGTCCCGTGTCGTATTACAAATTGCTGTAACCTACGTACTCTAGCGCGAGTAATACCATGTATTGCACAGAACGCTTTCAAGCAAACCTGCAGAATCATAAAGAAGAAATGAAATGAAATAATATCTTTTAAGAAGCCACATCTATTATTTTTATCGAACTAAATCAGTACTTACCCGATATTCATTTTCTTGATATCTCACTTTGTAGTAGAAGGAAGCCGCGTTTGGATTAAGACCCTCTATAATATCATCATCACTATCCATACTGGAGTTATTATTATAAGAAGACAAACAAACAACGCCTACACGAGGCCGTTTCTGCTTAACACCTTCAAAATCTATTAGTCCACATAAATGAGAGTCCTGCAGGTCTTTAGTTGGTATTAGATAAAACGTTTCAAAAAGTTGTTTTCTTACGTCTTCATTCACTTCCTCAAAGCATCGCAGACGTTTGCATCTAGAATTTTAAAAGAACCATGAGGAATGTTAATGAATGATTCGATGGCTAGATGCAGTACTGAATGAAAATAAAATATTAGATATTTAAATACCTGCAATCTGGACCAATTTCAGCCTCTGGTACGATATCTACCTTTCTATGCTTCTTATGGGATTCTCCCTTTGTTATTTGGTTTTTAATCACTGTGTCTTTATGAGGCCTCTTCACTCTTTTTAATCTGGGATCACCAGGAGTGGCCATTATAAATAATATAATAATTTTCGCACTGCCTTTTAAAAACCACAATTCAACGTCGAGACTCGAGAAGAAGCTTGAAACGATGTTTTACCAGTGTTAGATAAACAATACTGGTGAAAACAGCCATAGTCACTGACTATGGCTGTTTTCACCGTGTTTACATAAATCTTTGGTTGATCCCACAGAAAAAAATTATAAGTTGCCTCACATATCAGTGACACCACCTTGTAGAGCACAGAACAAGCTTTTCAAAAATGTATCTAACTCAATTTAAAAAATCACTGACTATGGTCGTTTTCACTATTTTGTCTTCAATTGTTCGGATAAGCGAAAATTCGAATAAAACGGAGCATTTTTTTTTTTTTTTAATTAATGGTACAAAATGGTTTTTTTATTTTCAATGGAAAGTACAAAGGAAAAAATTTTATTTTTTAACAAAATAGAACAAAAATTAACCTTTCTTTTTGGAACATTTTTTTTTTGGTATAGATGGACCAGTGGCATGAGTTAGATACCATTTTTCAATTTCTTTGCGGTTTTTTTTCCCAGCCAGTCACTGTACTTTTACCTACGCCAAAACGCGATGCTATATTAATGATTGACTCACCGCTATCCAATTATTGTAGAGCTTTGTATTTGTCTTCGATTGAAATCACAACTTTCTTCCGTTTTGCACTCATTTTTACTAAAATAACCTAAAAGTCAAGATTTAAAAAACTGCGAATAATTTCTATGAACTTGTGTAAGCACCTTAGACTATATACATAAAATGGACCAAGCTAGCTGGGAAAACTTCGCGGTTGAGAGTTAATTACACATGGTCTGTACTGCGCATGCGCGAAAGATTATCAAATAGTAAGTTATCTCATTTTCTGTTTGTTGATAAATACGAAATGGGAGTAGTGAAATCTTCTAATTTTAGCGTTTTGATTTGTATAACACCTAAGTGCTTTTTGTTTCGCGAAAATTTTAGTAAATGAAGTAAAAGGTCAGAAAAATGATCATGTTTCCGCAATTTCTGAATCATGCATCGAGTCTTAATCAGATAAGTATTTTTGTTCATCTAAATTCTTTATTTAATTTCAAGTTCTTGTATTCTTTGTGATAAGTTTTTTATTTCGTTTCAGTATCAAATTTTGCACATCTAAGTACATTTTTCGATAAAATGTTTCCTTAAGCAAATTTATGATTTTGTTGTATTCGCTTGAAAGACGCTGAAAAAGATAACAAAATGTTGCAAAATACAGTTCAATGGATTCTAGATCGTGATTCCAGTAACGCCGAAATGCCAAATTTTTGGCTCATCATGACCATTACTGCAGATTGTCATTGTTTATTTCCATTGCAGGTATGAAATCTATATTTTCTGTATTTTGCATAGAAGATGGCGTCAAAGAAGAATTCCGCATTTGGAAACAAGGTCGAACAAAAACTTGTTGCTTTCGTTATGCAAAGTTAATGAGATTTATTTGCCGAATTTTCTCTGATTACCCCTATATTAACATTAGTGATTTTTACTCGCCTAAATTTATATTATCTCTAACAACTATTTTTCGTTTTTTCGACAAATCTTCAAACGTAAAATACATAGAACACTATAACAAACAAATAAATTTTAAACCTTATTTTACAGATGTAACGAGCTCAGTTTAATATTACGTTGTCAAAGAATTCCATCGAGAGAAGTAACGAACGAAGAAAACCTTACTGATGGTGTATAATAGTGACACTTCTCTCTTGCTGCACAACATGATTCATCATTTCCGGTGAATTGAAAACATTAGCGGCTGTAGCAAGGTATGTTTTTAAAATCAATTTATTCATCAAGTTCTTTTGATGTAATAGGTGTTTGTTTGCTCGAAAAATTTTTTCCACCATTTCCGTTATTCTGCAAACATCCTGGGTTGGCTTTCTAAGGTACCCTAAATCTTTTCGTTCGCTTAATTTGCTGGAACCTTTTCCATGTGACAATTCGATGAATTCGGCGCATTTGTAACAGATTTTCATTTTTTTAATTAAATTCATCACCACAAAACCGGCCATATGATGATTGACATCAGTTACGATTCTGGACAGCTTTTCATACCAGAACAATTCCAGACCATCCTCATCAATACCGGTGTCATCTTCTGTTATATTACATGCTGGATCCACTCCTGAAATTGTGTTTTTTTTAGCACATAAAATGTGTATGTTATCTAAGGCGCAGTTCCCTGCCCGACATACTTCGTGATGGACCAAGAGCTTTTTATACGCCTACGCGAAGGATCTAGCTGTTGGGTTATTGTTGTATCCGCCTCTACTATGTATAGCCGAATTTCAACTGTACGCCGTGCTCGTTTTGGTGTAGCAAAATCTGGTGTTGATATATCCCCAATGAATGTTAAGCGACGTTTTCGAGACAGGAGGGACATTGTTGGAGTTTTTTGTACAGAATCTTCTGAAATGTATAAACGAAGTGTTAACACTGACAAATGTAAAGAAATTCAACTTTGGCAATCAAGTATAGAGTTGGCAAAGTTCACAAAAAAAGGAACGTGTCCAGTTCTCGTTTGGTACAAAATGAACGTGTTCTGGAATGAATGCATTCGCGTTGAGGTTCACAATCAAAAAAATGTTGACAAAAATTTGTCAAAAATTCCTTAAAGTGACCCAAAATGAATGAACGTCGTTTACCTATCAAAGAACGCATTCTGTTCGCGTTCATTGCAAATGAACGCATTTAGTTCTCGTTTATAAAAAAAACGCTTGTTTGTGAACGCGTTTGCGTTCATTTCTTAAAAGTTCGTGAACTTTGCCAACTCTGATCAAGTAGGTATGCAAATTTTCTAACCATTTACTGCAGTTTCTGAATTGCTGCTTATCAAGTTAACGCTGCTGCTAGTACAAACGTTCTGGTTCGTTGAATTATCACTTACACTACAAAATTGATGAGACGTAGATGTGGTTTTTGGCAGTATATCTGTCGCTAAAGATAAACAAAATAATTATACCAAGAAATAGTGTAGAAAACATCACTTAAAAATCAGGTTTGCTTACCACCCGTTGCAGTTGTATCGCTGCTTGTAAAATTCACATTCTCTTTCACACAGCTCGCAATATGTTTTAAAAAACGTGAACATTCGATACAGTTGTTGTGAGGAACAGTGAACTGAGAATAATTCGATGCTGCAAAATTAATAAATACAAGAATCATTACTAATGTGATAATTCGCGAATTTTTGTTTTCCTTTTCTTAAATTTGAGACATTATTTTATTTTTCATTTTTTTTCTGAATTCATCACTAAGAAAGGTATGCACACACATTGGAGCATTATTATTCTTTTTACATTATGGACCAAAACGTATAGAAAAAACTGTAAGTTGTATAATCCTCTCCTAGGGCCAGCAAGGCACGTGCAGTGGGCATTTACAATCGATTTTCTTCCTTCTTAGGGGTTTAAAAATTTTGACCCAAGGCGTCAATGGAGGCTCGCCTGTCCGTAGAGAATGATTGACCTATATTTTATTGTACATTATTAATACTGGTTTACTGGTATATGTACACAAATTTTAGTAGTAAAAGTATTATCATACCTGGCATTTTATTGCTATTGAATTATTCTTTATCGAATACACCACATTCCCAATATATTGGTGGAAGTACTGATCTTCGCTTTGAAGGGCTTTTGCAGCATTAAGTGGCTTATCAGTATAATGACTTCTTCGATGAATTAAGAAATTTTCGATATCCTCCCGAGTTATTGTACCAAAAATTGTATTATCCGCGTCTATATGTTTGAACGAGTTCTCGCTGTTCAAGTGATATGGATCGAAGCTGAGATTTATAATTTTGCGAACGTATCGCTCACGCACATCCGGTGGCAGACCAGCCCCATACACTGATAAATGTAAAGTTTTTGAAGAGATTTTTACAGGGTTTTAACCCCAAGTAAAAACACTGCACTATACACCATATAAAACTGTTCAAACATTTCAATTAATCAACCATTATAAGGTTCACTAAACATAAATAAATTTTTAAAATAGAACAGAACGTTCAATATAAAAAATTTCATACAAAAACCAGCATAATTGTAAAAAAAAAAGCGCGAAATATCATAATACTTCAATGCTAACTGATAACGTTTTGCCTGCCAGTGAGATAATATTTAGGTAGAGGGTAGGCAATCCGCATAAAGTCGAAAAGCCCAATAACCTTAACAGAAAAGTTTCACCACCATCACTACAATCATTTCCTTGAATTTCAAAAAAGAAAAAAAAACCGAAACCATAACAACCAATTCACGAGTTGGTTTCAATTGGTTTCAAAATTCAATTCCAAATTTTGAAGTGATATTATGTCGTAAGCATTCTATATTCCTCTTTTATTTTAGCTTTTGAACTTTTGATGTTTTGAAGTTCTGACTTCTGAATTTGAAATGAAAATAAAAATTTTTCTATTATTTTTATTTTCAATTTTTTTTTACATTGGTATTTTGCTTTTCTCATGAGTCATAACTACTTGAAGATTTGAAAATATTGAAATAAAGCAAAATAAATAAAACTGTTGGAAATAAAAGATAAATTTTAATTAATGAATTTTCAAGTCATTTCATTTTATTGTACAAGTTGACAGACATAAATACAAACACAATAACAGGGCTTTCGCAAATATAAATGTAAAAAAAAACCACAACCACAATAACCAATTGAAAATTGAATTTATTTTAATTAAAAACCATAACCACCATCACAAATTAGAAAATAGAATCAAAAACCATAACATGTTATATTGAAAAAATATTGAAAACCTTTTCAAAACCATAACCAAAAAAAAGAAGGAATTGGAATTTCAAAACTACTTAAAACCATTTCGGACTTTCAATTGAAAACCAATTCAAAAACCATAAGTACCACAACCTAAAACCTATCTATTACGTACCACAACTACAACAACCAATTGAACCTGAAATGGTTTTTAACCCTGGCTCCAAGTGAATAAGCTTGCGACGAGAAACAGAATTATTGGAATTAAGGAAGGAATTCGTAGAAAATGGATAAATTAGATACAAAAGTAGTATACCTTACATAAAAGCTCTATATTGTATCAGTAAAATGTTTTATAATGTAAATACAGATATACTAAGAATAATGTTGAATGCTGTAAACATTCAGACATAACACCTAAAGTATAAATGGGGAAAATTTCATCACGCTCAATTAAAGTTCGCACATTCAAAATACAAAAAAGGGGAGTGGCCATACTACAGTCCACACTCAGTACTAAGAAGTTAAATTTAGAATTTGTAGTATTTCTTGCCTGCAATACTCATATAAAACCTTGTATTCCAAATTTTAAGATGTTCATTTATGAAATTTCTCAAGTTCAAGTTAATTTCAAAATATTGTCAATAGGGAAAATAGTAGGAATACATAAGTAAAATTTGAAATAGAATCATGCTCATACAACGAGTGACATAGGTAACACCGTATATCATTTTATAATTTACATACCAGACATATTCATAGTCATTCCTATTTCCTTCCATGTGGTCTCCTACATTCCCTTATCCTTATATTTTTCACGAGTTTTATTATAAATATGAGGATATGACTTTATAGTATAATGAGTAATTCATCACTAAGTCCATCTTCTATATTGGCACAAAGGTCTTCTAATATACTTGCCTATTCCATTTCTTCTTATACAGGATTCGTATAGTCCCAATAGTGTTGTTACACCTAGGGTACAAAAGTACAAACGCAAAATATTTCATTTAGAAATTAGCAGTGTTCGTTTAAATTAAATATACGTATTATTTTTCAACAATTTCGTATGAGCATCAAAATTTTTAATTCGAAATTATAATGTATTAAATTTTTAATCGTCTTACTTTCAAAATTTCTCCACATTTAGACTCATAATTTTCATCGAGACCAGTATTACTACTCACACTATGTAAAGTAGGTTGAGGATCATCAATTTCTTCGTCACTATCAATATCTTCTTATATATCAACTCTAACAAGATTTTTTCCCACATGGAAGTTTACTAATAATAATTAAAAAAAACTGTCAGTTACTATCCGTAATTAACAATAAAATATTAGTTACAAATAACAACTTACTATGGATGTCACTTACGAGTAGTAATTAACTAATTAGTGACTAACAGTAACTGATGGTGGACTATTAGTAATAAGAAGTAGCTAACTATGGACTGAGTAACTAAGTATAAACTATTAATGATGAGTGGTAATCCAACTACAAACTATCAGTTATAAATAGTAATCAATTAAGAACTATTGGCAGACAGTAACTGACAAAGAACAATTAGTTAAGCATTGTAATTGCTGACTATGACTATCATTTACCAACTTCATTATTTCTGTGGTAATAAAATTAGAAATGATTGGAAAAAAAAAGGTGAAGGAAAAATAAAAATGAAAACCAATAAAATTAAGAAACTAAAACATGTTAAAATCAAAAACCCCCTTGTAAAACTATGGAATAATTGTTTTGTTTTTTTGGTTTTGCGATGTTTTTAATTGAACTGTATTATCGACTTTTTACTTTTCCTCATCGACCTTTTGCTTTTCCTTAGGTATTTAAATTGTCAACTACCACGGTATCTCAATTTATAGATTATTAGTGGGTATTTCATAAAGTGAGGAAAAAACAAAGAGAACTGAATATATGAGTGATTATTTTCAATTTAATATTAAGTTATACATATGGATTATGCATATATGAATGTAATACGTAAAAGTAAAACAGCAAGTATTATTATAGCTTATTTATTACATCTACTCGCAGCCTTCATTATTGTTTTAATCTCTTTCATAATTATTAACTAAAGGTATGACATAATTAATGTTATCATCAGGGCTATTCCGATACATTTTTATTTCCATAACTAAGTGCTGTATAGAATCAATAGAAGAAAAAACTGTAAGAATTTTTAAAACTTTCACAAAAGTCCCATCGAGTTATTTTGTTTAACCATTTTGTTATACTCTAATGAATGACATGTAACGCCACTGATGTTGCAAGATGAATGAAGCTGCGCGCTTTCCTTAATTTCAAATTCCACCAGATTCTGTATAAACGCAAGTGTAGACAATGAAATATTTAAGGTAAAATACCAGTTATGGATCACTTTTTTTTGAATTGATGTACAGCGGCTATTTATGAACCGATTTCGATGTGTTTTTTTTTTTTTCTTAAATAAACGTTAAACCCTCCTCTTCATAATAGCGTAGTTGGTTTTTGAAAAAAAAACTGTTGGGTTGTGTTTTAGACTTGCATGATATAGCTGCTCGAGGAATTAATGTTGAGTACAATTCTCGGATTTTTAACGGTCTTACTATGAGACTTAAATCCAAAGTGTAGTATCAACATATTCACATCGGGCAGTATTGTGTGCTTAGGAACAAAAACCGAAGAGATGGCTAAGAAAGGAACACGAAGATGTGCTCGTATAATTCAGAAGTTAGGGTTTCCAGTAAACTTTCAAAATTTTCAAATCGTTCACTATGTGGGTAGTGGTAATTTAAATCAAAGACCAAACTTTTATACATTTTTTGAAGAAAATAAAAAAAAACTCAGAATTCACATCAGAAGTATTTCCTGGTCTAATCTATCGCGAAAATAATACTACAGTAGTGGTATTCAAAAGTGGTAAGTATATAATTACAAAATCCCGTACCCGAACTGAAATGTATAATGCTTTTGAAAATTTTGAAACAAAAATTAAAAATCACTATTTACCATCACACTCCTAGTGGCCGTTATAACAAGTCACTGGATGTCAACTGGTTGCGTCAACAAACCTACGACACTACAAGTGGTCATTATAACAAGTCACGTTCAACGTGACGTAAACGTTTTGTTAACTAATCACACTTGAGAAATATTAGCTTTGTAAATTTTTTCAATTTTTATTCTTGTAAAAATGAAACTTTTATTAAAAAATTCATATCTTTCAATAAATGAAACAGAAGCTAGTTAACTATCACAAACTCGTGCGTGAATTTCACGCACATCCATATTAATCAATGTACTGAAGTAAAAATGGGTGCAGCACAGGCCGTATGCTAGGGGCGTTTAATAAAGAAAACACGGCTCCTAAATAGTATAAGCAAAGCAGGTGCTCTATGTTATTTACATGGGAACCAAATCAGATTGAAACTTGTTATATTGCAGTATAGGTGAATAATTAGTTTCATTTTCTAGAAATATAAATATCTAAATGAAATTTTACTTTATACATTTATCGTATTACATTTGATTTACGTTGTACGAAAATAATGAACATTCAATGTTTAGAAAATTTTTCGTAATCATACATAGGTATTATGTATTTGCTACTACTGGGAGAGAATGTTGTTCTTATACTTAAGTTATGACTTACTCAAAAGGCAACTTTCTTTCGCGTTTTTTCTCGACAAATAATAAATTAATCAAAAAATATCTGTCAAAATTATGTCATTTATTGTACATAGTATAATAGATACATATTATTCCATAATGTACGTATTTATACACGCGTATGATAATTCGGCCGCTAGGTACTTGAACCGGCGATACTATACCATGTGTAAAAGGTAGTTGTCGTCTTATACGGCTGATACCCCTCCTTATAGGGCTGTAAATAACCAAAAAATTATATTGGTAAAAATATAGGTACACTGAAAGAAATTTATAGTAATGATCCTTTTAAAAAATGGCAATCATCGCTATGTTTATAAGAAAACTGGGATATGACTAAAAAATCAGAACCATTCCCTCATTGTCATAATAAGTGTTGCTAAATTTTTATAAGAATGATCGCTATGCAAAACAGATTCGGTCTCATTTGTATAAAAACCACTTTTCAATTTCATAGTAAGTATTGCTATATTTTTATAGCAATAACTGTTATGTGAAACAGAGAGGGTCTTGTTTTTGAAGTAGCAAATAACAAATATTTCCTCAATTTTAGGGTAAATGTTGCTATATTTTATAAGAACGATTGTTATTTAAAAAGGTGGAGTCTAATGTTTATAGAAATTATTACTTTGCGAAGCACAAAAGGATTAGAAGACGTGTTGGAATTGCTCCTATTTTTTTTGTAGGTCATTACTGTAAATAATGGAATATTTACAGTTTGATCATATAGTACTCACCGCTGTCTTCAAAAACAAAAAAAAAAAAAATTAAACAGTGAACGAAAATTCTATTCAAACTATTATCCAGATGTTCACTTTACAAAAAATAACAAAACTCAAATAAAATGAAGTTGGTACATAAGTCAAACTGAACTTTTGAAAATTAAGTTCACTTTACAAGACTTTACAAAAGTAAAATTAAGTACAAACAAGTAATCTAACAAATTATGTTCAATTTAGAAAAATAACAAAACTCAAATAAAATAAGGTACAAACGATTGAGTCAAACTGAACTTTTGAAATTAGGTACACTTTACAAATAACAAAACTCAAATAAAATTAGGTATAAACGAGTAAGTCAAAATTGACTTTTAAAAATAAAAAATTAATCACTCCGTATTCTCAACAACTTTGGTTTTTTTCTTTTTTCGAGGTAATTCGGATAAAGGAATCGAATTCAAAACAAAAACTTCATTCTCAACATTCAAAAATGGGCGCACTTCATTTTGAAGTGTTTTCATTGAATCAAAACTTTCAGAAATTTGTAACTTTAAATCAGAAGAATAAGAAGGCGAGCCAGGAGGGGGTAGAAGATGCAAGAGGTTTTGAAAAGTTTTTGTTGCTTCTTTTAAGTCGTATAATGAGATTTCTTTCGGTTTTGGATTTGAATGAAAATTTTTGACGAATTCAACTGGACAAGTATGTGTAGCTTTTTGTGATGGTGAAGCTACATCTGAAGACAAGTTTTCAGTATCAAGGGAAGAATTCGTCATTTTCAAACACGACTTTTCGACATTACTAAGGGCGTTTGGTTCTGAAGTAGTTTCACCATCACAAGAAATTACAGAACCAAAATCAACGAATTCGTCTGAAAGTCGCATTCAAAAATCGAAAATCGTTTATCAATGAATAGAAAAGGACTATTTCGATACTCAGTATAGGTAATCTACTGAAAGAATAATTTGGAACAAAAAGCATGATAGAGCATAGATCTTGATTCAGGAGGTGAACAATCTCGTACTGGCTCGTTTGTATCTCATTGCCTTTCATTAACACTAAATATAAAAAGTATACCTTGGACATCATATGTGACTGGTGCCGAGAGAATTGACCTAGTGTGTTATTTTAGAGGTTTTGACTTATAAGTGGATTTGGGTTCTCAAAAGGGTTAAAATTCATCTAAAGTAGGTTAGAAGTATTAAAACAAAATTTTGGTATCAGAAAATCGATTTTCCTATAAAAAAACGTGATGAAAAAATTGAAAAAAAAATGTATTACAAGAACAAAAAATTTATTCATTTATTTTGTTAATTTTTTTTTGTTTCATTAGTTTTACACTTTATTTAGCCTTCATACTTCATTTTTTGGCCTTCTCGGGTCATTTAGGTACTTTCTTCTTCTTATTCAAATTTTTTTCCTTCCCATTGTTTTTCTCTTTTTTTTGGTTTCGATAATGGTGGTTTCGGTGCGAAAAGATCTCTTTTTTTTTAATCGGAGCATAGAGCTGGTATAGTCATCTAATTTTTTCAAATCTTCCTCTAAACCTCTCATAATTCACGAAAAAATTGAAAATTAATTAAAGTTGCAAAACATAAGACACCACTAATTCACTGATTACTTACGGGTAATCCGTAGTAACTAACGCCATCTGGTGGTAGAAGTGTCTGATAAACCAATAACTAAAGATAAAAATTATGGGAGCCATGATGAATCACTTATGTAGGGGTAAAAGATACAAAAGTAGCTGAAAACAACCGCGAAACTTTAAACACGTTTTTTTCGAAAATAGGTTTTCACACACTAGGTTGATTCTCTCGGCATTAGTCACATATAGGGTTAATTATATCAATTGTTTTTCAATTCTAAAAACACATTTTCTCCTCAAACTGTGTATTTTATTAAATTCTTATGGTTGGGGAATTTCCGTTAGTGGGCAACTTGTTTATATTATTTTCGATCACCAGTTTTTCGAAATATAACGTATACCATTAGAACAACGATGTATGGAAGTGAACTTAGTTTTCTATTTCAGTAGAAGTGAACACATTAAAGGAACGAGATTCGTTTATATTAATTGAATCAAAAACTTCATAAGCTTGAAAATGCTCATCGAACTGCACATCTTGTAATTGTAATGATAGAAATGTAATGGAACCATCGACACAAAGGATATCTTTTAAAATAAAAAAAATAGGTTCAGAATCGGAAAACACTATTATAGTGTTGATAGAAATTTTTTTATCGAAATAACGGACATTTTTAACTTTTGAAAGATTAGTTATGTTTGAAGGTAAAACTGAGAGAGTTTTCGAATCTGTGATGTCACGATAAGAAATTTCGGAGAAGGAGCCAAATTGCCAAACAGGATGGAAGAACTGTCCACAAATGAAATCATAATTCAGTTTTAATTGGAGTTTTATGGCAATTGTGTGAGATATATTGATTCGGCAGAGTGCAGCACGAGACGTTGTCTTTCCAACACGGTGCTTGCTTTCATAACGAATGGAAGAGCACTTCCAAATAGGACCAATACATTTCATTACCCTAGGGTAATGTATCAAGTAATGGTGCTTTGGCTTCATCATATCAGGGAATCCGAAATTTAATAAATCAAGATACTCCTATAATAATCTGGAAGTATTCTGCCAAAGAAGGTACGAAAGTACTAGTTTGGAAATGTCTAAAATTTTTTTCAAGTATTCATAAAGATTCCAGTATAGAGAGTCTTCTGGTATAAGATCGCCAATATAAAGACCAAAATTTGTGACAAAAGTAAGCATTTCTGCCGATGACATTTTCAACTTTGATTTTAATTGATTTTAAAAAATTTCAGGGGGCTTATTATCCGATTTTTTATACTGAAAACCCATCACACGCTCGTTAAAAGTAGCCAGAGAAAATAATTTATCAACATGTATGAAATGGTTTAAAATTTTGGACAGATCATATTGAAATACTCCCTCTAACAAATCGTGCATTATGTCCACACTAAGGTTCTCCGTTACATGAAAATCCAACAGTTGGTGAAATACACAATCATGCATAATTCCAGTTTGGCGGAAATCATTCAGATTCAAATGATTTTTATAATTTGTTTTTGATCTTAATAGATTTTTATTTTCTCGAAATAAAGTTTTGAACTCTATTGAAGAACTGATGCAAAATCTACAGGGAAATTTAGAATTGAAACTTTCTGTAAAGCCTAATAAAGTGTGAATCCCCAAATTATCCCCCAATATTAAGCTTATTTTGAAGTATACTTTTTCATTAGGTAGATGGCTAAGAGATATTCCCTCATTTTCGAGGAACTGCAATTCACTAATTGCTTTTTCAAAAATTAATTTGTTGGAAAATACCTTATGGTCAAGGGAGTTGAATAACAAAAAAAGAAAAATCGAATTCAATTTAGAAGATAATTCTGGAGGCATATATGGGATAGAAAAATATAATGCCCCACATTTTTGTATCCCAGCGTGCGAACCTAGAGGGTTATTGTTTTCATATTCGTCGAAGTATAAAAAAATTAGAAGCAGTATTTTGTTTGGAGAATTGGAAAGATATGTTTGCCAAATTGAACCTTGTACAAAATTGGTTAAAATGTCAGTATCTTGTAAAAGCGAATTATAATAAGTCATAGTACGACTATATACTTCAACATTTTCGAATAAACCTTTTAATACATGTCGAATCGGTATGAACTCTACAAAACACTTTACTTTAGTGAGCACGTTTACGTTATCAATGACTTTGTACTCATCTCTCTCACCTAAAAGGACTTTCTCGGGAGGAATGTATGTTCCTAATTCGCTAAATTTTTTCAATTGTAAAAATTCAGATTTACTATCAACAAAAACATTTTTAATTTTAGTAAAGTGCCTGCGGATAACCTTTTTTTTTTCGTCGAACGTTTCTCCTAACTCGTCTAACAATTTATTTACATTTTCCTAGAGAGGCGATAATTCAGTTTGTAAAAAATTGTCGAAATCTTCAACAATAGAAGTTATCCGTTTCCTTGGTAAATCTACATAATTGTACAGTTTAGCCATAAGGTTATCTACAGATGAAAACGAAATGGGGAATTTCTGATTATTAAGAGGAGAATCATTTTCGTCAACATTAGAATTTGAAGCCGATACATTAAGATTCAAATTGATATGGGACTCGTTCAAACGTTGTTCGTCATTAATTGAATTATCAACATCAGGATCAATCTCGACCGTTTGATATTGATTAATGGAATCTTGGAAATGAGATGCCAACTCATTGGTAGGCAAAATATCATTGGTAGGGTTATCCAAAACAGGTTTAGGTACATGTTTGTTATGAATCAAAAATCTATGTTTCTTAAAAGAATTTAAAAGAGAAAAAGTTAAATACAAAGTCCAAAAAAAAAAAATAATTTAGATAGAATTATTTTAGTATATTACAAAAAGTTAATTTAGATAGTTAGAATTATTTTTAAGACTTTATCATGCTCAAATAGAATATTTTTAAGGCAATATTTAGTATATAAGGAGGTATAGTAGGCCATTAGCGTCAGTTGCATTTGGGACGTCATACTGTAAAGATATGGCTCCTTGTAATACTATAATTGGTGAAATTACTTATTGTTGTCCTAAACTATGCTTTTCTGTGACAAAAACAAGAATAGGTACAAAAATGTGTAATACTTATGGTCGAATATTTCTTATACATTTCTTTTGTATACATTGGACATGTTTGAGAGATTGTGAAAAAAATGAAAAAGAAATAGATCCTATGATTTCAGAGTTCAGTGCATTCATAGATAATTTATTAAATATGTATTATAAAGAAAATAAAGACGCAGATCCTATGATTTCAGAATTTAATGAAATAAGAAATAATTTATCAAACACGTATGGTGCTCATAAGTTCGGTGCAGATGGAGAAATTGAAACAACTTATTCTTGTATGCCACTGACTTGTAGTGTAAAAATTAATACGCATACGAGTTCTTCTATACACCTCACAAAAAAATAAAACAGCCCTTTTCAGGGCTAAAAAAAATTCAAAGTCCAAAAATTATAACTTGGAAAAAAATATCTATCTCATTAACGCCTATATAAAGCACATCCACCAACACTTATACGCCCAGTTATTAGACAGACGTCATACCGTTAACATCTAACATTAGCGCCTTATAGGACATATGATTCCTGTAGCATAGTGAACTTATTTCCAGTCTTCCACGCAATAGTCGCAAGTTCGTATCCACTTCAAAATTTTAATTTTTTTTTTATAATTTTTTTTTTTTAATCAAATTTTTTTTCACATATTCCCATCCCCAATCACTTGAGGACAATCATTATACACACAAAAAATTTTTAGCTCGCTTACCCGAGCCGAAAATCAGGATTGTCCTCAAGTGACCCATATACTACTGATACATCGTCAATAGAAATATTAGCATTCTTAGAAGCAATAACTTCATGGTGAACTAATACAGCACGAAAAGCAGACTGAAATTGCTTTGCATTTGGGTTACTGTTGAACCCTCCTTTACTGCGTATCACGGAAAAAAACGTTTCTAATGGATCTTGATTCAGTTTATAACTAAGTAAGTATTGTTGGCCTTTAGATTTCAGCTGCTCATAGATTTTGAAAACTTTTCTAAGCAGATGATTAGGCCGAGAAAACCGGTTTTTCGAGGCGAATTAATCACATTCACGTTGTTCAACTGAAGTTTACTGATATAAGTTTTTATCTCTTCAGCTGCAATTTTTATTGATTCCACTGTGTCTTCTGCTAGTGGCTTCTTCAAGCCTTCATCGACTTCTTTTTGATATAGTTTACATATATGCTCCCACTTTATGGGATTATTATTTCCGTCTTTCAACTCAAGTAATTCAACCGAAGTATTTCGAACCAGTTTCACCATGTGGAAAATGTCCCACATGATGAAGACTGGTTCTTTAGTTACTAGGTGATTAAAATATGGTTTGAATGCGGCAGTTCCATAGTCAAAATTTGCTCCAAGGTATCTAGTCATCGCTATGTTTGTGGAGGCACTATCAAATGTAATATTACACACATGTGCATGAGCATCATTCAATAATTGAACCGTTTGTTTTTATTATCTGCTAAACGTTAAAATTAAAAAACCGAGGTAGTATCGAATTTGGTATTTTATTGGGCTTAAGAATCGTTTTCCGGTGTTATTTTGTGTGAAAACCTGCTATTTCCACGAGAAAATTTTATCTTAATATTCGGTTTTGTACCAAAAGCTGCTAAAAAATATAGAATTTTGTTTCAAAAACTGCTAAAAAAAATTTGTCCCAAAACCTATTAAAAACCATATGCACTATATGACAAGTTATAGAAGTTTTGCATGAAAATCTGCTACAGGAAATTTATATGAAAACCTACTAAAAATGAATTCATAATAAAATCTGTTATAAAAAATTGTCATTTTTATTGATACATAATCAATTTCATACTACTTTATATATAAAAATACTAAAACGAACAATAGAAAAATACAGAATAATGTTTAAATAGATCGCGATTCTCACGTATAAAAATTAAAATGGGCGCAATTAAAAAACAAATGCCATTTGATATAACTTTTTTTTAAATTTAGTCTCTCAGAAAACGAAAAAAAAATTTTTAAACAAACAACAACAAAAAGACAAACGGTTTTAATATTGTTCATAATCTAAAACACGAACCCCGCTACCTGCTCGTCCACCTCCATCATCAATGTTGGATTCTATATCTGCATCATTAACAACGATGTTCATATTATCATTATTATAGGTACCTAATAACAAAAAATAGATAAGGAACATTAAGTGATAGGGATTTTGCGTGTGCTATATAGCATACGCGGCCTCAAGCGAAGTACTTGATGAGTGCTATATAGCACTCATGGCAGGGAGAGTGTTAAAGTTGAAATAATCGATTTTGCCAACGGAAATACTAGAGTAGTCTGACGAAGTTTTTTTATACTCGGAACTGAATCATTTTCAGAATCTAAAGACACAGTTGTTGTTGTATCGGCTTCAGCTTCAAATTTAAATTGACTTTGAACTGGGTCTGGGTCATCGACTGTGTCTGTATCTGAAAGATTCCATTTTACTCATTTTGCTACATACCTTTACATAATAGATACGATTTCAAATTGCTTCATTTTTCCTTACTTACCATTATCGGAGTTGGTATGTGAAGTGAACTGTCTTTTACTCGGTTTACAACGATTAGGAGCCATAATAAATATTCATAAATTATAAACTTTCAACTTTCGGATAAAAATTAAAAAATGAATCAAAAATCAAAACGTAAAGCTGAAAACATGAAGTTGAATCAGTGAAGTGAAGCAACAATAAATAAAAGGCGGATTTACTTATTTTTATATTTTTTGGCTTTAGGAGGTGCGGATTCAGGCTACACTGATGAAGTAAATAGGTAGATTATGATAGGAACTGGGAAAAATAAGAAAATTTCTAGTTGAAAATTCAAAAGCAAATTTTTTTCCAATTTGTCAAACATAGATTTTCTAAAATTGTTCAATTAGTTTGTTGAATAGCATAAAAAAAATTGAAAAATCAACATTTGGATTGAGGGCCTTTTGAACAACAAAAAAAAAAAGGAAAAGTTGAAAAGTTGTTGACAAATGTCGTTAATTCGCAAAAAGTTATCGATAGTTGTCGACGATTAACGATATTTTGAGACCTCTAACATTTTGCTTATAAAATTTCTACATCAATAGGGAAACATTTACTGCGTGCTTCAGTTGCAGTATAGTTACTTCACACAGCACATTATATGTATATATAGGTATAACATTACTTACATCATTAGATAATTCATCAACTTTAACATGTAGTTCGCGAATTTCCTTTACAGTTTCACTAATATAACAATTAGGGCATGTTGGAAATGCACTCAATAGAATGGATAATTCGCTGCTATTGTCGGACATAATACATTTAAAAAAAACACGAGAAAAAACGCATAACATATTCCGCACAAGAACACATGTGCACGCACTTTCGTTGTAATGTGTATAAGTACAGCAACAGTATGAAAAAACGTGGACTCGGACTAAATCACTAGTATAGAAATTTCGATGTTCGAAGAGTATAGAAATGGAAAATCAACGTAAACAGTTAAACACGAGTGAACAACACAAATTACAATCCACCGATCAAAATATATGTATTTTGTTCTTTTATACCTATATAGTGACACTAACCATATAACCGATATCAACGCGACTCGTTACGTTAGAAGCGCACCAGCATAAACAGAAGAGTAACACTAACACTAACACATAACCCTATAACATCGTTCTGAAAAATCTGCGCATGCGTGAAGAGTAATATGATAGATGGTTTTGACAACGAATTAACCAGCGTTCTTACACGCGGAGCGGATTTCCAAGCGGAATATAAAAATTAAAATTCCGTTCGACGAATTTTAGAGCAACTTTATGAGCAGTTATAAACGTATAGCAGATTTTGGAGCTATAATATAAGCGGAGTAAAAAGTTAACGTAAATTAAGACGGATTTTTGAGCAAAAATACTTTTCTCGGAGCTTCGGTAGCAAGATGTTTTCAGGTTACAGCCTCGACCATGTTCGGTTTCGAGCCATCTGAAACAATCATTTCAAAAAATTGAATTTAAAATACATCGAAAATATTCTAAATTCAGCAAAAAATGTATCACATCTTTAGTTACCTGTAGAAATGCAGCGTCGATGAATTCAAAACTTTCTTATCAGTGTGAATAACAATTCCAAAAGTGTAGTACCAAATCTACCGCGAATAGTATGCTGGTCCAATACTAGTTTTAGGCAAAGGTTGATTCTGCATAAGATCAAAATTGATAAAAATCGAATCTTCTGGAATCTTCTGGACACAAATTTAACTCCTTGAAAAATCGCTTCGCTCTCAACTTATGTAGCAATCTTTCCGCCATTATTTCATTTTTCGTTTGTGCATCTTCAATGGCATTCAGCGTGTTAGTAAATCGCAAACAATCAGCACAGGTATCTTTTTTTGTCGAACCAAACCCAAAATTGTGTACAGTTAGTTTTGTTTTGAAGTAAACAGCCAAAGCTTTCATGATTGGGCATACCATCACATCTTGAACATCCATTGAGAAAACCAACTTCTTTTCTCGATTTTCAATATCAGCCTTCTTCTCCTTTTGTGCTTCGGCTTTCTTCTGCCGATGGAGTTGATAATCCTCGTCGCTAATTTCCATTCTCATAGCTTATACAGATGTCGCGCTGATCTTTTCGTGGACTAGAAACACTTATCTTAAGCTCAGCAAAAACATTAGAAAAGATGGTGAAATCAAGAGGCTTCTCTTCCTTCTCCTTGCAATATTTCTGATATTCGCGATAGACATGACGCTTACTGTCCCAAATAGGTTCTAGATAAAGGCGTTTGGTGTCCTTGCGGCAATAATGAGACTCTATTTTTGTTAGTGATGCTAAGAAATCTTTGATAATGCCACGTCTTCTTTCACTCTTAGCTTTTCTTTAATCTTGATTCGCAGGTTTCTGCTGCACCTCTTTTTTAAACCCAACGTTGACCCAGTTCAAAACTGTCCACTCTTTCAAACCGAACGTATTTAAAAACATAGATTTGCAGACACGAATTTTTTCTGTTCTTCACTGTTCTGCGCAATAAGATGAAATTGAAGCGAATTATTTCTTCGAGAAACTGCTCTTTTTCAATTTAGAGTGTCTTTAGGTGATGATCTAGTGACTAGACTTCGAACTGTAGCTTTCTTTGCTGACTAGTCCATAGACCAGTATTCTTTGAAACACATTTCACAGTTTTCATCAGACATTTCGCGGCATTGAATATTTCCTTTTCCCAACCTGCTCAACTTACAGTTGCACCTAGGAAGCAGTGTGCGAGCTTGTCTCGGTGCTACATATTGCCGTTCTCCAGATGTTGTTCGGACAAGACCATTGTATGTCAATCCTGGAACAGAGAGAATAATTATTATTAAATTTCTGTAACCTTTCCCTCTTGAAAACTTCAATAAAAGTGAAAAAAAAAAACAAAAAAAATTTAGGTCAAACAAAAAAAAAATTCACCTCTTTCACGTAATTTTTGATTTCGCCTAATAACCCACGTATCGGGATCTGCGTGTCGTTTTCTGGCTTTTTTTTTTACTGGTGAAGGTGTAGGATCACGTTTCTTTTGAAGCTCATTTGTGTTTGGATAGAGTGCTGGAGAAGGAGTATTTGATGAAGGAGTAGAGTGTACTGTAAGTGTAGGTGAACTTTTAGAGGAAGTTGGGACCTGTAGATCGCTGTTATCAATATCTTCTGCTTCCATAATTGCATTTAAGTGAGATGAAGGTGCGCTGGAGTTTGTCTGCAACATTACATTTAGTATTTCATTCCCACTTGCAATGCTGCTGTTATCGAGTGTATTTGGGAGGGTGACACTATCTTTTTTATTAAGGATTCTGTTAAGAACTCTGAAAGAAATCAAATTAAAAATATATAAATATTGAAAATTAATTTCTGGCAAGTGGTGTTGTAGCAGGTAGAAGGTAGCTAAATATATTTACTGTAAAACAGTAGGAGAAACATGAAGTTTCTTTTTATTTCGACCAGTCTTTTTATTATGGTCATTCACCCTTTTCAGACCTCTCTCTAGGGTTGTCCATCTATTTCGGACTTGGGTTGCATTGAATTTATAGCCCTTCTCTTCCATTTTTTGAGCTACATATTCCCATTTCTTCCCCTTTGTCTTGAATTTTGGCATTTTGTCTTCCTCTAAAATATTCAATAGGAGTAATGTTGCAGCCTCTGTCCAGCTTACTTCACCAAAAAAAAAAAAACAAACAAACAAACAAAAAGAAATAAATAAGTAAAGAACTAACATTCTAAAATTATTAACATTTGACATTACCATCTTCAACAACAATCTCAGCCTCTTCATTTGCTTCCTCTTGTATAGTATCACCACCATTAGCAACAAAAGGACTATAAGTTTTCTCTTGTGCTGCAAATTCCACATTGTAATTTAAAATTTAGAAAGTGAAACATAGTATATGTAAGATATATATACTATATAATATGAACACTTACTATCATTATTCAGCATCAAAATTTCACCAACTTTGTTTTCATGATATGTGACATGCCCATCTTCATTCAAAGTTATCTCCCAAATTGACATTTTCCATTCAAATTTAAAAACGCAAACAACTTTAAATTCAAAAACGCAAACAACTTATCAAACTAAATTGCAATGTGCATGGCGCCGAGGTTACGCATGCGCGTTGAGCATTATTCTTTTAAGTTA
The DNA here is from genome assembly GCA_009761765.1 of Phenacoccus solenopsis. Lineage (NCBI taxonomy): Eukaryota > Metazoa > Arthropoda > Insecta > Hemiptera > Pseudococcidae > Phenacoccus > Phenacoccus solenopsis. The sequence goes on along the minus strand of CM019754.1, from coordinate 27,392,109 downwards.
CACAAAACTGTTCGGGCCATGTGTTTAGCTTCAACATATTTCATGCTACACAGATTGCACAGAAATCTGTAGGTTCCAGAATTTGTGTAGTTTGTGGAGGTCGCCCGAATAGACTTTATATCTACAACATCAAATTACACTGCATCTCCGGTGCAGCACCCCTAGCCAGGTAATGCCTTCCAGTTTTTTGATCCACATGAAACTTTGGACCACAGGAACCAAATAGCGCGTAAGTGTCGATATTGTAAATTTTTATCTTTCTCGAGAGTGATTAGAGATTACTTGGACTGCATTACGCAACAATGTTCTAAGTGAAATGAGGCGCCATAAACTTCAACTACATCAAGTTTCCGATGTAATGTAAATTATAACAAAGCCAGTCAATCAAACTGAACAAATTTCACTTGTTTGTCTTTGAAATTATTTAAATAACATGAATGCTTTCATTCATTATTAGTTTTTCTCATTAAAAACAAAAATAAGATCGATCAACAAGTCTATGGTGCCTCATTTCACTTAGAACATTGTTGCGTAATGCAGTCTACTTTTAATGAATGCAGCGATGGCATTTTTGTTTTTTCTAACTGTGTCGTTGTCCGTAGGACACTCCAAGGGTAGAAGCCAGAGATGGGCAAGATAAAAAAAAATGATCTTAGATCAGATCACAGATCATCTAAGATCATAAAAAATAGATCAAGATCATTTTTTTTTTGTTTTTTAATTTTTGATGAATGAAAATTGAAATTGAGAAGAAGATTGAAGACTGATAACGAACACTGAATACCAGTAAACAAAATCACTGTGATTATACTATAATAGAATATTCAGTTTATCGAAAATTTGGAATATTATGGCAATATGGGAAGTATATATTTTTTAATAAAAATATAAACTTATTTCAAAGATGTTTTACTTTGTGCCTTTCTTCTTTTTGGCACATTTAAAATGGTCGCAAACGAAAATAAACGTTCTACTGGTGCTGATGATGGTGGTATATAATTATATTTCATATATATAGCTTATCACTTTGAATTAGGGGTTATCTAAAAGCTTTTTACTCTCATCTTTAACAGAAACATATTGAGCTAAAATCAAATCTTCTGTAAGAGGGTTTGATAACCCACAAACTGTAGCTTCAGGACTGCATTTTGTCACAAGCAAATCATCATCTTTGGTATCAGAATTGGAATTTCTTCTTGGTGTGGGGGTATGAGGATGTCCTTCTCCATTTTGTCTCATAATATCTTGAATTTCTTGCAGCAGAATTGTTTTCACAGTAAGAAAAATATGGTTTGCATCTTCGTCGATCCAATTCAACTTGAATTTGGGATCACTAACAGTAGCAAGAACAGCATGTATAACGGTTTTTTGTCTCACATCCATCATATATAATAAGGTTCGAATCTTGTTCCCAAACTATCCAACAGTTTAGTAGCAAGTGAACGAACTAACAGATTCTCATCTCTCAATAAAGTAGTTAAATCGCGTCTTAATTGAAAAAGTATAGGTATTAATCTAGATAAGGTGACATTACCTTGTAATCGGTCAGTATATTTTACCAGACTCGCAAAACACTTAATGTAAGTAATTAAATAAGATTTATCTGACGTTGATAAACATGGTATCTTGCAAGCTTCACATGCAGCCTGAACACTAGCGAAATTTTCTTTAATACAAAGAAATGAATCATAATATGTATTCCATCTGGTTGCGCATGGGTAGTGTTACTGCTTACCTACAAATTTTTTGAAAGTATCATGTTGACGTTTACTCACTGCCCATATTTTTTGAGCTTTTGAAATGAAAGAATCATGCTTCTTCTTCAATTTAGGATCAAGTTTTAATATGTTTTGAAAATCAGTAGTAGCGACTAAATTCAAGGTATGGGATCCACATCTAAAATATAGAGGAAGCTCTTGTTCACTAACAGAAAATTTCTCTTCAAAAGAAATTTTTTCAAATACAACTTCTTCTTCTTCCATATCATAATTGAATGCATTCGTCTTATTACTTGTACCATATACTCGAAATGCTTTAGAAAAATTAGATCTATTATCTTTGACCATCGCCATGACTTTTTGTTCAGTATTAAAGGACTTGTGAGTATTAAATATATTATTAGCCAACAAATCAAAATTCTTTGTTCCAAAGAGACGTTTACACAACAGAGTAGAAGACTCCAACATAAAACTATTTGGATCAATCCAATGACTCATCATACCAAGAAATGATTTTCTCATATCTTTTGAAGACCAAACATCTGCAGTCGTGCTCAAAAACTGAATCTATTCAGAAATAAAAATGATAAGTATAACTAAAACAGTAGGTAATTATTCACAAAAAAGAAGGTGAAAAAAACTTAATCACATAATTATTGATAACTGATATGAAAGTTTTAATCTCTGATAAGAATATTATATAAAAATAATAATGCTTAAACATATCTCTAAGTTGTTTCACAACATCGTCATATGTTTCTGTTATTAATCTATTCAATGACCTCCGTGACATTACCTCAACTGGCTGTTCTAAAAACTAATTTCGAAATCCATCTTCTTCAACTACAGTGAATGGATGAAGATTGAATAAAATAAAGCGAACGATTCGTCGATTGAATTCTTCTTGAGTAATTCTTTTCAACGGTGTTTTAGTAGTTTTATGTTTTCGTGACACGATTTGATCAATTTTCTTTTTCCTACCATTCAAAGATTGAGATTCCTTCTTTAAATTGTTATACTCCTTGTATTTTTCAGGATGTATAAGCTATAAGTATCAAAAATGAAAAAAATTGTCTCAAATCGAAATATCGCCAGCAGTTTACTAATTACTTCCAAAAAATACATATTTGAAGCAAAGAGAAAAATTGACTATTACCTTTAAATGACGAGTAAAATTTCCATTTGTAGAAGTTTACCTATGAATAATATTATTTGGGCAGAATAAACATTTAGCTTCAACTGGGACGGACTGGCCTTTGTTATTATCATTCGCCTCTTCATTCCATTTGACCACATAATTCGTATAAAACTGGGTAAATAATATACTAGTATTACTTTTTTCACCAGTTTCTTCAATTTCATCGTTCGAGTTTTTCTCTTCAATACTGACATCTTTTGAATGACTAGAACTAGGGCCTGCTGGCGCCGGTATATCTGAAAATGAAAATGAATAATACGATATTCAATGCAGTGTAATTATGAATAGAATTGTTAATTATAATACTCTATTTCACCTACCTAGTTTTGGTTTTTTTGAAGCTGAACAGATGAATGGCAACGTTGTTTGAACATGTTTTTTAATTTTAGGTTTATCTTCCTCTACATCACCGGCTGCCTGAGATGATATTTCAGTATTATTATGAACTGATGATACTGAAATGTCATAATCTGACCATTCGTCAGAATCTATACTCCAAAGTCTAAACCAATATCCAAGTTAATTAAAATTTCACCAAGTATAGAAATTACACTTGTTACACTTGATATAAAATAATACATCAACAATAAGCAACAATGCTTTGGGAATTGAAATTGAAATTAGAAAAAAGGCGGCATAACTTGTAACTTTTTAGGCTTTTCAGGGCGCATATACACATTATAGTCTATTATTAAAAAAAAAATCCAGATAGCGCCGATAGTTACCCATTTAAAAAAAATGATCTTTGATCTTTTTTTTAAGACTTTATGATCTAGATCAGATCAAATCAATTTTTATTAATAATCTTAGATCAAGATCAGATCACCTCAACATCGTGATCTTGTGATCTTAAGATCATCGTGATCTTGTGATCTTAAGATCATCGTGATCTAGATCTTGCCCATCTCTGGTAGGTGCATTGCCAACCTTCTAACACCTCTATCCGTGAAGAGCTGGACAACCTGCGCTGGTTCGTTTCTCATACGCTGTAGATTAGCCGAATGCGACGACAGCTCCAGCTCACACGCGCTGCAAACTACAGATTCACCGAAAACTGGAACCGCCGTACACAAATCTATTATTCTTGCCATCGACAGATCCGAGAATACCGTGGCCAACGCATTCAACTGCAACAACTCCTCGCAGTGGCTGCGCTGGACCAAGAAATGTCGTACGATTATATTGATGGGGCCGTCGCCTATCATCGTATATCTTCCTATGCCATATAACATATGGCGTCCAACCTCGAGAAAACTTATAGGTCCTTCTGTTTTGGTGAGTAACACTGGGGGCTTGGAAGCTTTTATCTTTTTTCTCCAGGCGTCGATTTCTTGTGTATGTCTCCGCAACATACGCGCTGGAGACAATCTCACCCCTCTGGGAAGAGATGGTCATTCTGAGTTCTTCCGCCACGTTTTCAGCCACGTGCCATTTCTTATGTAGATCGTTCTTCTCGTGTTCTAATTTGCGCAATGTTTCTTGGATGTTGGAGAATCCCTGAATCTGCCTTTGTAGGTCCACGATTCGGCTATTTTGGTGGATCACTACGCGCCTTTCCTGTTCTACATTGGATTGTAAGGTCTGGATGGCGTTTTTATATTCTACGTTGCTCGCTCTTAATGTGTGGATTGCTTCCATCAACTCCACGTTTTTCTTTTACCACGGTCCTTGTCCCCAGATATCGCCAACTATTTTTCTAAATAGTTGGCATGAAGTAAGTGCCCGCAACGTGTCGCCACATTGGGCTCCTCAGCCACCAACATGGACTCTAGGCAAATACCGCAATTTATATTTGATGCTGTAGTACCTGTGTAATATATTTTTTTCTTTAAAGGAATAAAGTGTGCCTATGTATGAGTCACCTGTGGTCCTTCTAGAAAATATATACGCCTATGTTATAACTATTGCTTACCAAATTTTCAGGTGAAGGTCGTTCTAAAATAAGAAGAAAAATGAAGAGAACAACGCCTATAAAATATTCAAAATACGCACCACAAGATCTGCAAAAAGTAAATTGAAGGCGAACAATTACGATAGTGAACACCGTATGCATACAATATTAAGTGAGAAATGAGCTTTTCGAAGCTAAATTCGATGTATTTCCATGGCGATATTGTGACAAGTTGATAAATAAGTATAGTTTATCTTATATAATAATTATTGGAAATATTGGGTTTCTTTGTGTGTTATCTTTTTGATTTCAGATTTTTGTACAAAATATTGCACGGTATTCATCATGGGAAACCAGTTCTCTATCTCGTAGTACAACGTTAAAAAGATTCCCCCGCGCGTCCGAAGAGTGCCCTGCGCAGTATAAGATTTACCTATCTGAAATAAAAGATTAAATCCTTTGTACGTTTTATTTCTAATATAGTAGTCGCCCTTTCTACGATATCTGTTCTATTTTCCGTCAAACATTCCGCCAATTTCATTATCATCTGCATGTCCGATGTCGTTTCATTCTGAATTAAATTCATCGTTTCCATTGGTAACCTATCTTGGCGCTCTTTTTGATTTTTTTCTATTAATTCCTTGATTTCTTTTTTGCTTTTTTCTAGCGCCTTTAATTTCTGTTGAAGCGGCGTTTCATCAATAGAAGTCGATTGTTGTTTATGCTCTAATAAATTATCCGAAAATTTCTGCAATTGCCCCTGTATAGGATGGGCATTCTCTAGGCTTCTGTAGTGAACGTCATTTTCCAGTGCAGTTAGAACATCCTTTGTCATATATAACGTAATTTGTCTGATATTGACAATTTTTTTATCTTCCGACTTTTCCCTATCATAGTTCTGCACTTTAAAACAATTTTTTGCGATTTTCTTCAATATTTTATAAGGTCCTACTCTCTTTGGATATAGTTTTTTCGTGAGACTTTTGGTTTGATTAGAATGATTGTGGGTGGATATCAATACTAAATCTCCTTCTTACAGCCTACTATTTTCTATGTTTTTTTCTGCGAAGTCTTGTTCCTTTTCTATCGTTTCTAAATATTGAACTGTTCTGAGATATTCCTTGATTAGATCACGGGTGTTTCTTTTTTCTGCGTCCTCGTCTTCATCAATTGATATTTTCATCTCGATTAGGGTATCACCATAGACAGCCAATTTCGCGAGCCTATCTGCAATGGCATTTGAATAATCGTAGGCGTGGCCATAGACGTGTTGAAATTGTACTGCTTCAAATGAATTTTCACACAATCTTGGCAAATTTTTGCCTGATGCTCCTTGCAATACGGATTGCCGCATTTTATACAATTACCAATTTTCTGACGCTTTCGAGATTCTCTTTTACAAATTTCGTAGAGAGTCTAATTGTATCTACCTCTATAGCCATTATTTCGATAATAGCTCCCCCTGTATGTATTTGCATATCCGTAATTGCCATTTTCGAAGTTCTTTTCTTGATTCTCAAAATACCTTGGTTTCCCCTCTAAAGGTTTTATGTCGTCTGCCTAACCATCATATATTTCCATTAATTTTTCTAGGCGTTGAAATATGGTTTCCACAGAATTCAGACCATTGAGTGAGATTTTATTTGCGAATTTGTATGGTGTTTTCTTGTGAATGTATTTTACCATTTTTTTTTGTTTCCAAGTCTTCGATCCGCGATAGAGTCTGAGCCCATAGTTTGAGCTCTGAGATGATTGAGCAAATAGATGTAGTGTAAGGCATAGTGTAATTTTTGAATTGCTGTTTGGCCAAAGTTTGAGTATTCGTATCCAAGAAAATTTTCAAAAATAGGTCCTTCAATTCGTAGTAACTTGTAGCACTTAGTGAAGCTGTCTTCCACTCATGGGAAGTGTGTTTTATTTGAGCTGCGAAATAGCATCATTTTCACTTTATCGTCCAAGTTGGTATTCGCAATGGCATTTTCAAAATATTTGATGAACGCGTGTGGATGATGCTTATTTGTTTCATCATAATGTATGTTGTTATTATGGAATAAACTCACTGTAACTTGGTCGTTCTGTTTGCTGTTGCAGATGTTTGCAGGGCTGCAAAACCGGAAAAATATTGTTCCGGTTCCCAAATATTGGTTCCAGTTCTAGTTCTATGACTTCAGTTTTGATTCTAGTTCCAGTTCTGGTTCTATGATATCGGTTCTGGTTCTGGTTCCAGTTCTTATCGGTTCTAAAAAGAACATGTGTGACCTATCAAAATACTCCATTTTACAAGCATAATCAGGAGGGAGTATTGAAACCAAAATTTGAAAAATAATATTATTGCAAAATGGTCTTGTAAATTGTAAACAACCCCAAGACCAAGATCCCGAATTTTATCAATTTTAGAGAGTATTTTACGAAGATGTACGATATCACAGATTATAATTTATAGAATGAAACACTACAACAGTTATCTACAACCTTTGACTATCGATAGGTAAAGAGTATACAGCTATTAGCGCACTCTAATCTTATTAATAGAGATTAAACTTTTCTAGAACCAGAACCAATATATTTTCATATCAGTTCCGGTTCTGGTTCCAGTTCCAGCTTTAGTACAAATTTCAAAATATTAGTTCTGGTTTCGGTTCCAAAATTTTATCAGTTCTACCAGTTCTTGGTTCCAGTTCCAATCGGTTTTGCAGCCCTGGATGTTTGAGCATGGAGTATTAAGACCTATTTTCCAATAATTCAGAATTTTGTGGTTGAAGAGGCGCATTCTCGCTATTTACAGAAGTTTTGTTTAATTTTGTGTTGGTCAATGCGACAAGTATGGGGGAAATTTTATCATCTACATTATTTATGGAATTTCTATGAGATTCTGCATGAGTATTTATTTCTGCTCGTAGTGTAGTTATTTTTGACTCAACTTTTTGCATTATATTTTTTTGAAAATTGTTGAATTTTTTTCTAATTTATTTTCTAAGATGTGTTCCAGGTATGCATCTATGTGCCCATCATCATCAATCGAAGAGTCGCTATTTTAATCTTCATGTGAATATCTATCTTCCGCGTGTGAAGCATTATTTTGAAATTCTTGAAAATTTTCCCCCTCAGATTCTGTGGATTAGTTTACTACAGTCGAATTTTGTACCTCTATTAGGCAGTTTCTTTCTTTTACCTATTTTTGTTAAACGATTTATATCCCTTGAGTGGTGAAATTGAGGGAATCCCCGCTCTTAACATAACTGGTATCTACACCTTCAGAGTAACTATAAGCAACCACCAAAACATTTGTAATTGCAATTGCCTAGTTGTTGGCGCATTGGCAAATTCTTGGAATTTTTGTCACGTAAGTGGTGACATCGGGGAATCCCCGCTGTTGCGTTATTTGAAAATTATTTCTCTTAACATATTGTACTTTGCAAGGAGAACAAAAAAAGCTCAGTAAAATTATAGCCCAACTGAGAAATTGAAGGAGTTATAGTCAAATGAAAATTTCAATGCGCTGTAGCTCCTTCAATTTTGCAGATAGGAAAAAATGTTACTGAACTTTTTTTGCCAATTTTAAATTTAAAGAAATTAATACATTTCTTGGTGTTATAGGATCAAATATCTTCAACATCAGTTTACAAGGTTTGGTAAATTCAACAAGGTATAGCAATCCAGTTTTAGCATGCTTCTCCATCTTCGACGTAAAATTAGCTTACTCTGGCTGAGAGAAACATGTAGGCTCCATCTGGTATCATCAATAGAAAATTGTTTTCCTCGTCAAATTATCACTTCCATAGCAATTAAAAAAAAAAGTAATTCCTAAGCAAAATAAAAAACATGAACATTCCGGGTACTAAATCTGAAAAGTTTTATTATTACAATGAGCTTCAAAATAGAAAGAAGCATTAGCCAATTGAAACAGCTTGATCTGGAAGAACGTCTCCGTGGCCATCGGCCGGAGTTGGAGTTCATCGACAACGAAGAAGAAAATAGTGAGACTGAGGATGCCTTAGAATTGAACTATGACGATACAGTAAGCGAACAGAGCTACGATGAAATGCCCGATGTCGACGAAAATGAAAAACCAGAGGACAGTCAACCATTTATTAGATCTAATGATGGTACCAAATGGAATCTACACGCTCTTTTTTAATATGAATTTCAGTTATATTTTGTCGTAAAAATCTGATTTTCAAAAATTATTAAAAAATTGTATTTCATAAGTATATGCTAATATATTTTTTTGGGGGATTCAAAGCTCAGAAGCTGAAAACTTCACACCTAACTCTTTTTGTTTCATAGAACCCAAAAATGCGGCTTGCGGGGATTCCCTCAATGTCACCACAAACGTTGTAGTTGAAAAATTTCTCTTCATGTCACCACTCAAGGGATATTCATAAATTTATTAATTTTTTTCGATTTTTTTTTGCAGGTGCAGTGGTCTCTATGAAGACTTGATTTGAAGCAAGTTTCGACCCTTTATTTTCTGGATTGCTTGTGATATTTTCTTCTTCATTAATAATGATGTTTGCTTCAATATGATTATCATCATTTTGAGCCATTGTGAGATTTGTAATGAATAAATGATAAACTTGGTTTTATAATGGTTTATTTATTGTATTAGTTAGTTTGTACGGTCTTTCTGGGTTTTACTATTAAACTACCTAGATTCCTACCCAAAAGATTCCTACCCAAAATTTTAATATAATTTAGAAAATTTTGCCTATTATATGAGAAGAAGCTGAAAATGATTACATATGTTATTAAATAAATAAATACGCGAGGTCTCTCCCTAACTATCCGAACGCGAAAAAGGTCCTTCTGTATACTTAAACGACTATTCTATCAGCAGACTTTTTTTGAAGCAAAAAGAAGAAAAAATACTTGTTACCCTCAGGAACTTCTTGAAGGCACGGCCGCCAAAATTGAAGTAGCTGATTCCTCAGCCAGGGCTGTTAACAATAATTAAAACTCTAAACTTAACTCAAACTGACTCGTATTTTCACGTATTAAGAATAAAACTGAATTTAATTATAACTATAAATCCCAATATGTGTAACTGAATAAAACTTAAACTAATATTTTCAGTCCCTGAAAATGAATTAAACTTCAACTTAAACTTTAAAAAAATTGTTTTGGTTAAAGTCTCAAGCCAATTTCCAATTTTCCAACTTTGAACGAACATTCAGCGACTTGAGGTTCATTTTAGACCCTTTGCAATGCAGTCTCAAAGGGTCTATTTTCTATTATTAATGATCTTATGTTACTGCTAAATAATTATATTAAGTAGTTTTGAAAAATAAAAATTTAAAATGTGAAATTTTAAATTAAATTAACTTTATATTTTTATAAACGCTTAATTTATTGAATTTGGAAACTCTTATGTTTTATTTCATCTTTTTATCGTACATAAAAAGTGGATATGATATAATCGGTAACTACATTATTTCATTTTAACTTCAACTTCTTTAACTATTTTAAAAGAAGAATTAAACTTTAACTATAACTTAAATAACTCCACGAGAATAGTCCTCGCGCTATAACAACACATACCTATTAAAATATTCAAATATCTGATAAAGACTTGTAATGTAATATTCGGAGAAAATAAATATTTTTTTCATATTCTTATATCACGAATGTTCGTTCATTTCAATTTTCACTATCCCTAATAAAATCGTCTCGGCAAATTATTTCAACTCACGATCAATGATTATCCTTCAATCCGAACACGACGAAGATCAAACTAACCAAAAGGACGTTGGATCAATCAACGGCGAAATCCAATATCTTATAAAAGTGGGCTAGTTAACATTTTAACATTCATTCGAAACAAAGAACAATTTTCTCGCAATAACTTTCGAACAGTTGTTTCTAAACAATTGAATGACATGAAAATAAAAAAAAAAAAGAGAAAAAGCAAAATTTTTATTCCACCCGCATATGTTTTGGAAGCAAAACTGTGTATGTTTAAAATGCATAATCCTTTATAATTATCGAGTGGTTCGAAAATACACCTCAGAAAAATTTTAATTTTTTTTGTTTTTGTTCATCTTTTCTGAAAGTGGTTTTCTTCCATTAAAAAACAACTTCAAAATTTTCAAGCCCAAAAAAATTAAGCAGCATCATACTGAGATTTTATGCTGTAATTTAAATTTGTTAATATCACTTATATTTTATTTTTTTCCATTATTTTATTTCTAAAATTAGCAAATATATATTACAATTTGGATTTTCTTTTCTTTATTAAACTGATTCCTGCGTAATGAAACGAATCTTTCATTTTGGAACTCAGATCCGCCACATCTGAAGTATTTCTTGATCTAATTTTGAAAATGTACCTTTTTTTTAGAAATTAATATAATATTAGGAAATATGAACTTCAAATGAAACAAAAGGTTCAAGTGAACCCCTTCCAAACATCCAATAATTTTTACTGTTATCAACAGACAGCCATAAAATTTTTGAAAAAAACCAACATTCAAAGTTTTCCTGAAAAAAAAATATCCATTACGATAGTGATTAAATAAACAACTCATTCTATAACTATATAATGAAAGAAAGTTTACATTTGGAACAACTCTACGTAAAACATAAGCGTTAAAATTATACATAAAAACAAATACAATAATACGCAAACAATAATATTAAATTAAAACAGATAAAGACAGTACTCAAACTACACGTTTTCTCATTCGAAACAGAAAAAAACTGAAGCCCTAACAATATCAATTTTTTTTTTACAAAGGTTTTAATATTGCAGTAAATTAGAATCTCTAAACAAATACCATTTTACAATCGAACATCTTATCATTAAAACTAAATCTAGTATCATTGTATATTGCATAATGTATAACATCCAACCAAATTCTTACATTGTAGACACGCTAATTTGTATAACAGAAAATAATAAATTAATTTTACAGCGATTTGAAAAGAAGATAGAAGATAAGTTCTTAATATTAACAAAGTCATGTAAATTTTCCACTTCAAATTTGCCTACTTTTCTGCGCAATATTTTGAAATACCTGCGTAAAAAACAACTTTTACAACGGGCAAAGAAACGAAAAAGCACCAAGAACAAATTCCAAATTTAAAATAATAAAATATGATTTTTACGCAGATAACAGGTCAAATAAAATTCAAGCTACAGATATTAAATACAATAAATGCTATTTATATTTAAAAATACCATTCAACGCACGATTAATACAAATTATACATTACGTATTTTTGGGTGATATACAAAAAATCGTTAATTACATCCGAATTAAAATAATTTCAAAATCAATACTGAAAAAAATGGAAATGTTGTATAAAATGAAAAAAAAAAATACAAATAAATAAAGACAGGCGAAATCAACGTCATTTAAAAAAAAAATTAAACAAAAGAAAATTACACATAATCAAATGATTTTTCGTTTCTCGAAATGAAATGCGTATTTACGTATAGATATTTTCGAAAATTTGGTTTAGCGATTATAGCGGTCCGACTTTCCTTTTTGTTAATTTCGGATGTAATATTCCTCTGTATTTCGTGCCGTTGATTTTTATTTTTACCACCACTGGGGTCGAATTGACTGTGTTTTCTGAACCTGTAATAATAAAAAGAGCGATTATTACTACGTTCTAATAATAATTAGGAATTTCATTATTTAAAATAAATAAATAAGTGACTTCATGCGCGATATCAAACATGTAAAACGAAGGCTTCAAAGGTTAAATAAGTTGCCTACACAGCGCCCTTATTCAGAGATTACATTAGAATTCGTACGTGATGAACTTTTTTTAAGAATTAATTTCAATAATAATTTTGATTTTTTTAATGCCTACAGAATACCCTCTCTAATTTTCCATATTATCTTTAATAGCTAGGTAAGATCTTATTTTACTCCAAGTTTTTTATCTATTTTATTTTGAAAAAATTTTCTGCACGAGCTATGGTTTTCGAATTGAACAACTTGGAAAATTTGCCAACTCATATTAATTCGAAAACACACAAATTTTTCTTTCAACTATATACACAATTAGTAAATCTCGACAACCATACAATTCGAATAATCTAACGCCCATCGTGCAGACTGCGTTTTTAAATTACATCTGAATTAAAATTTACAAATAATTCGAGCAAAATCTACCTTGACTAGAATTTTTCAACGGTATCTGACAATCAGCTTCGTCGTCAGAATCGCTATCCGTATCTTCCGTTTCGTTCTCCTCTTCGTCGTCGTTATCGCGAGCTTCTCTCTTTGGCGGCGGCAATTCTAAACTGTTACGCTCTTCTTTGCGATTTTTACCCAAATCGAGGGGCGCTTCGTTATTGGAATTTTGACTCTGCGGCCTGGCAGGTTGGAATGGTAATACTGGAGGTTGCTGCAGGGGGGGCTTTACAACACCGTTGTATAAATTCCACAACGCCAGTTGGGTCATGAAACCGCTTAAATTGCTTGGCTCCGGCAATTCGGGAGAGGAACCTGAAACAATGCGAGAAAATTATTACAATGTCGTCGACGCGTCAACCGCAAAAAGCTGCGCCTGTAAATTTCCCTTTTAATTGCGATGTAAAATATGCTCGCCTCATTAAAACCCCGCCAGCCCTTCATTAAGCTCTATCATTTTCTTCATTAAATATCGTAACGTCAACATTATGGCCGCGTTTTGCGTTCGTCGAGCGTTAATTTATGATATTAAAATTACGAGTGCGAGAATTTCAAGCGTGTTTTCAACGCGATGCAACCAACCAGCGATTTCGAAAATTCTAATTTCTCGCGACACGTTCCAATATTCTAGTTTCTGAGGCCGATTTCGTTCATCGTAAATGTTTAACTTGGCTGAAAAGTAATGCGCGTGAAATAAATTCGCAGACGTTTCAAATCGAAATATACTACGCTTCAAATTCCATAAGGAATGTAGAGTTTTGTAAAGTTCAAAACCTTGTCCCTCAGATTCTTTTTTGTGTTACAGATTGAAAGTATATGCAATGCCATCGAACTCATTTCTAGACAATATGGTGCCCGCCTTCTGGGGGATTTGTTAAAAGTATCACCTTAGTGACAATTCATCATGTTCTCCAGGACTGTCTACTCTATACAACTCTACATGAATATATTTTTTTATTAGAAATTGCTAACTAATTAATTTGCGTACAGAAATTAAATTTTTTTCATAAATGAAAAAAAACGTAAGCAGCCATGCCGCATTACTGGAGCTGAGTTTTTAACTGGAGCTTGTTCTGGCTTGATAATAACGTTGCTAAATCTTTCATGACTACAGGCCATCCCTCCCTTCCCCTATCCCTTTCAAAACCACTTGAGAAGTTTAACTTGGAACAAACGTATAGTATTTCTTGCCATGAAATAATCATATATGAACACATACTTCTCAAATTACAACTATTTAAGACTCGTCAAATTATCTTTAAATCTTAATTATCGGCCATTTTCCTCTAACTTCCCTCCAAACTTACTTGTGAAACTAAAATCAGAATAATTTAGTCATTTGAGCTCATTTCATCATATAACAACGCAACAAGAAATTTTCGACTTCTCATGTACTCCCTTCACTCCCCTCCAACATCATCGAAGTGAATTGGGAATATAGTATACTTCTTATTCCCAATAATCATTGAGGTCATATTAATTACATTTTCACCAAGTTGAGGCTCCTCAAGCTCTACTCAAATTTTGATAATCCGCCATTTTGGATTCAATTTGACCCAAATTCATGAGGTCATATTCTAGTCACCAACCAAATCCACACCCGAAGTTTAACCTTTCTATGTTGATTTTGTGAGGAGATATGAAGTATTCAAGAAATTTCATGACTTAAAACTTCCTCAAAAAGCCGTTTTTTGCTTTAACTTGTCTCAAAACACACTTAGGAAGCTGAACTTTAAATATGTTGGTGTCGGTGACTCATTATTTCGTATGAGATCAAAAACAAAAAGTTTGAGCCATTCGCCTCTTCTCCAGCCTCCCTTAAAATTTGAGTGATCCGCCATTTTGAATTTTATCGAAAAAACAAAAAAGTACTTTTTTCACATTTTCAACAACAGTCTTTCAGCAAATTTTGAACGAATTTCGCGAATATCCGCCGACACTACGCGTTGAGGAAAATAATATGTATATAATACCAAAATGTTGGACATTGCCAGATTATTACAAATGGTTTGAAACGTAAATATTTGAAGACCTCATCCCCCACCCTCAGGTACTGTTCTTATTAAAAACACGGCTAAAAATTAAATCTAGATTGTTAAGGTACCTTCAGTTGAACTTGGAGTTCAAGACCATTTATAATCATCTGATAAATGTTCAACTTTTCGGCATTATTTTCTCTCCTCACATGTAGCGCTGGTGGTTATACATGAAATTCGGTTAAAATTTGGTGAAAGACTCTTCTTGAAAATACAAAAAAGGCACTCTTTTGTTTTTTCGATACACTTCAAAATGGCGGATAACTCAAATTTTGAGGGGTGCTGGAGAAGGGAAAAATAGTTCAAATTTTTCGTTTTTGATCTCATATAAAAGAGTAAGTCACGGCCACCAATATATGCGAATTTCAGCTTCTTCAATTCACTTTGAGGGGAGTTACTGTATAAAACAGCTTTTTGAGGAAGTTTCAAGTCATGAAATTTCTTGAATCTTCCATATCTCAACACCACATCAATATAGAGAGCTCAAAAGTATTTTGGTTTAGTTGGTGACCAGAATATGACCTCTTGATCGAAACGACTCCAAAATGACGGATTATCAAAATTTCAGTTGACCTTGAGAAGCCTCAAACCAATTCTACTCCATACATGTTGTTGGAGGGAGGGAGGGGTTATCACATGAAAAAGTTGAAAATTTTTGATCTGGGTGTCATATGAGAAAATGGTTGGCAACGTTATTTACAAACCTGAACAAGCCCCAGTTAAAAACTCAGCTCCACTAATGCGGCATGGCTGCTTACGTTTTTTTTTTTTTTTTTTTCAAAAACGAAGAAGACGCAGTCACAATAGCGGTTAAATGACTCCAAAAAGATATCGTAAAAATATAAACCCCTTGACTCAATTAGTAGACTCGTAAAATGAGGTCCAAAGTTTGAAAATTTCTTAATTTTCAAAAAAAAAAAAAATTATTGGAACTTCAAACATTTTTTAATTTTATAAATTCATATTTTGTTTTTAAAGGACTGAAAAAAATTTTAAACTTTAATATTTTATAATTTAGGTCTGAAAAAATATTTTTCAAAAAGCAATAAACGACAAAATGACTTCTTATAGATGTTTAACATCAAAAAGTTCAAACTTAAGGTACCCCTGCATAACAAAAATTCAGCATAATTCACCTCTCGTGGCCAAAAAAGCATAAATTGAACCCGTACTGGACACACGAGCATAAATTACTCGTTTATCGTTCATTTTTGAAAATTACCGAAGTTGTTGCTTTTCGAAAAAATAATTAAAATTGTTTAAATCTACATACGTATTATTAAGAAAAAAATGTATAGGTATATTTTTCAATTTTCAAATGACCAAATATGATTTTGAATGTGAAAAATTTATAACTGCTAAAAAATCGTTTTTCTTTCTTTCAAAATTTTCAAAATTTTAAATTTCTTTTGTAACCTCTCAAACTAGTTGGGCGGATGAAATTCAAATGATATCCTATTGCTATCCCTTCCCTTTCACTTCTTGAAAAATTCCAAAATTCGGTCCATCTTATCAGTTACTCAATTTTACAGTCCTACCGAGATAAGTAGGTAGATAAATAAATAGCAAGTAAAAATTCGCGTAATAGAGAATAAATTATCACACTTAAATCCTGACTTCGTTACAGTCAATAACATTCACGCTAATACGTTATTGACGAAGGATTGGGTAGAGAACATCGCATAATTTAATGCCTGAAAATAGCTCTTCGAAAAACACCAGTATTCCTTTGGCTGTCAAAAAGTACAAAGGATCTCAATATTGAACTTTCTAGCATCCTCCATCCTTTATTCACCAAACTTGGAATTGAGGACAGATCACGTTTCAACTTGGAGCTTTTACGAATTTCTTTTACTACGGTTACCTTTCAGCCACACGGAACTAAAAGAGTCCATTTTCTAGAGCACTTTTTAGGCCACAACACGTCAACTATAAGTCTAATGAAATGAATCCAATATAACCGACTCACACTTCTACATACATACACGCGGTATTATCTTCATCAAGCTCGTATTATCATTAAAATAGAAGGGAAAATAAATAATAAAAAAAAAAAGACACCGTAACTCATGAAAAATAAGCAACGTCCTCTTTATACGCTGTGAATATCAATCAGCTGCCAAAATTGACAATACCCATAATACGAGTAAAAAATAAAAGACCAAACAAGTTTATACTATATAAAAGTATATACATTCTTACAATATTTCGGTATTGTACACGCGGCGGAGGTGTAATAAGCATCTTTTCATATTTAAATTTCGTACGATTCCGATGCTTAAAAAGCGATTTTTATGTGAACCAGGAGTTATACTATGTACGTATAATTGATGGGAGCGCGCAGGGTATAGGTGACATTATTCGGTCTCGACCACGTTATAGGTATATCCTACATACATATCTACACTGGCGGTAATAAATACGCTCTTATACAGCGTACACTGTACGGTAATAAAAACTATGTAGTACGTCCTTTCTTACACGTTGTTAGTTATTAATAAGTGGCGTATTGTACAGAACGAGAATAATAACTGTGTGTGTGTGTGAATGCATTAATTGTCTCCATTCAAAACAAACTAAAAGAATAATTTGTTCCGTTGTTTTACTCGTATATATGAGAAATTGAAACCGGTCACGTACCGTCGTTACAGAATTCGAATTAAGAGAAAGAGCGTATAACGCTCGATTATTACGACTGTACGGGTGAGTTATACGGGAGAGAGAAAAACATACGATGAAGGAATAATGAAAATTACTATATGCGATGCCGCATGTTCGCAGGAGGCGAACTGTATTATGGAAATTTTTTTCTTTAAATTTCGAGCATATAGTGTGTCGTTTCAATGTATACCATCTAAGTATATAGCTTTCATTACCGGTACATGGTAAACGATTGTGGAACGCTTGTCGGGCGATGAAATGAATATTCACGATACATCGTCGGGCCGCAACTGATTCCAAAAGAAAACGGTGATTGATTTTTTTCACGTTTGAATTTCTATACTTGAGTGTTTCGGATTTTGTCCGATTTATTTTTCAATATATGTACGTATTTTTAAAAGGGGGAGGATGTCGTTAAGACTTTTTTTTTCTATTATTATTTAAATTTTTATTTTTTCATTTTCCTGAAGTTAGAACTTATCTCTCTATATATTAAATTCCTAATAAAAATTATTATTTTTTTGGATTTATAAACAGAATTGTATTAATATAATATAGGAATAGAAGGAGGGGGGGGAGAAGAAAGTTACTGAAGCTGCAAAGCGCTATAATTTCTATCAGTAGCTACGTACATAGCATTATAGATTGTATGAAAATTTTTAAGTTTGTATCAATGAAATGAAACATCTTTTTTTTTTTACAGGAAAAATCATTACATGCATACTGTGCTTTTACACGAGAGAAGAAGAAACAATTATTTGTGAAATATTTTCATTAAAAATGCTGACATTCAGCACATCCAAATCCTTCAACCCACCTCAAATAAAAATTTTTGGAAGTTATTCGTGAAAAAATAGCATTTTTATCAGAAACTAACTTTTTTTGACCATCTGTCCATTTTTCTGAAATTAAAATATTTACGACGTAAAATTTACTGAAAATTATGCTAAATTTTAATTATTATTTTAGATAATGTTTGTAAGAGTAGTTATGAAAGAACCCTAAAATATGATTGTATTTTAGTATTAAAAAAAAAAATAAAAAAATAAAAAACAATAAACCTATCATTAATATATATATTTTTGAATATTAGTAATTTATTAATAACAAAAATATTTTTATCATAACTTCAACACGGAAAAACACTCCAATAATTTAAAATTTTTTTATTAATTTTTTCAATATTTACGTAGTTTATTATTATTTTTTTTTTATTTTTTGGTGGCGTTTTTAATTATATAAAATCTTAATTTTGTATATTAAAGAATTATTTAAATACTGAAATTTTTTTATTACAAAATTTAAAATAATTTTTCATTTGTATTTTTTATTAAAATATAAAAATTTAGTTTCAGCATTTTTGACGGGAAAAATGAAATTCGATACAATTTGAATGGGTGCAGAAAAGTACGTATATGCTAAGATTTTTTTTTTTTGGTAAAAATTTTGTGCATTTTGATTCTCATCTCTGTACGTTTTTCCTCTCAAAGTAAACAATATTCGAGGAAAATGAGTTCAAAAGTAGGAAGGAACTTTTTAATGAAAATTTTCAATTATTTTAATTAAATAAAAAAAAGTTGAATATCTCGCCAATGGTTGATTGTACGTATTACGTAAGTTTCGATAAAATTTTCGAGATTTTTTATTAGGTACCATACTTCTGTATTTATAGTTCATAATTTCCAAAAAAAATAAAATAATCATAAATCTGCACTACAGGGTCACTATGGGAAAATTTGCAATAAAAACTGTGTCATACATGTATTAAGAATGGTTAAATTAACAACGTGCTTGAAGTCCTCGCTGATATGTGTGATAATGAGTTCAACTTTCCTGGACTATTATTCAATCATATACCTTCAAAATTTATTTTAATTCAAATAAACTCTTGCAATTTGTTATTTTATTTTTATCCGTTAAAAAAAAAAAAAAAAAAATACAAAAAATGTCGACAACAATCAATAACTTCATGTCGATACTATAAATCGATTTTTAAAAACTTCCACTGCAAGGGTATAAGAACACACGTAAGACCATATAGGAACAGACACGTACTCGTTCGATGACAACCATCGCGATTTCTTATTTACCTAACCTCGTCGTTTTATTTTATTAATACTCGTAATCTTCACGGTACGATAAACGAACGGACATTAAAAAATCGTCGTCCGAGTAAACACTCGAACGAGTAATTCATCGCGTGCGTCGAAAAAAGAAAAAAAAAAGATAAATGAATATTTCGGCCAAAACAAACAACTCGCCATACACTCGTATCATACTAATCGCCGAAACCGTCAAATTCGCTCGACTCGCGAACCGTTTGGCGAATTACACGCTGCTGTACACAGTGATGAAACCGTCTTAGGTAATTAAAAGGTTTAAAAAAAAATGTCGAAAAATACATTACCTTGTAATACTAAAGGAGATATCCCATGAGCGCTAGGAATGGATGGGTTACCAGTATGACTAGCAAACTGGTTGGAATGACCGTTCATTTGCAGACGATTGCTACCGGTATTCGAGGTAGAAGTGGTTACCAAACTGACCGGCGACATTTGAGATTGGCCGTGATGCATCGAACTGGGCGGATGGCCGTTATTGGGTCCGTTGCTATTGGGACTCTGCATTTGGCCCAGATCGCCATAATAGCTGGTCCTACGGCCTTCGCGTTTATTACCTTCGATGGCTGCCTGCAATTCGTGCGGCTTGCTCAGGTCTAATTTGTGACATTCGTAGCGGTATAGGAACTTCATGTATCTGCGGAAAATACCATCATCGATCATGCCTGTGCGAGTAAAAATACGCGACCAAGAAACGCGCGCGTCGCGTTATACATTTAATGATACAGATAAATAGTAATAAACGCTTTTTTAACCGACGCGCATAAATTTCATCTCATCAGCTTTGACAAACGTGTAGCTTTTGTTGGCAGTGTCGTCGTTTACGCATTAAATTAATGACATTTTTTCGCCACCTCGACTATACATATAGCACCGGAAATCAGCTAAGAAAGTTTCGCCGCTTATGCCGTATAGCCGTGAAATTTATCAAAGCACCTGACTATTTTTCTTTATGTCTATCGGGCCCCCGGCCATCGCGAGTCGAATCGCCCGCGCTGACGATTTGATTGACGGGTACCTTGCCATCGCTAAAAATGCACAGTAAGGCTAAAACTGTTACTCGCCGAGCTGTCACAAAGAAATATCATTTCGGTGAAATAATTGGCTCGTAGCCTGAAAAAAATCGCCCAAAATTATTTCACAATAAGATCGACCGACCGAAGAGTACGTCTTCTCGGTCGTACAATCAATTATCTAGATACGACCAGGTTCCAAAATACGTCATCGATGTAAAATAAAAAATAAGCAGTCATATCACATTACTGGAATTGGATTTTAAATTGTGTTGGTGAAGGTTAGCATACAATAATGTTAATTACATCATCACTACTAAGTATCCCGAAAACGCATCAAGGAAATTATTATTGCAATATGTTTCAGTTATTGTTTTCAGAAATCAAGTTGCATATTTTTCAAATTTCAATTTGAAACCCCACAAATTTCAGGACACATACGATTTTGAATGAATTTTGATTCAAGTGTAATAAGTCATATTGTAATACACAGTGTAACCTACTTAATTAGAGCTTCTCTGAATCAAAAGACTTTGTCAACACCGGTTGAATTTTTAGTGTGTGATAAATGTGATAACATAATATTACAAAGATATTACGAGTATATAAAAAACTCATTAAAAAAAAATCTAAAAAAACCTTCCAGCTACATTGAAATAATGTTCAGAGTTATGAATCGGACCACTAGTACTGTAAAACTTCATCTAGGTTGTAGATGAGAATCTTCTAAAATTTGGTAAAAGTCTCGCAAAATTTGAAAAGTTCTCACACCCACAGTAAAATGTGTAGATGATGTACCTACAACGTTTTGGAAAGGACTGACCGCACTTGAAAGACAATCTGAAGATATAAAACCTTTTAGATACCATGCAAAAATTATTGCAAGATGAATAGCTGCTCTCTTCAGAACATACTGAAGGAGACTTATCATAAGTTGAAAGGCGATCTAAGGATATAAAACTTTCTGGAGACTAAGCAAAGTTCTTCATATCTCCCGCAAGATGTATAGCTGATGTACCCATAGAACTTATTGAAGGGAATTTGAAGACAAGAAGTTTTGGAATGTAGGCAAAAATTCCTACATCTGCTTTAAAAGGCATAGTTGCTCTTCTTAGAACCTTCTGAAGGGACACTTATCATTAGCTGAAAGGCGATTAAAGAATATAAAACATTTTGGAGACTTGGAAAAAACCCTCATATCAAATGCAATATGTATAGTCAATGTACCTAAAATGTACTGAAGGGGATTCATCACAAACTGAAAAGCAATTTGAAGACATAAAACATCCTGGAATATAGATAAGAATTCCAACATCTGATGCAGAAGGCAAAGTTGCTCTCCCTAGAACCTACTGAAGAGGAGTTGTCATAAGTTGAAAGGCGATCTGAGGATATAAAACGTTCTGGAGACTTGGCAAAAATCCTCATACCTACTGTAGTCTGTATTATTGAAACTACTATAGAAATGATAAGCCTATTAAATCATTAATGAAACTCAAGAAGTCAAATAAGAATTATCGGTGAACTATTATTGAAACTAACTACTGAACTAAAACTAAAAGATCACCAAAACTATTGAATCACAACTAAAACTATTGAGTCGTTAGTAGTCCATATATCTAGAACCCATTGAAGCGGACTTATCATGAACTGATAAGTAATTTGAAGATATAAAACGTTCTGGAAATTGAAAAGGGCTTGTCACGAACTGAAGAGTGATTTGAAAATATAAAATGTTTTGGAATGTAAATAAAAATCTTCAATATGTGAGTTGATGTATCCAGAACTCACTAAAGAACATTTATCATGAATTAAAAAGGAATCTGAGGATATAAAACGTTCCAGGAACTAGGCAAATCTTCACTGCCCTAGAACATCCTAAAGATGACTCGTAATGAGTTCAAAGGTGATCTGCGGATATAAAACGTTCTAAAGAATTAATAAAAACTCAGAACTACCGCAAGATGTGAAGCCGTAGCACCCAGAACAAAATGAAAATGAAAAGTTGGAAAGCAATCTGAGTATATAAAACCTAAAACCTTCTGAAAACTAGATTAAGTTTCTCACACCTACTGCAAAATTTAAAGCTCTTCTTCTGGTTCATAATTGAAGTCGTGTGAACCAATTTGAGCTTCTTACGCACATTTAATCAGGAAATGCGGACGTAACAAGATATTTACTGAATTAAGATGTTCTTTGAAAAGTAAATTTAGAGCTCCAACTCTCCCACCTTTCTTTTGGAAGCTGAGATTTGAATATTTTTGTATCTTTGATTCACTTCATCACATGAAACCACAATTGAAAACTCTGTACGTTTTGGAGCTTCTCCAACGAACCTAAAAATTTGAGTGAACCGTCTTTTGAGTTGAATCGAAATTCTGAGAAAAGTACTTCTACAAATTTCTATGAACACAGTGAATTTTGAGCGATTTTCATGAATATCTGATAAACTTTTGGACTTCTGAGATGGATAATAAACTATGTAAGTACATATTGTAATTAATGATGGCCAATCAAATAAAAATTTCTAGAATGTGAAGCTATGAAATCTCTCCTCCTCGCCACTCCTTCCCAAATGAGGTAAGTTGTGATAACTGAATTTCTGAACGAGTCTTCATTTTTTTTTATACACGATGAATTTAGTATACCTATAGAGTTCTGCTTATACAGCTTTGTAATCCGATTAAACTATGAATTTCAATAACGATTAAGACGTTTCAAAATAATAACTCAATATGGAAACCATATAATGGCTTTTCGAAGGCAATCGAATCGAAAAATAAACCACGACACCGGTGCCATATGATACGAAGAATTTCAGGATATACCTCGACTACTTCGATAATCGATTTTTAATACTCACTGTGTGCGTAACGTGAAAGCAGCCGATGTAATAGATGACGGAAGATTCAATCCTTTGATTACTTCTTGCCACAGCTTCTTATTAATAACATCAACGAGACCTCCTCTTTGTACTACTAATTTATATAATTCGTATAGATCTAAAACGGATTTCGCCATAATCGGTAGTCTCGTTACTGGAGTTTCTGTAAACAAAAATGAACTCAATAGTACCAAAGTACTGCCGACATATTTTACATATAAAAACATCATATGCTAAACGTTCCTCCACGTATCGAACCCAAACCCTGTAATAATAAGATCCGGCCAAAACACTAGAACGCTGTAAAATTCTGATAGGTAATTTTGCTCCACATCGTGCCACCGTATCAGGTGTTTCGTACCGGTTTTTTAACGGTTCCACCCCTTGATTATCTATTGTTCCTATACTCATTTTCCACTCCCTGCTCTTTTTCCGCTCGCGCTCATTTATTAAACAGGAAATAAAATTTATCCACCGTTATTCTCCGCGAAGCTATGGCGCGCGCCTCTTTGTACTGAGAATCACTGCTGTCGTCGCGCGAGCCGCTTTTATATAAAACACCTGAACAGATGTTCGGCGTACGCGTTAGCCCAGCCCACGTAATTCAATTTGATAGCGGATTTGATAAATTAATCGGAAAACGTCGCCTATATTTAGGGTTCGCGGTTGTATGTACAGGGGATCGGCCCTATTGGCTTCTCTCGCCTCTTCGTTCGGTTTTGATAATGGCGTCTACGAACGATTTTAATTCGCCAATACTCTCCCGAATCGGTGTATTTCCTTCCTTCTTTTTTTTCTCGTTTCCCACGCGCTATTCTGTGCGGTGTAGCTTTATTGTATACCGTGCGCAGTTTTCCCCTTTGTATTACGCCGCCGCTAAAGAACGTTCTGAGAGCGACGAATGAAATTCGCCGTTCGCCTGATGTAGTTGAGAGGGAATTGAAAACGAATTATTAACTGTTCATTCAGCTCTAAGAGAGCACCAGTTTTTCATTTTTCATCAATTATATTAGGACGTGTTTTTTCTCCTCTAAATAATTATCGAGGATATTCCAACACTTTTTCATTGGGAAAATTTTGAACATATATTAAATCGTCGACTAAGATGGAAGAAGTAATTCAACATCGAGCTTGTACCATAACTAATTAATCCCTCTCTGATCTCCTCGGAGACTCAGAATCCACCATTCGATCACTTCTCAGCTTTTCTAATCTTAACTGGCCTCTCCAAACAGGTCTAACTCTCTAAGCTCGTGCCTCTAGCCTCAGTGGCTGTACACGGCACGTATATAAAAAAAAAAAAAGTTTCAGAATTATCGTCGAAATATCAAATAACTACGGAATTTTTATTATTTCAGTGGTTGGATAATTACCCCTTGGTACGACTCGGGTAGAGCCAGTATTGGGTTGAAACAACAAAAACTCTTTTCTCATTCATAAGCTAACTTATACGATTACATTTTCACACAATGATACTTTTTTGCTAGTTTTTAAGACTTTAAACACCAAAATAAAAAATTTATACATATGTACATTTTCTCCACTGAATCGTAAATTGTTTCATCGAACCTTCAAGTATGTATTTGATGCTTTTTTTATAAACGAAACTCCAGGTCCATAAACCGATTTTTTTCACCATCTTAGTACAATGAAAAATGTAAAAAAATTATAAAATTTAAATCTTGTAAACTTGAAGTCCTTAGGAAAAGCTTTGACCTGGCCAATTTACCTGTTACTCCCTCCCTCTTTCAGAACTCGCTCTTAAGAATACATGAACATTTATATTAAATTCAGAAATGACCTCAATTTACTTGTAATGATTACAAAAATTGAATTCATTAAAAAAAAAATTAAAAATCATTAATTACTATATACAGATAGTCCACCACTACATAAAAATTTATCGTTCATAATTTGTAAAAAAAGGAGCCAGAAATGCTGCGTTGATAGAGCTGGTTCAGAGATAACGCTTCAACACATTTTTCCTCTAAATTCTGATTAACGCTATCTATGGTGAAACTGCAAAATTACTTTTCTCCGAGTTTCACCCGGTTGCTAGCAATAAATTTTGTATGACGGTGGGCTATTTAGGTATATGGTCAATCCTTGCTTTTGTTCAGTAAAATTTGATTTTTTTTTTTAGTGTATTTAGCGTTGATTGCATTTTTTCCTACATTTTAAACTGCCTTAGCATAGGAGAGTTCTTTATCAATGGGTCTAGACTGGAAGTTGTTTGGTGGATTTGGACGAGACTTCATCGTCGTTTTGATTATTTTTTAGTAGTGTGTACAACCTTTGTAATTCGCAGTATGATCTCCATTGTAAAGCTCGTATGTTAGCATAGAGTCTGGAGGTTTTTTACAGTTTCGGCTGTCGTGCTTCTTGCCACATTTAACGCAAACTATAGGCAATATAAAATATGCCTTACTGTGTCCATATTGGTGACATCTCATACATTGAACCATATCAGTTTTGGTTTTAGAGCTTCGATTTGAATTTTTGCGCGTAGAAGGGTCTTCAGCCGATATACCTTTTTGTTGTTTTCATCATGTTCTAGATTGACAAAGAAAAGCGAAAGCGGATCCTTCGACTTCCAGTGGCATATATTTATAATAACATTGGGAACGGAGAATCCTTCTTCACCAAGTGCGGTTTTTATTTCATCTGGAAATATAGAGTGGCGTAGGTGTCTAATCACAACTTAGAAGGCTCGTTCAGTTTTGCGTTGATAGGTATAAAACCCGATGTTTGGGGCGCGAAATTCTTTGACCAACTTCTTATAATCACTTCGTTCATCCACGTTTATCCTGACAATGTTATCTGCCAGCGATTTTGCGGAAAATTTAGCATTTACAAGAAGATGTTCGATGGTCCTGGCCATGTTTATAAAGTCAGTCACTCCTTTATTGAAAATAGGTGGTGAAGCTGGCTTCTTTTTTGGCCAAGTTGTATTATCTTGATTACAAGTGTCGTTTTTTTTCCTTGACAGACTCGTTGATGGCCTCATCCAGGGCCTCGAATCTACTTTTAAGTTTTAAATTGCTTTTGGGGTTAACATTTTCTCCTTTTAACTTGTCTTGTTCTCCTGTAGATAAATTAAGGATTTTTTGTTTTGCATTTTTGGTTTGCCAACTTTCGTTGCCTTTGATGTTTACTTTCATTGTTGCTGGTAACATGTTGACCTCGGAATGTTTCAGGTATATTTCTTGATGACGAGTTCTTCCAGCATAATAGCCTTCTTTTTGCAGTATCACGTGACTGAGTCAATTTTTTGACTGTCATGCATTTTAGTTATTTTGAACGCAATATAAAAGAAGTTTAGCCAACAAGGTAGTTTGTAGATTCGCAAGAGGAACACTTAGGTATTGTATGTTGACTTCACAGCGTTTCAAAGCGAATTTAAAATTTGAAATTGAAAAAAAAATTTAGGCAGGTCCGCCTAGTATACAGGATAGGCAAAACGTGATACAATCTAATGGTCCTTAGAAGGCGTTCTAAAATGATTCGTTTATTTTGAGTAGAAGTAATGTTATCAGTAATTCGTATTTATCAAATATACAAGGAATCCATTCAATAATTAGTATTTCAGTTTTTATTTCCTTTATTCATTTTTCAACGTTTTCATTTAATTTCAATCTTTCTTCATTTTGCGAAACTCTGTACTGCTATTTGTCTATCCTGCATACTAGGCGGACCTGCCTAGTTATTTTGATCGGACAATAACACTCTCTTCTTCATGGCTTGAACTGAACAAGAAAAAACTTGTCATCATTTCATAATTAGTGCCATAAAAAACCAAAATATGAAAAAGTAGAGCATTTGTAATATTTTAAATATTATTTTATTTTTCTGGAAATCAATTCCCATGGAGTGATATTTTGAGACGAAGAAAAAAAATCAAGAAAATTATATTTCAACAAATACAATTTTAAATTTCGCAGGGGATCAGAAAGAGCATGATGAGGGGTTTATTCCGTGCTCAAATTACTGCAATTTAAACATCAATTATACTTCGTATTTTTTTCCTGAAGTGAGAAAAGGGGATTACTTTAGTAAATGGATAGTTCGGAGACATAATTTACACCACTGCTTATCCTTTCATCTCTTCAAGTCCTCAAAGACTCGTAAAATGCACAACACCAATTTCGAAAACGAACTGACTACATAAGCTCGAGAAACATTCGCTCACATCACTTTCCTCTCCGTCCATTCCAAAGCAAACCGCCAGCAAGAAATTAATATCACAGCTCGCAGTCGCGGTTCAACGTTAAACTTACATAAGTGGTTTTCGGTCGTTGCTATATTGTATGTAACCGGAATCTAATATTTGTACACGTTCGATTGGCGATTCGAAAAAGCCATACCTTAATACCACATTCGATTACATTTCTCACAGATTACCCATTCCAAACTCAATACAAGTAAGCGAATAACGATTAGTCGATTACAATGGTGATACCAACACGTATAGGTAATTTAAACACATACAGGCGTAATTATCGGACGCGTACTTAGGTATACACGTTGATTATTACGTAATGGTTATCCAAACAATAACCACTCCTCAAGGTAATCTATTCGAAAAATTTGATCCGAACGGCCACCATGTAGTCCTCTACTTTCCCGGAATCGCGTTTTAAAATTAGCCATAGCTTCGGTCTTCGGCATATCAAGCGCAGAGGTACAAAGAGACACATATACCACACTGAAACGATGGCGACTTTACGAACAAGCTATAAAAATTTTAATATCTTCGCCGCGTACGTACAGTTTCTTCTGTACGCGATACGTTCGCCACTTTAAATAGTAAATACGGCAATTAAAACGTTAATTTTCCTATTTCTCCACACCAAAATACTTACATATGAATCAAGTTTATTAGCATTTAAGACCATTTTCATAGCATTAAATCTGACAATACCCGTGTAAACTAGACTTTAAATACGTTAATTCGTCTTGCCGCGTTTACCAGCGGGATCGCGTCGCGCCGATATTCTATGTTCTAAGTATTTAGCCTGTCTTCAACACACCTCTGCGACTCTTCGGTTTTTAATATTTATATAAACGGTTTACAGGTGTTGATAGGATGATCGCCGTAATTTTCTTTGAACTAGACTGACTCGATGATGTATACATGTAAATGATACATGTACTCACTAAATAGCTTTTAATTCGTGAATTAATAAATATACGAATAATTACAAATGAGCTGTCGTTCAACAAGTGTTCTTTAGACTTTTTTAAAATGAGTAGGTAAGTAGTGTAAGTACTTGTTGGACCATTAATGCAAAGGAGATATGATATTTGGCTGATTTTCTTAATGTTCGTTACTTTTTCAGATTTTTTTTTTCAAACTAAATGAGTTCCAAAGAGAAGGGAAAGGAAGAAAAATCTAATTTTGTTACGATTGAAGACAAGAATACTGCAATGATTTGTTTCATCATATCGAAAAATTCGAAATTGATAATTTTTTTTAATGAATAAGTAATCAAAATTGATGAAAAATTGGGGCTGTATTTTTTTTTGTTGGAATCAATTTTTTAGCAAATAATATAATTCCATCGATATCCAAAATTGCCAATGAAAACCCCAGAATATTTGAGGTAGTATGAGTTAAAAACGTCCAAGACTATCTTGTAATATTACATTCTTGCCTATATACAAAATCCTCAAAATAGGGCTAATGCCATTTTTTTAAAATAAATTTTTAATCTTTGTAAATCTCGAAGTTCAACTTGACAAAAATTACTTTCTGTAAAAATCGACTCAAAGATTTTTAATGTAAAAAAAAAAAGAGAAAAAATTCTATCACAAATAAAATGTATATTAGCATTAAAACTAAAGTCCTAAAACCTCCTGAAAAATGGTCAGGAGTATCAAAATTCTAATCACATGAATATTCAACCATGTTGAAGACGAGCAGCACTACAAACGGCTAAATGACTAAATGAGACTTTTCGCTTCGAAATTCGTACCTGACATTGCAGACTCAAATACCAAAAAACTACAACATTACATGCTAAAACAAAGTTTACAGATGTATTCAAATCGTTCATGATCAAAATTGCAATGAATTTCACGATTCAATTAAAATCACTTTAAACTCTTTTCTAGAAACGATCAAATTGAGCTTTTCACCCAGAACCGCCCACTTAATCGATAAGTAGACTTTTTTGGGAAATATTAGAATTGAACAGATTTTGAAAAAATATTTTCATTTGATTTTTTTTTTTTTTTTTGGTTTAGAGATTGACAATACTGAAAATCACAAAGATTTTTTTTTTAAATCTCAGTTTTCACTTAAAAATTTTTTATTCAATCCCTCCCCCCTCCCCCCTGTCACCAACGATCGCGATTTTAGTCACTTCGCGCCTTTTTTTCTGCATTCAATAATATTTGGCCACGTGGCCAGATGACTATTTCTGTTTTTTAAAATTATAGAAAACGAAATAAAATAGAGTTAGTTCATCGATAACAACTATCAACTCAACTTTCTTGTTTATTCATTTTAATTAATCTTGAAAATTTAGAAATTATAAATTCTTTTTTTGAACACCCTCCCCCCCCCCCATAACACTGTACTAGCATGATTGTTGGACTAAAAACTACAAGTCATAAAAATAAAATCGAAATCCAACCAATCATACTTCAAAGTTCTTTTTAATGACTTCTTTATTCAAAGAAAGAAAGAATACAAGGAGCCTAAGATAATAACAAGGAGCAGGAAATAAGGTTCACATTTAGATAAAGGTAATGTAAGAACCTGCCCAAAGTAGCAAATAATGCGAAATTTATGTTATACCTATCTTCAATCTCCATCAGTCATGATAAGCAATAGGTACATTTTTTATAATAAAAACTAAACTATAGAAAAAACGCAGAGCTTGTGAATCACATATATTTGGCGAATAATAAGCGACATTTCGCCTTCATCGACGGCATCTTCAAGCATAATGATACGAATAAAATGAGATAACAGTGTTGTACAGGTAATGAAGAGAGATTAAGTGCGTATCTATCTGCTGTGAATGGGCAGTCCGACGTTCAACGATCGAACTACGCCATTCATAAAATGCCTATGTAATATTTTGATAAAACTTCTACGTCAGATTTGAAATTTACATTATTTTTGATTTCTTTTATGCAGGTCATTTCCAAAATTTCACTTTTATAGGCTCCTACTTCGCGATTGAGAATTTTTACATTGCTAAAATCGAAAGAATGGCCACAATCCGTAGTACGTTGAAAAGAACCTTTTTGTTTTTCTATTTTTCATTTCAAGTTTGTGTTGATTTATACATTTGTAGATAGGTATCGGCTCGCTTCATCAATATATTATTTTTCGCAATTCAAAAAATTAATTTTATAAATGAACTTTATCCTTGTTCTTGAAAAAAAATTTTTATGCAATTTTCAAGTCCAAAAAAATTTCATCATGATATGGAAGTTCTCTTAGATTTAGATGATGTTTTAATTTATGTTAACTGCAGCATTGATCTTTTGATGCTTCGTTTGATTAGATTTAAAATTGATAATTCTATCAGCCTAAATGGTTTTCGGCAGAGTTTGTGAACAAAACATTTATTTTGTTCTGTTCTGATCTCATTTTGAAAAAAAAAAAACTTCATACGTGATTATTATTTTTCATAAGTTTTTACACTTTTTACATGCGGAAAATTTTTAAGGAGTTTGAATAAAAATTTGAGAAAGTAAAAATGGTTCATTATTAATTTTTTGCCAGTACGTCTTTCCTTTTTCATCTCTGATGTTTCATTTTCATTTTTCAGCCTGGAAAGCAAGAGCCAAGCCACTTACTGAGACTATCGAAACTATCGACGAAAATACAAAAATCTTATCGATAGTATTGACAGCCAAACGATAGCAAAATAATCGATATTTTCGATAGTATTTCATCTCGCTTCAATACAGAAAAATAACAGAAGTGAATAATGAAACTACATCCAAAGATATCATTTCTTCATCGTGTTCCACTCTCAGTTCTTGAATTTGGCGAATAAGAGAGGTAGAGTTTATAATGTGATGGTTTTCGTTTTTTAAATTTTTTAACGCGTCATTTAAGAATTTTGATAATTTGTACAGAAAGGAATTGTGAAAAGCGACAATAGGTCTACTATAAAAAATATTTTTGGCAAAAAACATCGAACAAGTTAACTCAGAGAAGAAATTAGAAAACCGATGCTAACCAATGCCTCTTCCCTTCACATCGAAGCACCATTCAGCATAACCGAGACGAGAATCTGACATCCGATGAAACGTATATGTAAATTTAACGATCTCGTTCGCACATGAATGTAATTCTTATCTCGTGGGCCGCGTAAATCGTCGGCGACGGCATCGGAACGAGTAAAAGTTATAACCTAAATTTTAGCTCATCCACTTCCGCCGCACAATTGGTACCATCAACCGATCCATATAACATTCTGACATGTCATAAAATTCGCAATATACGCTGGTAATTCGTATTTAAGCTAATCACTCGAGTCGCATCTCCCTCTCCCTATGTACCCACGTTTTACTGTCGTCGCCAAACCTATAAAAAAAATCCCTCGCATAGATAATCTCATCATGGACCGAAAACAGATCAAACACGTTTCCGTTACTCTATAGCGTCACCGAGCACAGACCTCCTGCTTACATAACACATCTTTTATCGCTTCCATTGACCATTCATCAGGTCCAACCGTTGGTCATCGAGCCGCGAACTGGTTCATATGTTATAAATTAACATCATCGCGCATGTGTTACGACGATGCGAAATTTATACCGGGGGGTGGTCTGCGACTTTGTGCGCCTTTGAAACAGGAAACGCGTCGGATCCTATTTCAGGCATTTTTCGTGTATTTTCTCGGTCGCTTTTTTTTTTTTATTAATAAAACATATCAAAAAGGGAGGAAATGACCAAAATAGAAAGATCCCTGTCGAGGTTTCGCCGTACGTTTAGCAGGATTAATGGCAAGCATATGTTTATTCGATGATGCCGAAGCCTGCGGCACCCCCTATATGCACGAAACAGACTAGATAACATTAGCGAATGATCTTCTTTATTTCTTTAAATAATACGCTTTCCTTTTTTAATTCCTCTCCGCCCCACAGTCGGCTTAATTAATCTCGGTCCTGAGAAATGTCAAGTATTCCAACCTATCCGGCATATGCGAACCATTCGTTCAGAGGGTGAGTGTTTTTCGTCTTTTTCAGCGTGTTTTCGTTGATTTTTGCGCGTCGTGGTGATAAATCAAAACCATTAGAAGTATCGACACGTTTTCCCAGGTATAACCGGTCTCGAATGTAATTCAATATAGCCGCGTGATTATTTATATTCAATTAAATATTCGACCCGGTTGATTAAAATTATAAAACTCATTTTCACCCGAGAACAAAGTGTGAATATAATAAATTCCACGCTTTAATAATTCACCGATCGAACGGGTAAAAAATGTTAATCCACGTATACGCCGCCAAATGCACCCATTCGCGTGATTCATTGATACGATAGAATTCTTTGACACGGCGCGGTTAATATCTTATTAATATTTAAAATTGAAAACGAACTTGAGAAATAAAAAAAAAAGTAAGCAGCCATGCAGCATTACTAGAGCTGAGTTTTTAATACATGCTTGCTCAAATTTTTGGTAATCTTGTATCATCTATGCAGACCTTTGACTATATACTAAATGGACGGAGCTAGCAACAACCAAATACCAACCCAACAGCGGTGATACATTGCACAGATTTTCTCAGAACACTCATGACTAAATTCTTTACGGGCATGCGCAGATTTCTTTACGCGTATGTTCAAATTTTTTTTACGCGCATACTCAGATTTCTTTGCGCGCATGCGCAGATTTCTTTACGCGTATGCGCAGGTTTCTATACACGCATGCTCAGATTTCTTTACGCGTATGCGCAGATTTCTTTACGCGCATGCGCAGATTTTTTTACGCGCATGCACAGATTTCTTTACGCGTATGCGCAGAATTCTTTGCGCGCATGCGCAAATTTCTTTACGCGTATGCGCAGATTTATTCTCATTAATTGTAACGCTTTAAATAAAAATGATACGAAAGTGATGAAGAGCTTTGATCATGCGCAAAATATAAACTTGTAACGAGTGTTCCGACTCTGATGCGTGTAATCTTTCACAGCAGCTTTCCCACACGTTACTCGATCCATCTAGTATACAGTCAAAGATGCAGACACATTCCACACTCAGTTGCCAAGCTGGAAACCTCAACATGTCCCTTACAAAAGCACCTAAAAACTTCGATTTAGGATATGCAGCGCTCATATTTACCAAATTTCAGCAATTTAAGGCTCCTCAAGCTTTCCTCAAATTTTCACCATTCGCCATTTTGTATCCATTTTGAACCATATTTTAGGGTTTATATTATAGTCTTCAAAAAACCTCAAATACGAAGTTTGACCTTTCCAGGTCGATTTGCTGAGGAGATATGTAAAATTCGTGACATTACGAGGTTTCTTTATTCCTAGGCCCGCATTGAAAGAGGGGCTAGGGGGGCTGTAACAACGGACCCCGCCGTTCGGGACCCTTACGTTCACAATGTATAATTTTTCACAATGTCATAACTTCGAGTATTGAAAATAAATATTGAAAATATTATTGAAGTGCATTGCTTCCTTAGTCTTCTATCAGGAAAAAAATGGCAGATAAAAGAAGTATATTTTAATAATTAGCATACTAGTATCAAATGTAATGTAAATCAGTGAGGACTTGAAAAGTATAAATTTTGAAGAAAAAAAAATACGTTGTCAACCTCTCGAGGAGGTTGAAAGAGAACCAAAAATTTAAATAAAAAATTAGAACATCAAAATATTTTCAAATTTTGCACGTATGATTTTTGAAAGAAAAAAAATCGCGTTCCGCGGTATTTAGTCATGCATTATTCTGCAACTGGGGCCAGAAGCATTGGTCTGAGTAATTAAGAGTTAAATTTGTGAGAGAAGATTAGAGTGCTGTATGAATGAAGTTAGGACAGGGGCATTTTTAAGGATATCTGGTAGTGAGTATGGAAAGTGCAAAGTCTATGAATATCAGAAAGTTTTGTTAAAAAATAAAAAAAATAAAAAAAAAATTGAAAAAAAAATTAAAAATTCTTAACAAAAAATCAGAATGATTATGCTAATGAAAAAATTTGTAAAGAGGAGTAGAGAAGGTTATTGTATAAAAATTGTGAAGGTCTAAAGCAGTCAATAGCCCCAGACACTCCATTACCTTAATGCAGCTCTGCTCACTCCATTTCCATCTCTCCTGCAAAAGTGATTTTTTTCTGCTTAAATTCCCCTCCATATTAACTTAGGAGGCTAAAACTGAAATATCTTGGTCACTTGGTCTCACTATATCATTTGACACCATAATCAAAAATGATTCAATTTTCGTTTACTCTCGCCACATTTTGATGGCAACAGGCCTGAGAAAAAGGAGGGGAAAGGGAGGTCTCCGTTTGGACACGAGTATTTCTCATAGCCCGCGACTGACGCATCGACGTTAAAAAATCGTGTTCATCTCCACGACCTTTGTTTTTTTTTTTGCTTTCATTACTTTTCTTTCTTCTTTCTGTCCTGGGCCCGGATTTTCTCTGCACGGCGCTGTAGGACAATTCTTCCTTGTCCCCCTCCAAAATTACATATGAACGCGTCATTCACACTCAACATACTTTTCATGACTAGTAATCATAAAAAATTGAAATTTAAACCCATTTTGTCACGAGAAAGCAAAACGAAGAATTTCAATATAAATCAAATTCGAGTGATTTGAAGATCCTTCAGCTTTCCTCAAATTTTGATCATCAGTTATTCTGCATCCATTTTGAACCACATTAAATGGGTCATACTGTGGTCTTCCCAAAAACTCTTGCGTACCAAAGTTTAACCGTTCCATGCATTTACTCAGAAGATATGGAAGATCTTTAAGATTTCCTTCCTTCATTTCCATTTCTCCACCAAAACCGTTTTCTGCTTCAACTCTCTGAAATAAGAGTCTAAAATTTGAATAGGATGTTCATATAAACTCATTTTGTCACATAAAGACGTAATGGAAAAATAACGATATTAATCAAATTTGAGTTGTTTGACTCCTCAACCCTTCCTCTAATTTTGACTATTCGCCATTTTGAATCCATCATGATCCAAATTCAAGGGAGCATACTTTGCTATCTAATTAATTCTACACGCGAAGTTTAATCATTTGTAGTACATTTGGTGAGGAGATACGAATAATCAAGAAATTTAATGACTCAACATTCTCTCAAATATTCCTTCTTCATTTCAACTTCTCTTCGATTTTACTTGAAGAGCTGAAATTTGGAATTGTTGGTGTCTTTACAGTACTCTATAATATGGCATAAAGATCAACAATTTTTGAGCTCGGGGTGTAATTTCAGCCCTTCTCAAAATTTGAGTGAATTACCATTTTGAGTCAGATCAAAAATCTGAGAAAATATGTTTTGTAGATTTTTGTGGAACGTATTCTCAACAAATTTTACACGATATGTATATCTACTACACTTCGTGATATCTACTTTAGATCGTCTGAAACACGAAGATATGAAGTTCTCCTCCCCGCCTCTCCCTTCACAAATCACTCAGTCTGTAATAGCTTAGTTATTCGTTAAAAACTCGCCTAAAAAACATCTCGAATATCCTACGCGTATACGAAAGAGGAAAAAAAAACGTGTTAACTCGAAGATATAAAAAACAAAAAAAATATATAAACCTGCGCATATAAAAATACGCTGTTTAAAATAAATCAATCATTAGTTTAATTAAAAATTCTCCGATAAAACACCTTTTGAAATATAAACCCGCGCGCGCGCTCGTACTATATTAATTATAACGCCTAAAGGTATATACTTTTATTAATTTCTTCTTTATTTCTTTTTCGTCGATCACGAAATAAATAATAAAAAAAATAAAAAAACACGAAGGAAAAAAAATCTAATGAAAAACAAAATACACTAACTCTCGATAAATGGTTAGGTCGCGTCCATACAGCGGCGGGGTAAGTTCTAGACGTAGTTAAATGACGAAGGGAGTCGTTATATTGTTCCAATCTATGATCGGGCGTTAGGCGGTAATT
Source organism: Phenacoccus solenopsis (assembly GCA_009761765.1). Classification (NCBI taxonomy): domain Eukaryota; kingdom Metazoa; phylum Arthropoda; class Insecta; order Hemiptera; family Pseudococcidae; genus Phenacoccus; species Phenacoccus solenopsis. The sequence continues at coordinate 27,355,330 of CM019754.1, read as the reverse complement.
ATAATCCCAGCAGGGTGCTTTTTCAGCAGCCACTTCGACATTAAACCTGGCACGATAAAGGATTCGAACGTATCGGTCTATTGCAACCTTTGCGAGCCGACGCGATTGTCGCGAGTTGCCTAATTAAAACGCCGACTATTTTGTAATTTCGAACACCTTCGCTGAAATCGCTTTCGCCAATAAACCACGTTAGGACGGAGCCTACGCCGATAGAATCGATTTTGATATGGTCCACTTCTTCCTGTATTTCTCTCTCTTTTCTATTTCGTACGTGGTGCGATCATTTTTCTCTCTCTGCGATGATAATTTTATAGCGATGTTTGAAATAAATTAAAAATCCTATACGATTTAAACGGATAGCTCACGAAGCTGTTCGACATAACTCGCGTTATAAATTATAAATTTTTCATGTCCGGTAATCTCGTATATAGCCAACAGGTGTCTTTTTTAATATAATTATATCGAAACAAAAAAAAAAGTATAGACGAATGCACGCACACACGTCGTCGAGAACAATACCAATACGGTAAATGCGAGAAGTATATTTGATCTAGGCGTTTAGCTCGTTCGACCGGATGACCACGCGAGTTATTTTTCTATTTTGATTTTAATTAAATTTATAATATTTTTATTTCGTTTCGTCGTTCTTTATATATTGGAATGTGTGAATGCGTAATTACGTTATCGATAGTAAATTCAAATTATGGGAATAAATTTTGAAACTTTTGCGTGGGTAGTAGAAGCTACAACAAAATCACGAAGAACGTATTAACAATAAAAAAAAAAAAAAAAAAAAAAAAAAAAAACATAAATTCGCTTGTACAACGTAAGAATCAAATGTACTGAAATTGAAGACATATGAAAGAAAGAAGTGAAAAATTTATAACGAAAGCTTTGCTGAATACACGAAAAAATTTATTTCTTTTCAACCTAACTTTGGATCTAACAATCATGAGTATGTTAATTTATTCCAAATTGATTTTACACAAATAGGAAAAAAAACATAGAAGCACCAAAAGCAAAAAAAAGAACTTTTATTGGCTTCATACGAAGATACATAATTATGATGAAATAGAGAGGTTCTATCTTTCCAACCGTTTACTTTAAATGCTAAAATCAAATTGATTCTTGCCTTTCTCCTGGGAATAAATTTGTGAATTTCCATGATAGTAAATTAAACGAACATTTTTTCTATTTTTTACTCTCTTCATTTTTCATAGTTTTCAAACAATTTCTAACGAATAAATGATTTTTAATTTTGAGGATTTTTTTTTCATTTTTGATTTTGGCATATTTTTTTTAATTAAACTATTTTTTATCCATATACAATTTTTGAAAATTTTTTATTTTTTCGACATTTTCTTACAGCATTGATTTTTACAATTTTAAAAATAATTTTTCTTTTTTAGATGATTTACATACTTCGATATTTTTCGATATTTAAACAACACAATTATAAAACATTATTGATTTTTTTAGAAAATGTTTATTTTCTAGTACATTTTTACTTCTAGTAAATTTTAACAATAAATTCATAATTTTTAAAAAAATTTCTGATTTTTTCTAACATTTTTTTTGTGGTGTCTTCAACTGTTTCGTTTTGAGCAATTCTTAATTTGATGTTCATTTTGTGGAACATTTTTTGTTCTTTTTCGCCTTTTTCCATTTGCCTTTTTTTGTTTTTATAGCTTTTAAATTTTTCGACATTTTCTCAATCTTCGACTCTTTTATTAAAGATTTTTCGTTATTTAAAAAAAATATTTCATCAAGGCCGAAGCAACCAGAATCGGGACCACACCAAAAATCTTTTTATCGACTTTTTTTTTAATATAACGAAAATTTGAAAAATAATCAATCGAAATTCTCAAAAATTTTTAAATATGAAATTTGAACATGAAGACCCTCCCCCCTGCCTCTCCCCGGGTCCCATTTTTCATTCATAAACGTTACATTCTTAAATTTTTTTAATTTTGATATCGGTACATTTTAGCTGAGTTTTTAACTTGAAAACGATAGCTATTACAGCCCACCTGATTCGGGAAGAGGGGGAAGTCGGTAGTGGAGGGGGTTCAAAAATTTTTGAGTTTCAGACTATTCGTGATCATATGACAAATGTCCAACTTCTTTAAATTATTTTACTTTTTTCCGTCATTTTCCAAGAATTTTTCATTTTTGATTTCTCGTATCTTTATGAACAGTTTTTCATTTTTAGACATTTTACATTTTTCCGCATTCTTCAGTACTTACTTGAACAATGTAATATTATCATTTTTGGTTTTTTTTTGTAATTTGTTATAAGTTTCTTTTCTAAAAATTATTTCATTTTCGAATTTATTTTTAATTTTTCATAATATTCAAACTCTTTTTTTTGTTTGTTTGAGCAGTTTTCAATTTCAATAACAAGTTTCTTAAATAAATGTACTTCATTTTTGTAAGTTTTTTTTTTCAATTTTCAAACATTTAAAAATTTGTTAAAAATATCGTTCATTTTTTGAATTTTTCATTTTGAACCATTTTCCATTTTTAGACATTTTAAATTATTCTAAATTTTTTAATTTAAACAATTATTCATTATTTTTCATTTTTTTTTTCAAAAGTTGTTACTCGTATCATTTGTGATTTTTGTTTTTTGTTTTTTATCATTTTTGGATAATTTTTTATTTTTATATATTATCTATTTTTGTGATTTTTGACTATGTACCATTCAGTATTTGAGAAACTTAAAAATTTTCAATTTCTGTGACCTTTCAAAATATTCTCAGCCTGAGTAACTTCCTATATTCCTTCTCCCTTCATAAACAGTACCAAAAACTGGGTAACCAATTTATTCATCGACAGCACAGATAATAGATTTCAATAAAGAAATATGATATTAACAGTCAAGTCAAACGTTAAGGACCAATCTTCACCATGTTTAACTGGATTCTTCTGTTATAATTTATTTGCCAAATCGAAATGATTTCAGTCGAATTTAGCCGAATTAAACCGATAACAGCCGATTTTCACCGATTAAAACCGAAAATATCCGATTTCAATGGACAACGGTCTGATTTCATCATTTACAAATGATGTAGTCACTTCGACCAGTAAGAACAGATTTTCATCATTATTAATACACTTTTATCGATGAGAATACATGAAGGGCAATTTCAACCGATTATTGTTGACTTGATTGAGTGGAACCGATGATTGCCGAACTAAAACGATGTAAACCGACTTTACCCGAATTCAATAATTTCAATCGACTGAGTCAATTTTCAGACAGTTGTAATTAATCGAATAATTCTTATTGAACTAAAAATTGAATTTAAAGATAAAATTAAATTTATTATTAACAGTATTTTATTAATAAAAAATATTAAAATTAAAAGAATTAAAAACTTTAAATTTATTACATTTAAAATCAAAGGAATAAACATTCATGATTTTTATGGGCTTGCACAATGCACATCTCATCATTGGCCATCTTTATACTCAATGTACAAATTACAGTTAATTTCAACTTCAAATTCAATCAGAGTTGACTACGTAACAGTTGATCATCCTATTTTGTGTTCTGTCATGCATTACGATATTTCGAATTGTTGTTCGAAAATGCAAGGAATAAAACGCGAACGAAATTTTCCTATTATTTTTCATTTTTAATTTCCCACGTATAATTGTATACTTCAAATGACCCCATTTTTATACGTCTACCCCAATAATGAGGACCTATTAATAGAAAATCACCATTAAAACAGCATAAGCGCTAAGCGATACGCGGTAAAATCGTCCAGAAGGGTGAGTTAACCATGAGATCATAAAATAGTATGAAACGCTCATAAAATTCCGCCATCGGTTCGGCGTTTAAATGTAACAAATATAAAACCGAAAAGAACGCTATTTAATTTACTCATAAAACTCGGAAGCCCGTGAGTTTTTCTTGTAATATAAGATCGCGGCGCATCGCATAAGGCCGCCTTATACGTTTACGTGTGATATGGTTTTAAAAACGTGCGAACATGAGCTCGTGGCGTATATCGTTTTACCCGAAAAATATAGCGAGACCGAGTACGCAAACGGACTTATATAATATAAACTACCATCGAAAATACGCCGCAACGTCGCGTCTTTTACATTCGCGTTATTGTATGGTCTTAATACGCTAAATGGTTGGAAAAATTCGAAAATTATATTGCCGAAATTGATTGAATAATTTGTACGGATTTAAAGTTTGGTTTAGTTAATTTTCTAATATATTATTCGTTCACCGAAACCATCTATATGTCCTATAAAAAGAGGAAAACATCTCTGTTCTCTGTATGGTACGGTTATTCGTGCATCTCGAACGCCACCGAAAATACGAAACACAGTTGAAAATCACCCATTCGACCATTCTAGCTGACGAGTTATTGACTCATTTAATTTACCTGCATCGTTTATACAAATAGTACAACTCGGGAATACCTCAAGATAAATAATAGTTAAGTAATTTCTAACCAGATGAACGTAGAGGTTATTTTTTAATTTTTTTCTCTCCTTTCGGACGATCGTATTTCCACAGCCAATGACATTAACGGGTGAAAGTACCTGACGTATAAGAGCGAGATACATTGTGCGATACTCGCACGTCTTTTAAAACTATACAAAATACGAGTTGGAATTCCGAACGGAATTAGCGTTAACGATAATTAGCATTTTTTGCTTCCGACGACCTGCTACGCTGTACTCGGGTACGCGTTCGCCCATAATACTCTAAATTAAACTTGCCAAAGTTTTTTTCCCTCATTGCCAACTCGCAGCCTCCGAACGACCATAAACACTCAATGAAAAAGAAATAAAGGCGCGAACGTCTTTGCCTGGAGTTCGCGATGGTTGGCGCCACTTTACAATGTACTCTCAGTTCATCGAATAGAAACACTCGGTAAGGCGATTAACGCGGGTATAAATCCGAATACGCGCGCTGCCGCATTATGAATAAATTTACATCGAAACGATAAGCATGCGCTCCGGGGGGGGATTCATTTTGGTGTATACAGCATGGACGCGTTTATGGATATTTGTCGTTTAATTAGTACTATTTGAGCGATGCGCCGCGTATATCCTTCCAAATAATACTAAATAAGTTATTCATCCATCGGTGCCAGACTTCTAATAGCATTAACAAATAATAGGACTGCGATAGTATACAAACAACCTTTCACATATTTTCTATTTCCCGCTGTCCTCCCCTTTTCACCTCCGTACTCGTCTCGTATTCTCGATCGTATACGTCACATCACCCCTTCGCGTGCGTCGTAATTGTACCTGTTTTCCTACGAGATGGTTGATGCATCTATTACGTAGAACTTATTAACGGTAATTTATTAATAAACGTCCTGTTACAATTATTCCACCGAACTCAACAAGTCGCGTTGTCCGCGACGCATTTATCGTTCGCGTACTAATTCAACGTGCATCCAATCGGTTCGAATATTTTTACATACGCTCGAATATTCACTCGAGTTCAGAGAAAGCGATATCATAATTAAAAGGCTAAGTACCACCGAAATACCACGTACACTGTCCTATAATGTAGCTGATTACAGACGACTGCAGTACGTATAACACTGCACATATACCTAAGTATATTTAATTTTCAAATTTACGCTAATTACCGAGTTCGAGTTTCTCGTAAGCTACTCGCACGGATATACCCAGTCAGAGCGGAAATGTATGGGTACGCATACAGTACGCTGATTAAACTCCGTTCCGAATAATAGCGATGATGCGAGGCAAAAGAAACGATTTCATTTAAATAAGCCGTTGCGTTTGTGTATTCGGTTCTTTAGTCTTAGTCAAATCTCATTAATTCCACTACGGGTATTAAATATGTGTACGAGACGATGGTGAATAGGAAGTGTCGATCGTGGGCTAGCGTCGTCTGTGACTACGAATTATTATATGCTTATAAATCGGGAGAACTGCGAGTATAAGTGAAGCGTAGTGTGGTATGGAAAATTTTGGTTCAATTGAGGATACAGACACACAGCATATAATACGAATTGAAAAATAAATTTTCTTTCAAATAACATTGTTGAAGATTTAAAAGTAACGACAATTTAGAATCGAATGATATCGATAATCGGAACTGACGCATATCGATAATCGATAATGAAGATTATAAAAGTCTGATAAATAAGATCGTTGAATATCGATAATCGAGATGGTTAAATATCGATAATCGTGCTGATTGAGTATCGATAATCAAAATGGTTAGATATCGATAATAAAAAATTCAAAATGGTTAAATATTGATAATTGATATGTTTGAGTATCAAATTTATTGATAATTGAGATGAATAGATATCGATAATCGAAATGAATAAATATCGATAATCGAAATGGATACATATCGATAATCGAAAATGTGAAATATCGATAATCGAAATGGGTAAATATCGATAATCGAAATGTGTAAATACGAATAATCGAGATGAATGAATATCGATAATCGAGATTGATGAATATCGATAGTGGGGGACTGTGAAATATTGTTAATTGAGATTGCTAAATACTGACAGTCGATATTACCTAATATCGATAATCGATAAGGGTGAAAATGATAATTCATTCCTAAAAACTGACAAATGAAAGATCTAAAACATTAAAACAATATAAGAATCTTAAAATATCGAACATTGAAGTGCCAAACAATCATCCATCAAAATTTGAAGTACGAAATAGAGAAAATTGATAATTTCAAAAAATAGAACGTTATAGTCATAAATCCTTGAATGACAAATATCAAAAAAATTTGAAATCACTATAAATTTCGACGATTCAAATTTCGAAAATATAAAAGTGCAAGTTTAGAAAAATCAATTATCATAATTTCAAGATATCGATTATCGGAATTTCGAAACATCTTTAAGTATATCAAAAACATGAGATATTAAACATAAACAGTTTAAAAATGGAGTAATGAAACATCGAAATATAGAATATCTAAAATTTAAACATGAAAGTATCAAACATCTAATATCATCGAATCAATAATCGAATCGCAAGATATCGCAAATATTAAAAATTCCAAAAATATTGAATATCGTGATTTTGAAATATTGATTGCCAAAATTCTAAGAAATTAATTAAGCAGGTACATCTAATTATTGGTAGGTAAATTCTGAAATATCGAATTCTCAAATTTTGAAATACTGAAATATGGAATTTAAATATATCCCAAGTCGAAATATACCAAGATTACGAAACAGAACATCGAAATTACGACACAATATCGATGAAACAACTTATGAAATTCAAATACTGAAGCTCCGAAGTACAATCATCTTAATTTTAAATTATTTGAGAATGAAAATTCGAAATGTTGCGATCCCCGAAATTTCATAATATCACACATCGAAATTAAAGATATTTACCTGCAATCAAAATTTTAAAATATCATAAAAATCAAATTTTGAAATATCGATCACATCAAAGTATTTAATATCTCAATTTCGAAATTTAAATGATTATTAAGATCCCAATAATAAACCCTTAATTATCCAACATTTATACGACACTCCTTCAGACATCCTAAACTCCACTCGCGATTTAAAATTTCCATAAATTCGCCAACTACTCCGACCCGTATACGAATCAACGAACCCACGCAATAACTCCTCGATCTAGATTGAAATTCCCAGAACACTATCACATACAGAACTTCAACCATCATCGGTCTTCGGTCACCATGTAAATTAGATACTTTACACATTCATAGGTGTGCTTTTTCTACGCACACTAATTAGCGTTGGCTTTATTAGACAGAATAGGACACAAAATCTGTCTCTATAAGCGTATTTCTTTTCTTCTATTTTTTGGGCGTGTAACATAAATATCATTTCGTACTTCCGGTCGGCGTGATTGACGAAACGAATAATATATCTATCGACGAGCATTAAATAACGAATGAAAGCTCGCGTCCCATATGTATATTTACACACCGCCTATGTCGATATGTACATTATTAATTATTATATTTCTAAGCAGCAGGTGTCGTTACATTACTCTCGACGCGATTCCAACCATCGACCATGATTGTCGCTCGCAATTTGAATTTTTTAAAGAACTTCGCGTCGTATAATGATGCGCGCGCGCCACAAAAAACACACAAAATGGCGTCTAAATTAATGAATTGTGATGTTAAACAGTTTTATATGAAAAACTCGACGACGACCGAATAAATGATGCCACGATAAGTGGAAAAAATCGAAATACGTGTCGATACGGAGGACACCCCGCCACGCAGTCGTACCAGAAAACGTTGTAAACCGTGTTTCGTTAATACATGCAAATTGTTTCGCTAAACAACTGTTTTATAATTGGAATAACAATGGTTTAATAATTCCTTTTTCTACCTGAAATATAAATAAGCGTTTGATAATTAAAGCCAAAACGGATTAGAAAAATTATATACGTCCTTCGAAACGTAACCGTATAACTATATCGACGTGGTGTTTTCTTTCGCGTTAGCGTACGACCTTATGTGGCGATTTTAGAAGTATTTGCTAAAAAATATTTGAATTAGTTCTTCTAATAATTTACATCGTGAGATCAATGGGCATTCTATGAGCTATATATGGTATTTAAGATGTTATTGGAGCTTCTTGAATCTTTTTGTGAAGGGTATTTGCTACAGTGATCAGTGATAGGCTAATATCGATTAATTTTATAAATTAAAACTCTGATTCATCAAACTACTGATTAATCTATTATTAATTGCTAATGTTTATTGCTTACTTTGTGGTGGTTATAGATATTTATGTTTAAGAAAACAGTTATTCGAACCTACAAATCCTACGGAAGGGTGATTGAGATTTTCTTAAGGAGGAAGTGAATTTGATATGTGCGTGGACGTAAAATTTTCAACTTCTTTTCCACATTTTCAATTTTTTTTTTTTTTAAGTAGAATTTTAATTTGTATACCTATTTCAACTTCTACACATAAGTACAAGACGCAAAAGACAATGATTTAAATATTCATTAAGTGAAACCACTTAATTAACAAAAAAAAAAAAAAAAAAAAACAGATTTAGTCTCTTTGGCTAAACTACTAAGAATATGCCTTTTATTAAATATTTTTAAAGTTTGGTCATGTGTTCGATGTTATAAATATATGTACGTAATTTTACCCAAAAATTTTAGCTTTCTTGTTAATAAAAAATAATCAAAAAAAAAAAAAAAAATGGGATCACAGGAATCCTTGGCGAGGAAATAAATGCAGAAAAATTTCAAAACTGATCTTTAAAACAACAATATTTATACAATACAGTTAATTAAAAAAGAAACTTGAAACGTCGAACTGAGAGAGTATCAACTACTAGAAAAAAAGTTGCCCAAACGTAATGCTAAGGATCAAACCTTTTCGATAATACTCTTACCTGAGTCTCTAACTTGAAAATTATAGCTATTACAGCTTATTTGATTTGGAAAGGGTGTATCGGGGAAGGATGGAGTCTTCAAATCTTTGCGTTTCAGATCATTTGTAATTATCTGGTAAGTGTTGAACTTTTTGGTGTACATAAATATACGTATATCCCCCCCACATGTAGCACCGGTTGGTATTCATGAAATTCGCTCAAAACTTAATGAGAGGCTTTTCTTGAAAATACAAAAACGATACTTTCTCGCTTTTTCGATACACCTCAAAATGGCGGATCACTCAAATATTGAGGAGGACTAAAAAAGGGCCAAATGTCTAGATTTTTTTGTTTTCGATCTTGAATGAAAGAGTAAGTTACGGACACCAACATATTCAAATTTTAGCTTTCTAAGTGCATTCTGAGGGGAGTTGGAGCAAAAAACAGCTTTTTGAGGAAGTTTTGAGGGATGAAATTTCTCGAATCTTCTATATTTCGTTACCAAATCAATTTAGAAAAATCAAACTTCGTGTGTGGAGTTGGTTGATGATCAGAATATGACATCTTAAATTTGGATCAAAATGGATCCAAAATGGCGAATCATCAAAATTTGAGTAGAGCACGAGGAGCCTCAAATTGGTAAAAATGTAATTAATATGAATTCATATGATTATTGATGATAAGAAGTATACTATATCCCCAATTCACCTCCATACACGATGGTGGTAGGGATAAAGAGGGATTATCGATCTCAAAATGTGGTGGGGGGACACGAGATGTCGAAAAATTTTCATTGCGGCATCATATGATGAAATGAGCCCAAGTAACCAGCTTAACCTAATTTCAGCTTCTCAAGTGCATTTGAAGGGGAGTTATAGTGAAAACGGCTTTTGCAGGGAAATCGCTGCAGGAAATTTCATGAATCTTCCATATCTCGTCACCAAATCTACCTAGAAGGGTTAAAATTCATGTGTATAGGGTAAGTTAATTCCATTTGGGTCAAAATGGATCCAAAATGGCGGATCTTACAAACTAAAGATAATTTGAGGAACCTCAAGTAGTTACAATTTGAGAAATATGTGTTCATTAGTGACTATTTCATGGCAAGAAATACTACATTTGTTTCAAGTTCAACTTCTCAAGTGGTTTTGTAAGGGATATTGGTTGGAGTTTTTAGACTTGGTATCGGGCGTGGCCTACAACGTTACATGTAAATCTAACCCAAGTTAAAAACTCAGCTCCAGTAACGCGGCATGGCTGCTTACGTTTTTCAAATGCCCATCATTACCAATGAGTCCATGAATGAACAACTGAACATTCTTCCCTCTTTAAAATAGTGTAACTCAGCCTCAAGACCGCGAGAGGGAGGACAAAGAGGAAGTGTTGCCAGCACTTGCTCCAACTTTTTCATTCAGCCGGGAGATCCAGAGTTATTACAAAATTTAGTAATTTTTTTAAATGCCTATAAATAGAAAAAAGTTGGAAAGGTTTAAAAATTTAGAAACATCCAAAAATTTGAAAAGTGAAGAAAAGAAATATACAATCAATCTAAAAATTAATTTTTTTCAAAAATTAAAAAAGTAAAAAATATTTACAAATCAATGACCACGAAAGAGGAAATTAAAAAAACTTGAAATATTCAAAAACTAAAAACCCTCTAAAAACATGAAAAATGCAGAAAAGAAACTCAACCAATTAGTCAAAAAAATAAAATTTTTTGAAAATAAAAAAAAATAAAAATTTAAAAATAGATTCAATAAAAAAGATAAAATTAAAAAAAGAAAAATGTTCAAAAATTTAATAAAAGTTCAAATTTGAGAAAAAATTAAAAAAAAAAAACAGGAAATCATTTGTAGAAAAAAAAAACTAAAATTTTAATAAAATTTCATAAGATGCCGAAAAATCAATGCCAGCCTAGATCCACGTACTTATTACGCCAACTTGCTCAATACCATCAATTTTTTGCAGGAAGGGGGAGGGAAGAAATGACATACTTTTGTTACCTAATAAATAACGATTCACCACAGGAAGCCAAACACCCTATAGGGACCAGGGCAAGTTCGAGTCCTTGACCTAATTTCCGCAGCTATTTCAAGCGTTCGAAATGAAGCTAAATTCGGAAATACGAATCACTCATTCAAAGCTAAACTACACTTAGGAAAAATACGAAAGAATTGACGACTGGAAATCGACGCGATATTCGCATATAGGAATACTAAACAAACAAAACGCGAATAGATTTGTACGGGCGAACGATTTAATCGCATTTATTTGAGCTGGAGCCAACCCATCGTGAATCGTTGGCCGTGTTTCGACGAATTAATTACACATCCGTAGCTCATTGGTTTTCCATCGAACGAAATCTTCATCTGCGACCTCAAAGCGACGCCAATTACCGTATCGGAGCGAAGTATAAATCGCGGTGGAAATCGTAAAATAAGGTACGACGGTGCCATTTTACGGTCCCGCGCTCGTCTTTCACGCCGTGTATAATTCGCAACCCGCATCTGGCTCCGGCTCCTTTATCGAACGTGGCGAAATCGTTATTTTCGGAGTGCCGGATTCCGAGGCTACGCAATATACGAAGGAGCACGGACGACGGTCGAGTTAATCTCGGCAGACTATGTAAATCGCGATAAAAAAAACCTTCTTTTTTAATAGCCGCAGACGGCATGCGCGAACGTAATTAAACGTGCTTTACGCGCAGCTGCGCGAAATTAATAGATATCGGAAAGTTAAATTTATGACCGATTTATGGTCAAGTTCGCAGAATCGAACGTCGTTCTATTCTGCGTTCGTAATTTTTCCAGGCTCGCCATTTAATTCGATAAATGCCTAAGTTCGTTTTTATTATACGTATAAACGCTACGTATACGCTATACGAGCTCGTTACACGTTGACGCGATCGTCCATTCGCTAACTCCAGCGCCGTGGTTCGTACAGTCGACACACTTGGCAGCCAATCAAAAGTCGAATAATTTTCACCAAAGTCGTCGAACAATGTCAACTCCGAGCCATCACCTTTGCGAGTAATTCTCCGCTCGGGTCACCGTTTGAATATAAAGACAAAACACTAGGTCCGAGAATAAGTCCGCGCCACCAAATTAAACACGCCGTTAGCCGCGTAATGATCTAATGAATGTGAAAAAAATACCCGCCTCGAAAAGAAAAGCCAGAAATAACGAATATTCTGTCATCGTTTATTTAATATCTCGTAGCCATCTCGTTCGGACACAGCCGATATCGTCCACGTCATAGTAATTTAAATAACAAACACAGCGTTAATGTGAACGTATTAGCTACGCGATACGACAAAGCTACGTCCCGTTCTTCAACAAAGGTGTAAGTCGCCCGTACCTATACGACCGTATACCTTGTATATACACGAAATGAGAACAGCGGGAAGCGCGAAAATCTCTATATTTAACCCGACCGATGAACTTTACTTCGTCACTATGTAATGCCTCAATACCTGCGAACACGTTACCTATAAGGTATCTGTAGGAGTTCACTATACTCAAAATATGTTCAATAACCAAGAAAATAAGCAAGACTATTCTATCCAAACGGAATACTTCGAATTTTCAATGTCCATATTTTAAATATATATATATGACATCGATATTCCAAATTTTATTTATTTGTTTAAGAATTTTAAATTTTTTGAAATCGATAGGTGTCTCGTCGATGAAAAATTGTCAATAATCAACATTACAGTTTTTTAAATTTTCTTCATAACTGATACTTGAAGGCTTTGGTAACCGAGTACTAAGTAAATCCAACTGATAAAAAATATCAATAATCGATATTCTTTTTGATCTTTCGATAATTTATGTATAGATACACAAATAGGCTTAAACATACTAGGGTCTTTGAATTTTCAGAAATTTAATTTTTGATGAATGTATTCAAGTTTGAACGATAAAAAATATAGATGATCAATATTTTATAGCTATTGTTCATTGTAAGTTTGAAAAAAAATTTAAATATATATTATATAATATAAAGAAATTTAAACAGTTGAATATGCAAATGGAGTAGGACAGTGGCGCGCTAGTGTCGCTTCTATTTATCAACATTCTACAAAAGTGATCAACTGATCATGTAAATTTTCGGTAACGTTATATCAATATTATAAGTGAAATGATTTTTGAAGTAATTTTTTTATTCATAACTTTTTATTAATTTTTTTGAATTTTTATAAATTTACCATCAACTTTAACAGAAACAAATATATAATTACAATCACAATATTCACTTCCAAATTAATCTTCTTATCAGTATCTAAGATAGGTATGTAATATCAAGATGTTAACATCGATGTACATAGATATCTTTGAACATCGATATAAATCGATATCTTTAAATATCGTATAAATCGATACCTTTGAATATCGATATAAATCGATATCCTTGAATATCGATATAAATCGATACATTTGAATATCGATATAAATCCATATTTTTGAATATCGATATAAATCCATATCTTTGAATATCGATATGAATCGATATCTTTGAATATCGATATCATGTTGTAATATCGATTTATATCGATATTCAGAGATATCGATTTATATCGATATTCAGAGATATCGATTTATATCGATATTCAAAGATATCGATTTATATCGATATTCAAAGATATCGATTTATATCGATATTCAAAGATATCGATTTATATCGATATTCAGAGATATCGATTTATATCGATATTCAAAAAAAAAATGGTAATATTGTTGCTGCCTCTGCATCAAAATCGACTTAATAAATTTTGTTTAGTTAACTAAAAACTCAAAAATTTTTCTACTGTCACTTTCTAACCAGTTGCTATTTTTTTTTTTTTTTTTTTTGAAAAAGTATTAAATTTTGTGTATTTAAAAAAATTAATAATGAATCTATAATTACAATATTCTATGCATAGCATGGGTTTGATTAAAGCTTTTCAACACTCAAAAATAAAATATTCCCAATTTTCACTTCACAAGCGTAGCCAAAGTATCACAACATCGTTTCCAAAAATTATATCACTTAGATACCCTTGTAAATCTTACCATAGAATAACTTTACTTTGGGAACACCTTCAAGCAACAACTTAGCCATATTTCATCTCCCAATTACCAAAGAGTTTAACTCAAACTCAAACTACGCACGTGACTCGTGAATTTTTTTTAATACTCATATTTTAAATTCCACAAAATGATTAGATATTTCCTTTAAAATTATCGTTTTTAAGGTTTAGATTTCCCAAATTTTGAAAATTTGAAGGTTAAAATTTTCTCGATTTTTGGACGACAAAATGGAAATTCTGACCTAAAAAAATTCAATTGTCCAAAAAATAAATTTTTTCAATTTAAAAAAATGTTTGAAATCTCGACTCCATTTTGATATTTCCGTATACTCCAGGGAGTGAAAATTTTTTGGCGTTTTCTGTAAGGCATTTGACGACTCCTTTCACCTCACTACATTTTCGTGAAAAGAGATTGAAAATCTTCCGAAGCTCGGAATACTTTCATGGAATAGATCAAGAATATAGATCTTTTTCAAAAATAAACAACGATATAATTCCTCCAAGTCTTTCAGTACTCAACACATTTAATTAAAATAAACCTCGCACCAACGAATAGATCAAATTAACGTTAATTTACGACGTACCCATCGCCCATCCCCTCACGTCGCCTCCCATCGTGAAATAATATTATTCCAACGAGCGGATAAATGGATAATTTCCACAATTGATATTACTTTTGCCTCCGCTGCCTACCGGCTTCGCGAGACGGCCGACTCAATCTTCCATCGTAAATACGTTCTCATCAACCATCCGCAAGACCGTTTACACTAATGGCTCATCAGCAGCCCTATCAACGGTGAGTTATAGAAAATCCACGCATCCCTCTAAGCAACCTCATTAACACGCTATTCCGATTCCAATCCAATCCGATTCCCATTCCGGTACAGGTATTTAACAAGATATATAATTTTAGGTAAATCTAAAACGTTTACTCGGCCGAACGCAACGTAAATGAACTACCTGTTGTCAGTACACCCATCACTTGGGTAATCATCGATTACGATCACGATGAAGATCTACTCGGCCGCCGAATGGATACGTTTCGATATTATTGTCCAAAGAATTAATGAAGCAAAGGTCAATCCTATTCCGAAAGGTGAACGCAGATTAACAATCGAGCTCTGCACTCGTTTTCCTCGGCTCGATCGTTATAAAAGAAGCGCGTTTTTACGATTCAAATAGCAAATATTAAAAATTATAATTGATTTTAAATTCCACAAAATTATTAGATATTTCCTTTAAAATTATCGTTTTTAAGGTTTAGATTTCCCAAATTTTGAAAAATTGAAGGTTAAAATTTTCTCGATTTTTGGACGACAAAATGGAAATTCTGGACTAAAAAAATTCAATTGCCCAAAAAATAAATTTTTTCAATTTAAAAAAATGTTTGAAATCTCGACTCCATTTTGATATTTCCGTATACTCCAGGGAGTGAAAATTTTTTGGCGTTTTCTGTAAGGCATTTGACGACTCCTTTCACCTCACTACATTTTCGTGAAAAGAGATTGAAAATCTTCCGAAGCTCGGAATAATTTCATGGAATAGATCAAGAATATAGATCTTTTTAAAAAATAAACAACGATATAATTCCTCCAAGTCTTTCAGTACTCAACACATTTAATTAAAATAAACCTCGCACCAACGAATAGATCAAATTAACGTTAATTTACGACGTACCCATCGCCCATCCCCTCACGTCGCCTCCCATCGTGAAATAATATTATTCCAACGAGCGGATAAATGGATAATTTCCACAATTGATATTACTTTTGCCTCCGCTGCCTACCGGCTTCGCGAGACGGCCGACTCAATCTTCCATCGTAAATACGTTCTCATCAACCATCCGCAAGACCGTTTACACTAATGGCTCATCAGCAGCCCTATCAACGGTGAGTTATAGAAAATCCACGCATCCCTCTAAGCAACCTCATTAACACGCTATTCCGATTCCAATCCAATCCGATTCCCATTCCGGTACAGGTATTTAACAAGATATATAATTTTAGGTAAATCTAAAACGTTTACTCGGCCGAACGCAACGTAAATGAACTACCTGTTGTCAGTACACCCATCACTTGGGTAATCATCGATTACGATCACGATGAAGATCTACTCGGCCGCCGAATGGATACGTTTCGATATTATTGTCCAAAGAATTAATGAAGCAAAGGTCAATCCTATTCCGAAAGGTGAACGCAGATTAACAATCGAGCTCTGCACTCGTTTTCCTCGGCTCGATCGTTATAAAAGAAGCGCGTTTTTACGATTCAAATAGCAATATTAAAAATTATAATTGATTTTTTTTTTCGTGATTGATCGACGTAATTAATTATTGTTCTCGTTTGCGTTCGACGTGAAATCCGGACGGTTGGTTTTACCTAGTCCGTCGTTATAATCGGTGGTCAACGTTGATGAGTATCGAAAGCACGGTGAAAATCTCCTTCCAATTTACATCCTTTCTAGATGACGGATGATTCTTCGCGTCGTGTAATTGTGTACGCGAGCCCGCGAATTTACGCATACACCAGCCACTTCCATCCTCTTATGTTAATATATTTCAAATTAATTTCCGTCTGGGTCCGAAATAGTAATTTTTTTCACTCCTCCTTCGCCACCATCCAGCAAACGTGATATTAAACCCGTTCGGAGATTTATGATCCGTATATAAGTAAAGATTTTATAGGTTTTTTATAATAATAATAACAAAGCAAAACTATAATAACATTTTTCCCTATCGTAATAAAATGAATTAGGCTCGCTACATGGAAGCCGGGCAAAGCTCAGCGCTACGACGGCCAAAACCAGAACTCTTAACCTTCAATTTTGTACCTTGAAATAGCTCGTAAAACGACGCGCCGCACAGGCGGTACAACGCGATTTGTACTTTGTACAAATAACCAAAACGCGGACCAACGCGGTTCGCCCTGTGTAATTATTTATATCGAGTTATTAAAATAATCCCAATCGGACGTCCTACCATGGTAAACATAACGTTATTTTATGCACTCCCGTAATATCACATCGAATAGGCAATTTTATTAACACCCTCGAGGACTCTCTCCCTTTCCCTCTATCGATCATTCCATCACCGTGAATCGAGAAAAATGAAATTTAACATAAAAAAATTCCAATCGAACTTACCGTGCTTTTGCATAAAACTGAACAAATCGTCTAAGAATTCTTTCCTTTTTGGATCTTCTCTGTCAATGTCGTACAGCTGCAAAAAAACAGTAGACTGTTCTAAATTAAATGCATTACTAGTGAAGTTACAGAAACGTTTATTCCAAAATTTACGCATACCGTAACAAATGACCGCAATATAAATACGCTAAAGGTTTAGAATTAAGCTAGAACCAGAAATCTATTTGACTCTGCATAGACTACAGTCTTGGTCAGCACACATTATTTCGAATTTCGAGCGAATATAACAAAAAAAAAAAAAAAAAAAAACAGTAATATTAAACATTTGATTTTTCAGATCGTTTTCATTATTTTCTCAAAAATTTGTTATTTTTACATTTTTTTACATAATTTTTGAATTTAAAAATCATTTTTATTTTTTACATTTTTTTACCTAATTTTTATTAAATTTTTTTTCTTTCTTCAAATGTAATAATAATTATTTAGTTTGCGTTTAACATACGTCAATAAAAAAATTAAAGCCCAACTTTCATAATTTGAAGCACTTTTTTTTTTTTCAATAAGCTTATCATGTTAGGGATTTTTCCATAATTTTTAGCATAATTTGCCACTTTTTAAAACATTTTCCTCTTTCATTTTTCACATGAAGAAAAAAATTCCCAAAAATTTGAAACAGCTCATTTTTTTATGTGATTACATGTAATCTACACTCCACAAATCAAAGAAGGATTCGATAATCAAAGATTATAATTTTCAATTCATCAAATAATAAATCAAATTTTATTCCTTACAAGTCACATCACAAGACCACAAAGTAGATTTCATTCAGGGAAGGGAATGGAAGGGAAGGGAAAGGGAGGGGAATGGTTATTTGATATAGACATAATTTCATGCCAAGCCTCCTAAGCGATAAATTAAATTTAGCCTAATAATGGTAAATTTATAAATCCATCACTGGTGGTAACCACCTATTTTCACAATATTTCATCTCCAAAAAAAAAAAAATCAATTCGATTCAATATATTCTGTGATAATAGAGATCTCATTTCGTTCAACATATTTGACCCTACTAGAGCGCATAGCGCATGCGGTAGGGGAATTATTATCGTTATTGGAACATAATCAAAAATAAATAAAATTGAACCAAATTATTATTATTATTATTAACTTTATTTCAATTACTTTAATTTTATTCTTTTTATTTAAGTACCTTTTTTACTATTAAATACATTTTTTTTTTATATTAAATTTCACTCTTGTAATCAAAAATAATAAAGAAATGAAAATATAGATATAATACTAATAGTACCTAATAATAACAAATATGCCAATTGTGACTAGGAATTATGTACTTGAATTTTCATCATTACTTATCTATTTGTCTCATACTCATATGATTAGGCAAAGAAGTTGGAACATGCAATAGGATTTTTCGACAACGTAGAACATTCTTTAGAATTACCCTTCCCCGTTTCCCCTTGACCAGACCTTTACAAAAGAAAATCTTGAAAAACTCCGGATATAGAGAAGTAACAAGCCGGATTCCGTTAATATACCCATACAAGACCCCTGATGTCTGCACACTCGATGGTCGATTCAGCGCATTTTATAAACAATGCAACGAAAATTCCTCGTTAACGATTCACGCTTAAATCCATACAAATCACACGATGATATCGAAGTGTGCGGCCAGCGTAATCCAATCGTCACATGGTTGGATACTTGTAAACGAAGACTATACAACCCTCGAGGCCTGAACCATATACCAACTGGGGATAATTATGTAAATTAATACCAGTTGATACGTTTTTAACGACGTGTAACTCGAATACGAAGTAATCGTTTGGTTCGATATATCCAAAATGAAACGTAAAAATATCATTTCGTCCATTAAAAATGATATAAACGTGCGGCACCCGAAATATACCCTGTTAACGATCAACGCCTTCCAGTTCACCATTCGCTGGTATCCATTCGATTATTAATTAACGACTCTCGGCGCATGAGTTACGCGTCGGTGGTGCGTCCTAATAAAACGCTTCGACGTTCGATTCGTGACCGAGCTATTTTCCAATACTGGTCGGCTTAATTACCGAAGACGTACGAGCGATTAATTAAAAATAGTAAATTCACCATATAGCCGTATTAAAGGTAAACGTTAATTTATTGCCAACGCCGGCCTCGTATGTGTTCATCCATTTTCGGATTCCATCGAGTTGTTGATTTATAAGGAGAGATTAATTCCGCTGCGATATCGCGTTCGGTATTTTCCCAACCTTTGGACGCTTATCGACGTTGATTTGGCGAAAATACGAGTCAACGTACGTTTACACTTGACCTACATGATCACCCCGCCTTCCAACCGGTTACAATCGCGTTAACTAATTACGCGCGAAAAATTCCGCCAAACTTCGAACAGTAAATAGCGAAAAAGGTACACAACGCTTCGACTAAATTGGTCACATGGCAGACACGCGGCTTCGAACGGTCATTAGTAGCTTTCATCGAGGTTATTCGTCTCTTTTTCCCTTCATTTTCTTAGTTACGTGAAAAAAAATCCATCTCGGGGTTCCCAACAAGGATGTCGACTCGATTAGAATCCATTTCGGGTACACCGCGTTTGGTAACCATTGCGAAATTCCGGTTCAGATTGATTGGAGATTGATGATGAGCTCAAAGGTGTACGCTGGGCCGCAGAAATGATCGCATTTATTTGCTCTCTCAATTATTTTAGACAATGAATAATCGGCTCCGATTAAGCCACGGCAGCCCGAAGGCGCGGGCCAGTTGTACCGGGGGTGGGAGATGGGATTTTGATTTCGTATTTTTATTCCCTCCTCTCCCTCGCTGCCATTCGGTTCCCGAAAACGATAAGTGCCCGCGCAATCTTTATACTCGCGATGAAATTTATTAATGGAAAGCAATTACTCAACGAGTCGTTTTATTTTCTTCGATAATCTTCGCTTATTATTTTCGTTTTCCTTTTTGATCATCGCCAGTTTAAGGTTATTTTTTTTCTCGACTTTTCTCTCTCTTTCGCTCTCGCTCGCTCCGCTTATTGCTCATTAACAGTTTTTCTTCGTTCGACAACATTATATTTAATCGAAATATATTTATTTTAACTTTTTCCCTCTCGTCTGTCTATTTCTATTTCTCTATAGCTTGATTGAACTTTCTAAACGTGCCCGCCAGATATTTCGGAAATATTTTGATTGATTTGCGTCGTCTCACAAATATAGATACATTTGCGCGCCGTTATACCCGCATACAACAATTGTACCTGTAGTGCATACCTATAGGCACAGTGAGTATATTTTACTAAACAGTAACACCGTAACTTAGATTCCTGAGGGTGGCGGAGGTCATTACGAATTTTCTTTAAAATCCTTTTTTAATATAAAGACATTTTCCTAAATGAAAACACATCTTGAATACGTTCTCTCCCCTCTCCTCTCCCCTCTTCTACCATCTGACTTAATTCAACAATCTTTCAATTTAGTTCAAATTGCTGAGTGCATTTCAGCAAAAATCTCCTTTAATTTATTTGCATTAAAAGAACATAAATAGTTTTACCAGAAATGCACAAGTTAACAACGTATTCAGTTCAATTCTTTGTTTGAAAAAAAAAAAAAAAAAATAGAAGTTCAGTTCAAATCCGAAGTTTACGAACAACACTTTATTCAAGTTCAGTGGATGAAAAAAATTCACTGGAGAAAATCTGCCTCGGTATCTAAATAAAACCAGTTACACTTAGGTGCAACCCAAAGAAACTAAATAAAAATGAAATATGGACGAAATAACACGAGTAATTGAATACAGTGGGTAAAAGAATGAATTTGCTAGAAACTCGTTTATTTTGGTGGATTTGAAGTTTACTTCACTTAAGAAGTTCATGGACTGAACGAGAAATGAATGAATCAAGTTCACTAATTTTCAAGTTCAGTTCAGTTCATTCACAAAACAAAATGAAAAATAAAAGTTCAGTTCAAGTTCACTAAAAATCTTTTTTTAAGTTCAGTACTCTTCAATAAAAAAAATTTTACAAGTTCATTCCTTTTTGAAACTGATGAGAACTTGAACTGTATTTACCATTCAAACACAATTTTCTCAGAAAGCTATTATTGCTATTCTCTCATTCCCTTACCTACAAATCTACTCAAAGGAAAAGGGGATGAACTTGTATAAGCAAGAAATCAAACAAAATTATACCAAAAAAGAAATAAAAAGGAAAAGGAAAATATAAATGGAAGACAAAAACGAATCTTTAAGCGAAGTGAATTCTAATTCACCTTGTATTCATTTTGGTTGATTTGAAATTCAGTTCACTTAAGAAGTTCATTTGTTAGAAATTGAAGTCAAGTTCAAAAAATTTCGAAGTTCGTGAACTGAACGAGAGATGAGTCAAGTTCACTAATTTTCAAATTCAGTTCAGTTCATTCACAAAACAAGATGAAAAACAGAAGTTCAGTTCAAGTTCACTAAAAATGTTATTAAAGTTAAGTGCTCTTCATTAAGAAAAATTTTTCAAGTTTTTTTTTTTTTTTTTTTTGAAGCTAATGAGAACATGAACTGCATTTACCATACGAACACAATTTTCTTAGAAAGCTATTCCTGCTATTTTTTCATTCATTCATTCACCTACAAATCCACTCAAGGGGAAGAGGGTATAAACTTATATACGTAAAAAATAAAAATAATTATATCAAAAAAAAAAAAAAAAAAAAAAAAAGGAAAAGGAAAACATGAATAGAAAACAACAGCGAATCTCTGAGCGAAGTGAATCCTGATTCACTTTGTATCCTTTTTAGTGGAATTGGAAGTTCATTTCATTTGAAAAGTTCAATCGTTAAAAATTGAAGTTAAGTTCACTAACTTTCAAGTTCAGCTCATTCTCAAAACAAAATGAAAAGCAGAAGTTCAATTCAAGTTCAATTCAAGTTCACTAAAAATCTTATTAAAGTTAAGTACTCTTCATTAAGAAAAACTTTTCAAGTTCAGTTCTTTTAAAAACTGGTGAGAACTTGAACTATATGAACCATTCAAATACAATTTTCTTAAAAAAATATATATATTTCTGACATTTTGTCCCCAACTGTTCTACAAATCTATTGGAGGGGAAGAGGGAGATGAGCTTGCATATGTAAAAAATCGAGCAATCGAATGATAAGAAAAAACAATGGAAAAATAAAACACGGATGGAAGACAAACGTGAATTTTTGAGCAAAGTGAAACTGAATTTACTTGATGTTAATGGAGTTGAAATTCAGTTAAGTTTAATTCAAAAGTTTATTTGTGAAAAAAATGAAGTTTAGTTCTAAAAGAACTTGAAATACATGATCAGAAACAGGGATATTTCAAGTTCTCGAATTTTTGTGTTTAGTTCATTCTCAATATAAAAACAAAAGTTCAGTTCAAGTTCACATAAAACCATTGGCGTAGCCAAGTTTTGTTTTGTTCGGACTCAAGCAGGGCCACAAAATACCTACCTTTGTTGACTGAATATGTTGGTGGTACGGGAAGAGTTGAGTACCGCCACTTCTATATGTACAGAAGAATTCAACTAATTTTTAGTTATATTGGCAAAAAGTAATAGGTTGGAGTAATGGGTGAACTAAAAACATTTTGGATGGACCATAGCCAACTTTACATCTTTACTTGAAACTTTATTGAAGTTCAGTTCTGTTCAGAATTTATTAGTAAACTTGAACTGAACTCACATCCCCATGGAACTTCTTCAAAGAACTGTATCTACAGTTTGGACTCTGAATTTTATTCTGAATACAATTGATGGGTTGAAGTTGAATGCCCTGATGTTCTCAACTTGAAAGATTGGTTAATAGAATTAACTGAAGTGGAGGAAATGAAAGAAGAAACTCAGATAGAAGATGAAATGAAACTCTGAACGAAGTGGAGTTTATTCCAGTTGAAGTTTTTTTTAGGAGAAATTCAAGTTCAGTTCATTTTATTCTTAAAAATTATAAGTTAAAGTTCAATTTCATGAAATAAACTACTGGACTTCAGTATCATCAGGGTTGATAAAGTTCAACTTAATTTGGAAAATGTTTTTCAATGACTAAATACCCAACTTGAGGTTTTTTCTCATCAATACCAAACTCGACAGCTGTTTTAAAAATTTTTATCGAAGGCGATAATATTATCATCAATTGAAAAGGCAATCAGGGAATAAATGCACAACGTATAAGTAATTCAATCCACTTGGTATAAACATAAATAAACTAGTGAAGCAGGATTAACTTCCTGGGCGGTACGGTCAAAGTGATCGCCCCCTATAGCCACTTAAAGATAAAACTAACGATCGCATCCTTTTTAATCGAACTCTCAAGATAATGTAAAAAAAGATTTATTTTCATCGCTTCTTCTTCGTGTCTTTCATCTTAACGATTTAACCCCCGCACACCGAACGAGTTCGGCTTGTTTACACATTCGTAAAGTACGACAATATACCACCTTTGATGCCCTTCCAAAGTAATTTAATCAACTGCTACTTTCATGTAGATTTTCGAAATCCTAGCACAAGCCTCGTATGACGTATTATTTGAACAACTTCGATATACAAACAATGGAAATTTTCTGCCAATCAAATTTCCATTCAAAATACGACAGCAAAATAACATAGCATTCGAAAGTAAGACGGTATTCGCCTACTACCTACACATAAACCATTAATATATTAGGAAATAATGTCAATTCGTCATATCAACCATGGGCGAATCAAATAAACCCCTCGAACTAATTAGAATTCTACTTCCCAAAATTCGTTGGCTGTAGAGCACGCGAAACCGAGTATTTAACCCCGATTAGAAGAGCTGCGCAAGAAATCGGAGGGGAGGCAAAGTAACGATAAATAATTCAGTTGCGACGAACGCACAAAACCGATAATTAAAGACCTCTCTGATTCGTTCCCATCAGTGTCATTAATTTAGCCTTCATCCGATGAAAGTTTTAGAAATGACCGTTCTTCACGGTATAGCGGCCGAGCCCGGGCGCGATAAATAATAATGACCGGACGGCGAAAAGAAGGGTGGTCTTCTTAATTGAATGATGGCAAATGGTTACTTCACACGAATAAGCATAAAATTTTTAGAGCCTTCTGTGGCTATTCCGTATTCGTCGGCGCGAACTCACTTTTATTTCGAACTCTCCAATACGGCCCAAGTTAATTAATTCCACTTGCGATCTTCGAAGCGAACGAACGAAATTCGAGTATTCATCTTCCGTTGTTTTATAAGTTCTTATTCAAAAATTTGGTAATTGTTGTATCTCCATTTCTGATAGATTTGTGAATGAATTAGTGATAATTTGGTATGAACTTTCATTCATATTCATCACTTTTTTAGACTTGAAAGGCTCAAGTTTTCATCCTCTTTCTGTTTATTCTTCAAATCCAGGGCAGTGGTTGAAAAAAAATCATACTTTTGAATTTACTGACGATTTTACCAATTTCACAATGCTTCGTAATAATCGTAATAATCTTAATTTCCTTAAAATTTCCATTACGGAATGATCATCAACTAATCGTAACACAACAAGTGAAATGTGAGCTTCTTAGATTCATTTCTGAAGGCATATGATAGATTTAGAAAAATTTCAGGACTCAAAACTTTCTTCAAAAAGCTCTTTACCACTTATTTACCTTTCAGGTTTATATTTAAGATGGGTGAAATTTTTACTGTATCATTTTTATTGCATTACTCGAAAATGATTAAAAAAATTAGTCAACCAAAATAACCAAAAAAAAACTCGACAAAACATAATACTAAACTGAACAATAAAGGTGAACAAAAAACTAGTCAAAATAAATATACTCAACTATACTAAAGGGCATAGGAAAAATTAGACAAAAAAATCACCATTTTCTTTTTAGCATTTTAACAGCATCATCTAAATTTTAGAACGTCTCTTTTTTCTTTTCCATCAACTTGAATTTCTTCACTATTCGTTTTCTAGTCATTTCAACTGCCGATCTTTCTTCTTGTTCAAGTTTTAATTCACCTATGCGCCTTTGAGATGCAAGCCTGAATTATCTTATCATATCATTGCTTATATCAAGGTCTTCTAATTTAAAATCAATAGTTTTCATATAATTATAAATTCGACATTGGAGTCTTCCTGAAGGTTTTCAACTAGTATATCACCATTAACAAGGAAACCCTTTTCTACAGAAGTATAAACCATGAAACATAATGCAGATGGTTTGAATGAGAAATTTATGATCAAACAAATTTGGAAATTCTATGTATAACCATACAGAAGTGATCCAGTCTGTCTTCCTTTTCAGTGAATTATTGGAATACATTTTGAAGACATGTAGTTCATGTTATTTGTGAATAATTGCGTTCAATAGAATCCGTCTCCGAAGCTGTGAGAATATTGTTTTCGGCAAAAAGTTCAAGAATCATTTCAACTCGACTTTCACATAGTACAGCATTAGTTGATAATAAAACTTTGGGAGACAAACGCGATGCTACTTTAATAGCAGGGGCGTACCGAAGACCTTCTTCGGGGGGGGGGGGGAGAAAACCAAAAATTGCCAACTAATGAAATTTTACCAACTGTTGACCTTTTTTTTTTTTTTTTTTGCTCCACGGAAAAATATGATGCACAGTCTTGTTAGTCTTCAAAAAATTTAAATACTGCACAAGTGGTCAAATTTACCAACTTTACGCTAAAACTCCAAATTTGCCAACTTTTTACGCTCAAACTCCAAATTTACCAACTTTCCAAACGCCAAGGGGGGAAGCTCCCTCCCTCCCCCCCTTTCGGTACGTCCCTGTTTAATAGTTTTATTAGCAAAAGGTAAATTTTCAAGCAACTTAATGAGTAGATCATTGAGGACCTTTTTAATCATCCATTTCCTGTACACCTGAAAAAGCTAAAGGCAAGCATTAATGGTGAGTTAAAGTTACTGAAGGAGGTTAGAGGAACTGAAATAGGTGAAAAGAGACTGTATCGTAGCTCCTGCATCTCATGTATTAATGGGAGTTCTGAAAATTATTTTCAAACCATACGATTTGCAGGTCTACAGTCAGACAATGATAGTGCGAGGGTGTGAGGAGAATTCATCAAATGCATTAGAAATTCATGAATATACTAGAGGACATAATTTTAGATTTTTAAAAGATTTACTTTAAGCCAAAAAAGTTTATTTCACTTGTATTACGTAATCCTCAGTTCACAAGTCAAACGAGCATCTGAGAATTGATTATTTTTTTCTTTGTTTTAATGACATCCGAAAGAAAACAAAAATTATGGTTTTCAACTCATCAAGTAATGAATCAATCTCAAGCCCCGGTAGTAGATATTTGTTAATGGGATTGGAGGTTTGTTCAATTGTGTAAAAATACATATTAAAGCGACGAACTGAATTTAATTTACGGACAACACATTGCTAGATCTGTCACTGGACTTAGAACCATATTTGATTAAAAAACCTGTACTTTGCCCTCAGCCTCATGAATTGATAAAATCTTTAGAGCTTCCAGTTTATGCGAAAACTCGTCAAGAAAACATGTTAGAATTAATTTCAATTCTAAGCTTTTGAAAGATCCCAAATATAGGATTCGAGGACGAACACGAAGCGCCGGAAGTCACTCATCGTATCAAAACAAAAACGCTCCCAACCAACGATCACAAAGGTGAACCGGAAGACGAATAAATATTAGTTAAATTAAACGTCGAGTTTAAATTGTAATTTATAATTTTGGCAGCTAATTTTTCACGTAAGTTTTTCGTTTTTTCGACCCAATATAAAATACCACGAAGCTCGCGTTCAGCTCAGCGTATGCACGGGTGTATTAATTTGCTGGCGTGTTTATTTTTTCCATGTTCGCCGTGTCGCGCTTCATTAATACGAAAATAATTACCGCCTAGATTCGTGCTGTCGTTTGGCTTACGCGCGTATTATCACGTCATTAAAGGATTTATAATTAGAATGAGATTTCGGGTGTCTGGTTGCGCCGATGGGCCGAAGAATTGATTTATTTATTGAGTCGTCAATGGCACCGTATACTGGCGTTGTATTCACACCGCGAGGTCTTTGTTTGGGCGACCTTTGATCCCGAATAACAAAATATCGATACATCGTCAATAGAAAAGCCCTACACGTACACTAACCGAATACACCGCATGGCGAATATCTGATCTACGATGCGAGAATGGAAAATATCAACCGGAGCATTAACGATGTATCTGTTTGATGACAATAGGATGAGAACCTTATCTGTCTGGTTTTACGCGCGCGTTAAAAAACAGAAAAAAAAACACGTAATCACGCCGCCACTTACACTAATCGTACGATTCTCATTCATTTAAACCGGTTTTTTTAGAAGCGCGGATAAACTTATCCAAAGGTGTGTAAACGCGATAATCGGTCTGGTCTACACGATACCCCGCTGCGTGTACTTCATCAATAATTCATCTAATCCCTTGTAAAATACATCCGAGGGATTCATTCATCTATACCATTACAACGACGCGTTAATTTCGCGAATTTCACATATTCGCGGCGGGATATTGGTTAATTAACCTCGTACGCTCGTTCCACCGCCGTATTGTTTTTCTCATCGAGCATAGCGATTTTCCCGAATACGCTGGTATCGAATAACTATCCTAAGTCATCGGTTTCCATTTCCATTTCGATGAAAGGAAAGTTAATCTGGATCGTGAAACGTTTTGATTATCGACCAATACGCCGTAAGCTCTAACCGTTCACTCTAATCTCGTATTATAAGGCAAGTGCGAGCCTTTCTAAAGACCTTTTTACGCGTCTAATCGAAAAATCTAATTCAATCGGTTCCCTAAATCTTTTTCGGGCGTAATTCGTTCTGGAGATTTGGTCAAATTGCCAAATACACCGATATCGCGATACCGGGGCATATGTTGGCGAAATAAAATGCCTTCGAAAGCTTTTCCAACACGAGATAATCACTGAGTAGGTAATAGGCAACTATTGTCAAGATAATCGTTTTGTTTGAAATTCACTCGAAATTCTAAGACATAAATTTCAGATAATTTGCCAGGGGTTTTTTGTCTAGAGGTTACATTTTGTCGGTCAAGGACTTGAAGGTTTTTTGCCGAATTTTTGAAAGTAGTGGATGCTACTACAGCCTGTTTGATTGATTACTGAAGATTTCAGGGGCTCATATGTGGGTATTTTATTCATTTGTAGGTGATTCGTTATCGTCCTTCAGGATATTTATAAATCTACAAAAATATAATGCACAATGAATAAACATGAAACAAAAACCTCTCATCAGTAATCTTCATAGTCTATGCTAACAACTACACCATATCCAACTGATATAATTCGCGGCTCTATTACAAACTATTTTTTTTATAAATAAAGAAAACATTCGAAAAATTTAACAAAGAATTATGAATTATGAAATATCTTGAATCGCCTATAATTTATATCTTCATACGTACGAATGTAGTTAATACTTAGTATAGATAGTCCCAATATGTAAAAAAAGCTTCTGTTTGATCGGAATGTTAGAAGTAATGTAATGACTGATTTTTAACCTGAGAGCCCAGCATAGGGAAAGAATTTAACTCGGATGTCATTTTATTAGCACCCCCCTCCCCCTGTAATCCGAATCAACCCTTTATTGAATTTTCATAACTCAGATACATTTTGTCCAATTTCAATTTTTTTTGCCTAAATGATAGCTGGAAATATTCTGCATATTTTTACTTCCAACAAAAATTTACAAAAACGAACTACCAAGACGTCGAATTTCAAAATTGTTCAAAAACACGTTTGAATTCTCATTTCTAGCGATTTACATGAAAAGTAAGCAAGATAAGATGAAATTTGTCATGGTAAAAATTGTTTAGAATTACAAAATGAATCAGTTTAGGTTAAGTGTCTTTTTCCAAAAGTAACATTTCCTCGTTATGACCCTTCTTTCAAAATCCCTCTCACTTTGGTTCGACTCCTCCGATTTTTTGCTGAGTTTCTGACTTAAAATTTAATATATTTTTATATGATAATTCATGGTTTATTTAAATCAATAATATTTATATGTATTGAAATTTTTATTTATTATAGTTTTGATATTCAAGATATTCGGAATATGGAATTAATTTTTTTATATATATCTACCTTTAATTTATTTATTTTTTTATTTTAATTAAATTTTTAGCGTGCGGAAAAAGCTATTACAGCCTACATAAATTGAAATGGAGGAAGAGGTGGAGGGGGTCTTCAAATTTTTGCGTTTCAAACCATTTGTAAGCATCTGTCATACGTCCAACTTTTTAGCATATTATATAATTTTCTTCCCTCATGCGAAGCGCCGGCGGGTATTCACGAAATTTTCTCAAAATTTGGTACGAGACTCTTCGTAGAAATGCGACAAAACTACTTTTTTGTTTTTTCGATAAATTCCAAAATGGCGGATTATTCAAATTTTGAGGGGGGCTGGAGAAAGGGCAAACGAGTTAAATTTTTCGTTTTTGACCTCATATGAAAAAGTAAATCACGGACACTAACACATTCAAATTTCATCTTCTTAAGTGCATTCTGAGGGGAGTTAGAGCAAAAAACAGTTTTTTGAGGAAGTTTTGAGTTATGAAATTTCTTGAATCTTCCATATCTCCTCACGAAATTGACCTAGAAAGGCCAAACTTTGTGTGTGGGGTTGGTTTGTGACCAGAATATAAGCTGGAGAATTTGGGTCAAAATGGATACAAAATGGCGGATTACTAAATTTGAGTAGAACTTGAGGAGCCTCAAATTAGTAAAAATATAATTAATATGAACTCATATGATTATTAAGGACGATACGTATACAATATCTCTATATCATATTTACACATGATGTTGAAGGGGAGAAGGAGGAATTATCGATCTTAAAATGTGGGTATATCAAAAAATTTTTATCGAATTTTCATATGATAAAATGAGCCTAAATGGCCAACATATTCTGGTTTTAGCATTCCAAGTGACTTCAAGTGGGTTAGAGCAAGAAACCGCTGTTAGAGAGAAAATTGCTGCAGGAAATTTCATGAATCTTTCATATTTCCTCATCAAATTAACCTAGAAAGGTCAAACTTCGTGTTGGGTTAGTTGATGACTAGAATATGATTTCTTCAATTTGGGCCAAAATGAATCCAAAATGGCCGATCATAAAGATATGAAGATGATTCGAGGTGCCTCAAAAAGTTATAATTTGAGATATATGTGTTCATACGAGGGCTGGGGAACAAGACGATTGTTCTGTTCCATTCCGTTCTTTTATTGAAGAAATATCAGTTTTATCGTTCGGTTCTGGTTTTGTTCAAATTTGTTTGTTTTGTTTTGTTCTGTTCTGTTCCGTTCCGTTTCGTTTCGTTTCGTTTAGTTCCGTTCCGTTCCGTTCTATTCTACCATTTTGTTTTGTTCTGTTCTGTTCAGTTTCATTTTGTTCTGTTCGGTTTCGTTCATTGTTTCAGAGAAACATCGAGAGGAGAATGAAAAATTGCGTAAATATGCATTTACGCAGGTTTTCAAAAATTAAATTCAAATTTTGATGATGCTACCGTGAGCTATGAAAAAAAAGAAAAGACTCCCGCGATATTGCAATATTCACGAAGAAGAAAACTGTTCTGTTCAGTTCTATTCTGATTTATTTGTTCAAAAAATAATTTTCTTCTATTCTGGTTATCATTCATTATGAACTAAAATTTTAGTGTTCTGAATCGTTCATAATGTTATGTTCTGTTCATCTTCACCAGCCCTGTTCATATGATTATTTCATGATACGAAACATGTATTACGTTTGTTCCAAATTCAACTCAAGTCGTTACTAAACCTGAACAAGCCCCGGTTAAAAACTCAGTTTCAATAATGGGGCACAACTACCAAAAATTTTATTTTATTTTCATGCAAACTAGATGGAAAAAAATTAGAATTTACAGATAATTTTTTTCAACCCTTTAAATAACAAAATATGGAAACAAGTGCAGTAAAACAAATTGAAATTGTGGAAAAAATTTTTTAATTTTTTCAAGCTCAATTATCATTTTCAGTTTCTTTTTTTCAAGGTCATTTGGTAAAAATTAGATTACAGAAAAAAAATCACTGCTCAAGCCAGAAGACTCAATTCAAATTCACCGAATCTCAGACGTCTTTTTCGTCACTTCGACATTTCAAGATCAACAGCTTGACATAATTAACAAAAATTAAATACTACTTTATCCCCTCGCAAACACAATACACCAATTGTAAATCCATCACTGAGCTGTCATCGGGCTCCAGGTCAGATTCCATTTCACTCCGATACAACCCATTTTCCTCGCTCACCATTGTCCTCGAGTTTTCGACGCGTTCGATATCACCTCGTCGAAATACTCGATGAACAGGTTAACGTGTAAAAGGAAATTATAAACAATAAAGCATCATTATCTAGTGGCGATAACGGGCCAACACCGAGCACCGAAACGAGCAAGGGAAAAAACCACTTTCCTACGAATAAAATACGAAAATTAAGTGGAAATATAGCCGTCGCAATTATTATATCAAGCCAGTTGATAAGCGCCCGAAACAATAAAAGAAAAGGGAATAATATTAAATGCGCAATAAAAATATACCCGAACCCGTACCCGCGCCGGACATCTATCACGAACGTCATTAAAAATGGCGTGTAATTTATTTTTCGCGTATCCTGTAGTCGCTTTTTTATACGTATTATTAACACGCGTATCCTATACGTATCGCGTACATTTCGCAAACTAAATTAATGCATTTTCGCGTAGCTCGAGTTACGCCAACCACCGACGTTGAATATGGTCGTTAATGGAATACGTAATTTTAAAAGCCCAAAATTCGCCACATAATGACGTATTCAATGATTCACTCGAGTAATTACATCGTATCGAACAAGACTAAATTTTCAAAAAAATTCATTCCTTTTAAATTACTTTTCTCGCCTCGATTCAGGCACCAGTAGGACAGCACACGTGCGAATTCGACAGCAGGGTTGGCAAATGGCTTTTCCTTCATCGATGGCCTTCGCACAATCGACTTAATGTCGAAGTTTTTTCGATTACGCCAGCACTATTTAACAACTTAAATGTATAACGACCAAATCGTCGACTCCGTAGCGACACTATTGTATAAAATTTATCGCTTTTAACGCATATCACCTCGCATATGTATAGTCATATTTACCTTATAAACGTACCTCTACCTATACGAATATCGAACGCGACGTATAGATATCCCCGGCTTCCCGCTCGCTCCAACTTCAACCGACCATTAAATTATATATTTTACTATAATTTATAAATTTCCTCAGTTTCGCGCGATAATCGTCGCTCTTAATAACGTCGCTGATAGCGTTATAACAGTAATTAACGTTTCGAGTTTAGATATTACCGTGTACAGCTGTGTCTAAAGGTGCCTATATTGCACGAATGAAATAATGGACGTAACGCTTTAAATAAATTCGTAGTAAAAGTTTTCAGCGAACGAATATTCGAGAATTTTGTATAAGTGGAAATTTTGATCGATGAAGTTATACGCAAAAAATTTCACTGAAATACCCAATCTCATTTTCATTTACAAAAAAATTAAATTTTAAAATGTAAAAGCAAAAGAAGACTTGGATAATACATACTTTATAATTATATTAAAATAATCTTTCCCAATTTTTCAAGTCTACTGGCCTAATGAAGAAAATATAAATTACTCATCTTGCAAAATTTTTGAAATGAACACTCTTCAAAAAAAAAAACAATATCACTGTTTATGCGAAATTCAATGAGATAACTGGAATACAAAGTACAAAAAAAAATTAGAACCAAATTTTTTTTGTTAAATTCGGCGTCTGTAATTAGTTACTGACAAAAAAAAAAAATATATATATATATAAATAAAATAAATAATAAATGTCACTTTAAAAAATTTCAGATCTCCAATTAATATATGAGTAATGATTGGACAAAAAACAAAAACATAATTATTATTAAAATTACTGAAGAGGAAGACCAAAGAACGTTAGATGTTCAGGTATCTGACTTGTTGAAAAAGTTCGAAAAGGACCCATGATGCTGCATTCTTGCTTGAATTTCTCAAAATTGAAAAATGTTCAAAAATGTTGAAAAAAAAAACATTCAAAAGTGAAAACAGCGAAAACATTGTGATTCCCTAATATCAAAAAATATTCAAGACGTGAAAATTTTGAAGAAAAAAAAAATCGAAAATTAATTAAATCCTAGAAAATCAGGAGTAGTCAAAAAGTGAAATAATGTAAAAAATCATAATATTAAAAATAATATACACTAATATTTCAAGATGTTTTTTTCCATAAAATGATGGTGTTACTCCCAAAAAAAAAAAAGAAATCAAATACAAAATCGTAGATCAACAGTTGAAGACTTGAAGTTGGTAAAATTATCTAAACTGAAATCTCAGGTTAATACTGGTTCTTGTTCTTATTTTTACTGTTGTTGTTGTTGTTGTTTTGTTCTTGTTATTTTTATGGTTGTTGTTGTTGTTGTTATTTTTGTGGTGGTTGTTGTTGTTGTTATTTTTATGATTGTTGTTATTATTTTTATGGTTGTTGTTGTTTTCATACAATAGATCAAAAGACATGAAATCAAAAGTTCATAAGTTGATGATATTAATTCCAAAAAAAAAATGAAGAGACAAAGAAATAATTATAATAATTAATTTTAATTTAAAACAAAAATTTGAAGGGTTAGGTATTGATTTTTTCTAATAAAAAAATTTCAGTTTGATTTGAAATCCGAATTTTGAAATCATTAATCAATCCTTAGTCGATGTGGGAAAAAAACCAACTCAAAAAGATACCTACTAAGTTTCTCTTTACTTTCTATTTTCAATCAAATAAGCCCAAAAGTCTCGGATCGATAAATAACATTACTTTAACAAAAACTAAGGAAATGAAATAAAATAAAAACCAAAATATAATTAAAAATAAATAAAAGTCTTTTCATATAAGATCTGAATTTCGATATTTTAGCCTTTAAAGATCTTCGTGATCCGGATAAATGAGAAAACGTCTCAAATTCTGCTGAATAACCTACACATATTTTTTCTGTGTACATGCAATTATGAACGTGAAGCAACCATTAGAGATATGCACCACAACAGAACCTTTTCATGGATTGATGAATAGAGGAGGGGGAAAAGAGATTACTTTTATCAAGAATATAAATTTTCAGTTTTCAATGTAGAATACACGGTGAAAGGATAATTTTTTTGTGGAGGGGAGGGTAGGGTAATTTGTTCAAATTAAATTTTACCCAAGCACAAAAAAACTGCTAATCACAGTAAAAGTTGCATAATAAAAATCTGATTTTTATTTCAAAATTGTAATTTTCAATTTAATTTCCATTTATATTGCTAGTATATGATAATTATGTATGTGAATGTGGATGTGAATCTTACATCTTCGTTCCATAAATACCATATTTATGTTCGCAATATATCTTCTTTTGATAAGATAACGAAAAAGAAAGGTCGTGGGGACTGGGTGAGTCCTTGATATAAATTCTGCATAAAACCTTTGAAAAAATTTCCAAAAGCCGAAACAGAGATCTTACAGGCCAAACCCTCGCTTTAATATTTTTAATATATCGGACTTCACTACGTGGTCTATATCTAAACGACAGATTTCGATCCAATTCCATCCCCCAATTTCTTTCTTAACGTCGAAATGTGAAAATTTCCTGGTGAAAAGAAATCGGAACTAATTCGTTCCATATTGAAAGAACACCCTTCGGCCTCTGAATCGAGTTTCGATCACGGTGAAAAAAATCCAACCAGCACATGCGACCCTTGACCATATGATTCAACAAGTATACTCGCCGAGCGAGATCATTGTGAAGCAGATAACAGCACGTGCTCATTGTTATGAAATGGCGAAGACGAAGTAGTAGACAGAATAAAGAACCGCTATGTACACATGCACGAACCCCATACATAATATCTGGTACACGATCCACCATATTATATTGTGAAATACACACATCAAACGTGAAGAGACACGGCGAAATTGCGACTCAGAGCCGCTTTGCATATGAAATACGCGTATATCAAAGTATAGGCTTAGGCTAAAGATGAGCTTAATTAATATCGCCATCCGGTGGAACGACTGCGTGAATTTTTATTCCTTTTATTTCGCGTATTCGTTTGTAAATTCGGAGAGATAGCTCGTTAAAAGTTGAACAATTTCAAAAATTTATACAAATCGTTAAACATAATAAAAGAATCGAAAGGCACGCCCTGCTGCTATCCTAATGAGACGTAGAATTTTATTCGTCGGTGCGTTCGAAATTTCACGTGAGATTGCCGACGTGCGCCAACACTAAGGTTACGATCCGCGTATGAAAGAAAATCACGAACATCAACGAGCACACAAAAAGCCAATTCTACGATCACACTGTCCGCGTTTGATTTATTGGAAATTTTTTTTCGACTCGATACAAGTCAACGAAGATGGTTTTAATTGAAAAAGGATTAACTGCACCTCGAGGTCGTTTCGCCTCCCTTTTCGAACAAACCGTTGTAAATCAGGGACACGAGAAACCCAACCGTTATTTTTTTCCACTTTCGCCGCATCTCCAGTACGTTGGAATTCCGAGCAAATCCATTGATATACTTTGAAACAAAAAATCCATTGAAGACTACAATATGTCATCGAGCTACAGAGGGTGCTGCGTCGAGAAAGCAGCTCCGTATAAAAGATTCGCAGTTCTCATTTCGGTTTTCTCCTCGATACAAAATAAGCGTACGAACGTTACATCTACGATGCTCCGACGACACGCCAAATTAATTCGTGATTTTCGTACAGCTCTTTTTCTCTAACGCCGGACTCGTTCATATTACGCTGACAGATACGAGCAGGCGATTAATAACGTGTACGAAAGCGTCGTACATGAAAAGCGTTTCGAAAAGAAATCGTTCTTCGTGTCCATACGGCGTAATCTATTGACCTATATTCGGTTCGTGTCGTTGGTCGTATTCGTATTAGCGGATATTTCACAAAATCGCTCCTTTATCGAATTTTATTACCTTTTTCGCGCGTAAACCAGCCTTTCGGCGAACGTGTTTATTGCCTCTACGTCGCGACCGATTCAATAGCCGAAAAGTAAAACGCGCCGCCGACTGATTTTTTAATTTACTTACATTGTCGATGGACGCAGGCGGCACGTATTTGGATAACCTGGTCGAAATTCATTTTCATATTTTAACCGGTCTCAGGTAGAACCCAACGGTCCTATGATGCCACCGAGAAATAGAAGGCCATCGATAGATTTGCCTCGGAGAAGAATGAAATTAATTTATTGACATAGTAAAATTTTTACAACCTGGAATTCGCATAGAGCTTTTTCACAAATGCAGCAAAACGAAGAGAAGGTAGGAAGAAAGGTATCTAAGATGGATTCAGAGGAGTGCATAGGAGTAGATCAGTTTGTTAACTGTAGGGGAGAGGAGGGGAAACTGTCTAATTCTTCACCTTTCTTATCAACACCCTCGAATTAGAGGCTCGCATCAGATTTTTCTAATGGATCCACCCTTTACTCCAAGTCAAACCAGTTAGTTAAAAAATACGTAAATTTATTGCAATCTGAAACCTTATTAGTCAAGTCCTTCGAACGAACATTCGGCATAGCATAGAGTTTCTACGAAGAAATTTTTTAAGCAATGTTATTTATCAAATGGCGATTTTAGATTTTCTGATTCACTGTATTTGAAAAAAAAAACAACAACAACAACAACAACTAAAATTAATCTAGAATTTTGTTTTGAATTTTTTTTAGTTCGTATTTAGTTCTTTCTTTAGTTTTTGTTTTGGAGTAATTCCATCAATTAGTATGAAATTTTCAGTTTTCTGATGTTTTCTATTGAAAACAGCAACAACAATCGATCTAAGATTTTGGATTTTCCAATTTATTTCTTTGAAAACAACAAAAACAGTGTCAATCGGAGATTTTAGTTTTAATTTTTTTCCCAACATCGATGTTACCATGAATTTTATATTTGATTTTTACGTTATTAACCAATCTAAAAATATTGATCTGGGGCTTTAGAATGGATTTTTCACACATCAGTCACTAATCTGGGATTAAGTACCTACCTAACTGTATTTGCACATATATATTATATATATTTTTTGGCACAACATGGTCAACTAATCTGGGCTTTTGGCTTTTCTTATTTATAGTACAGTCAAAATAATAACAACAAATACATAGAAATAGATACTAGATTTTGGTTAGAATTTTTTCCCAAAAATCAACGTTAATCTGAAATCTTTCATGAGATTTTTGGGTCATTAACTGATTTGAGATTTGAAAATCCCTGATCATTCATCAATTCTACTTAATAATAAAACAACATTTTGTGATTCTGATGCAAGTATTTGTATTTGTTCGAAGTTAATCTGTAATCCTGTACTTATTTAGTTTTTTTTTTTTTTGAATGAACATCATCAACTGCCTAATATGGATAGAATTCGTGATTAATTTTATTATTGAAAAAACAATAATAATAACAACAAGAAATACTGATGGGGATTTTAGTTGAATTTTTGCAACACCTGCCACTAGTTTGGAATTCTAATGTATCTGCATTCCGTCAAAGTTGATCAGGAATTCTGTATTTATTTTTTTATTTTTTTGGAGTAAGTAACATCAACTCCCTAATCTAGAATTTTAGAATTCATGCCTAATTATATTAATGAAAAAAACAACAGCTACAACAGATAACGATCTGGGATTTTAGTTTGAATTTTTGCATAATTAGTAAATAATTTGGGAGCTTGATGTTAATATGTCTTCTCTGGGATTTTACAATTTATGAGTAATTTTATTAATGAAAAAAAAAAAAACAACAACAACAGCTACAACAGATGCTGATCTGGGATTTTATTTTGAATTTTTGCATAATCAGTTAATAATTTGGGAGCATGATGTTGATATGTCTAATCTGGGATTTTACATTTTATGATTAATTTTATTAATTTAAAAAAGAACAACAACAACTAATACTGATCTGGGATTTTGTTTTGAATATTTGCATTATCAGTTAATAATTTGGGATTCTGATGTTACTATGCCTAATCTGGGATTTAAGAATTCGTGATTATTTTATTAATTTAAAAAAAGAAAAAATAACAACAACAACAATAACAATAGCAACGACGATAACTAATTGATCTGGGATTTTGTTTTGAACATTTGCATAATCACTTGATAATTTGGGATTCTGATGTTAATATGCCTGATCCAGGATTTTAGAATTCATGATTAATTTTTTTATTAAAAAATAATAATAATAACAACAATAACAACGACAACAAACACAATAACAACAACAGCAGCAGCAGCAAATAATATTGATATGGGATCTTGGTTTGAATTTTTTCAATATCAACTCCTAATTTGGGATTTTGATGCATCTATATTTGAGTAAAGCTGATCTGGAATTCTGAGTTTTTTTTTTTTTTTTTTTTTTTTTTGCAGGAAGATAACAAATGAAAGAGACTCAAGAAGTCAAGAATCAAACGTTTTCTGACTTCATCCAATACAATGCGTTAGGTATAAAAAAATCTGAAAGGTGAATCAAAACGAAAACAAATACATATTTTAAAAACTTTCAGAGGAATCCCACACATT
The DNA here is from genome assembly GCA_009761765.1 of Phenacoccus solenopsis. Classification (NCBI taxonomy): domain Eukaryota; kingdom Metazoa; phylum Arthropoda; class Insecta; order Hemiptera; family Pseudococcidae; genus Phenacoccus; species Phenacoccus solenopsis. Next base: position 27,316,090 of record CM019754.1, on the reverse strand, counting down.
ATGATTGGGCTCAGAGCAAACTTGATTTTTTCCTTTATTAAATATGTATTCTTAATGACTATTTTTGAGTATAAAAATTTTTTAGGCATTATTATAATTTTTTTTTTCAACTTACGTGGTTACTGAATGATTATTCTTCATTTTCAGGATTTTTTCTTTTTGTTAGCATTTTCAAATTTCGATTTTTTTTAAAAGATTTTTTCCATTTAAGAATTATATTCATTTTTGAACGATTGAAATTTTTTTCAAAAATAAAAATTCAGGATCTACAGGTCTTGTGGGGATGTGTGGGCTTGGAACAACTTGCTCTTTTGCCTTCTTCTTTTGACAGCCCTGATCGAACTTCATAAATCTACAATATAGGCATCAAGAAATCCTCTCATATTTAGACCCAGATTGAAATTATAGCGAGATCCATTGAAAATGATAAAATGCAATGCTTCAACAAAAGCTTTGATAATCTCGGCATATTCAAATTAATTTAAACGTTCACCAGGATACACCTTGAAATACTTAGATTCGATTCGTTGAACAATTCATTCCTCGAATTCGCCTCAAATCCCTTGACTCAAATTACAAACATTTCACGTATCCGGTGATGTAACGTTTCGACGGGTGAAAATATCCAAAAATATATTCAATCTGAAACTACGATGTCCCAAGTCGAGACATATTAATTAACTAAATGCCACCCCCTACATTACCTCGTAGACCTTGTCGAAGGCGAGACCGCAATAAATTGAATTTATGCTTAACCTCGCACCCTCTCGGGGTACAGTTAAGGATGTGAAATCGCGCATTCGTCGACCAGACATCTACGATTGTGGAAAGCGTTGATCGTGAAATTTATCTCGTCAATTAAACCAGTAGTACGTATACGGCGGTAGACGCGCGTGGGTAATCTATATTTAGCGATTTAATTTCAAAAAGGGAGCGAAACGAAAAAGGTTATTAATTTGATACAGAAGTGTTCGCTTATTCCGTACACCCACGAGGGTGCAGTGTGTTTCCGTGATCCACTTAATGAAGAGATCATCGTCTACATTGTGTGCGAGAAAAGACAACTTGTAAATGGGAATACAGTCGGGGTCAAATTTAAGGGGTTCGAATAAACACTTTTGTGCAATACTGATTCTCGTAGCACGTTTCACGCCATCAGGGTGAAGCCCACAATGTGGTAATTTCTAGAAACCAGTGAGAGACTTTGCTCATTGATACGTCCACGTAGGTGCTCGTACTGGTTGCAAATTGTGAAAACACTCGCGACACATTCCAGATGTTTTCCAACCACCGCGAACTGAAAATCTGCTTCGCATCCGAGTAACGCCATTCTAAGCTTAGATAACGACATTAATATAAACTACGGCGAGCCGAATGCAATTTCATTGCCTCGTATCACGCATTCGCGACGTCTTTATCTCTTCCACGCAGCCGCTCACAGGGTTGCGTCGCGCGCGCGAAAAACCTTCCCAGATACGTTCGACCACCTTTTATATTATTTATTTACCAAGTTGACAGCCTTCATTAATATCGCACCGGTCACTGAATCTTACATGACAGTAGTACGATGTGCTCGTGAAAGGCGTATCTTTTCTACAATGAAAAGAACAAATTTGATTAAAGAATTGTGGAATGCCTAGTACACCGTCTTCCAGTTCCGAGCCGTGAGATAACAGGTGTGAACTTGATACCTGTATTAAATACACACATAGAGTACCTTTCGCTTTCCTAGTACACATCTAGACCGCGTGTAAGAAAAAAAAGAAGATATAATACACAGTACGAAGATGTTGACTGAGATTACGTAAATGACCATCGCATTCAAATATTTTCAACACCGCCAGGTGTTACTTTAATAAATGGCTCGGAAAAAAACAAAAAAAGAATCGGTTAAATATATGAAAGCAACGTTTTTCGATTCATACCGAAGACATTCTCATCAACGAGGACAGACATAGCCTAGTCCAACACGATAATCGTACAGGGTAAAGGAACAGATAAGCCTCGAAACGGTCACCCGGTCGTTATTGTCACTTCATACTTATCGCTATGAGGAAAATATTCGTTAGATTATTGATATTCGTTATTCTCTTTCATTGGTTTGAAACAACAATAAAAAAAATAAGTAAAAAAATACTTTAAAAAAAAGTAAAATTAAAAATTCATAGTACACTAGTTTTAATTCACAAAATGAAAATATCGATCGATAAAAAAAAATGATTCTTATGAATTAAAATTATTATTAAAAAGTTGAATATTTTAATTTTGCTAAATTGCAAGTATTACATTTTTTAAAAATAAAAACAATAAATAAATGCATAAAAACCTTCGCTTAATTTAACTAAAAAGTTGTACTGTTCACGACAAATATCTATTGGAAAAATAATTTCATCTTCACCGAACTGAAAAACCCAATGCACCACATTTATTCTCCAGAATTATCCCATACACTCCAACCAACACTCTCTGAACTACCTCTCACTCTTTTCCAAATTTCAAGAGGCTACGAACCCCTCCTCAAGACTCTAGCTAATTGCCTGTACGCGAAGTAAACAAAATAAAAACTCAAAAAATTACTCAACTGGATTTCAAAAAATTATTCTTCAAATAAATTGAAAAATGACATAAATCATTAATCCAACAATTTGAAGAAGAAAACATAAATAGAGCTTTTATTTGATAATAAAATCATTAAGAACACACTAAATAATAATAATAATAATAATAATAATAATAATAATAATAAAATTTGAAACCGGTATAATTTAGTGTAATTATACATATTATCTAAGATACCATGTGGAAGGAGCATGTTATCCCGAGTCCAGAACTTCTGAACGGGTCCAAGGAGGCCACAATCTCAAATTTTTGATTACATTTTTACAAAACAAGTTGAAAAATGAAGATGACACTTTAATAAATTAAAAAAAAACTGCCCGTTTTTTTTTGGTATTTATAAATAAAAATGCTTTATTAAATTTATGTTTTATAATAGTTTTTTTCTTTTTTTTAATTTTAAAATTAATTTTTTTACACATAATTTGAGGTCCAAGAATGACTGATAATGAAAAAAGCACAAAAAATAGAAATTATGAAAAATAAAAAAAAGAAATGAAAGAACATGGGAAAATTTCAGAAAAAATTTTCTCCTCTCCCCTCGCTTCCCCTCCCCCCAAAAATGAAGAATGAACGAGATGTTGAACAAAAATTTGAAAAAAGCAAAATGTTGAAAAAATACAAAAAAAAATTGATAAACGAATCAGAAGTTGAAAAAATGTAAAAGAAAAAATTTCAAGAAACAACACACCTCCTCTTTGAATGCCCCAATATCAAACAAACCCGTGACAATCTAAACATCCAAACAACCAACATACCGGACAACCCAGACGAATTAAAAAAAATCCTATCCTTCATACACAAAATAAAATATAAAAACCAAATATAAATTAAACTCTCTACACTGGGCGTAACAATCCTGGCAATTATACACGCCCAGTATAATAAAAAGAAAAAAAAAAAAAAAAAAAAAGTGAGGAAAATGTCAAACAAAATTTGAACAATGAGGAATTTCTTGAGAACGAACAAGATGTGGAGAAAATCCATAAAAGAAAAATACTGAAAAATCAATAAACTTCAAGAATGAAAGAAGTGAGAAAACTATGAAAATTAAAAAAAGTCCACGAATGAAAAAAAATCCACAATGTTAGAAAATAATAGGACTAAAAATTAAATAATATCTAAAAATGAAGAAATGTTTATTAGAATAGATATAAAATAAGAAAAAGTCCAATGATGAGAAAACAAGAAAAAGAAGGAAAATGAAGAAAAGGAAAGGTTGAAAAATAAAAAAAAATAAAAATGAAGAAGTGGAAAAATACTCAAAAATATATAAAAGTCAAAAAAAAATTCTCAAAAATAAGAAAATTTTCAAGAGTGAAAATCTTGACAAGAAATTGAAAAAATCATATAAAAAATGAAATGTGTTGGAAAATAAAATTGAAAATGAAATTATGTCTGAAGTGAAATTTAAAAAAAAAAATTCGCACTTCGCTATGATGTTTTTTTTTTTTATCAAAACGGCTCAAAAATATTTTTGCTCACAAACAAGTCATACAATTCTCGGCAATTCTGCCCCTAATTACAAAAAATACAAAGTCGATCCTTTCAATATGGAATGTAAAAACTGCACTCTTTAAAATTTTACAAAATTTACCAAAAAATTCATTTAAATTAAATCATTCATGTACTCTCGAACGATGACTATAAAATTTCATATTTTTTAACCCAAAACTGCATCGAAAAAAAACGAGGAAAAATTTACTCGAACTTCTCTTCACAATAGCGAATAAAATCAGTTCGCCAATCGAGTCGTGGCAGAACGACGAATATCAAGCTCACCATTCGTATTCGTCGCTCGATCCTATACATCTCCAGATATCAGCTCGGATAACCCGAACTAATAAAAATTTAATTTCTAAAACACAAATTTATTCGTATCATTTAACGATCACGTTTCTCGGAAGACGGGAGGGAAAAAAACCTCATTTACTGACATCGCTTCAGAAAAACACGTCTCAGCTAGGTCTCGCGAGAGGATTAATCGAAGCTAGCCAACACTTACAGCTATAAAATATTAATAAAAAAACTAACCTCGCGTATTTAGTTAGATTAAAAAATCAAATTAACTTATCTATAAATTTATTGTTGATATCGTATTAATAAAACGATAATGGAATGCATTTCGAATTCAACGCTGACGGCGCGTTTATGACTGATCCGCGAGACGAGATCTTCCCTAAGATGGGTTTTTTATGCGTGGTGCTCCCGGTCTCGCTCTCCTCCCCCGTTAATATTTAATTCTAATCCCCTCGCGTGTATATATGAATATGATATACTTCATTTTACGATCTCGCTCGCTATAAATTTTACACGTCATTTTTTTCGATCTATGTTAATACGCGCATATTTAATACTCATATACGTAGTTTTCCGCTTACTCTATAAAAATAACACCGAACACGTATTCGAATCCGCTACTGCGACTGTTAATGTATGACAAGAGCCAGATTCGTTTCATCGAAGTCATGATGCAATTTTAGTATACCTGATATGATGCGATATTTCAAGGGGTATGTAAATGTATATGGATAATAAGCACGATGAATCATTCGTATTATTTAATTGAAATCGACAAATTCGAGTGTATCAAAACAGTTATCGTGAATCGCTCGAATACGTTTATTTGCAAACTTTGAACTTGAGTGAAGTAGTTTGATGTGGCATGAGAAACCAATAATGTACATTTCGTATCGCTAGTTGTTTCCGCAAGTTGAAAAAAATATTACCTTTTCAACCTTAACACAAAAATTGCCAAAAAAGAGAATACAATATTTTTATTACGGAAAAAAAAAAGAAAAAACGATAAATACAATAATTTTGAAAATAAGACGATAACGAAACAGAAAAAATTCGATGCACCCTTCGCTCTTCCGACTTATTAAAATTGCTCAATTCGTTCCAACAATAAATTACATCGGTGGTAATAAATTCGCAACGATGACGTCAATATCGACGTTATCAAAAATTATTGATAATTATGACGACATCGTTATAACTGGCAATTTATCGCTGTCTTTCACTGAATATACAAATCAAATAAGAATGAACATTTTCGAGCATTGAAAACCTAAAAATAATGTAATTATGCGTACTACCTATGTGATTTGTGGTTATGTTACGCTAAGTATGTAGTATGTACATTGTGTCTACTCTTCACAAATCATAATTTGGACTTCTAATAATTACATTCTAGTATCCAGTATATACCAGAAAATGTATTAATCTAGATTCTAAGTGGTTCTTCTTTTAGCTTTTTTTTAGACAGGAAGAGAGGAAGGAGATGATTTTTATAATGGAATGAGTTTTTTTAATTTCAATTTTTCATTTTAAACATAATTTTTTCGATAAATTTTTTTCTGCGTAATAATAATTCAGACTTGGTTTTTTTTTCATTCATATTAATGATAAATTTTATTTTGTCAAAATTTAGACAATTTTGAAAAAATTTATATAAATTATTATTATTTAATTACCGAAGTAATTTATATTAGAAAAATATGTTTTTACGTGAGCATTACATAATTTTTTTAAAATTAGAAATTAATGGAGGAAAATGAATGAATTCATATTTTTGATAAATATAATTATGCACGATTACATAATTGATCTTAAAACTCTCAATCGTGAAATAGATATGATGCTAACTTTTTTTCTCTCTTTTCGAATGCATATAATTATATTAACATATCAAATCGTAAAGAAATTAACGATGAACGTTTCTTTCGAACTCTTTCGAACTTCACTTTTTTTTTGTTCAGATTTTCACAAATCCAATCCAATTCACAGACAAAGGCACTTAAATCATTTTGCTTTAAAATATTTTTCTCGAAGTTTTTCACCAGAGAGTCATTTCCTACAGTTTAAAAAGCCAAACAACATGGTTCTAAGTAACGAAGGGAAATTTGTTGAAAAACATAAATTTTGGGTTTGGATATAACAGGTGAATTCGATTTTAAAAATAATAAATCGGACCCGTACAACCCAAAACATATGGAAGAAGAACGAAAGAATTTGTTTTTCTTCTCTTTTTCTTACCACGTTCCTATCCAATTTCGCGCGAGACACTTCGAGGATTATTTTAAAAAAAATTTTTTTACATGTTTTTAAAATGATTTGAATTATTTTTCGCTTTGAAAATTTTCAACTTCAAATTTATGATTGATGGGGAATTTTTTTTACATAGAATCGATAAAGAAGGTGAAATATAAGGCGATTTTATTGAGGTATTTTTGTGGTAGAATTAACTCCTAGGGAGTAAAACCTATTTTTTAGAAGTTCGTATCTCCACCTACACTCCCCCCCCCCAAATGGATCACTCGCCAATTGGGAATTTTAATGTATTATTTGTGAAGATATTCGTAGACTTTCACAAAAAATTTTGTTTGTAATTATTCCTAATATGATACTTTTTGCGTTATTCACTAGGCTAAGTATGTTTTTTTCACAATTTTTTCTCTTTCTTCTATTTACTTATTTATTTATTTTTTTCATTTATTTGTTTATAATTACTCTCTGGATGAATCAGGTAGTATTTTACTAAATTCAAACATAATTTCAAACATTTTTTTCTTCATAATAAATGCAAAATAATTCGAAAAATATATCATATTCATTATATTATAGATTTCTGATTTTTTTACGAAAGCTTATTGAATTTTGACATTAATATGCTTGCTTATTCAATTGTGCACAAGCTGATGCAATCCAAATAGGATCTAAAGGAAACTAAGACCATCAAATTTATTGAAAATTTAATGCTCATCATTTTTTAAATGAGGTGTTCTTTACTTAGAAGTGACCACAAGGGAGAAATTTTTTATGTTTCGAATTTTGGGGATAAGGGTACCTCAATAACTCAAGAAGTATGAGTGGTAGGAAAAAAATTCATATAACTCAATTTTTTGAAAATTCGATTCCCTTTATTGTAAAATGAACGGTTTTCACTAATGACCAGTTATAGTCACAATACAAGCGAAAATCAGATTGTCACCCATTGAGCACTTCCAAATTGGGACTATGAAAAATTCATCTTCCCCCCCCCCTCCATTGGTAGCAAGTTTTATGTTCCTAATTAACTGAGATATTTTTTCCTTAAATGTGTCGACAAGCAAAATATCTTTAGGAAAAAAAAAACATATAGATGGTCTTCGCATTTTAGGGCCAAGGGCACCCTATTCTCGCGCTAATAACTCAAAAAGTATGTGTCGTACCAAAAAAATTTATACCATGTAATTTTTTGTCAATTTAAATTCCTTTATTTTGGTGCAAAATTTATTCATTTATAACCAATGGTAGCCGAGATAATCGTAATCGAAAAAGTGCCATCTCTCCGACTCCTTCCAAAAATAATTTTTTTATTCAGGGAATGATCCTCTACTGTAACGACGTTTTTAATGTATTTATCGCGTTATTACCGGAATATTTTTTTTTAACTAATTTTTCAGTGTAAGACTGGTACGCTTAAACATGCCACTTACGTACTTTTTTCCTTCTTTATGTTGGCATCATTGAGATAATTTTGGTTTTTACAGTCGATTTTTACTTTGAAATAAAATGATAGAATACAGAACATTTTTATTTTAGAAATTACAATTCCTTTAAATGTTGCGCTCGCTACATTAAAAAATACAAAAATAGTACAACGCTAGAACCTCCAAAAATTAAATTTTCGAAGGGACCCACCTCAATTGCTGGACCACAAGGGAGAAATTATACAGCAGAACATCACCAGGTATAAGAAATAATTCCATTCATTTTTCATTCGTGATTTTATCATATACGATGAAAACTCGGTAGAGGGAAATCATTCTGAATCATCGTGACAGCGTTCTCGAAGACTTCTTTAAACTGAACCACATGTCGTTCAAAAAGAAACGAATCAAACTAAGTAATATTGGGTATAAAGAAGACATCCATTTTGAAAACTAAAAATACCATACGTCCAAGTATTCCAACAACTTCCAATTCATCTCGAGTATTTCGAACAATAGACTCAAAATCCATTTTCTTCAGCCCCACTAGCAGTTCAGCTTTCCTCATCGATAAGCCTTTACTTTCAGCTGTTACTAGAAGTTGGATTGAATCGCCATCGATTACGATGAAGGGAAAAACACATACGTAGAAAAGAGGGCAATCCAAAGGAGAGAATAAGAAATAAGAATACGTATTAAAATTGGATAATTTATACCATAAAAATTTGAATATCTATAAATGGAAAATGCGACCGTCTGCGACGAAATAAAAGGACCTGCGAGTTTAGAGAGAGAAAAAAATGCATAAAACTGAACCACCGAACATTGTTCGACATCCGGAAGTTTTTGACCTTTTATTTTTATATTAAGACATCATTACCCCACGAGTACGTCGGAGATCAGATACTGGTTGAAAAGAAATTATATTTCCTTCTTCGCTTTTGAAAAATACCTAAAAGAGGAGACGATTTTTATCGACATTGTCTTGGCGACGGACGACGAGTCGATGACCATACGCGGTCGTGAGAAATGACGAGAAAATAATCGCAGGATATTCACCCTCATGAGAACACGCTTATCAACGCTCATAACGCGGTACCCTTTACACGAGATTCGATAACTTCCTCATCGGTAAGGTGGCGTTGGTTACGACAGGTGGTAGATTCCGATGGCAACGAACTTGAAATACAGGGATTCTGTATGGCATCTGTGTTCATATTGCGGTCGTTACGATGGCTACGGCTAATCTAATAAACTTACCTGTTTGAATTGTTCTTCGAAACTCCACGAATTCTGATGTATCGGCGACGCAGACTCTTCTCGGGACTGCCTCGACGATACGGACGCGCTACGTTTCATATGGGCGGGCGGCGGAGACTGAAAATTAGGCGGCGAATTACGATTGTACGACTGAGGCGGACTTTGACGTTGCTGAAATTGCTGATGATGCGGTGACGGTATTCTGGACGGCGGAAGCGACTGAAACGACGTACTCGGCTGTATAATAGACGACTGCAGACCCGGTATACTGGGTATACTGGTCGCTGGAAACTGCTGCGGGTAGGAAGCGCTCGATTGCAGATAGTTATTCAACGTATACTGTAGGAAACGTTCGTTGCTTAGGTGCGGCGAGAAATTCGTAAACGCGGTGCTATTCGTCGTATTCGTACAAGACGGTGGTCGATGAGCGGCCGGAATATGAGGACCGTGGCCGTTGTTATTCGATTCGTATATGCGACGGATCTCTTCGGCTGTCGCGACCACTTCTTCTTCACGTCTTTGGCGTAACTAAGCAAACAATCGTACAATTATTTTCCCTCAATGGTCACTCCCACTGAGAGGTGCGGTGAACCTTTGGTGCCTGTGATGAGGTATACCCTAAACGACCAACATCATATTTTAATTCGTTGCAAAAATCATATAACAGCTCTTTCAAGGTCACAATTTTATAACGACTTTGTTAATTTATTTGAAAATATTCGTCTCGTTGGTAACTGTGATGGCGATTACGCGAGACAAAATAATCGATTTTAGATTAGTTAGAATGGTAATTCATTAAACTGCGAAAATTAGAAGGATTCATAGCAAAATGTCCGAAATGACCACTGAGCTTAGTATCGATGAAATAAAACCTCCAATTACTCACAGAAAAACCTTTTTTAAACGAAATTAAACGCAACACCTTCACTAGCGCACTTCAGTTTCACAAATTTATTTCGTGAATTTGGATTGTACTGACATAATTTCAAGTTAAATTTCAAAGAATAAAACTGAACTGAACTTCAACTGAATCCGACTTCACTTCGTGAAACGAATGGCAAGTTCAGTTCATGTTGATAAATAAATTTTGAACAGAACTTCAACTTTTTTTCTCTAATTGAACTTGAACTGAACTTTTTTATAAAATGAACTCAACAAAAATAAACGAGTCACATCGTCGCTTTAAGGAGACTTTTTGAATTAAATTGCACTTGAAATTGCCAAAAACAATACTGAACTGAACTGAACTGAAGTGGATCTCAATTTCTCAAAAAATCAACTACAACTGATTTTAAGTTCCCTAAACAGAAATGAATTTTTTTAAACTGAACTTAAACTGAACTTTTTTAAATGAACTCTACTAAAATAAACAAGTTCTTAAATTTAAAGAGAATTAAACCGTACTGCAACTGAATCCAACTTTACTTAGTGTAATGAATGGCAAGTTCAGTTCATGCTGACCAATGAATTTTGAATCGAACTGAACTCTAAAATTTTCTTGAATGAACAGAAGTGAACTGCAATGTTTTTTTGTTTTTTTAAATTAAACTTCAACTAAAATTTTTTTTTACATGAACGAGTTTTGAAATTGACTCATTTCTGTGACTAAACTGAACTTGAAATTTCCAGGAATAAAACTTAACTGAAATGAACCTCAATTTCCCAAAAAATCAACTTCAAAAGATTCCAAGTTCAGAGAACAGAAAATATGAATTAAAGTTTTTCAAAATGAACTTGAACTTGAACTGAGCCTTTTCTAAATGAACTTGACTGAAATAAACGAGTTCTTAAATTTGAAGAGAATTAAACTGTACCGCTACTGAATCCAACTTTAATTAGTGTAATGAATGGCTGTTCAGTTTTTGTTGAGCAATGAATTTTGAATCGAACTTAACTTTAAAATTTTCTTGAATGAATAGAACTGAACTTCAATGTTTTTTTGTTTTTTAAATTAAACTTCAACTAAACTTTTTTTTTTAATGAACGAGTTGTGGAATTGACTCATTTCTGTTTCAGATCGAATTTTTGAACTAAATTGAACTTGAAATTTCCAAGAATAAAATTAAACTAAATAAACCTCAATTTCCCAAACAATCAACTTCAAATGATTCCAAGTTAGAGAACAGAAAATACAAATTAAAGTTTTTCAAAATGAACTTGAAGTGACTTTTTTAAAATGAACTTGACTAAAATAAACGAGTTCTTAAATTTAAACAGAATTAAACTGCACTGAAACTGAATCCAACTTTACTTCGTGTAATGAATGGCAAGTTCACTTCATGTTGACCAATGAATTTTGAATCGAACTGAACTTCAAAATTGTTTTAAATGAACCGAACTGAACTTCAACGTTTCTTTGTTTTTTGAATTAAACTTTAACTGAACTTATCTAAAACGAATGAGTTGTAAATCTGACACACTGCCGGTGCAGATTGAATTTTTGAACTGAAACGATCTGGAAATTTCGAGGAATAATAGTGAAGTGAACTGAACTTTGTTTTTTAAGAATTAACTTCAAATGAATTCAAGTTCACTTCGTTCACATTTTCACTTTCATTTTTCCCCACAGTTTTTTCTATATTTTTTTTTTCAGTCACTCATGATACTCTAGTTTCTGACTACAGCACACTATCATATACAAATTTATAGCCTCCTACCAAGTGTGTTTGGAGGTCTGTAAGAGTAGTAAAAATGGCCGAAATAACTTTTTCAAGTAATTTGGAAAGTTCCCTTGACTAGAAAAAATCTTCTGAGCGATCAGAACTGAACTTCAATGATATTTTAGTTAACTATGATTTGAAAAAAAAAATTAAAAACTTCCATGAACGAGTTTGTGAACTTAACAAATTCTTGCTTCAGATCTTGAACTTTGAGATTTTTTAGAACTAAACTTCAATTCGTTCACAAATGAACTTGTGAGCTGAAGTGAAGTTGAAATTTTTAATAATAAAATCGAAATGAAGTGAACTTAAATTTCCCAACAATTAACTTCAACTGAACTCAAGTTCACTTTCATCTTCTGTTCAGGTTCCTTCTTTTCCTTGTTTTCTTTAGATAGGCGTGATACGTATTAGGACACCAGCATAAGCAAATTCAACACTTCCCCCTCCCCCTTCATATAATTTTGAAGGTCAACTTATATTCAAGAATTTAAACAGATTTTCCGATGAACAGAACTGAACTTCAGTATTTTTTTACAGCGAACTTGAACTGAACTTAAAAAAAATTAAAGAGTTCATAAATGTAACACATTCTCAGTTCAGATCTTGAATTAAGAGATTTTCTGAACTCAACTTCAATTCACCACAAATGAACTTATGAACTGAACTTATACTTTTTAAGTTTGTAAAATCTGAAAAAGATGTTTTACTTTTTTTCAACGCGTTGAATTTGACTAAACTTGAAATTTTTTTTTGAAATGAACTTGAACTTTTTATCACCTTATCAGTGAAATAAACTGAATAAGTTCGTTAACTTGCTCATCTGTTACCAAATGATTCATCCTTTGTTGATGTAAATCAATAAAGAATTCTGCTAGAATAAATTCAATCGTGGGAGTGCTGAATTCGTTCTGGGGAGAAGGATTCAGCTAGCGTTCTGGTTTTTAAAAGAGAGCAGTGGTAAAAAAAACGTAATGCCAAATGAACCTTCGTTCACCTACTAAATCGTAATCAAAGAGTTTCTGTTTAATTAATTACACACACCGCACCCCTGTTCCTTCTCATGAAATTAAAAAGTATCTTACTTCGTTTTGAAATTTCTTAAATATGAATGACTGCGGCGATCCTAAATCGTGATCTTCTTCCGAATCGGCGCCATTTTCTTCGGGATCTTTGCTTTCCTGCAATGAAATATAGTTCGTTAGTGTTTTGCCTTTTCGCGCCTCTAATATATTCGCGATATCGAACCCTTTACCGCGCTTATTTATTAAGAATGTAGCAACAGGTTTATTCTTATATATTTTTTTCAAATAATCATTCGATAGCCCATGGTGTATATAAGTAATACCGGTAGCGACTAATTTTGAGGTAGGCGGTAAGCTATAGAGGAGGAAAAAAAACGGCTATACAGCCCGCGTTCCACCGCAGATACAGATCTTCTTCTTTTTTTTCCTTCTCCTAACCAACTATAATACATATCGTGTCGCACGCGAGAGCCGACTCCCAGCTATCACGATTTATTTCATTTCCACAGAAACGTTGCTCTTTTTCGAACCGGATTAAGACGGCCAAGAATAAACAGCGGCGACTTGTAATCGGTTCGGGCGCCTATTCGATATATTCGATCATTCGTTTATACTATTTATTATTCTTTCCCTCCCCGGTTGCCGGGATAATCGTGGCGGACGAATTACTACAGTACTACTGTTTTTTCCCTCCTCAAGTGTATTTTCCTTTTCGGTTTATTATGGGAATTCCACGGAGGGGAAGTGAAAGAGGTACAGATTACCTTATCATTTGCATATAACAGCGTAATACCACAAACGTGTAACCTTTTCTCCAAATGGACCTCAGCGGAGGCTACCGCACGAGATTACGATTTCCAAGTACACCTACGAATGCCCGAATCGAATACCCAACTCGGGGGCATTTTCTCATCCAGTGTGCGCGGGAAATCTCACAATTACGTAGTAATTACAGAGCACGATTACGTAATTTTTCGTAGTATTGTACATCGTACCAAAATGTTGAGAAAGAATTGCAGACTGGTTAGTGGTGACGTTCTTGAAACCATCTGCGTATCTCGACATAATTAATTTTTTTACTCGGCTCATTGGAAACCTAATTTCATTGTTATTACAGGCTTACGATCGGTTGTCTTATTAAATGAATATTTAATTCGATATAGCGTGATTCGAACGTACTTGAGACTTCTCTTTTGACTTTCCCTTCGAGGTTCCCCCCTGCTTACTTCTGCGTCGATATTCGAAACAGTAGCTAAGCTTAAATTCAAATAAATTCGTGACTTCATTGATTCAATAATTCCTATAAGTATAGGCGATCGCCGACTCATCGCCCTAACCGCTTATTAAACGTTATCGTTTTAATAGGCTACCGTTTACGCGGCTCGTTCGGGAAACAAAATTTATATACGAGTTATTATACGTGATCGCGTACTAATTATACGGAGATCGATATTTTTCTCCTTTTCGATCGAACGATGAGAGAATGCCGACTTATTGGATCACGGTCGAGAAATAGCTCTAGTTCAAACTATACCTGTGGATGATTACGTTTGTGTCTATTCCATGTAGTTAGATGGATTATAAAGACGTTCGAGATAACGTATAGATACGATGATATAGATATCGAGCATTTATTTGTTAGAAAATATTCGCAGGTGTTTATTATTAAATTACATTCGTATTATTGAATTATTATTTAAATAAATGCGGATGCGCCCCTTTTATTGTATTATCAACCTATAATACTATCGAAGTGTTAGATACCTTCAATAGTTTCAAGCAGGTACGTCGAATGTGTAGGGTATGCTTTTTCAAGTCCGACTAATTCATTATTTATAGAGATTTTCTAAAATCAGGTGTCAAAGCCTAATGACGAGTATTCTAACGTGTCACTAAATATACCAAAAAATGAAGAGTTTTCATTACTTTACGGATATACGAGTAAAAAAACTAGCTTTTTGAATTTACAAACTGCTCGCTCAGTTTTTCAAATAAAAAAATTGTAACTTTATCAATCTTGCAAAATAAAACAAAAAACCAAATTTTATTTGTTTTTTTGAGCGATTACCTATAATAATTTGAATGAATAGGCAAAGCAAGTTTTTTTTTCAATGAAAATGATAAGATAACATTTCTTTTAAGCATTTTAGAAAAAGGAATAAAAAAATCACTACGTATAGGTAATTATTTCATTTCAAACGAATGGTTATGGATGCAATGCCTGTTGTTAAATCAGTAAAAAAATTGTGCTATCAATCGCTCAAAGAATTAATTTAGCTGTAGGTTTATGATCATTGTTTGAAGTGAGACTGAGTTAATTATACTCATAAAGAAAAATTTAAACTTCTCTGAGCATGAGTACAGCAGACATGACATGAGATATTGATAAGATTTCTATACAAAAAAAGTACGAGATCAGGATATTAGGAAAATCGCGACAAGATTCAGCTCCACAAACGAGGCATGGCTGCTAACGCTCTTATTTTGAATTATGATAATATCATTTCCCCATTCCCCTTCCTCCTTTTTTCTGTCGTGGAATTTTGAATTTAGTAAGAATAGAAAAACAGATGACTGGAGCAAAAGAAGAAAAGAAGTCAGTGAAAAAAAAATTATGAAGAAAATGGCGAGCTAAGTAAAAGAGCTCAATCAACTACAACAAACAGAAAATTAAAGACTGCATAATGATGCACTTCACAAGGTAAGTGCACCATCGATGACTTGATAGTGTTGAATAATTTTGGATCCTCTTCTTCATTCGGTATTTCTGCGCAAATTATGGATGCCATAAAGAAGAACTGATTTTTGACATATCTAATTTGGGAAGCTGAGCAATGAACTTAACGCATCTAAAAAAAGTATTACTAAAATATATAACAAAATGAGCCAACTAGAAGGTAAGAAGATAGCACCAAATAATAAAATTAAGACATTACATCAAAGAACACTACTGATCAGTCTTACCTGGTATTTTAGTTAAAGCAAAGCAAAAGTACCAGTGGTATTTGAATGAAACTCGAATTCGTCAACGATCAGTGATCGCATTAACTTTGGAATTTTTGTTCATAGATTTGTAGTGATATCTTTCCAGGAGGGGAAGAGAGGAACTGTTTTTTCCAGATACAAATACATTCATAAAAAACCATTTTAACGCATGAAATGTCGCTTCTCTACATGGTCTAATTTTTTCATTTATTTTTCAGGAGGGTATGATGTTGGGAAAATTATCATTTAAAAAAAGCATAATGAGAAATAACTGATCTAAAATTGGCAATTTTTGGTTAAATGTTCTTTTGTAATCTGAGTCTGCAATGAAATTCAGATGTAAACGGCTGTTAAAATGTACAAATTCTTTTAAAGTTTTCTAATCAAAATGCAAACAAAGAGCATGGAAAACTAATTTTTCATAATAACTCAAACATTAAATCTATATGAAATCGAATTATAAAACCTTGAATAAATGTAAAAGTTAATATGAAAAAAATTAAAATTAGATAAGAATATTCATTCAAAAATAAACAAACAAATAATTTTTTTTTACCTTTTTTCTTACCGAGAAAAATGTAAGAATGAAAAAAATCGCAAAAAAATATTCCTCATAGAAAAAAAAATATTGAAAAAAATAATTCAAATTATTAAAAAACATGAATTAAAAAATATTATATAAATTATATCTATATATTTATTCAAAAATAAAATTATGAAATGAATGGAAAATAATTTTGCATGAAATTTTATGGACAAATAAATTTTTCCTTTTTTCTTACCAAGAAAAATGTAAGAATGAAAAAAATTACAAAAAATATTCCTCATAAAAAAAATGTTGAAAAAAATAATTAAAATTGATAAAAAAAAATAAAGTAAAAAATATTATATAAATCATATCTGCATATTCATTCAAAAATAAAATTATGAAATGAATAGAAAATGATTTTGCATGAAATTTTACGAACAAATAACTTTTTCTTGCCTTCTTTCTTATCGAGAAAAATGTAAAATCGCCAAAAAATATTCCTCATAAAAAAAAAAAGGTGAAACGTGAGAAATATAATGAATTTTAGGTCAATTTTCTCATATACACTGTTTTAGCCTCGAAACTACACACTGCTATGAGAAATGAAATTCAAAAAAATTAAGCATTTCCGGTACTTGAAAAAAAAACATTAAAATTTTTGTAATTTTTGAAATTGAAAATTAATGCTAAAAAAAAATTATTTGATATGCCAATAATCAAGTACTCAATCAAATAACGTAGACAATTTTTTCTGCACATTTTTCGAGTTCAATTTAAATACCGAATATTACGTCACAGAGCAGAGAAAAAAACTTATCTTAACGAGAGCAGTGGGGACCATATAAGACGAAAATCATAGAAAAAGTTCTACTCACCCAGTCACCAAAATTGCAGCTATACAAAATACCGAACGTACAATTCTCCTCCATTCAGGAAAACTTCACCTACGTCAAAGTCTCGAATAACGCAATAAAACTCGCGAATTTCGCAACCACTCACTCGCCCATCATCGTTAAATTAACGATTTCGACGATGACGATTTAAACATCGTTATTCGAATCGATTTAAGAAGCAAATAATCGCATATAATCATTCATTTTTCATTAAAATAAAGAATACTTACTCATCGAGTCGTCGCCGTAATATTTATCCATATACTCGTACGTAGGAATAATGAGTAAGCTTATATCATACGATGTAGGCAGATTCATTAATTTATTCGTAGTTCGGAATTATCAATTAAACCCCTCCAGTCCTCCACTCGTCAAACAGATACGAAAATATTTCATCTAGTCTATCATGAACCGGTAATTTGGGCATTCGCAAAAATCGTTGCTTCAAGTCACGCTAAATCCACACAACAGTGCGATTAACATTTAAACGCAAGTTCATACTGAATTAAAAGAGCGTCATTCGAGTACACACGGTTTCAAATTGCCGCGTCCGGATGAAGCCTTTTGAACGTCCGGTCACAGACAATCAATCAAAATATATCAACATTATTACACCATATAGCGAATAATCGCCGATATAATAATCACCGCGCAATCAATACCGCAAATGGAATTACTTTAAGCCGCTTTATAAAACGTTTCAAAAAGAAACCTTTAGTAATTAAATACTCTCAAGTGTACCCCGTCTTGTATGGCATACACACGATATTTCGTAAAGCATTCTTAATTAATAATATCGATTACCGAGATTCAAGGTAACCGTATACCTGTATCGTTGCATACACGCTTTTCGCTCCAACGAAAGGTTTCCGATCGACGATTATCTCGAGGCTGGCCGCCGTTCCTAATACCTAATTTACCTCGAACAATCGTTTCACCAACGACCACCGTAGTCATCGAATTTGAGATTTGTACGGTATACGTTTCAATTAGATAATGGCGCCAATTTTAACCCGTAAATGATCGGTGATTTTTCATAATACATGTATACCTGATACAACCATGCTACTACGTATAAACATCCATCTAAGAGTAAATAAAGCACCAGCTATTATAAAACCCATCAACAATGATGCGATAAACAAATCGATAACCTTAGTTATCCCGAATAAAATGTCATCGAAATTTGTACCTCAGACGACAATATGTTCAACCTATACGAGCAATACTTGATACCGTTCTTCAAAATCAAATCATCATTACTAAATGGCTTTATGTAATATGTCTTCTCTTTATCGCGATTTCCTATTATACCCCTATCCTCCGATTCTACATTAATGTCGCCATTATGCTTATATTGGGTATAATTTTCGATACGAGATAACGACTCATCTATAGTACAAAGTCGATACATTCATATTTTGTTGGAAAAACGAGGAATAAAGGATTTCATCGATAGCGTGCTTAATGGTACGATTAACATGTTCGATTCAGCTTCTGTATTCCCATAGTTTAGACAACAGAACACGGTAAATTGGGGAATCGAATGATTAAAAAAAAACATCAGAAATAATTGGGGTCAAAATTCCAGCTAAACAGCATCGAATCAAACATAAGCAGGTCTCGGAAAGAAATTGATGGGATTAATTTATTTTTCGATGATGAAAAATTTATTTTATTAAAAAAATTACATAAAAAAACATTTCTAGTTTTGCATAAAAAAAAAAATAAATAAATAATAAAAATATTTTGATTTTTCGAAATTGAAAAAAAAAATTAAGTCCAATTTTGTTGCTATCATTGTTGTTGTTGTTATTTATATTATTATTATTATTATTGTTTTTGTTGTTATTGTTATTAATAATGTTGTTGTTGTTGTTGTTGATGTTGTTGTTGTTGTTGTTGTTGTTGTTACTGTTGTTCCTATTATTGTTGTTTTCTTTCTAGGAGTTAAAATTAATTTTTAATCTGATCGACATACCTATAATATGCTGACTGACTTTTCTTCCATTCACTCTACATTATCAGTTTTACTCTTTACCTCTGTCTAGTACGCATAACATATAATTTGTATTAAGAATTGAAACATTTTGTTTTTTTTTTTAAGCTCAGTAATAAGCTCAAAAAACCATCAACAAATTTCACTCGCATTAAGATCTAAATTAAAAATTTCGAATTATATGAAAAATTCCAAAAATCAGAGTTTCGAAACATTCAACACTTTTTTCTCATCCAGAGCTCATATTTCGCTATTCACGAGCCAAAAAAATTTTTTTAGAAATTTTTTAGATTTAAAAGTTTTTAAGTCAATTTTTCTTTTTTTTATTAATTTAGAGGAAAATTCCTGATCCAAAATAAGTAATGGGTGATTACTATTTATTAAAACACGTACGTTATATCTTATGAACCTAATTTCAACTTATCAGACTCAAGATACATGTAGTGCTTGAATGTTAATTCTTAGGGTCCCTAAAGTATTTTATGTTTTGTTTAAAATTATCAAAATTGAAGATTTTCTTGAAAGAGAGATTTATTTCGTATATGGATACATATTAAGTCCAGTATTTTTTTTTTATTTTTTTTGAACACCCACTGCGACAGGTGATAGATTTTCTTATGTGTTCAAAAATAAAGTGAGCAGGTACATCAGTTTATAAATGTAATAAAAAATGTTACACGATCATTTGATTTCTTGAATGTATATTCTATCTGCTCGTTTTCTGTAATCGTTCACAGATATTAGTTAGAACCAGGTTCACTTCAGGATATGAATTAGAGTTCAGAAAATGAATGAGATCATTACTGAAATACTAAAGTCGATTTATTCAATTTTTTTTTAATGAATAATTTTTTTTTTTTGTCTGATAACAAGCAAAATTCTTGAAAGTACAAAAGTCCACAAATTCATGCAGTGTAGTATTTTAACTTTTTTTTTTTCGATGAGTATTTTTTGAAAATTCCTTATCAAATTATTTAATTGATTTATTTTTATTAAATTTTTTTAGTAACCTTATTAAAAAAAAAAAATAAAAAAAAATGGTATGATCGATAAATCTTTTTAATGAGAAAAATATTCATTTTTTTCAAATTTTAAAAATGTTATTCAAAAAATCATAAGAACAGGGACTATTTTTCAATAAACAATTTTCCAATCGATTCCATGAAAAAATAATAAGAATAAAACCATATATTTTTTCTTTATATACAAGATTTATATCTACAGATATATTGATTAAAAAGTAAATTAAAAATGAATATTTTTTGGCTCGTTTAGGATTCCATTAACCTACATAATTTTAGAGTTCAATACCTGGTATAATTGAGTTTTATTTTTACATCAATCCGTTGAAAATTAAGCACAACATAAATTCGCATTTTCATTCTACTCATCCTCTAAGGCTGATTTTTTTTAAATAAACACATACCTGTACTTACGTATTGCAATAATCAAAATAAATATTGCAAAAAAATAAAATCATGCCCTCACCGACTCCTAAACACGAAGTTCATTAACCTCCCAACTGCAACGTTCCTATTCATCCAACTCACCCTCCACGGTCGCATCCAAAGGTGTATCTTTCACACAAATATTCCGTATACTTTCAACAGGTAAACGCACCACAATACCACAGGTAGATGTATAGTGTAAAGAAAAGAACATACAACTCGACGTTTCCTTTTAATTCGACCTCCATTCAGAACTCAGCCAGACAACTACGTTTCGAAATTCGCTCTAGCCACCCTCGAGGTTCGAGACAATCCGTTATTTTACTACAGCTTAGCTCGTGCACCGAGTGTGAATCGGCTTCCTTATACCCACCGCAGGTACGACGGTTCTTTGAAAAACTCCAACCGCTAGAATGTTTTCCTGAAAGTATCATTTGTATAGGCGTATAGGCGCGAGACATATGAGACAAATCAAACAACGACATATCAATCGAACACGCCATACAGCCATCATCACGTACACGCGAAGGCGCCAATCGTCGCTATTTTCTCATTGAACTTCTATACGCGGGCGCGGACATTTCTTCAATAAATTGTAACGGAGAATCTTTCGAGTACGGATTTTTTTTATGGCAGCGATCAATTTATTTGCGAAATTATTATTTTTTCAGCGTAATTAAAGAGATAATCGGCGTCTAATAAAATACGTATCGAGTGGTCTCTAGCGACTGTGTTTCGTAACCAGATGTATTTTTTTCCGACGATGACAATGGTTCTCAAATTTTCAAACACTGGAATCAAATATCAGGCTCGATCGAGTATACCGAATATCTTTATAAGGTGAATTCTTGAAATGAGCTTCACTTATTTTAAACTACTAAATTTTATTTGAGTCAGTATCGATAGGTATCTCATTCCCAAAGTTTTAGATCCTCAAGTTTATTTGGGGAGGATATGTGAATTTTCAAGATTCCTGAACATATCGTATATTACTAATGCGTTCAACCTCCATCTACTAAGTCAAAATTTGTGAAAAATTTTTATTGGGCATTAAAAATTGAAATAACTACGTAATATAACAAGCGAGAGGAAAATGTTAATCAAAACATAAGTTTTTTAAATACAAAAATTATGTGTCCCAAAATAAATGCATTCCCCCCCCCCTCGAATTTCTTCTTTTATTTGATATTATTAGAGTCAAGCAACATGAAAATTAGTCATTTGGTTCCATTTTTATCATTTGTAAAAGATTT
Organism: Phenacoccus solenopsis; assembly: GCA_009761765.1. Classification (NCBI taxonomy): domain Eukaryota; kingdom Metazoa; phylum Arthropoda; class Insecta; order Hemiptera; family Pseudococcidae; genus Phenacoccus; species Phenacoccus solenopsis. The sequence goes on along the minus strand of CM019754.1, from coordinate 27,293,948 downwards.
TTACTATAGACATTACAACTGAAATAATTACATAATTCAGGGGAGGGAATTATATTCAATTATTCATCAAAATAAAATTTCTCTCAATGCAAAAAATTATAGGTCTAAACTACCAGGGTATTCAACTTTTTTTTTTTTTTGGTTGAAAAATCACAACTTTTTCACTACTTTTCATCAATTTTTCCCATTTTTTCATTACCATTTCACCAATTTTTTAGAAATTTCTCAACTCGACCTCTCCTCCCCCCTCGACTAAAAAAGAAAAAATCGATAAGGTTAAATTTCTCACTAAAAATTCCAAATTCGAACTCCAGATTGCTTGACTTGACTGATGTCACATATTCCGACAGTGTTGCCAATTCATAAAAAATTGCTAATCTTTTATTAAAAATGAGCGATTTTTTGAAATATTATAGATCTAAACTACCAGGGTATTCAACGAATACTTTTTTTTATATCACAACTTTTTTTATTACTTTTTCATGAATGTTTTCACAATTTTTTCACTACTTTTTTCACTACTTTTCACCAATTTTTCAGAAACTTCTCAACTCGGACCCCCCTCCCCCTCCCCCGCTAAAAAAAAGAAAATCAATAAGATCAAATTTATCACAAAAAAACTCCAAATTCGTACCCAGCCCGCTAGACTAAACTGACGTCATATATTTCGACAGTGTTGTCAATTCATAAAAAATTTCTAGTCTTTTATCAAAAATGACAATTTTTTGAAATTTTTTCTAATGTAATAGAATACTTCGGGGTTTTCTGTTTTTTCTTTTCATTTTTTCACTGCTTTTTCTTGAAATTTCAACCGTATTCACTACTTTTTAGATACCCTGATACGTGTAAATTTTTTCTTCGTAATTATTTTTTTCCTGTAACCTTACAATCTAACAACATGAAAATTGATAATTTTTTTCTATTTTTATTATGCTAAAATGAATTCGAGATCATGTGATGAAGAAATTAATGATGATTACGAAACAACCACATAATAGGGTATCCAAATTTCCGGCATTTATCAAAAAAAAAAAAAAAGTGAAGACCTCCAAAAGTTTGAAAAAATTGGCAATTAGATTTTACTGCTTTTTAATAAAAAAAAAAAAAAGCTCTAAGCCCCCAAAAATTCGAACGATTCAAAACATTTTTTATTTTTTTCATTTGGAAGATTGCTAACATTGAAAAAGTTGAATTTTAATAAATTAAAGGCCTCAAGAGATCTATGGACTCTCCATAATGAGCTCAGCCAGACTACTAGCCAACTAATCATTTTAGGGAAGAGTTAAAAAAATTATAATTTTATTAAAGCTGTATGAATTTCAGGATTTTTTTATTAATTTTTATAATAATTTCTTTCTTAGGTGATTCTTCAATTTGAACAACAATATCTTGGATGTAAAATTTTACTGGAGGAGCTGACATTTTTCTAGAATAGGCTCAGTCTCGCTAGTCCCTGTGCTTATGGTACAAGCTGAGCACACTCGTGGTGATATATGACGAGTTTCGGGATTTAGAAAATTAACTACACTTTCCCTAATGGAGCTCAGCTGCTGAAACTTTGGGAATAAGATGCCCAATCTATGTACTTTCAAAATGCTCAAATAAAATTTGGTTACACGAAATGGACGTGTCTCACCACAACACCTTCTCAGGTTAATCGATGAAAAAATTCCACGATACATCTACACCAATATCGTGGCTTAGTCGGGTCTCGACTGGCCCCAATTAATTTACCCCGCTCTACCGTACCTGGCGGCCGTTACACATCTGTCGAATTTATCGAATAAAGGATTAGAAAAAATTTCAATGCTCGATGGCTACAAACACGCACAATACGATCGACGCATAGGAGGTGAAAAAAAACCACGTATAATGAATTATCGAGACCCGGTACAAACGTATAATTTCCATTAAGCTACAACGGGCAGTATATTGTTCGAGTTGCGGTTGGTCAGCGTAGGTAATTTTGATAACAGCAGCCGCGCGCAATACGTTGCACAGCCAACTTATAATTTGAATATACGCGACCGCGTGCTCTCGTACGACAATAAAACATCACTGGCGACCGTCGTCGGTAATTCAGGGGGATAGTCGGGACGAGGGGGCGATATTTATCATTTTTCGATAACTACCGACTGGCGACCGGCATCGGCGCTTTTATAAGACCGTCACCGATGGAATGCTTTCTTCTCTAGGTAACCGAAAAGCCGCGGACTTTTTTCTCATCTGTACACTCTATACGCCGATACGTACATAACCAAACAAAGGCTTGGGTGAATAATCTTCCAGCACAGGCGAAGAAGACAAATATTTAATACGAAGAATTTTCTCCCTCTTCGTACGGTGCTGGCCGACTCCACTTAATATAAAAGAACGCATCTTAGTACATAACAATCTCTGGTCCTAAACCGATCCACCAACCAATTTATTTGTTCTTTTTTAATTCGTTTAGATTCGAGTACACACACACACATACGTATACCGATATCTGTAACCCGAATGTATGCTTTTTTAATTATACTCGAACGACGACGCGCATATTTACCCACAAATGTCTAATACACGTTCTACCTTGATTCGAAACGCTCGCGTAGCATTTTTCCAAGAAATTTCACCTCTCCCAGCCTTCCGCGCTCGTTTACTACTTACTACAAAGTAAAAGCGAACAAAAAATCTTGTCAATAAGGAGGTAACAAATGAAAGAGCGTTTCAAATTTTCCACAAACGAACAGCGTCACTAATAACGTTAACTGTAGCGTCGAGACGCTGATGTTACCTCCTTCCACCCCTTTCCACCGAGCTGTACAAGTTGCTTTGATCATTCGCGGACATTTTACAAATGGACTGCTCGATATTAACAAATACCTACTCGAGAAGGCGCGTGATTAATGAAATAAACGTTGCTACAGACGTCGAGCCCGCGCTAAATATCGGCGCGTTGTTAATTTCGGATGCTTTTAATGCGACGACGCGGCAATGTCGTATTACCCTTCGAGGAGCGAGTACAAACCGTGAATTTATTTGAAAATTTACAAAAATTATTTTCTAACGTTTCGACGTTTTTAATTAATGAAATTTTCGACTGGAAATGGAGCATAATACAGATTATAGTTCACGCATAATACAATGAAAGGAAGACGAGAAGAGCAGAAATGCACGAAAAATGGATGTTGCTGAACATTATGTGCCCCTTGCTAGAGTTGTTATATATGACATAATAATAAAGAAAATAAATAAATAAAATGTAAGCAGCTATGCCGCACTAATGGAGCTGAGTTCTTAATTGGGGCTTGTTCAAGTTTGCAAATAATATCGCTAACCCCTTCATGCCTAAAGGCAACATCTAATATCCAGTCTGAAAACCCTCACCCTACCCCTTCCAAAACCACTTTGAGAAGTTATGATTAGAAAAACTGTAGAATTTCTTTACATGCAATAATGACATGAACACATATTTTCCAAATTATAAGTACTTGAGGCTACTCAAATTATTCTCAAATTTTTACAATCTGCCATTTTTGATCCATTTTGACACAAATTTAAGAGGTCATATTTTGGTAATCAACTAATCCCACATACAAAGTTTAACCTTTCTAGGTTGATTTAGTGAGGAGATATGGAATATTTACGAAATTTCCCGCATATTCCCCTCGAATAATTTTTTGCTCAACTCCCCAGCAAATTTACTTGGAAAATTAAAATCAGAATAGATTTGTCACTTGAGGTCATTCTATCATATAACACTACAATAAAAAAATGTTTACCTTTCGTGTCCCCCACCACATTTTGAGGTCGATAACCCTTCCTCCTCCCTACAACGTCATGTATGAAGGTAAATTAAAGATATATAATATTTTTTATCTCCAATAATCATATGAGTTCATATTAATTACATTCTTACCAATCTGAAGCTCCTCAAGCTTCACTCAAATTTTGATAATCCGCCATTTTTCAACCATTTTGACTTAAATTCAAGAAGTCTTATTCTAGATGCCAACCAACTCCGCAAACAAAGTTTGACCTTTCTAGGTTAATTTGATGAGGAGATGTGGAAAATTCAAGACATTTTTCAACTCGAAACTTCCTCAAAAAGTTGTTTTTTGCTCCAACTCCTCTACAAATGCACTTAGGAAGCTGAAATTTTGATATGTTGGTGTCCGTAACTCACTCTTTCATATAAGATCGGAAACGAACATTTTGAGCAATTTACCTCTCCTCCAGCCTCACTCAAAATTTGAGTGATGCGCCATTTTGAAATTTATCGAAAAAACAAAAAAGTAGTTTTGTCACATTTCTATGAAGAGTCTCTTACCAAATTTTGAGAAAATTTCATGAATACCCGACGGTGCTTCGCTTGAAGGAAGACAATTATATAATACCAAAAAAAAAAGTATTTTTTTTCATTTTTTCGAAGAGTTTTTAACCAAATTTTGAGTGAATTATATTAATACCCGCTGGCGCTGAGCATGAGGAAAAAATATACATACCAAAACGCTGGACATTAGCCAGATGATTACGAATAGTTTGAAGCGCAAATATTTGAAGAGTCCTTCTCCCTCTCCTGCCCCATTCCCAAATCAGGTAGACTATAGTAGCTATCGTTTTTATTAAAAACTCGGCTAAAAAGTCAGAAAATAATCGCGCTGTATCGTTAGAAATATCTTACATTTTTGATCCGAATCAAAATAATTGTTAACGGGTGGGGGAGTCAGAAGGCACTCGAATATTTCAAATAAATCCAGGACGTGAGTAATGATGTTTCGGTATGGATATCGATAACACAAATATTTGATTTCGGATATCGATATCATCCTGATACAGACGCGGTGTTACGTTGTGCGCATGAGCATAGAATATAAGGGAAGAGAAATTTTTTTTTTGTATTTTCATTGATATCGATCGTAACGATCCTTGCGGTTAAAAATGATATTAAATATCGATATTATTGATATGTGCAAATGTATCGAGGCATCGTTTCGAACCTCAAGACTCTCATTAATAGTTTACTGGGTCACTTGTACTTAAAACCAACACTTTTCAACAGGTTGAATTCACTATCCTGTGTACTTCCTTCCCCCTCTCCCCTTTAAGAAATTATCCCACGAACAAAAGCTTTGGTAAATTTGCGAAAGAATTTGTACTCAAACTTGGGACGACTTCAAACAGGGAAATTCCTACCTCCGCACCCCTATTCGCGAACGAAAATAATAAGGACGCTCTTAAACATTATAAATGAAGCCAGCGAGCACGACGACTCCTCGTATCGGCGCTACAGTTTAATTTCAAATAAACAAAGTCGACGAGAAAAGCTACTCCTACGAGTATTTAGGGAATGCAAAACGGCGTATAATTAATGACGTTCTGAGTCGTCGAGCCGCGAAAACTATAGGAACGCGGGTTCAGGCGCTTTTCAAAGTGACAGTCGTAATTTCGGTAATTCGACGTTGTATGTGGCCCACTTTCAACTAGTAGAGGGGTAGAAATGCGTACGTAATTAATGGAATTATTGGGAGCAGCGAGAATGTCTAATTTTCTACGATCGGTGAATATTTGCTGTAATGGAGAAAAAATTCGTTACATGGATGAGAATAATGATTACGATAAGGTAAGTTGTTATTTTCCATTCGGTTATAAATCCGTTTATTTGTAAGAGCGATTGAACGATGACGAATGCTCATCTAAGTAATTTGGTGATCACTGAATGGTACTTGAAAGGCATTAGCGCGATTTGAGTATGTGTACGAAAAATAAACCGAACGATATAAAAAATATTTAGTGATGTAATTAATCGCGGATTTAATAAAAATGTATCGAGTAAAGAAAGTAAACAATAATTTGTGTACACACATCAAAGATTCTTCACATCTTGCGACTCGTTTAAGAGAGATTAACAAATGTACCTAAGCGCAGTTTCTATATAACGTATGACAATATCTGATCCATATTATTAGGAAATTATTTTACCGAGTTTGAAATTTTCCTATATAGAAACGAAATGAAGAAAGAAATAAGCCAACGTTATTTGAGCTTCATTCTTTCATTGTGTGAGTTCAAAATTACTTAAAAAATCAGTATCTTTGTAATGCCTTTAATCTCACCAATTCTGAGACTCTAAAAACATATGACCATTGTTTTTGAATACACTAATCAATTTAATATCCTCTTTCTTCCATTCAAAATATTATTCATTCTCACAACATCATACTGATCTCAAAAATTTTCCGTTTTTTTTTTTTTTTTTTTTTTTTTTTTTTTTTTTTTGCTGAGACAATAACACATCTCTGTACCGAAAGATCATTTTAAAAAAAAAATCAACAAAATAAATCCAATGAGATAATGTGAGCAACTGTGAGCAACTGTTTTAGGCTTTAAAAATTTTTTCATGTGTAAGATAAGCTCACGAAAAGTTCCATTAAGCTCTTATGAAGATATGAAAAAAGTGAATTCTTGATTTTCTTTTTAATTTTTGACACATTATTACAGTTTTGTAAATTGAGACATCAAGGTAGCGATTCCAGTCACCGCATTCAATTGAAATTAAAAAATTTATAAACATAGTTCAAGCTTCTTAGAAGATTATTTAAGCTTTTCAAGTAGATTCAGTGAGGAGGTATGGAAAACTGAAGACATGTCATGGCCTAATTTCCCCTCTACCAGTATTCTACTCGTCCAACTCCATTCTAAACTTACTTAGGGACTAAAACTTTTTTATATGAGTATTTCAAGCTCACATTATCATATGAAATTTTCATCGAAAATTTTCGACTTTTCAACCCCCCTCCCCACCACCCCTCGCTAACCTAGCCTCTTCAATTAATTGTGTATGTTCAAGTCAATTTGAAATATTTTACACTATTTGACCTCAGTAACTGCATAAAGTCTACTTATATCAGATTTGAACTATTTTTAAGGCTCCTCAAGCTCTCCTCAAATTTTGATTATCCGCCATTTTAGCTCTATCTCAACTCAAATCCAACAGGTCATAATATCGTTCTTAACTAACCGCACACACAAAGTTTGAGCTTTCTAGGTAGTTTGGTGAGGAGATATGAACAATTTAAGGTATTGTGTGCCTCAACATTTACTCAAAAAGCCATTTTGTACTCCAACTCCCCTTTAACATCACTTGAGGAGCTAAAATTTGGATATGTTAGTGGCTTTATTGCATTCTATCACATGTTATCGTAATTAGTAATACTGAGCCCATGGCGGTCCCTTCAGGCCTCCTCGAAATTTAAGTGAACCGCCATTTTCAATCAAATCACAAATCTGAGAAATAATTTTTACGAGTATCTCCTCAGTGCATTTTGAGGAAATTTCATGGGCGCAATGGGCTTAAAAATGACCAAAGAGCATGGTGCTTGCACCACCCTGTTGAACATGAACCTGAGGAGATTCCATACATATCTGCGATTTTACTGAAAGACTAGCTGTCCTGGCAAATGTTGTTTGGCCATATAAATTATTTCTAACTCCCCTCCAAATGCACTTGATAAGCTGAAATCAAGGACGTTTAGTTACTTGGACACATTTTGTCATTTGATACTGCAAAAAAATATTCGACATCTCTTGTACCCTTACCACTCTTCTTCTCCACTCCAACATAATATATGGAAGTAAATTGGGAATATAGCATACTTCTTATCACCAATAATCATACAAGTTGATATTCATCACATTTTCACTAATTCGAGGCTCCTCAAGTTCTACTCAAGTTTTGATAATCGGCCATTTTGGATCCATTTTCATCCAAATTCAAGAAGTCATATTCTGGTCACCAAGTAACCCCACACACAAAGTATGATCTTTCTAAGTGGATCTTATGAGGAGATATGAAAGATTCAAGAAAGCTCATGACTCAAAATTTCCTCAAAAAGCTATTTTTTGCTCCAACTCCCCTCAAAATACACTTAAGAAGCTTAAATTTGGATATATTGGTGCCTGAGATTCACTCTATCATATGAGATCAAAAACGAAAAATTTGAGTCATTTGTCTCTTCTACAACTTCCCTCAAAATTTGAGTGATCCGCCATTTTGGAATTAATGAAAGAACAAAAAAAAGCACCATTGCTCATTTTCAAGAAAAGTCTTCATCAAATTTTGAGCGAATTATATGAATACCTGCTGGCGTTACGCGTGGGGGAGAATATTTTATAAATAACAATTTCCTCAAAAAGCCATCCATTTTGATCCAAATTTTTGAGGTTACATTCTGGTCACCAACCAACCCCACACACAAAGTTTGATTTTTCAAAGATGATTTGGTGAGAAGATATGAAAGTTTCAAGAAATTTCATGACTCAAAACTTCCTCAAAAAGCCATTTTTTGCTCCAACTCCCCTCAAAATACACTTAGAAAGCTCAAATTTGGATATGTTGATATTTGTGATTCACTCTTTCTGCCACACCATAAAAGCATTTAAAAAAAAAATTGTTAAAAAAAAATATATTTTGGTACTTATTAGGGATATGAAAAATAGTTTACATCCTATTCTCAGACCTACTGAATACAAAAGAATCAGTCAACCTGTTTCAGAGGAGTTTTGTTACAAATACTGCGACACGAGAATTTTATACATTAGATGAGATAAAGTACTTATGAACTCTATCCAATCAACTAATGGTTCGAAACGTGAAACTACATTCCTTCCTTTCACCCCTCATTTCCAAATGAACTGAACTACGACAGTTTATTATTTCATTAAAAACTCGACCAACAAAAACTTCCTGAAAATCCTTCAAACGCTTCACCATCGAAGTCTGAATTCACGACACCCGATGAAGGCGAAATGAATAAAATTCTTTACGCCGAAGCGAATATTCCAAGAAGACGGTGAAATTTTTCACACTCGGTCGCCTCGATTCTTGGCATCAACAAGCCTATTATAGGGGTATTCGTCGAAAACACGACGCAGTCTGCGAGTCTCCTGTTTTGCCAGCGCGTCCCTTCATCGGCGACACGACCATTGTTCATCGAATCTTCGACACCACAAACGATTCGTGTGACAATTCCACCAAGATGGCCAATACGAGTAAAAAACGTTACGCAATCTCGAGCATAAAAAATACGCTCATCTACGCCCAACAAATTAACGGACGTTTAATTAAAAACAAACATAAGGGGCGAGCGTTCTTCAGTGTCTCGATTCTGATGCCAGAACACGTTCGTATTATTTAGTCGTTTATTTTGGTAGATATTGTTACGCGTTATATGGGTTCTACGGTGACAAAAAGTTTGGCAAATACGTTCGAATGGGAATTAAAATAACACGCTTCACAGGTACGGTATCGCGCGCTAATTGCGTCTGATAAACATTTGCCATTCGGCTCGCTCGTATCGCCAGATCATAAATCAAATGCTGCCCGTCTAAATGATATTTCGCCATCGAGTACGTGAAAATCGCGCTTTTAATCATTCGCCGCGTCTCCCGTACTCGAGAGCACGTGTTTTTTTGCCTATGCTCGACAATGGCGACAACGTAGAGTGTTGCTTTTGGACCCCTACCAACGGTTTGCCTACAGGGAGTGAGACCGCGAGACGTAGACGAAGACGAGAAAATCTCTAATATTATCGGGGTGAATAATGACGGCAACGGATCAAACAAATTTTACTAAATGACTCGTATCGCCTATTCTGCCATATATTTGATATTTTTATATAGCCGCCGTATACCTCGTATACGTGCAACTATTAACGCGTTCGTAACAATAAATAAAATAATAAAAAATTATTATATCGTCGATGCGGACACGATACGCGGAGCTTATTTTTTGGCTTAATTATTCGGTCGCTGCAACGCTCGTAAATCAAAACGTTACTAAAAAATTCTCGAGTCAAGGTCCTGCGCAGACATTCCGCTCGACGCTCGTGTAACACCTTTTCCAACCGGCGTGAAAACTTCGTCGAGCTTTCGATGACGACTCGAAAATCGAATTCGTCATCGACCTTTGTAACCGCACGAAACACCGTTAAGTCGTGCTTTCATTAAAATTACATTAGCGTTTTTCGACTATAAACCGTCGTAAAAATTGGCTTTTAATCAAAAAAACACCGACGTTCGCTCGACGCTGTTTATTTTTTTGTTACACTTTGTAAAATTTAATTTCTTTCGATGTTTTGACAATTAATTATTTTTAATCTGATTTTTATGCGTTTCTTTTACGCTATTTGTCTTCTCAAACATTTGTCTTTCTTTACGCTAATTTCTCGCCGAGACATCTTGCTTAGTCGTCTAACCTCGAAGCTGGTCTTTTGTCCAACATGTATTGTATTTTAGGGTCCGCGCAACTCTTGCTTTTTTTCTCACGATTGGCGTATTTTTTTTCCGCAGTCGACCGAGCTATTTTATTGTCCAGACAATGGCGCGATATTTGGTTAATACCGGGTACCGGAATGGTGGTTTTATCGTCTTCGACTGGACCATACGCAAAAGCGAACGGGTAGTAAAATATTTTTTTCCAAGCGTGAAAATCAATCGAATGGACGATTTGACTGAACGACGCGACCAATTGGTTTACAGCTGGTTCCCTTAATGAACTATTATTAGAGTATAAAAAGTGCAAGCTTATTGCACCAAGTTCACCAGTCCAGTATTACATGGAACCGATGAAAAGAGGAAGAAACGACGATGATGTAATTTAGATGAACAAATAGAAATTACAGTTTGAAGGAAGAGAGAATCGAGGAATCTATAATCGAGGAGTTTGATTAAAAATTGCAATAATACTTTTGACTCAAATTTGGAAAAACGCAAAAAAATGTGGAGCAGCTCTGCGGAGTGAAGGAGGGGGGGGGGCGAAATGGAAACTTCAAATCACTTTTTAAAGATAAAGGAGGGGTTTTCAGCGCTTCTCAATAGCGATATATTTCAATTTTGTGAAACTCAAACGAATTTTTTTTTTAATTTTTATCTCTCAAGGGGTTCTCAAAATATCATTCAATCACTTTTAAATAAACAGAGTGAGTTTTATTATTTATCGCAATTCGATATGTTGGGACACGTGACATATGATTTTTTTCAAATTAAATCCTTTTTCCCTTACCTCACCCCCTCCCCCGCACTTAAAAATGATGAAATACAATGAGCTAGTTTTTCATATCATTTTCATTTCTCATTTATTTTACTTGTATTTGGTTTCGTAGTTATTTTGAGTTAAAAAAAAAAAATGGTAAAATTTATCATAACCCGAAAATAAGCGAAAATAAGAATTTCCACGAAAATAGGAATTTCCACAAAAACAGAAAAAACTTTAGGGCTACCAAATGTCGAAAAATTTCACCGTGAATTTTTTTTTTTTTTTAATTTTAAATATTCAAATTTCATTTCTGAACTTAAAAATAATTTCGACTGCCAACATTTTTTTATTCTAATCATGTCTTTATTAAAATAATGAGATTTTACAACTTTGATCTCATCTTACAGATATTCAAGTCAAGTCTAATAGGTAAATTTTTGCATCTTCCGCCAAATTCAACATTACAATATCGTAAGCACCCACGAAGCAATTTTTATTTATTCTTATTGTGAAATCCTCAATCAGAAGTTTGCCACAATGGTCGAAAAGTAACTCGCCTTCATTCCCAATGTTCATTTTCTATTTTTTTTCATTTTTTTTTTCTTGTCAAGTCCTTACTGATTTTGCGATAGTGTAATACATAATATTAGTATTAGGAGCAACTTTGTAGTCCCCTATCTCCTCCCATAACGAGTGCATGAAAAAAATTATAAGACCTTTTCTTATAGAGAATTTAATGAGGAACATTTTATTACAATACTACTTTTTCTCTAAAACGCGTCGTCCGCAAAAAAATGCAGAAAAGTGAATTTAGGAGGCGCTTTTGTTACACATTTCATTTTTTTTGACCAACTTCCACCCGCCTTCGGGGGGTTGAATATATTATCACGTTATACCTTAGAGAAGGAGCTAATTATGGAAAAAAATTCAGCCATGTACCCCCCTCAAAAAAAATTTTACAATTTTTTGAAAATTTCAAAGCCTAAAAAATTCAAGAAAATATGAATCGAAAAATTTGAAAAAATTTCCACAAATGTACTTATATAATGCCTATCAACAGTGGAATTTTCAAAATTTTTCATCCATCCCATCCGAAGTTGAAAAATATTGAATTCTCGACATATGGGAGTTGATTTCTCAGGCAGGACTGGTGGTGGGGGGTCAAAAATTTTTTTGGGGAGTTTTTTCATCGAGGGCAACATTTAGGACCACTTGTGACCGAATTTGGATCAAGGGCCGTTTTCACTATCTTATCAGAAGAGACCCTTTTAAAAATTCACACCTATCATTGGGCGATTAAATTTTGAAAAATTTGTTTTATAAAAAAATATGTAATTTTCTGACTTTGGATTGTATTTAAGCCAAAATGGCAGAAAAAAATGTTCATAAAATATTTCTATGTTGCGGTGTATTTTTTTCATTATTAAAAATACTCCACTTTTTTTAAAATTATTGATAACAGATAAATGATAAATTCAACGAGTTCTAGAAGATTCAGTTTTTCTGCTTGAACTCGAAAGAAAAACATGCTCAATCCCCCTCCCCCTTCAAGTTCTTAAACATTCAAACTTTTATAAATTCAACATCAAAAATGAAATTATATCATTACTTCTTTACAGGTATTTCATAGTAATAAAGATACGACACTTCGATGAGCCCTGAAAGGAAAAAATTGAATAGGGTTGTTTCATGTAACCGCTAGCCTATTCAAATGCCTTAAATTTATAACCTTTGGTAAATTTTTACGCAAAATTAGATTCATTTGAAGTTCAGTTCAGTTTTATTCATAGAAATCGCAAGGTTAGATTAAGTTCATCATAGTTAATAAGTCTTCAACAATCCAAATTGACGAAATTAAACTTCTCAACTTCCAAGTTCATTAGTGAACTTGTACCATGCCGGAATGAACTTTTAATTTATGCAATATATTTTAGTTGTCCGTCTGTGAAATCAATTTCCATCGAAAAATGTTTTCTGCGAGTGATTCGAAAAATTTTTCGTTTCATTATGACAAACTCGGCGATCATTTTGAAAATTAGTTTTCGCAAAAATCATGCCATGTAAGATTTTACAGATTGCTGAAATTTCATAAAGTTGGTCATCACTGGTGCCAACATGAATAACTTAATGGAACTTAGTAGTCAATATCTGATTTAACATATCATATAGCAATGGCGGTATTTTCGCGAAACGCCCATTTAATCGCAAATTCTTCCACCTATCGAATGATCGAGTCGTCTGAAAAAAGGTTATCGAGTGTAATAAAATCGATTCGCGTTGGTAAACATTGAAATTAGAAAACGCAACGTGTCTGCAACGCGTTAATTGGTTAAGTAAAGATTTTTCAGAGTTCATTATGGCATCGACGACGACCAACGCCACCAGGGTGTAATAAAAATAATACGAGTTCGATAAGGCTCGACGTATCGTCGATTATCTCCGGGCTCTTAATTACGACGCGAAGCGTTTTATCGCCTACGAGATATTTAAATATCGAATTAAATTCCACATAAATTACACACAGTAAGAGAACAATCGTCCTTGGGAAAAATACATCACGAGGAGGGAGTTGTGTTACCATACATCGAGGCTTTCGGTTTGGTACACGCACGCAATTAATGGCCCCTCCTACGTGCGGTAAATTGTGCGTACGATGAGACTTTGTTGTACTCGGTGCTGGTAATCGCGGACTAATAGAAGCGCCATTCGACGTATACGATGGAAGTGGTAGCCGAAGCGGCGAACATGGTGGCGTACAAGCAACGTATCGCAGGTTCACGGCTATTAAGGCTTGTTGACCTCGCCGCAAATGAAGACTGTAAGAACCGCTAATCAAGCGGACGGCGTGATAGATCGGAATCTGCGCACGGCGTTGGCAAGGGGTGTTCGATGTTACGTCGAACTCGAACCGATGTAAATATTGACGCGACACGCTTCGAGTTGTCAAAACGCGGATATTTTTTCACGTCCCAACCTAGTGGAAAATTCTCTCCCTTACTAATTATCAATTTGTTTCGTATTCAACGTTCAAAACAAAAAAACAAACGCGCGTGAAAAAAAAAACCTCCGAAGGAAATGATAATAGAACAATTTATTTGTATAGTGGATCCAGGCGAAGGTGAAGTGGAGGGCTGTAATGTGTATTTGGTGAACATCACAAAAGAAACATATATAAAATACCGTCTCACTATGCCAAAAATACAAATTTAAATATAAGTCGTCTTGGGAATGATTCAATATTGTATAAGCGGTATCCGAACGCGAGCGCTAGATGTCAGGTGACAAGTCTCACCTGCCTACCTTGGAACAAATCCATTCATCCATCTTCGATTGATAAAAAACTTAAAGTAATATTAATTCATAAGCTAATAGCGTCAAACGAGGCGTACGGGGTGAGAGTATACGAGGCGTTTCGAATTCGCCACTTTTTTTAATTCCCACCGCCCGAGCCCGCCTTTGCAAGTAAAAAAACACTGTACTATATGTATTTCTATTAATACGTGCTTTTAATATTTTTCCAAGCGTTTATTGGACGTCGCCCAAAGAGCCGGTTAAAATGTTTTTTCGATTTCATTGATATTAAAGGTTGGCTACGACCGTTGCGAAAATACGTGTAGCTTTCGGCGGCGCTAATGCGATTGTTTTAGATTCCCAGTTATTCCTCAACGTTGCCTCAACGCAACTGCTACAGTAATTGGGTCGTTTCGGTGTCGTAATGGGTTTAATTAGCGAGAAATTTCGCTAGTACGTTGAGACGTGCTTGATGACAAAATACAATTTCAAAAGCCAACCGTTGATTTGCTATGGTACGATGGGGCGAGGTGACGATGGAGTACAGAGAGCATGTGAGCTAGTATTCCCATGATTACCCAAGTCCCTTAATTATTTTCGTTTTATTAGTTTGCCAACTGATACGGAAATTTTTTTCGAGTTGAGAAGTTTCGCAAAAAAGAATAACACCTTGATGATGAAGTTATTAATCGGATATTTTTATTCGCTTCATCGAAAAAGCATAAATTTTTTCAATATTTTATTAGACTGATTTGTAGGCAGGTTGGTGAATAAGGAGGGTGAATGATTATGCATTCGAAGAAATGGTAATTTTCTCATGTCTTTTCTTACGCAAAATTACGAAAGTCAGTGTCTGAATGGATTAACACATTTTCATAATGTAAGTTTGTTAATACAATGTAACCTCTTTGAAAGTTCCAAAATTTCTTTTTGAATTTAATGGTACCCAATTGAAAAATTCATCAGATGAACTGTGCTTTAATCGACTACAATACGAACTGAAAGCAATTATCTATCAAAAATGATAATATTCGAATTATTCTTCAAGTACACAAAATGCCCCCAGTCCACTTCATAGAATATAACTTTACATAGAACCTCTGCGCTTTGCTTTCATCCGCACATACCGAGCTCAAAACATACTGGTAACAGTCATTAAAAAAATTCCAACTATGTTCGCCATATCATCGATCATCGTGCGCGTATCTCGGGTTAATTAATTAATTTTCGAAAAGAAAGAGAAGAAAACTTCATCGATAAATAGCATAATCAATCCCCGGTGGAAACCGACTCGATTCCATGGCGTGAACGACGATCGGGCCAAAGACGATACCCTCGACTAATCACGTCACGGACTATGGGGCTTATCGCCGTTACGATTAATTATCCCAGCAGCGGTCGATGATTCATTTTATACTAATTTCGACAGATTATTCGAATTCCCGAAACTGCGATTTCGTCCATTTATATGGAATGAAAATACGATTATGGGTACAAGCTTTATCGCATTCTCCTTTTTTATCATCGCGAACTACGCGTACTAATATGTTATTATTCTTTTGTGCTGGAAAATTAGTTCTTCAAATTAATACGAAGAGGAGATAATGTCGTTGAATAAGTCAGATAACTGTAGCTATATATGAGTCGAATCGCGTGCATTTGTAAATTGATAGCGAGATAATAGACGTAAGTGTTTGAATGGAGATGATGAAACGATGATTTTGATAGGTTTTCTGGAAGTTTAGGAATTTCTCTTTGTTATCGGTATTAAAGGAAATAAATTTTAAAATATAAATTTGCCCGAAGAAACATCACCTCAGTTTAAACTCAAATATTTTTGTCACAAGTTTCAATTATATACATAGAACTTATTTTCTGTTTTTTTTTTTTTTATTCGCCATTTTTTCAATATACTTAAATGTCTTTATTGACACATTTTCTATTTTTGAAAATTTTTTATTCTTAGACGTAACGATTTTTTCAGACACCAAAGATTTTTTCTTTTTTGGATAACTTGGTACTCGCTCTTAGACACGACTGTATTTTTTATTTTTTTATTTTATTAATTAATTTATATTTGTTTCTCATTATGTAACTTATGTGTTCATGCTTCGAATAATTTCTTCATTTGATTTTTACCTAACAAGAGAAAACATTATAAGGAGAACAATAATTACTACCTCCAAGGGCTGGGGTGGGGGTTGGCGATCAGAAACCAAATCTAAAATACTTCTACGTAGAGAAAACATGAGAAACAACTGCCCCTCGTCCATATCGATCTAGTCGAAAACACACGTACTCATATGCTACCTTTTCGATCCAGGACTGAAGAGAGCTTTGTCAATTCTTTCCGTGAAAATTCTTTAAATTTTTCATGAAATGTTTCGGGCATTTTTCTCATTTTTGGGAAAATAAATGTTCGAATATTTTTTTTTTTTTTGGGTGGCGTTTTTAACTGCTTTGGTTATTGCGCCACCTGGACTTGACATTTCTGAACAATTTTCAACTCTTATCAATTTTTTTTTTCATTTGGGAACATTTTTCCATTTAAAAAAAATTGTCCAGGAAGAGTAATTATTATATAATAAATTATATTATTATTACAATTATTATTTATATTAATTAATTCCATTCGAATAATTAGTGATATTGATAATCCTATTAAACCTGATCAAAATCCAAAGATTAAATAAAGAATTCTAATAATTTCATTCTTAAACAATTTTTTAAATATTTTTTAATTTTTTATTTTTTTACTCCAGTTATTTCATTTTAAAATATTTTTGTATCTATTTCCAGTTTAGTACTCTATTTTTTCTGCATGGATTTGAAGGAATTTTAAAGCACTTATTTTCATAATTTGACATTTGTTCTTTTTAAACCATTTTTACCATTTGGCCTTTGAACATTCGATAGAAAAAAAAATACAGAAAATAATAATTTTGGTTTTCGACCCTCAGTAATATGTACATTAACTTCTATATTTCTTCTTCAAAATTGGAGTAAAAAATATGAAAAAAAAAATTGTTGAGCTAATTTTGTTCCACGCTGACCTTAGTAAAGGGAAATAAGCTCATTTTTTGACCGAACCTGAAAAAAAATGGTAGTGAGCTGAATTTCACATTATAAGTGCAGAATAGTGTACTTAACAAGTTACAAAAAGTTGTCACCCCTAAGAGGTGAGCTAATCCCAGGAGGGGGCTAAAACCCTGCAAAAAAACAGTTTTTTAACGGTTTTTTGCTAATATCTTCGTTAAAAAAGGTTCTACGTCAAAATAAGTGATATCAAAAAATGTTTCTCATTAAATTTACTACAGAATGAGTGAGATATTTTTCTCAAAAAGTCATTAGTAAGCCCAAAATGGGGAGGTCAAAATATACCAATTTTTAGAATTCCCTTTCGAAAATCAGTTTTTTGTTTATATCTTCTATACGTACAGTGCGTTCTACACAAAAATTGTTAACATTGAAAAATATTCACCGTTCAGTTTTCTATACGGCACATGGAAAATTTTTCCCAAAAAGTCGTAAAAGGGCACAAAATAGGGGAGTCAAAATACATTAATTTTGGAAAAATTTATTCATGTGTTCATATCTATTACTAAGTGACCTATGTAGGTAATATAGATGAACAAATAATGTTTGCTGATGATTTCCCCTTCCGGGGATATTTTTCAATATCATCAATTTTTGCGTAGGAGGCACCGTATAGAAGATATAAACAAAAAACTGATTTTCGAAAGGGAATTCTAAAAATTGGTATATGTTGACCTCCCCATTTTGGGCTTACTAATGACTTTTTGAGAAAAGTGTCTCACTTGCTCTGTAGTAAATTTAATGGGGAACATTTTTTGATATAACTTATTTTGACGTAGAACCCTTTTTAACGAAGATATTAGCAAAAAACCGTTGAAAAATTGTTTTTTGCAGGGTTTTAGCCCCCTCCTGGGGTTAGCTCACCCCCTAGGGGTGACAACTTTTTATACGTAGTTAAGGATATCATTCTGCACGTATAATGTGAAATTCAGCTCACTATCATTTTTTCCCAGGTTCAATCCTTATTTCCCTGTACTACCTACAGTGCTGCCAAATTAGCTCGCTTGAACATAGAACTCGATGAAATTATTAAGGTCCATTTCGCTGGCCCCCCCATTTCGAGGTTGAGAGCTGAAATTAACCACATCGTTTGTGCTACGTTTGTGCCGGTTTGTGCCGTAAAAATTTTCGTTTGTGCCGCTCCCCCCGCTGAGATTTGGCATGTGGGGCTGTAGAAATGCGAGCCCCACCATTTCGAGGTTGAGAGCTGAAATTAAGCACATCGTTTGTGCTACGTTTGTGCCGGTTTGTGCCGTAAAAATTTTCGTTTGTGCCGCTCCCCCCGCCGAGATTTGGCATGTGGGGCTGTAGAAATGCGAGCCCCCCCATTTCGAGGTTGAGAGCTGAAATTAACCACATCGTTTGTGCTACGTTTGTGCCGGTTTGTGCCGTAAAAATTTTCGTTTGTGCCGCTCCCCCGCCGAGATTTGGCATGTGGGGCTGTAGAAATGCGAGCCCCCCATTTCGAGGTTGAAAACTGAAATTAACCACATCGTTTGTGCTACGTTTGTGCCGTAAAAATTTTCGTTTGTGCCGCTCCACCCACCGAGATTTAGCATGTGGCACCCCATTTCAAGATTGAGAGCTGCAGTTAGCCACATTGTTTGTGCTATGTTTGCGCTGTTTTGTGCTCTTACAATAACAACAAATTTTCATTCAACAAATGGTATGATGCAACGCGTTGAGGTAAAAATGTAAGCGAGTACTTTCAAGCTACGGCATTTATCAAGTACAACACATTATTACGTGTAGTAAACTATAACGCGTTTACTAATGTGATGTACAAAAACGAAGACATAATAGGTACTCATTAGCTGAGCGGTTTAGGGGGAAGGGGTCCAAGAGGTCATTTTCATTTAAATGAATACTACATGCAACATATCATTTCTCCTGGAAATTGAATAATAACTACGTTTCCTCATCAAAATTTGGACTTAAAATTCCATTTTACGCTTATTCTGCTCTTCGCAGACAAAGAATTGCTTTTTTTTACATACATTAGCTTTTCGGTCGTTTTTACAGATTTTCAATCTATTCCACTTGACTTTGTGGAAATGAACCCCTCGCCCTCCTAGCAACAATCCTAAAATCAGCATTTTTATTACCCGATTCCATTCTTAAGTAGGTACTTCTACCTATTTTAGTTTGCAATCTGGATCAATACGACTTATTTGGTGGTAAATGATGAATAATTTTGTTCAAGGTAGGCACCTACATAATATGCTGAAATGATTCCACAAAGTTAGTTTTGAGGCGATATGTATATCATAATGCAGTTTTTGAGTCTACATACTTACATATATAATACGCGCAATTGATTCTTTGCCAATAAGTACAAATTTCGGAAAATCTCATTCTCATAATTTTGAAATATTGTATGAGTAAGTTTTGTATAAATGGTGCAAATCTCATTGCATTTATTTTGAGATGTAGTTAGGTATAGGTATCTACGATCATATATAATAGTCTTGGCTACAACTTTTCGCAGAAAAACTTTGGCCCTCCAATTAATCCGGTTATAATCATAATTTGACTGGACTATTAGTCTTTGAAAATACCTGTATTAAAGCTAAAGACGTGCAAAGTGCGAGAAATTTTTTAATAATTTTCTTGTTTTATTATGTTGTAAGCCTATACACTGCGTCTAAGTGATTTTAACACCTCCAAGTGCTAAATTCTTTTCATTCACGAAAAAGTATTCGTTATTTCATTTCTTTTCATTTCTTTTTACCGGATTAAGAAATTAACACATAAATAATTGTTTCTCTATGATTTCAATCCATAATTTACAAGAATATGAATATTTTTAAACTTTCAATGTTTTATTCCAGTTAATTTTGCAACACTGATTTTAGAAGAAAGGAATTTAAATCGATCAAATAAATGTGACCCCTCAAGCGCAAAGGGGCCACAAGTCGGAAAACAACTTTTCGAGTTATGGGCAAAAATGTGAATTTTGGTCGAAAAATTCAAAAATCGATTTTCAGTGGATTCTGATAGTTTGACATGTCTACTACACGATGACGTAGTCACAAATCGAAATTCGGTCGAAAAGTAGTGGAAATATCGAATTTCAATGATTTTTCAATAAACATTTTTATGAAAAAAAAAAATTTTCTCCCTATTTTTGCAACTTTTTTAGTCCTTGCAAAATTTTTATATTTGTAATTTTGAAGAAAATTTCGTTAATTCTAATTGAAGATGCTTATTTCAACTTACCTGTAATAATTTTTGATATTTTTGCCAAATAAAAGAAAGTTAAAACATAAAAACATAGCGATTTTTGATCTTTTAACTTCAACCTCGTTTTCTCAAAACTTAGTTTTTGAATACTCAAAATTTAAAGGTTTATAAAATCATGAATTTTGAAAGTAGGTGGCTCGTTATGGCCTCATTTGAACGAAGATGGCCTCCACTTCTCGAAAATGTGAAGAACTCGATTTCAAAAATCCCGACTTGTGGAACCTTTATGCTTGAGAGGTCAAATAGTAAAAAATTATTTAAATTGCGGAATTTAAGTTACTAAAGTCTAAAATTATTCATTATGCCATAATGAAGTCAAACAAAATGAAATAGCCGAAATAGGTCATATTTTTTGGGTGTGTTGAAATCAATTAGACACAGGGAAAAAATTTTCATTCTTCAATGCTTTCATTTCAGCAAATTGCCACTTTTTCATCGAAAATACGAAATTAACATTAAAAGAATAATTATATACCTATTACTCGTATCTTGGAAAATTTTAACAACAGGAGTAGTGCACACCTAGAGATGGGTGGTAATTTAAAGTGGTAACTTAGCCAGTAACCACTACATAAGTTTCTTAAATTCTTCCGGTAATTTAAGAACTGGTTTTTGCATCTTTTTAGCGAAATTTTAGATCATAAATCAAGTTTTTTCAGCAAAATTTATTCATTCACATGAAATTTGGAAGTTTTTATATTTTTAAATTACTTTAATTACCAGTAACTTACCGGTAAGTTACCCAAAAATAAGTTACCGGTAATTAACCATCCCTAGGCACACCTAGGTAAGATGCTTGCTTTAAGGTGGTGCTTCGGAAATTAAGTATGTAAATGTGAAAAAATTGATTTCAAAATGAAGAAATGAAAAAATTGGAAAAATAAATGCGAAGTGCCCTCAAACAAAGTCTCTAAAACAACGTATTATACTTTCAATTAATTTTTTGCATTATTTTTGAGAAAAATGCAAACAATGAAAATAGGATATTTGGTTAATTGCAGCTCTCAATCTTGAAATGGGGTGCCACATGCCAAATCTCCGAGGGGGGAGTGGCACAAACGAAAATTTCTACGGCACAAACTGGCACAAACGTAGCACAAACGATGTGGTTAATTTCAGCTCTCAACCTCGAAATGGGGGGGCTCGCATTTCTACAGCCCCACATGCCAAATCTCGGCGGGGGAGCGGCACAAACGAAAATTTTTACGGCACAAACCGGCACAAACGTAGCACAAACGATGTGGTTAATTTCAGCTTTCAACCTCGAAATGGGGGGCTCGCATTTCTACAGCCCCACATGCCAAATCTCGGCGGGGGGAGCGGCACAAACGAAAATTTTTACGGCACAAACCGGCACAAACGTAGCACAAACGATGTGGTTAATTTCAGCTTTCAACCTCGAAATGGGGGGGCCAGCGAAATGGACCTAAATTATTAATGAATATTGCCAGTTTCTTTATCGTCATTTTTTTTACTTTTTATTTGGCTTTCTAATATTTTAGCAACAAGTAAGAGCAACATAAATGTTGATGATATCGATGTTACAATTTTGATATTCCATCGCTAATGAAGAACTTGTGAGAAAGAAAAGTGAAGGGTAAATCACAAATCCAAGGTTCAAAAACATGTAAAAGTTTCAAATTTTTCTACGACGATTTTCGTCGCCTTAAAAGACCTGACACGACTTCTGTTGGACTTTTCATTTCAGAACACCATAACGAAACGGGTTCTATACCCTAGCTGCTAAATCCTATTCGTTTTCAAGAAGGTGCATTAATAATGATGTCATCAAGGTCGCATTAATATTTACCATTCGTTCGTTCTCGCGTCTCACGTTGATATGGTCGTCAATACACAATCGCTCGGCTAACATTCCGACACCTCGATTAATAATTTCCACCTCTCGAGCATTCAAATACAAACACTCTGCCACACTCCGCACTCCGCCTAGATTGCCTAATTCCGATATAGCGTATTAAAAAATCCAACTCGACTCCGTCGGTCACACCTAAGCGCGCATTTCCTATTCAATTATTCACGATAATTCGTCGAAACAAAAAAAAAGGGGAAAAAATACGATGCGGGGTACGCTTCGCCTCTTTTCTATTTCTAGCCGCGGTATCACGAAGAGGAGTAAAATCACCTGGCAGAGCGAGCGTATTTAATAGTGAATGAAATGAATCACGCGAGTTATTTCTTTTATAAAGAAGACCGGATTAAGATACTCGGGTTATCTATTTTCGAGACGTTCCGACAAGTCGGCCAATCTAGGGGCATCGGGCGTCGGGGCGTCGCAACGTGCAATGTATCACAGAGACCGGGCGATAGGAGACGATGACAACAGCCGGGCAAATCGTGTCGTCGAGTAAGGCTACAAAGAAAGACTTATTTATAAACAACCCGCCCGGCCGATCTGCTGGAGTCATTGAGGTAGGAATCGCGTTTCGCGGCCTGCCTCAACGCTCGTTCACCGTCTACTACAATTCCGAGCTCGAATCCCCCTTCGCGGACGACGTCTGCGAAATATATTTTTAAATAAGGGTTCTGCGGGCTTCCAGCCACGTAGGTATTTTCGTATGCGCAAGAGACGCGTGCTACGAGGGTTACGTATACATGTGTAGTGTTTTTCGTCAAAAGCCACCCTTCGGGTTTAATGGAACTCACGATTTACTCGATTTCGTCGCTACTCCAAAATGATCAGATTTTTGAAATTTTTTCACATGGAATTTCGTTGACGACCGAATGTCTGCGTTCGGCGACGCCAACTCGAATCGAAAATACGAAAAAGCAACGCACAAGACCGCTTTGATAATCTCACCGAACCTAATGAAGTACCATACGATATGATTAGCACCACTATGGATTCGTAAGTATATTCGATGGCTTCAGGTAAAGCGACAATCAACCCAATTAAGACACGCGATACGTCTCCTCGCATCTCCGATCTCCGTTTTAATAATTTACCACCGCAACGACAATTTTTTTCCTTACCCTCGGCCGCTTTATAAAGGTTTCCAAATCGAGAGCGAGGAGGAAAAAGGTGTAAAATGTCACAACGCGCCGACACGAGTTCACCAAACGATTAAAATCGGTAATCGATACCACAAAAGGTTCGTTCGACTTCAATTAATCAAAATTTATCGTCCGATGGCTGTCATCAGTCATCGCGCGCTGGACGTAGGTGGATCGCGTTGACCGCGCCGAATAATTAGAATGAGGCGATTATAAACAATTCGTCGATAATTGTTATTTATCTCGTTCGATCATCGCCGTGAAACTGACTCGACTCGTATCGATTAATCGCGTATCGACGACGCTTGTCATATTTTTTCGACGTTCCCAAGGACTGGCGGACGGCGACCGAGAACCAATTCGTTTGGCCTTCCCACCCTTATTTATTTTCGTATATAGGTCTTCGTTTAGGAAGGTATAGTAGTAGGTAAGTAGGTGAAATTATTTCGTCTGGGATACCAAAATTTTTAATGATCAATGAGTCGAAAAGGAAGCGTGAAAAATTTTCTGTGAGGAATACACGAATGCCACTTTCCTAACCCTGCAATATGATGGACAAAAGATTGAAAATATTCGGCAATCCATCATTTAATTTGTTTTACTCATTATTTCGCTTACCTCGAGTTGCCGGTCGCATACTAAATTTGCAATCCAAATAAAAATACAATATAGCCTCTTACTGAGTGGGACAGAAATAAAATCGAGCCTTACAAGTTAATGAGTAAATTTCATCTCAATCCAAACACTAACAAATATCATTTAATTACTAGAAGGTATTTTAATATTATATTTTTTCATTTTTTTTCCTAATTTTTTCAGAAAAGAAATTTTTTTTTTAAATTAAAAAATTTATAAACTTATTAATAACTTTAAATAAATTAATATAATAAAAAAAAATAATAAACGAAATTTTCCGAACCTAATATAACAAAAAATTTCAGAATGCTCCATTCATCTATCAGTGTTCGTCGATTATACCAGTAGTAATTTACAACTCATTATTTTTCTTAAAAATTATTAAATAGCTATACAATCAAGACATAATCGACAGCTGTTACGATCAGGGGGGGGGGAGGAGTGTTGAATTTCCATACTGCTAGCTCATTAATAAGTTATTAAAAATAAAAAGACACAGAATGTCTAAAACAATTAAAATAACAATTTGTAATTTTCCCACAGAGCCTTAGGCAAGAGGAGGGGGAAGGGGAGGGTTGAGAGATAAAATCTCTCTCCCATGAGTTTAGTTTCTTGAATATTTGTATGCTATTAAATTGTGTAAGTCTTTTGTAGTAACAGGCATCATGTACAATACTAAAATCGACTTTTCAAATTTAAAAAAAAAATTAAATTCCATAATTAATAATTGACCATGACTATTGTATTTGCCATGAGTCACTACAAAAAAATTCATCGTCTTAAATTATGTACTGAAGTATATTCGTAAACTTTGAAGGGTATTAAAAAAATGCATGCCTATGAAAAAAATAATCCCCTTGCCTCCCCTCCCCTCCTCTTCTCGTCAAAATATACTGGCTGTACATACACACTTGCAAAATGTGTGTTCTGAAAATATTTTTGAAAACTCCTCACGTCGATATATTCAGCTGCGGCTCAACATCAACAAAAAATTTACGAACATAATAACATTAAGAAGAAAAAATTCTTTAAAATTACTTTTCAACCTTTAAAAACATTTAAAAAATTAAAAATTTTCAATTTTCAAATGAAATTCATTTTTGACAGAATTGAAAAGATATTTAGCTACCCCTCCCCCTCCAGCACCTCAAAAAATGATTACAATCCTTTTCCTTTGATGATATACATTTGTGCATCAAACTGATCCCCAAAAAAAAATCACCAAAATGAATCCATCAGCAGAGCCTAAGTGACTATTTGAAGTTTGAGACTATATTCCAATCCTCGAATAAATAAAAAAAATCAATATTAAAAAAAAAAATATAAAATAAAAAATTAAATAAATTGAAATTAATAAAAAAAATAAATAAAGTAAAAATTATTATATAAATTATATTTAAATATTCAATTAAAAATGAAATTATAAAACCAATTAATCTAAACTCAATATTAATAATTTTAATTTTTCTACAATTAGATCACATATACGTGTCAAATACATAATTCGTAAAATAAATGAATAAATCTATCAATTAGGAAAGTGTGGTCAGCTTGTCAGCTGGCTGAAGATTTTCTAGAAATTTTTTAGTAAGACTTTTACTTTTTTTACTTTTTTTGTTTTACGTGCCATGTACAGCTACGGGGCTAGAGGCACGGACAAGGGGTTAGATGAGTGTGAGGCTGTCAACTTATTTTGGTGGAATTAAACACAGAGTCGAAAGAATTCATTTTTTTGTCTAAAATTGATAAACTCGTAATATTTAGTTTGAGAGCTATAAAATTATTACTCCATTAGTATATCATAAGCATTTGAACTCTCTGTTTCTTTAAACATGTTCAAATTGTACAAGTTTACAATTCTCTAAGAGATTCAAAATAAAAAAATTATTCTTGGTTAATATTGTAATTTCGATAAGTTTGGGAGTTATATTTTACGATACAGAAAGAAGAAAACATCTAAGTCGAAAATTTTTTCAAAATTCAGGATTCTAAACGTGTTTTAATTCGTACTAGAAAAAAAAAACAATATTTTACATATATTAGAAATATTAATAATTGAATAATTTATCAGCCAAATTATACCTACTATAGCCTTGATTTCAGCGTTTTAGCACACGAACAAAGACAGATTCTAGCCAATTTTTACAACTCAGGGGTTTGCAAAATATCGAATAACATAATATTCGATTGAATCACCAGATAATTATATAAATATTTTACGGTTTTGAAGCGAAATGGGTCATACTTTGGGAACCTCTGAAAGATAAACGTCTCTAAAAGCGAGTTTGTTTATAAGATTTTTAGATTTATGTAAAATATTAATTTAAAAAAAAAATAATGATAATAAAAAAAATGATGTACTTTTTTTTCAAATGAATATTATAAATTTGAATAATTCAAATTTTATTATTACTAATTAAATTTTAATATAATTCAATATTTTTACATATCATTCTGAATAATAAAAATTATTTAAAAAAAACTAATGGATTAAATAATTTTATATCAAAATTTGAGACAAAATTATCAAATTGTCAAATTTTTAAAACATAATTCTATTATGAAAAATTTATTAATAATTAGGAGGTAAAAATCACTGGCAGATTATTGTAGTCCTTTTGTCTACACAAAATTACGAGTAACAATTAAATTCGTACGATCTTCGCACTCACTGGCACGCTCAAGGGGGAGGGGAGGCCTTTCAGAGTTTAACCTCCTCCAAAAATTTTTAATTCATTTTTAAGAACATATCAGAATAAATTCTGATATTTTAAAACCATACTTGCTTGTACTACAAGTATTTATACACGATTTTCTTCAATAAAATTCGATTTAGAAATTTTTTTTTATTCAAATTTCTGCAGTTCATGAAAATAGGCATTTCAATATACAAAGTGCAATGCGAGTCCCTTTAATTCTCTGTTGAATTTTAGCCCTGACTGAAAAAAATTTCTAAGGGCCTCAATGCTCATTGTTCTCTTACCCACCAGTAGTTATTGAAAAATGAATAAAGAACAAGTCCTTGCGAACTAATTAGCAGTGATGAAAGAAATCCTACATTCGGAGCTTGCCTATATCAAAACTCAATTATTATACACGTTAAATGTCAAAAAAAAAAATTATTTATCAAATAACAGTGGAATTAAAAATTCAGCAAATTTAGTACCACATCTTTTCACCCGCATACCTATACATATAAATGTGGGACACCATAGTACACGGTCTAAAATCAAATACAACTAAATACCGCGTCCTTCAATCGATCTAGTCATTAAAAATTTCAAATCAAATAAATAAAAAATACCTCGAATCAATAAGCCTGATTTCGAACACGCTATTATAAAAAAGCTGCAACAGTATTTCTCCGTATAAACCCCAATAATTACTTCGATATTCCCCCCGTCTTAATCGGCCTTCCATGTCGATGTACAAAACAAACTCGGCCATCGTATTCGAAAAAAGTTTCGCTTCACGAAAAATCGTCCACGCCACCCTTTAATTCGGTATACCATTATGTATACGCGTAGTCGACCCTATAGGGAGGAGCAGCAGCAACCACCATCAGCGGACGTTAATATAAAAGGCATTACGTTAATAATATTATTTGCATTTGATTATTGTGTCAACAAAAGAAATTAGATACTCGACGAGTCCGCCGTTTGTGTAAACATGAGAGCGATTTTCTCCTTCCAAGATGGTCGCATGTTTTATTAACCATCATTCGTTTGGGTTTTTTTTCCCCTATTCGATTATGGAAAAAAATAATAAATGATAATTTTTTTTCTTACTTCGCGGTTTCGCGTTCAATTATGCATGTTTTTCCCTGCCGACTCGATACACTTGGGCGGATGTGTTTCCTACACTAGTTGGCTTCGTTCGCAATTTTATAACTAATTTTCGAATAGGTATGTATTATTTTTTTTTAAACTCTATTAATATTAAAATTTAATTACGAAAGGTAAAAATAAAAAAATAAAATCCTATTTCGCCGCATGAAATACGTATCGAAATTAATTTCATTTTTTACTACCCATAACTTCGGTATTTCGGTATACCTACAGATGTTTCGTTTACATTAAATAGCTCTCTGCGACGCTCGTCGCTGCGCGCCGCTAATGGTTTATTAAATAAAAAAGTAAAAAACTCGCGCGATGAAAAAAATATTTTTAAAAGCGTGTTAATGATGTACAAACACGCTACTTCGTAGTATCGTACATTTTACCAGACGTAAGGATGTAATTCGTTACACTTTAAGGGGTATTTCCTTTCGTCAGGGACTACATTTAATTCACGATCGCGACCAACGATCGAACGATCGCTGCGTACGATTTTTCAACGGTTTCGAGCATTCTTGGAATAAATTACCGACGACGTTTCGGATTAAATAGTAATTATATGGAAATAAATACGAGTGCGCGTCGTTTCGCGTTTTGTGGCGTTAACCCACACACCTTAGATACCCGAGGTTACGTATAGGTATTTTACTCCTTTCGTATATCGTTGTCGTGCTAACTCGTTCGTTTTTCTTTAGGCGAATATTTTCGTCTCGAATTATCGCGTCGTCGCCGCCTCGTTCCGAGTGTTGACCAAGTGGATCGCGAAATCAATTCAGTCATTTGCAAGAGTCTCGATCGAAGGGCTCTTTTTTCATCGAGTTTTTTCGTATATGTCGCTATTTCGGCAATGATTGAACTGAGAGAAAAGGAAAGGGGGAGCTTTGAAACACGCTGTCTTCTCATAATTCGTAGTGATCACGAAAACCAGTCGGTTCATTACCGTAAATTCTCTAGCAAAGGATTGAAAACAGCATAGGTGTTGAGATAGCGATGTCCAGTACTTATTAACAAATATTATAACGTGGGAAATTCAAATAAAATCATCGAAGAACAGCAGGATGCAACGAAAATAGATGAAGTAATAAGTGAAGCTAAAAATTAAATATATTATTTGTTGTAGTCGATTATCAATATAATAATCGATGGAAAATGATTTTCAATCAATAATCAATAAATTATGTTTTTTTACACTTCAACGATTACCAAGTAAGTCAAATATTCAAGGTCAGGGAGAGCCGAAACCAGCTTATAGGTAAAAAAAATTTTGGACCTCACTTTAAATTTGTTTTTTTTTTCAATCAATAAAAATAATATTATTTCAGAAAAAATCTAATTAGAATTTAAAAACAATTGAAATTTGCATCTCCGAGCATCTTAAAAAATCCAATCAGGGGTAATCTGTCCCTCTTTACTCCTCTCTCTCACCCGTCCTACAATTATTACAAAAGCTATTCTAATAAAAAATCGATTACCTATTGAATGAAATCGTTATCAATGAAATCGATTGCAAATGGAAATTCATAATTTTTTCATAACGTCTTAAAACATTTTTTAAAAGCAGTAAGGTAATACCTTTCTCTAAGAGAAATGAAATAAACTATCAACAAGTGTTACTATTGCAAGACTCAAAAAGTGATACTTGTAATGACATAAAAATATATTAATTTCTGAATTGAAAAAAGCATGATATTTCATTTCAAGAGATTGGAAAAAATCATTATATCTGGCTTAAAATCATCAATTACCCATTTTACATTTTCATGGTCGAAACAAAATATCATCAGCTTTTCCTTACTTTCATCGTTGTCATCATCTTTTACAAATCCTGATAGTACATACAATAATTGTCATAATGTACCATCGAACGATGAAAAAGAAAACTAATAATCGATAATATCAATTACACATTAGAAAAATCGATTAATAATCATCGGTCTTATATCAATAAAATTTATTATTAATAAATCATTAATTAACAATCAAATCGATCATCAATAAGATAGATTATTGATAAAATCGATTATTTATAAAATCGATAAGATCGATTATCGCGATAATCGATTTTATTCACGATCACATCAATGATTATTAAAGTATCATTTTGTCATTTCAACAGTATATTCACTTTTATTGATGAAAAACCCTTGCTGAGAATCAATAATCGATAGACTCAATTATCAATAAAATCGATTATTGAAAAAAAAAACTTGAATGCACTAAAAGATTAATTATTAAGATTCAAAATCCAATCTAATAATCAATTATAGTAACTGGTTCATTTTGTGATTGGCTATACAACCAATCAGCAAGTAGGGAAGTGGTAAATTACCTCGTAAAAACATGAATAAGCTGATGATTCATATCACAAACGTGTATCAGTCGTTCGCTGAAAACTGAACAATATTACGCAGTAAGGTAGAAATGAAATTACCAACATTCCATCACACCTAAGCTTATGATTGGTCGTTAAGCGCGTAACGTATGACCAATCACAAAACGGATTAGTTACTATAATTATTACCATATTTATTATTAAAACGGATCATTAATCAAGCGAATTATAAATAATATCAATTATAATTAACCTAATTATTGATAAAATCGTTTATAAGTGAGATTGATTAATGACAAGATGGATGAATTCGATTATCGATGTAACTAAATATTAATAAGATCGATTGTCAGTATTATTCATCTCATTGCGATAATCGAATTTACTGTTATTCGATTTTATTCACAATCGATTTAATAACTATGCAGATATGTTGTTCATTATTATTTTCATTCATTAATGATTAAATAATCAATTTTATAAATAAAAGATCTTCTGCATAATCGATAAAAACAAATAAAACAACAATCGATAGAGTCGATTATTAATAAGATTGACTACTAATAAAATGAGCTGCGAATAAAATCGGTTTTTGAAAAAAAACTGCACGATAGCAACCTGAGTATAATAAAATCGAAAACCGATTATTATTATTATTATTATTAAAATCGATTATCAATTAGTTCGATTATCGAAAAAATTAGTAGATAATCAATAATAACAATTACATTAAAATCAATAATAATCGACATCAACATTAATAAAATCGATTATTCGTAACATCGATTATCGATGAATTTGAATAACGATAAAATCGGTTATTAATATTCTTGAACTTCAGTGCTCAGTTAGATCGATTAAGGATGAAAATTAAGTTTAAATGTATAAAAATATCAAATCTCAATAAAATCAAATACCAACTATCAGAAAAATTAAAAACTAACGAAATCGATTATCGATAAAATCAGATACCTGTGTTATCGATAACTGAACAAATTTTTTTCAAATTTATTACAACCTTAAGAAAACTTCATATTAATAAAACTTAGCTTGACAGTAATTAATTATTAATCGACAATCGATAATCGATAAAATTGCAGTAAATTATCGATATTTTTTATTGCAAAAAATTACAAGTAATTGACACTATTATTGAAAAGTCATACACAAATTTAAATCGAATTTTATTGGCAAAAGTTTTTATTTTTTAGTGATTTTAGGGGGGGGGGGAGTTTATCTACTACTTACTCATTTTCCATCTCAAAATGTCACAAACCTTTACTTACCAGATAAAATACCTAATCTTGTGACGATAATCAGGAGAAAAAAATTTGAAGCTTAAAAAAGTTCACGTCTCATTCTTACTCCATGTATTCACAAAATATGAAGTACATATTGAAAATTTCTACAAAAATATTTTCATCATGATCATAGGTCTTGTTTTGAAAATGAAGTAGCTATGTACTGAAAAGGTAAGAGTGCTTAAATGCAATATTGAATTTTAAGGATTTCTAAGGAATAATTAATTGCACTTGCTTAAAAAATTGTTCGTTGACGATGATAATGTAATCATTAAATGCAATTAAAAGAGCGAAAAATTTCAGATATAAATCAAATGAAAATTCAATTTTTTTAAATAAGTAATTATAATATTTTTGAAAATTATATATTGAAATTATTTTAGCATTTTATCTGATTTCTTAGTGAAATATTAAGCTCTTACAGGTTCTTTGAGTTATGATTCGGAGTTCGAGGAAAAGGAGATTTTTTTCACGAACAGAGATACAAATTTGTTATATCTCTTATAAATCGACAAAATAAACCCATCTCGAAGTATCAATCAAAGAACCCACCAAAAGACAATAATCTGCGAATTCGACAATCGAAAAAACAACGTTCGAAATTCCCCCTACCACTTGCGAACCTCTGTTCGTACGGTGTTATCTCACGCCAAACTCGCATCACCGTTGAACAATTTTCCATCTCGTCATACGTGGATTTACGATCTTCGAAGGCTAGCCGTCGTAGCACGTACCCGCAATAATCGCTTATAATTTCCTCTCGATGACAATACCTACTTTCGCAATATCCACCTGTCATTCTGGTTTTTATTAGATACGCGAACCGCTAGAGTTAATTCCTAGCTGAACGTAGAAATTACCGACGTGTTTAAAAGAAGCGAAAAAACCACTTTACACCGGACAGAGTAATATAATAAAAAAATAATAAACGCGAATTTCAAATCCACCGTTGCCCCTCCGCCTGCGTTTCTAAAAACCGTAGACATTGTTGAGGTATCAGATGCGGCGCGCGGCGTCCGTGACTTTGCCGACTTGGCTAACGATTTATAGATAATTAAACGGGGCTACGTACAATATCGTAATTTTCGATATTTTACGAGGACGTTTACGATCGCGCCAAACGATGCCTACATAATACATTATTACGTAGGCCATATAGGTAAGAGCCGAAGACCAGGGAAGCTTTTCCTTTCTCTCCGCGTGTATTTCGGTTATGTAATTACATTAAAACGAAAACGAAAGAAAAAAAAACTCGAGCCCGAGCCGTTAGCTTAATACGTGCAACCGATTCGCTAACGCGGCGTACCTGTAAAAGTAATTTTGGTAAAGGCGTGTATACGTGTGGATAATTTAAAATGAGACTTTTTACGATTTCGATTTTCTCGACCACCTATCAACGTCTGCCTTCGGTATCGCGGCCATTGCGCAACATTCGGTGTACTTTAATCGACGCGACACCGGACGAGGTGGGGGTTAATTCTTAGATACGATGAAAAAACTTCAAATCGATTAATTAAAATAAGTCGTGCCCTATGACCGCTGTACCTGCGCCACTACGCTTCGCATTTATCGTCCTGCCTTTGTGAATAATTTCCCCCATATACGAGTATCTCGTATCTCTTAATCCGCTCTATACAAAGTGGTGCGTTATAAAAATGTACTGACAGCGTGTATCTCATTATCGCTTATGTTTGAATTTCGTTGGCTTTATTCCAGCTCCTCTTTCCGTGAAACCATCATTAATAACGGTCTCGCGTAGTGGTGGCCAAATATTTTATCGGATATTTTTCAGGGGTAAAGCTCAACTATAGATAAGGCGGCCAGCGGATCTGTTTTATATGTATAGGTGAGAATTACTCATACGCGAAAAATTCCTCGTAAATACATCTCTCCGTTTTTCGGTAATTTCCACTTACATCGTCCTTTCTTAAAGTACGGAATTTTCGCGCCAAAATGCATTCATCTAGCTGTCCCAGTGCATGACTTGGAGGAGCATACGTGATAAGATACATATTTAATCTCAAACCTACCCTTCACACCTTGCCCTTCAAGTACCCGTCCGAAATAACCGAATATTATCGCCAGGCCGGTGAATTAAAGAGAAGAGAGGAAAAAAAAACACGTGTAATAAAAATAGCTCGATTATGTCACCGCGTACACGATGGCAGGGTAAGAGGGCATATCAAGCCAGGGGTGGTTACGGCGAGATACGCGCCGCATTAAAAAACGCTTCTCCTAAATGATTACATATCCACGTGGCTTATTCTACCTCCCACGTTTTGGCCCATACTCGTATGATTTTTAGGCGAGTTTTCAACCAATATCTGAGCTATTATAGTTCACCCGATTAAAGGAGGAATGCAAGGAGAAGGACTAGGGCTATAACCAGGATACTCAGTGGGAGAGAATTTGAAAATTATTTTCAGAACATACGTTTTGTAGGTATGGAGTCAGACTAATGAAGAAAGGGGAGTTTTTCAATGCCCCAAGAAATTTTTGAATGTACTTCAGGACATAATTTGGAAACATAAAAAAAATTTTATAATGAATCATAGCACTTGCAATAGTCGTAATCAATTAATTATGAAAAATTTAATTTTTTTGGATTTAAGTATAATCCATTACAACATAAACGTACAGTCATGACGACTGTTGCCATAGAAAAATTATACGATTCGACAACATTTAAATATTCAAGAAACTGAACTCGTAGCTAGTTATGAGTCTCAAACCTTTCACCCCTCTCCTCTCCCTCTTGCTAACCATTTGTATAGCTGATTGGATAACGCTCAATATAATTTGCATTTATATGAGAAAAGCGTGTTATCAAGATGAGACAAAAATTAAATTAAAAAAAAAAAATGTCACAATATTTCAAATCCTTAAGAGGATTCAACCATCGAAACATTAGAAAAATGAGATTAAAAATTCGTCATAGTTTCCAAAGGAAAAAAGGCACGTAAAGAGATCTGGCCTTTAGGTATTCCATTCAAAATGGCGATTTATTCGAATTTTAAGGAAGGCTGGAGGGACCCTTAAAGCCTCAAAATTTCCGATCATAGTGTCATACCATAAAATAAGAGGAAGACACCAACATATCCAAATTTCAGCTTCACAAGTGAATTAGAAAGGGAATCAGAGCAGAAATAGCTTTTTGAGAGAATATCGAGCGATAGAATTTCTCGAATCTTCCACATCTACTTAGCAAATCTAAAATTCATCGATAATCGATGTTGCGAGTAATCGATTTTATTAATGTTGATTTCGATTATTATTGATTTTAACGTAATTATTATTGTTGATTATCTAATAATTTTTTCGATAATCGAACTAATTGATGATCGATTTTAATAATAATAATCGGTTTTTGATTTTATTAAAGTCAAGTTGCTATCGTGCATTTTTTTTCAAAAACCGATTTCATTCACAGCTCATAAGCTCAAACTTCGAATGTAGGGGTTGTTAAGAACCAAAATACGATTCCTCGAATTTTGCTCAAAAAGAACCCAAAATGGCGGATTATCAAAATTTGAGTAGAGCTTGAGAAGCCTCAAATTAGTAAAAATGTAATTAATATGGTGTAAAGGTATACTATATTCCCAATTCATTCTATACATGATGTTAGAGGGGAGGAGGAGGGAGAGGTTATCGACGTCAAAATGTGACGGGGGACACTTTTTTTTAGCGTATTTATTCAACAATGACCTGCCCTAGAGCAATAACATGTACTTTTGGTAGCTGGAGAGACATGATCTCAACCATTTAAGCATTCACGAGATGTGGAAAATTATTTCAGAACATTGTCCAAAAATATTATTGAGTTTGTTACATTTTGTATTAAAATAATTTTGTTGACTTGGAATACAATCTATCTTAATATTTATCGAAGACATTGTTAATGAATGAATTACATCTATTGAAGTCGAAATTAACTGGATTGGAAAATTAAACGGAATGATTATTCTACTTGAGTAGAGCTTGAGTAGCCTCAGATAGCTTATATTTGAGGAACACAAGCTCGGGCGAATAACAAAGCTAAGAAGTTAGACATATGGTAAATTTAAGCTTACAAATGAGGTTGAAGAAAGTGAGGAGGAGTAATCATCCTTAAAATTCGGAGGAAAATAATTAAAGTTCGTAATTTTTCGATCATAATTTTTTGTGATGATAAAATGAGCTTAAACTAAGAACATACATAAAAATGTATGCATCTTAGATTCCTTGATGGAGGTAAGGGGGAGGGGAGTAAGGGAAACATCTTTCAAATTTTTTTTTTTCTAACTTCAGAACAGTTTCAATCTCAAAGAAAAAAATCTATCAGAAAATACCCCTCTCTTTCTAGGTGAGTCTGTTCATCTTTTTCAGAAGTCTAATGTTTTCAATTAATGCACGAAGAAACCTGAAAATTTATAATTATGTAAGATTTATTTGAGACTATAATATGGCCCCTACGGTTTACCCTGATATGAACCCAAAATGGAGTATGAACTTAGACCTGAGGAATACTTGAGAAGCTCCAAATAGCTCAAATTCAACGAGTACAAAGTCTATGTTCAACTCCATATTGTCCACCAGGCAGTTCGAGCACAATACCTAAAATTCACGAAGTTCTCAAGGCTTACGAACATGATATTTTCGATTAAATTTTATTACTGAATACCACTGAAACTGGTTATTGAGCGTATTAAAAATCATTTATATAAATTTTGCCCATCACTGAAATGAAAAAGATCACGTATCCATTAGAAAAATGAAGATTCGAGCTTATCTTTTTGAAAACTCGTTTGCTCAACATAATCAACGAAGAAAGGGTCGTATAAGTTCTGACCATATTTAAAACTGAAAGATTTAACATCTTCAGAAAACGGGGGGGATTTTATAGTTATGAAAATTTATGTTACATGCATTTTTTGTTGGGGGAGGTTCGGGGCCGTTTGTAACAAAATAGATCATTCCGCTCTTAATATATATATATTCGTTATAAGACCCCTTCAAATATTGTCTACCATTGAAATTGAAGGTGCAAAAAAGTATGAAAAGTAGAGAAATAAAATCAACCATTTCAAAATCTAATTGGTACAAAAAAATTAAAAAATTGAAAAGTTCCTCATTTTGGAAATTTGTGTTCAAAATCCGTAAGTTCCTTTATACGGTACCATCTATTCCATCAACTCATATTATTATGGATAGGTGATAGACAAGGGAAAACATAAGCAAAATCTAGCTTCTCAGATGCTTTTTGTAATGAATAAGTATAAATTTTCAGCCTCGTTACAATAGGAGTTGCCGGGTGAGGGGAGAGGGGTAGTCAAAGCAGAACATTTTTCGCCATCTTACATCAAAGAGGATGCGAATAGATCAGCCTGCAATTCTGAACACGTTTCTATTGAAAATTCAGCTTCAATAATGCGGCATAGCTGCTTACCTTTTATTTATCATAATGTAACTCTCTGGCTTCTTTCGAATCGCTCACACACCGACTCGTACGCCGAATTTACCTTAATATCAGATTTAAATGAGTCTTGAAAATCTCGCATTCCCTTCGTCCGATCCCTGGTAATTCTTTTTTTGAAATGGAAAAAAAAATTGTGGTATATATTTTAAAATAATGATCTGTGTAAGTTTATTAATAGGTTTCTTTGTATGTACAATGCACCATCCCTCCGCTCCGTCTTTCAATGTAGATATAACTTTTGCGAAATGAGAAAAAAACCGACGACCGCATCACGCTGTACCAACAAGACGTTCGAGAAGCCACGCACCCTCGATGGTTACCACCCGACGGTGAACTAGTTGACGAAGAATACAGCGAAAATTCCCTTCTTCTACCATTTCAGTATTTTTTACACGCGTGAAATCACGATCAAATACGTGTAAATGTATTCGGAGACCTCTCGTGGCCAGTTTATCAGCTACGACGTTGCTGTCGCATACATAGGTACCGGCGTATTTTTCCGAACACCGTGTAGACAGCGTAAAATTGTCAATTTGGCGTTATTACAATTTAAACGAGCGCAGGTGAAATCACCACGTCGCTTCGGTGGTGCGCGCGAGCGGTACCGAGATTGGCAAAATACAAAATAAGATTCCTTAAGGTTAATGGTCGTGCTTTTGATGAATCTTTTTAATTTTAATTTATTAAAAACAAAGCGTGCTACTTTAAAATGTGTTTTTTTTTGCCTTCTTTTTCTGCAACTTATTACAATTTAAGATACTTATTTTAATTTTAACTAAACTCGTTTCATCACGTCAGTCGTGTACTTGGCGTGGATCGCATCGTAGAATTTTATACCTCCGGTATGCGCAAATTTTAATCTCATTTTGTCTCTGAGGTATACCTAACGCTCGGAGGGAATCAATCACATATTCGTATAATAGCTCGATAGCTACAGGCTGAATTCGTATATCAAAGAATAAGGTTATAGAAATCGCTCTTCTAAAATATACGAATTAAATGCACGTCAAGTTTAAGTCGCTAGATCGCTACTTGTAAACACTCGCCAGTCCTTACTCAGTTTATAAATATAGATAGAATGATAATCCACACAAAGTATAACTTCTTAGATTCTACGGGCGTTTAGCGAAAATTTTTTATCGTCGCCGCACCATCATTCCTTCGTCGATAATAACTGTAATTACACCGAAGAACCGTGTATTATACGACTACACGTATGAAGAGGTTTCTCGACGTGCTCTCTTCGAATATTTGAAATATTTACAATAGTTTAAAAAATTGAATTGATGTAGAAAAAAAAATTTTCGAAGCATAAAACGAATTCAGGTATTCATTCGCGCTGTGTTCATTATATTTTTGTTAAATATTATTATTACGATTTCAAGAGTCGATTATTTTATAAAAGCGTGAGTATCGATTAATCGATATTTTTATAGATATTCGATTATCAAATAAGCGATATTTCATTCACATTCGACTAGAGAATAATTTTTTACAACTGTATTATCGTCCTAGATTCGTTATTTTATTTACATTTGATTATCGATTAATCGATTAATTTACAAAAATTCGATTATCGATATATCGATAGTATTTTTTTATAATTTCAACTTCGATTATCGATTAAATAAATCATTATTTTGTTCGAGTAAATTCAATTATCGATTAATCGATTAATTTACAAAAATTCGATTATTGATATATCGATAGCATTTTTTTTATGATTTCAACTTTGATTATCGATTAAATAAATTATTATTTCGTTCGAGTAAATTCAATTATCGATTAATCGATTAATTTACAAAAATTCGATTATTGATATATCGATAGTATTTTTTTTATAATTTCAACTTCGATTATCGATTAAATAAATTATTGTTTTCTTCGAGTAAATTCAATGATCAATTAATCTATTACAGTAGAACCCCCATTATTTAACATAAATAGGGTGGAGTGAGGGGTATTAAGTCACTAAAGAAGGGCGTTTAATGAAAGGTACTTTTTGGGCTTGAAATTGAACAAAAAATTGAATGAAACAAAAAAAAAACACAAAAATGACAAACTTAAATCATTTTTAGAAAAATAATTAGTTATTAATTGTTGTTTCGAGCCATTAATGCTTTTCTAGGACCACTTCATCGAGACTTCTCACATGCGAATAAAATAGAAGACATTTCAGAGACATGGAGATGAGGCAGTAAAGGGAGCAAATCATACCTAAACACAGGATTTGAAAGAAGCTCCTGAGAAAATAATTCAAGGTTTTAAACTATTCGTTACTTCAATTTTTTTTCAAATTTTTATTAGATTTGACTACAGGTATTTAATATTTAATATGGATTATAGATTATTTCACAATTTCACGGCTTCACAAAACTTCACTAGGTAGTCGATTAAGTTCATAATTTTATTGTTGTCGTTAAAAATGTATTTCCTAAAAATTGAATCATTATTTACGATTCCAATGTTTCTCCTACTAAATTTCGAAAATTTGAGCTCTCCGTTAACCGAATACTTATATCGAACGAAATTAATCCTTTCCTATTCACTTATTTAAAGTTTGAAAAAATGAATAATTTGGAAAATCCTGATTACTGATGTCTCTTCACCACACCGTCCATATCACTGATATTTTTTCACTATCGACACGGTCACCGCGTCGTGTCACAGCCCATGGTCACAACGATAAGAACTTGTAAGGCATACCGTGTTGGCGTATCGAATATTTCATAAAAACTACAAAAAAATATCCAACTATAGTATTCGAACCAACAGCCCGTTCGGAAAAATAAAAAGAAAAAGCTTCCAAAAAATAAACCATTCGATCAGTACCAATTTATCGACACCTATAAGATGAAACTGGCGGCTTCTCTATTCGAAAAATCACATACCAACTTCTTACACCACTACAAACGAATCCTCAATATATATCGTCTCCTAAGGCCACTTACCACCATATCCGAACCACTCGCCCTCGCTGATAGTACACCAATCCGATAGGTAAACAAAACCTACATTATAAGCCATCGAATATAACTCGCTTTCCAAACGCGACAAAAATCAAATACTTACATTTGGATTATTTACATAAAAAATCACCGCGTTCACCGGCATTAAAATGCTCGACTCGAACACGCTCGCCATCAGCCATACGATTTACCACTGCGACGTTAATTAATTTACATTGTAACGTAAAGCCGAGTCGGGGTAAAAGTCTTCGCTCAAAATAGACGTATGTGAGGAACGTGTGTGTGATCGGGGTTTTGTTCTGATTGCTGAGATACGAGTGATTGTTTTCTTTTTCAATTAAGTATTTCTCATACGTAGATATTGATCTACGGAGTTCACCAGTCTTTGTCAGAGAGATCGGAGTTTTGACTACATGAGTTAGTTGAGTTTTTAGTTTAAAAAGATGGTAATTATAGCCAACTTGATTTGTGAAAGAGAGGTCGGAGGAGGGAAATTTCATCTTTGTGTTTCAGATCATGAGTGAGGAAATGGCAAATGTCTAATCTTTTGGTACATATACATTTTTTTTCTTTCGCACGTAGCGACAAAGGATATGGATGAAAATTGCTGAAAAAAAAATTTTTTTAATCATCTCAAAATGGCGGATCATTTAAATTTCGAAAGGAGATAGAGAAGAGGAAAGTAAGCCGAAATTTTTGTTTTTGGTCTCACATAAAAGAGTAAGTCGCGGACATCGACACATTCGAATTTTAGCCAGCTAAGTGCATTTAGAGAGGAGTTAAAGAAAACAACAGACGAGTTCCGAAAAATTCCAAAATCCAATCGAGTACATTTCGATGAATTAACAAATTCCAAAAAGCCACACGTCAGCACCAACAGAATAAAAATTCATAAAAAATTATACCAGTAATAATATTCGAGACAATGAAATATTTAAATCGATCAGAAAATAACTCGTGTCGAAACTTGAACAAACGTTCAGCTAAATACCCGATACCTTAAAGGTATAAATGACCACATTACGGTACACGGTAAAGTACACAACATATCGTATACCTATACCTATCATAGCACGTCGTAGCAGCAGGTAAAACGTTTCCGCAGAACTTACCTTTTTTAATAGATTCCTATAGCTGAATTTCTACGAATCCATTAATTAGGGTTTCCAGCAAGTTAGAATCAAAAATATTCTTTGCAACTGTCCAAGTCTCTGCATCGTGGTCTCGTATTATAATACGGTGAGCTACACAAGAGACAAATACCATACGGTAGGACATACCCTCTTCGTTATATTGTTTAGCAGGCTATTGTGAATATTTGCATTGGTAGAACATTTTTCGGCCTTGGCTAACGGTATATTGATAAATTGGTTTTCGCGTGAGTGCGTTTTTTTATTCTCTCGATAATCTGGCTGCGTTTCTTTTTATTTCATCAAAAAAATTTTCCTTTTAGGGATCGCCATCGAGGAGAAAAAAAAACCACCACCGAGATTCCGAGAAATCGTGATTGATATACGTTGATTAATGACGATGATCGCGTTAGAAATTTTTTTCAGCTCGTTTCCCTAATAGACGAGCGAACAATAAACGAATACCAAAAGCGAATTGAGATTTTAGCTTCGAGTCCGAGATGGTGATGACCTCTAGGGCCTAGCATCTAACAACACCGTGTCAACGAAGAAATTATAACGTTAATACCATCACCGGAACCAGAGGTAAATCACCATTAGAAAACTGGTTTTCCAAATTATTATCGCAATGGTGTGAAATCTATCGACTATTAGCCATTTATAGGTATCTATAATAGGATGTACAACGTACATCGTATGTACCATAGTCGCCATCCAATGCATCGGGCGTAACCAATATAATTCCATTTTCCCTCTCGGGCAGAATTTCATTCATTCGTCATTTCATATCCACGTAGCGGTTACTTATACGACATACCGTAATGTACGCGTAAAACGTTGATAATTCCGATCGTTCTATCGACACGTACTATCGAAACGATGACGAAGACCAAAAAAAAGACAACCTGCGCCAAATACGTACAAATTAAAACGCAAAACAAAATGTTCATAATGTACGGTTTATTACTAGCGCTTCGTTATATTTCCTCCGATAACGCCAACTGTTCGCTCTGCCAATTCTACGCTTATATAGGTACCCAACACCTGATAGAAAAAAATTGATAGCGACTTTTAATATACTCGTATATCGGGTATACAATATGAAACGCTTTCGTTGTCATACGCGATAAACACCTTCCAACGTCAATTGATAATTATAATTTATCTACTCGCTTACGCGTTCCCACACAGCTTAAATTTTACATCGAATCGTAATTTCGCCAACTCCTATGGGCGCACTTATTCAGAAGCAGAAGGCAAATGATTGCTACCAGTATCGAGATATTTCACGATTACAATTTGATATCGATATGGGAATAAATACAGCAATACCTTGGACTGTCTAGTATTCTTTCGATCTACCATAAAAGACAAGTACTGTCGAATGAAAATAATGCCTATTTTTAGCTGAGTTTTTAATGAAAAACTAGCCTAGTATAGTCTATCTGATTTCAAATAGGTGAAAAGGAGAGATCTTATAACTTCACTTTTGTACTTGATTGACCAATATCATCATAATAAGCGAACATATAATTTTTTCAACCTTCATCGCTGCATTTAAGGATTTTTTTAATTCAAAAAAAAAAACATGCATACTTAATTGTTCATTACTCAACAGGAATTTAAGTGCAAATGCACGTATTGTCCTGGAATGGTTCGAACTACTCAGGGTGTCTAACATTTATTAGACATAATGCAGGACTTTTGTATGCAATTTTCACAACATAATTTTTCTAAAACCTCACTCCAACCCCAACGAAAAAATGTATAAAATGAAAACTTGATTTTGATGCAAATACAAACAAAGGTACATTTTTGAGAACACGAATAACATGAATTCAAAGTATTAAATATAATGTAAATTTTTTCACTTCATTTGTTTTAGGAAGGTAAGGAAAGAAGGGATAAAAATTATTATTTTTTTATTTTCTTGAACGGAGGGTACAAGAGCATAGAACCAAATGAAGGAATTTTACAGACATTGCAGGTCTATTAAGACACTTTTGTAAATTTGTATTAAATCAAAAATCCTTAAAGAAGTAAAAAAATGAGGCCATGAAAATTATAAAAACCCCGTAAAAAAAATAAATCATAAAAAAATTATGATTTATTTTTTGACATTTATATTAGAATTAAATGAAGTTTCGTCTGCACCATATATATTGTTTTTAAAAATTAAAACACCCAATTACCCCTATACAAAAATATTGCAGTCAGAACTGATAAAAAAAATTCGACAAAACGCTCTTATATCATATCAGAAAATAAATCATCAGCAATTTGGCCTTTTCAAATTTTATTTTCACTTATTCGAAAAACATTACTTAGATATCTTACAGGTGCTGACCTTTCAAAAAAAGGTTAATCAATAGGTAATATTTTTTACGCATATTCAAATGTTTCACTTGAAGCGGGAGAGGGAGGGATGGACGATATTCGCTACTAACAACACTGTACACATCTTCATTAGAAAACGATGATTTTTAAAGAATTTTTTTCATCCTTCTTCAAAACTATGCTACTTGAGAAAATTTTATAGTTTTAAATTACCTACAAAATGATAAGTTTTATGAAATGCTTACCTATGTGGATAAACATCAACAGCTAATTTTTTGGAACTCCATCAATGAAGGAAGATTAGACCAAGATGAAATCTGAATAGAATGGGATTTGGAATTTTTAACAAAACAGGAAAGAAATTTAAAAATTTAGCCAAAAAATTGTTTATTTCAAATCTTTTATTGATCTTAATTATGCATTTTCAAGAAAACCTACACTAAGGAGTTGAAGTAATTTTTAAAATATATTCTGCACAATCAAATGATTCAAGATAAATGGTCCATGAACTTTGACTTCAGGTGCAATTGTCTTCTCAGATTAAATGACAAAAACCAAAAAAAAAAAAAATATAGCTTGTTCTTATTCACATCAATGTACCTGTTACTTGATAAGAGTGGATCCATTAATCTATGATAGGTAGGTAGAAAAAGGGGAGAATGATGCTAGTAGTACGGTCAAAGGATTTTAAACCACCAGATAAATATTTATTTTTTTCATGAATA
The DNA here is from genome assembly GCA_009761765.1 of Phenacoccus solenopsis. Classification (NCBI taxonomy): domain Eukaryota; kingdom Metazoa; phylum Arthropoda; class Insecta; order Hemiptera; family Pseudococcidae; genus Phenacoccus; species Phenacoccus solenopsis. Next base: position 27,249,568 of record CM019754.1, on the reverse strand, counting down.
ATGAGCCAAAGTTTGAAGATTTATGTTGTTGTTTTTTGAAAAATTCAAATTATAAATAAAAAAATTTTTTGTTCAAAAAAAAAATGAACAGTCGATTTTATTTGTATTTTTATTTATTTTACTCGAAGATTATAATATGTTAAGCTGCTACAGATGAGTGATAAATATAAAGACCTAATATAAGATCAACATGTATGAGCTTTACTTTTACCCAAACACACTCAAGAGACACTCAATGCTAATTCTCGACTTTCTAACCGTTATCACACGATTCTTTAATATGAGCTGAAATTCAAGAAAATGTCGAATTTATATAAATTTTGAATAAAATAGGTATAGTATGCTTTGGACACTTCAGCATTCCAGAAAAGCTTAAAAATCTGAGCATGTTTTATTGTAAGTCCCATAGGGTAGAAATCAAGCCCATACAATTCATCATTCATCTTGATAATAAATCATAGGCATCAGTTTATCTCGTCATTAATTTCGAAAATAAGTGATACTGTAATTTCCAGGAGTCAAGGAAGTAGTCGGTACTAGGTAGGTAATTTGACAAAAAAAATTAGTCTCAGCAAGAAATCAAATAAATAATTTATACATCATTATAGAAATTTTTCAATTTTTTTCTACAATTTGGGAATAGCGAATTAACTTGATCTTTTTTTAATCTACCAACTGTTCAAGTTATCGTACATTGTATAAATTTTTTACCAAGGTATTATCCACCTCAGTATTCCAATGAGAAAAACTGGCCACCCAGAGCGACCTTGCCACATTTAGAGCTTCGTGGTTTTAAGGTGTACTCTTTAGCTACATTAAAACGTCTCCTTGTTTTTTTATTTTCTTTTTTCAAAAATATAAATAATATTTTGGAGCAGAAAGATGACACAAAAATCATAATAACGCATGAAAAGCATTTTTTCTTCTAAGATATCAATTTCCTTTTTAAATATCATTAAATATACCTAATCAAATAAATTTTCGATCAGTTTATTTTTTTATTAAAAATGTTTACAATGAGTTTTAATCAATTTATATTCATTTTTTCAGGGCCTGACAGATGCACACGTGCTTTAATCAATACAATGAAAATAGCTGAAGTATAATTTAAATAACAAATCTCAATCCTTCCCTATGCTTGAAAACAAAACATTTTTAGTCCGAATTAATTGAGAATCTATTTTCAGGAGAATATGTATTCGTATGAGATAATTCGTGTTTGATGCATAATTGCAACAACTTAAAACCCACAAAAAATGTTCACTGGGTGATAATGCCATCTTCGTGAACAAATATATAGAAATTCTTTTCATATGGCTCACGGTGAATTTTATTCCACTTTCTGTTTAAAAATCCAACTCTCAAACCGATGACTATTTTGATTGAAAAATCAACTCATCGAATAAAACAATAAATAAATAAAAGCGAACCATTTTCACTTTTCCAACATTATTGTATTAGCACTTTCGCTATTCCCAACACCATGACCCTAGACATGATAAAAAATTAACTCGTTCGAAAACTGATAAAAGCTCGGTCAATTCATCGAAGCGTATAAATATTAGGCTTCCCACAGTTATACTCGAAAATCGTCCTATATTTCCACCATACAATATAGATAAATGTATGTACACAGCGTGAGTATGAAAATCGCGTGACAAAATGTACATGTTTCGCGATTATTCAATCATTTGTTTATTCTTATAGGGACAATTGCCATTTGCGCGGTTCAAGTGTCTTTGCGTGTTTACCAAGGCGAATCTACCTATATCCTCGAATTCCTCTTTGAATAAGCGTTACGAGAAATTTATCTGCATGGCATTCGTTTCTCAAATAAATTCATTTCGGTGGTTTAATCGTCGCCTTTTTTCCGAGTTGATAGAGGGTATAATTTGGCAACGTGGTAAAGAGAAAGTCCACCCTGGTGCGAATTTTTTAACCATCGATGATTCATCGACACTGACGGTCAGCGTATTCAGCGGTCTAACGTTTCATTGTCTACCTAGTACCTCGTCTTCGAATACAAAAGACTGTCTGTGGACGAATGTACGAATGGTGAAGGAAAGAAATATAATCAATCAGACGAGACAAAGTTGATGAAAACGGATTCACGGTAGATGTGTGGAACCGCTGTCTAATTAAAACAGCCACTGTGAATTATAACGTTGAAGATCTGGAGAACGAGTGGAATTATTGGAATAAGCCCAAATTAAAATATCCAACCATAAGTTAGTTTTAAATAACGTTCAACAATTTATCACGTTTGTCAAGGCTAAAAATGACGATGATTTTGAAACGATACGCGCACTGATAACGATATTGGTTCTATGAAAAAAGCGGGAACATATGGATAACTTGGGTACTTAATTTATGTAGAATGTTAAACCGATACACATTTCACACAAAATATACTCAACTGTATTCTGGAATGATTGAAGTTAAATGAATTAATCAATCATAGGATCGAATAAATTTGCGCATATGTTGATATACTGCATTGCACAGAAGTTCACAACATAGATCCGTCATTCGTTCGCGATTCCCACGTGATTTCTTGACACGTTCGATTCGACAGAAGATAAAATAATCAAGTTGAAATTAATATTTTGTCAAAACATCACTTACCATTTCTTCGTGATCGCTTTCGCGGTCCATCTCTAACGAGTAGACCGCAACCGGTGAGCTTTTAATCCGAATTTTGACTGGTTTACGAATAAATGCAGTAAAAATAAGGCAACAGTTCGCAAGCACAAGAACGACAATAGTATTAAAAACTGTTCATTAGTTCACCGCGTTACGAGTAAAATTACCGAACGATTAAAACCTTATCGAGGTTCGAGGTACTTAAAATAATCGACAAATCGAGAAAAAAAAGGTCGTTAATCCTTTATTATTATGATACGCTTTTTTCGCTACAGCAGTGTCGTCTTTCACGCGCACGCGAGTAGTTCTAACAGCAACGATAATGCAAACACGTAGTACCGGCGAAGAGGGGTAATATTACCCCCACCAGTTTTCCAGGTAGCGTAAAACCGCGCCCAGCTTTTAATCCAATAACTGATTATGCTGCGGAACTGGGCGGAGTTCGAATCTTTAACCTCGTGCTATCGTTTAATGATATTGCGTTTTTTTTATATATCCGAAATGTATAAGAAAAGTATGCATATTATCTTCAATTATCTGCGTCTTTCTCTCTCGCGCGTTTTGCCTATTCCTCACCCGCCGTTGTAACGTCGCAGCTTGTCGTCGATGTATGTAAAGTTATTACGATCGAATGTGAAACATATGAATCGAACCATCAAACGATTGGAATATTACTTTGTTGCGAAACGTTGTAAAAAAGCAGCAGAAAGATTTGCCAAGTTTTTCTACACTCGATCGTATCAACTTGCATAAACTGGAAAAGTACTGAGGCATGAGCAAAGTGCGATGTTACGAGCGATGATTGGTTACTCTTTGTAATTTTTTTGGGAGTTGACGTACGACAAAATAAAATCGAGGTGCCCACACACCGAGAGCTGATGCTGAATTTGCATAATTTATGCACCTACCTACTTATTTATAGGTTTGATTGTTGGCGAACCTGCAATACGAAACGTGGAATAATAGGATTACAAAATTCTCGAAATTCCGGTATAGGTATAGGTACTTTAGAAATCGTCAATAATTTAATAAATTACACGAACGCACTTAAGAATATCTACATAATTACGAATCGACAAAATACCCGAACCTGTGATTGTATTCAAATAAAAGTTAGCTTATTTAATAATTCATTAATAATGCTAATTGCATTCTAAAATGAGTCACGAAAAATTAGATACCTATACTAAATTCATTAACAGTTCATGAAAAATGTGGTTGTATTTCAAAATCAACAATCGTCTTCATCGAGTGTCAATTAAATTAACGTATTTGAAACGTTGGCATTAATAATCTGGAATTCGACGAGAAATATTGTTGCCTATAATTTACCTATTTGTTGGTTTGTAGGTAGAACAAATTTATGATAATTTTTCAAATACGTGAGCAAGTAGATGTTGTCACTTTTCGTTAAAGTATAATCGGCGAATCACCGTTTTATCTAAGAATAACTGTATGTAGTGTATGTACCTTACTACTTATTTACACTCATTATTGAAATCTTTATTGGAAAATCTCTACAGAATAACATACTAATAAGTAAACTTTCTTACACAATTTTTGCATTTAAAACTTGAATAATAAGCCTCGCTTTGGAGTTTCCAATTGGAAATATCGCTCAAGTATACATTTTGCAATAAATATTTTGATTTGAATTAAAACAATTTCAAATTCTCACCAACTTGTTTAGGAACTAATTAATGTGGTTACAAGATTCAAAAATTTTAAGATTCAATAGGTTCAGTAATCGTTGCAAAGTAACGTGTAATGAATTTAAAAAAAAATTTAAAAGTGCTAGCTGCAAAACAAAGGTTGTGATGAGAATCTTAAAAATTTTTATGTATCTGTAATTCTGCATAGGTTTGATAGGGTCGGTAAAATTGGCTTTGGGGCAAAAATTATTTTTTATCTCGTTTTTTTTTCTTTCTCTTAATTCAATAAAAAAAAAATTAAAAATCAATGAAAATCAAAAAAAAATCTGAGTCCATTTGTCACTCCTTCTCCCCAGCCCTGAGGTTTGGAGGAATAATCAAATTTGAAAAAACCCGTAAGCCCCCATTAATTTCTCAAGCGAAATAAGCTTTTGATTACTGTTTAGCATTATTCACTTCACTACTCTGCGAGATCACTAAGATAAGTAAAAGTGCTCACTGCTCGCCTAAATGAAGGACAACCTGGCAACTAGCAACTAGCAACTTGCTGAGAAAGTAAACAATGAAAAGCAACTTGAATGTGAATATTTAGCTAAAACGAAAAAATCTTATTTTGTTTTACGTTGTCTTCTATTTTTTTCATTATTTTTTAAATAATCTTTTAAATAGGAACCGAGTTTACTAAATCAATTATTGTTGATTTTAAAATTAATTCCTTGTTTTAACTCATGTTTAAATTGAAAAATAAATTTGAAAAATGGGAAAAATAATTGAAAAAAATCACCATTCAAATAATACATAAAACTGATCTACTGAATTACTGATAACAACTAAAATCAGTTGCGAGCAGGGCTGTTCCCATATAGGGTGCTACTGGTGCTCACCTACGTCTCAAGAATTTTCAGGAAAATCAAGATGGTGCTCAGAACCATCTCCAGAAATGACCAAAAATAAATAAAATTTACTCCTGCGAAAAAAAAAATTTACATGTCTCGATTGCGTCATCTTATCCATTATCAGCTTATCGCGATCGTATTGAAAAATTTTTTCTGCTAAATGTTTCGAATTGACAATTTTGTAAAACATTTCAAAATGTTACTTAAATGGATGAGCAAAACTAGATCAGAAAAATCGAATTCCAAAAAGAATGAAGAAAACAGATCTAATAGCTCGTTTTCACTTCATCTTCGTCAGCCACCGGCAGCTCATCTTCGTTTACAGAAAAAAATCTGATTCAAATTTTTTAAAGAGAAAATTCATTTATAATTTATAGCCCCCCTCAAGAAATTTCATGGGAGCACTCCTAGTTGCTAGTTTCCAAGTTGCCCCCAATGTAGGTGAGCACTTACATTGTTTTATTCATAGATGCTAACTTATGATAGGATCAGAACACTAAAACGTGTTTTCCTCCTCTTAACGTTGACAATGGAAAAATTCGAATTTTATTACGCTATTGGATAACCATAAGCATGTCATGGACATCCCCTTCGACTGTAATTTCACTTATTTCTAAATTCTTTCGGTTCTCATACTTCTTATGGTTATATGAATCTTCAAGTAAGATGCTTGATTCGCTTAAACAGTCGAAAGTTGAAACTACAGTACTTACTGCTATAAACAGTCATACTCTTATAAGAATAAAAATAAATTCAATTAAATTTTAACAAATCCATCTTTATATCTTTTGCTCTAACCTTGAAGAAATTCAAGCTACACAGTCAAAAAAAATGTACGTGATATTACAATTACGTACAAGTTCTTCTCTAATCAAAAAAAGAATTCTTTATATCCTTGATCCCAAACTTGAGAGATTTTTGGTTTGTTATCATAAAAAGATTGAATATTTTAGAACGAAATGAACTAAATTTTATTGATACTGTTCATTCAATTTCTGTCCAGTATAAATTATAATAAATTATTATACTATTAAATAGGCGTACCATGGCTTCACCTATGTGGTCATCAGAGGAAGGAGAGCCAGATTGGCCTGAGGCAAAAATGTCTTTCGGGCCTTACTTAAAAAAAATATTTAATTTGATGAAAATATATGAAGAAAGATTACATAAAGAAAATTATTAAAAATTCCAGTTAAAATTAAGAACATTTTTAAACCCTAAAATTTGAATCAATGGGACCTCTCATGAACTCGGTCCATGAGACAATCTGACCCGTCTGTCCCTCTATCTTGAGGTACTGGTGATCATGCATTGAATTTTCCACTAAAACGGTCCCGTTTATAGCACACTATCACACCATCCTCAAATGGATGCGAAAAAGAAATTATTAGGTATTTAATACTAAAATTTTCACTATCTACTGGGTGTTACCTATCCCTCAGATTCAATCATAGATGTTATGAAAATCGCTTTTGTGTTTTTGTTCAAATTTTTGACTATTAACATATTTCTACACTTTCAAAAACTATGGCTGAGTCAAAAAATAGAGTTAGTTTTTTTTTGGAATAGCTTTCATAGAATATTTTTTGTAAACATTTTTAAAATTTTGACTCTCGTTTTGAATACTTATTAGTTATGAATTTTTCAATCAAGATTTTTTCATTAAATCTTCTCACTTTTTTTTAATATTTTGAATTTTTTCGTTTTTTTTCATTTTTTTTTTAAACTTTTTTATCCCTTTAAATTTTATAAATTTTCAGGTGAAGTGAAAATTTAGGAGTTCTTGGCTTTTTTGGAACACCCGGGTCCGGAACAACTCCATTTTGTCTCTCTTAAGTACATTTTACGATGTGGAAAAAAGGATGTGCAAGAACTAAAATCACCATGGGATGCCAAGATTCTTGAGTACACCTCTGCTTTAAGATTATATCTAAATTAATTTTTTGTGTTATTGATTAAAGTTAAATACTCATAATGAGTTTGAGCAACAAATAAGTATCACCTGTACAAGCAGAGAGTACCTTTTGCCAACAAAAATTATCAAGTGCTTAAAATTAAAAATTTCTCTTTCTTAAAATGATAAAATTTCCCATTCTTCAAAAGTAAAAATCCAAATATTAGAAAATATATATATATATATTTGAAATGATACAATGTCTAAAAATGAAAAAATATCTAATAGAAAATTGTAAGAAAAAAAAATCAAAAAGGTGGAAAACAAAAAAGCAAAAAAAAAATACGAAAAATGACAAGACAGATGGTTACAACATCACAAGCTCAAGAAATCATTTCTTCCCTGACTCAGAGCTGACTCTTGTGTCTAACCCAAATATTGCATTTATTATTCAGCGACCCTAGTGATAGCATGTATATTGTATAGGTAGGTATAGATACTGTATAGGTAGGTATAGATACTGTATAGGTAGGTATAGATACTGTATAGGTAGGTAATTAAAAACTATTATGAAATTATGAAAGACGTTTTTATGCTGCGAGTATCTGGTCTAATTGATATTGGAACGTGACAAGCAGTATAAAATGTTGTAAATTTAATAGCGTAGAATTATTGTTGACAAGCATTCCATAATTATATTAAAATGTTATAATAGCATAGGTTCTACATTACATATTAATACGCTCAGGTTATTGTAATGAAGTACGCGTATATAAAACCAAGCAAGGGCTATTAACAAATTTATGTTAAAGCAGCAATACCTAATAATCTGCGGCCTATGCAAATTGGAAAATTTTATTAATCGCAATAAATTTTAAACAGAAAGAGCGGCACCGCTATTTTAGTTTTAAATGCTTCACAACATTGTTTTATCCTTAAACCTCGATCATCATTTTTTATTATACTCGTTTCTCATAGAGAAGGCGCAAATGTCTTGTTGTCTTCACCTTACCGGGAGTTTAATTACATAATACAAGTTAATAAAGAACCGATAGTTTGAAATAAAAAATTAACTTTTTTAAATGGAAACGAAGGTTGCAACTCTAAGTCTCTAACGCTATTATTATGTATGACATAATAATCATAAAATGTTACGACCATCATCAATAAAATGTACCACGAATGAGATAATTTAAAACAAACTTTAATATCGTCTCGTCAATACTTATACATCTACTATGGAGCTGGCTGAAATGCATTTTGAGAGGAAAAATTTCCTAATCTATTACTTTTCATAATGGGCGGCGAAGTTGTAATTCAAAGAAGTCTGGAAATGTAGAGATGCGAAATTCTTACATAGTTGCAAACCGAGGCGATTGGAAGTATAATTTATTTAGCTTAATTTTTGCTATACAGAAAGAACGACTGCTGGAAAATAAATGATTTACAACTGCGAGGACTATTTTCGCGGTAGCTATCTACTTTTATTCGTTTAACAAATTCCTCGCTTGTAGATAACGTTCATTAAGGCGAAATTCAAGCTAGAGTAACCGAAAACGATTAAAACTAATTTAATGACTTTTCTTGTCAATAGTAATGAAGAACAGATATTATTAAAACAGGGTAAACTGCGAAGATCATTATTCAAGAGAACGTGCTCTAGATTGGTGAAACGGCAAAGCGAAGCGAGGGTATAGATAACAGGAAGTGAAATTGTATTCCGTTTCTCCGAATAACCTCTTTAGCGTTCGCACTGCATCCCCTATATATTTTAGGGTAACGTTAAATATCACGAGAAATACATGCCGATAGATGAAAACGAATTACACATTAACGAGCTAAAGAAACATTTAAACGCGTACTCTGAATGACAGCAAATAAAATACGTCATTAATCACCTACTATTGAATTCGATAGTTAATAAAAGTAGAATTTCGGTTGCTCTATTGATTAGTTTCGAAAATTTGCAACGTGGGTAGTACCGACCTCGAAAATTTTCGCTGCAAAATATGCGAAATTATGCTTGTCGAAACATAGGTTAAGGTGGTGCTTCGGAAAATAAGTAGGTAAATGTGATAAAATTGATTTTAAAATAAAGAAATGAAAAAATTGGAAAAATAAATGCTTAATCGGTTGAAACAAAGTCTCTAAAATAATATATTATAATTTTAAATCATTTAGTTGCGTTACTTTTGAGAAAAATACTGCAAATGAAAATTATATCCTATTTTCATTTGCAGTATTTTTCTCAAAAGTAACGCAACTAAATGATTTAAAATTATAATATATTATTTTAGAGACTTTGTTTCAACCGATTAAGCATTTATTTTTCCAATTTTTTCATTTTTTTTATTAAAAAAACAACTTTTTCGCATTTACCAACTTATTTTCCGAAGCACCGCCTTAATAGGTAGCTTATAATATATTCAAGCGATTTGCGATAAGATCAAGATACAAACTACTTGTTTATTTTTGATACAGATAAATCTTATCGGTCTAATAGCAATCGAAATTGCGCATCTCGATTGAAGATCTTTTATACAAATAATGAATAATGACAGGACTATTAAATTTTGTGACAAACAATAACTATTATTTACATGCAATATCAATTCACAATAAGTTGGCGATATCAGAATTAATAATAATTTTAGATATTTTATAAATTGATTAGCTTTTCATCGTGAGAACTTGTAATAAAGTCGAATCGAATGATTTTAAATCACGTATCTAACTGAAATGAATGATAATTAACTTTTTCCCTACAAATCAAAGGACAAGCGTTGAACAAAATTTTAGCATTGTAATCAAATATTTGATTAATCTTTGCATAAATGTTGTATTCATAGATACTTGATGTTGTCATGATTTCACTAATGTTTTACCTTTCTAAAATAAGGTAGGCAAAGTTTTCAACTTGAAGTAAAAGGGTTTGCCGCAATAGTCATAAGAAGTGAAATTATTAATTAACATTGTAAGAGAGGCAGTAGGTTTGGTATTTTTAATTCATTATGCTATTCATTTTTAAAAAAATCTGATTCTTTATTTGAAGGCTATGATACACTGAGAATAAAAATGAACTCTTATTTTCATTGAAAGATTATTTCATTTATTTTGAATATTTTAATACTACTGCTTAGAAATTTTGAAAAATGTATAAATTACCTACAAATTGTTGCACACATTAAAGATAGTCAAATAACATACTTACTTTTACTGAATTTTACGAGATAAGTATTCGCTATTTACTTAACCAGTAAGCAAAGATAGGCTGGATCTATATTACTATACTTTTCACATAGAAAACCATTCCTTCATAATTATGTAATCTTGATAAAGATAATATTATTTCTCATAACAAAATGATTTCATGTTACCACAAAAAAAAACCGTTGAAAATTGAATAATGAATCGTCATTAAAATTAGTCACACTTCTAAGCTTCTTTTCATCAAATTTGAAATTATTTCAGTAAAACATTTAAATTTAAATTAAAAAAAAAATATTTGAATTTTTTATTTCATTTGCAAAAGAATGTTAGTGTGGAAAAGTTTCAAGTGTTAACTTCGCATGAGATAAACTGAATTAAAATCAATACATAGATATTTTAAAGAAAATTAACGTCAAATAATGGTCAGTCTCATAGCCCATAACGTCATAGAAAATTAAAAGATTACTAGCCGGGGCTGTTTAAACCGAAAAATAAAGGTGTTGGTTCGGGGTTTCGGTTACCGTTTTGAGTTTTTTGGTTTAGATTCAGGTTTGGAAAACCGGATAATGCAACAGAATAATGTTAAAGCGCCCAATTGGTGACCATATTAAGACATTAACATTAATCAAACTTCCGGCTGCCATCATATTGTCAACACATTTTTATCATTCTGAATTTCAGATATTCATTAGTAAGGTGAGTGAGGTTAAAAAGAATGAAAAAATGAGATTGTTATTTCGCTTTTAATCTTTGATTTTGCCAATCTGAAGAAATATGCTAAAATATACTAATAAATTATCTGAGATCATGTTCTTCATATTTCATAATCTAGCCCATCTCTGCGCATAAATAAGTAGGAATTCAGTATATAATCAAGTTGAAGTAATCTGAATAAGTGAACAGATTAATAAAATTCAGTAACATACCTTTATTGTTGATTATTAAAAAAATAAAAAAGTATATTCTCAAAATTTATATCCTTGAATTATTTACCAGTAATTGCAGGTAATTACATAAAATCCAACGAATATAATTATGACGAAACACCTACTTCTTTTTCCTATTTCACGCGAACCCTGTGCAAATTTAAAATGAGAGATTATTATTATTTACAAAACAATATTCTCTGAAAAAGTATTTTGCGAGGTTTGCTATAACTTTTTAAATTACCGGAATTAATTGGATACATATGAAATTTTCAATTTAAATTTAATAAACTGAATACGTGTAATTTAAAGACATGAGTAACAGTTCCGGTAGCAATAATTCGTCTACTGCGAATTATGGAACTACAATATCAATCGAATCTTTGAAAGTGATCGCAGAAAGTGTTGGTATTCCTAATCTTTCGGACGAATGTGGTAAAGAATTGTCTGAAGATATCACTTTCAAGTTGAAACACATTATTCAAGTGAGCAATCATTCTATTTAAACATAAAAACACTTTGCGTAACCTTCTTGAATGCAATATTGTTTGTTCAGGATGCCAGGAAGTTCATGTCACATTCAAGAAGAATCAGACTTATGCCCTGTGATATTGACAGTGCTTTAATTTTAAATAATATCGAGGTATTTATCCGCCAATTTCAGATTTTACTGCAATATTTTTGGAATCTGAATTTGAATTTTTCTGTAGCCCTTGTATGGATTCAGTTCAGCCGAACATATACCATTTCGTTTTGCCTCCGGTGGTGGTCGTGAGTTACATTACACCGAAGACAAAGAAATGGATTTGAACGATATTGTATATAATACTAATGTAAAATTTCCTTTGGAATCATCCTTGAGATGTAAGTATCCAGGATCTCAGGAAGATCTTTAAATACCATTTATACGAATAAAATCTCGTTCATCTTATTTATAAAGCTCATTGGTTGGCTATCGATGGTGTTCAACCGACTATACCAGAAAACCCACCTCCAGTTTCTAAAGATGAACAAAAACTGGAAAGTGTTAATCCAGTTGCCAATTTGAAGAAAAAAGAAAATGAAAAAGAATTGCATGGAAAACCAGCGACTGGGTCAGTAGTAGTATTTCTTGATTAAGAATGAAATAGATTTTTGAATTCTACCTTCACCTAACAATTGTACTTTTTTGTGCGTGCAGAAAAATGCATAAGTTGAGAAATGTGGAGACTGTGCATGTGAAGCAGTTAGCCACTCATGAATTATCGGTGGAACAACAGCTATATTATAAAGAAATAACTGAAGCTTGCGTTGGATCCGACGAATTACGAAGAACGGTTAGCATGCTTATATTTTGTTTCTTAAATTTAATAAAAAACTTGATATTTTATTTAAATTATCTCTTTTAAATGTACAGGAAGCTTTACAAAGTTTAGCCAACGATCCGGGCTTACACGCTATGCTTCCACGAATGTGTACATTTATCGCAGAAGGTGTAAAAGTGAATGTCGTTCAACACAATCTAGCTTTATTAATTTACCTAATGAGAATGGTGAAATCACTCTTCGATAACCAAACTCTGTATCTTGAAAAATACGTAAGTTATTTTATAATATTTTCAACCGTGTTTTTATTAAGTTTATTGCTTAATTTTATCATTTCCAGCTTCATGAATTGATACCATCAGTACTGACGTGTGTTCTAAGTAAACAATTATGCCTGCGGCCAGAACTAGATAATCATTGGGCTCTGCGAGATTTTGCGTCGCGAATTATTTCTCAAATCAGTAAAACTTTTAATACATCTGTAAATAATATACAGTGCCGTATTACTCGTCTTTTCTCCGATGCTTTAAATAATGACTCTTCTTTCTTACCGACTGTGTACGGCGCCATTCAAGGTAATTTTTAAGGTTTAAAATTTTTGTTTGATAAGATCAATCATGAAATCTGTGAATATATCATAATGAAGTTTATTTTTGATTTAGGTTTAGCTGAACTAGGACCACAATTAGTAAAATTATACGTGTTACCCCGAGTGAAAACTTTATCTGCTCGACTTGACAGTGTTCTAGAAAGAATGTCTTCCAGTAATGCCGATAAAATTGCTGCCACGCAAATTAAGAATTTGTTAATTGTGTGTTACTCGATATTCATTTTTATAAGATTTCAAACACATTGATGATTATTTACCTTTTTTTTTTTTTTTTCAGAAAGTTTTAGTTCCCGTTTTGAAAGGAAATCCTCCTGATTTGGAAGAGTACAGGAATGAATATGGTTCTTTAGGTCCTAATTTATATACTGCTGTTGTAAAAGCTCGAGCACCTAAATGAAAATATGTTCTGTTGTTTATAATTTTTTTCGTATTTGTAAAGATTCTGTTACTTGTAAAAACATATTTTTTTCCATATTTTCGTTTTTCTTAATAACTTGTGTTGTACTTGGCACCAATTGCAGCTGACGATGTGAAGTAACTTCTTATTGTTCTGATCGTATTGAATTCGCTATTAAATCAAGACTTCATTAGGTAATTAGATAGGTAGTGAAAATTTTTCTAAAGAAGTTGAGAAGTAATATGTTCAAAATAATTATAAACAAAAATGAAGCCAACAATCTCGAATATTTCTGCAATTTTAATATTTCATTCGCCGATATCATGTGTAGAAATCTATGCTAAAAGTGAAATCAGCACTTGGAGAAATAAATTTTCTGGCATCAAATGAATTTCTGATTCGTAGTTCTCAACAAATCATATTCAGAGGATGAAATCATTAAAACGTTTTATTTTGACTTTTTGTTTTAAAAAAATTTGATGAATTTTGTTGAAAATTAACGTGGATTTCTAACCTCGTCGATCCAATAATTGAACATTTTTTTTGCTTTGAAGGCATCAACGAAATAAATCAAAAAATGGTCAGAATACATGCTAAATAATTATGATTTTTGACCAGCTTGTGTTTTGCTTTGCCTAACACGTAAAATTCAGTTCATGCTGTTTGGACGAACCATATCAACAATTCATTGGAATTGTTTCATCTTGTCTAAGAAACTGTTGTCTTTATGAGGAAGGATATAATTATCAAGGACCAACGCTTTGAAATCGCACACTTCGTTCAATAACGCCACATCTCAAAAAAAGCATGTAAAAATTCAACAAAAAGGTACCTTTTTTCTATAATTTTTTGGAGTAAAATAAGCTAATTTAATGTATCTATCACAGTTTTATTGATTCACATCAATTTTACCCAAAAATGTATGTAAAAAGAAGTACTTTATTGAGATGTGGCCTTCTTATAATTGCAATTTTTCTTTTTTTTTGAGATGTGGCGTTATTGACTAGAGGCTAAACCTTATACAAAAAGGGGAGGACTCTTTTTTCGTGCCTGCTAATAATATACTATGTATTGTGTTGTGGATAATGTTATCGAATTAACAATATCGATAGTTTCGATAATTTCTCAATATTGAACATAGACGTGTTTACGTTTGCGTGATACATAATATTATGGTCAGTGTATTTCTTCTTAATTATTTTTATTAATAATTATAATTATTAAATACCAACATGAAACCAGCACATCAATGCGAAAAATGCCGAAAGGTGTTTACTTTGAAATGCAACTTACGAAGGCACATCAAAAACTTTCATAAAACTGTTCAAATTTCAAAAAATGTTATTCGATGTGGCCAAGGAAACCTGTAAGCATTAAATTTTGATTCATTCATGAATTATATATACCTAATAAAGTTAACTGAAATGTACCAAACATCCCATTTTTACTTTTTAACATTTGCAATGTTTATAATGAAAAGTTCACCAGAAAAGATAACTTGATAAGACATTTGAAAAGAGAACATCCGTCATCGCAAGATGACGATTGTACAGTTTATGTGAGTATATTAGTATAATTTCATTTATCTAAAAATAAGTAATTAAATCAAATGAAATCATAATGATGTGCGTATCATACTTTCAGATTTGTAACCACTGTTCCAGTGATGTGCCTTCGTAAGTTGCATTTCAAAGTAAACACCTTTCGGCATTTTTCGCATTGATGTGCTGGTTTCATGTTGGTATTTAATAATTATAATTATTAATAAAAATAATTAAAAAGAAATACCCTGACCATAATATTATGTATCACGCAAACGTAAACACGTCTATGTTCAATATTGAGAAATTATCGAAACTATCGATATTGTTAATTCGATAACATTATCCACAACACAATACATAGTATATTATTAGCAGGCACGAAAAAAGAGTCCTCCTCTTTTTGTATAAAGTTTAGCCTCTAGTGCGTTATTGAACCAAGTGTGCGAAATGAATTCTTTGACCTTTTAATCCTTTATTTATCCCCTCCATTCATCAAATGTAAACAAGCTACTGTTATCAATGAAAAGTTGCGTTATCATTTGTCAGTTCTGTGTAGACCACTCGCCCTTTGTGGATCCAAATGGAAATGCTTAGTTCAAAGTAATAACCCGTAAACATGTTTCATAGATTGAAAGTTATCGAAAACGCTTGTAAAACTTCTCCCTTCGCATTATTCCCGCTACATCTTCCTCGTTTAATTCGAAAAGCCACTTGCTGGAAATGTGGAACAGAAAACGCCAAAGAATTGTATTGTAAAAAGTGTAACGTATTGCAAGAACCCGATGATAAATCTAATTACTTCGATTTATTGGATATAAAATTATCGTACGATGTGAACAACCAAGATTTAGTCTCCAAGTACCACAAAATGCAGATTTTATTTCACCCTGATAAGCATTCAAATAAAAGCGAAGTATGTATTGAAATGAACAATAATTGTGAAATCGTTGTACTGTTACTTATATTTTTATTTTTGCAGAAAGAAAGACAGATATCAGAAGCGTATTCCAGTTTAATAAATAAAGCTTATGCTACTCTTTCAAATCCCCTACAAAGAGGCCGATATTTACTACAACTCCAAGGCTCTCAGAGTAACGAAGAAAGTACATCTTCCTCAGATCAGGAATTATTTCTCGAAATTCTAGAACTGAATGAAGAAATCGAACTCATTTGTGACACAAAGCAAGCTTTTGAAATAAATGAAAAGTTGAATGAAATAATTCTAAGCTTAACGTCGTGAGTTGATTTTAATTCAATTGCTTAGTTTTCATCGTTTATCTTTTTGTAATGAGGCGTATTGTATATTCTTTTAGAGAAATTTCTCGAGCCTTTGAAGAAAATGATTTAAAAAAAGCGCAATCGTTGTTGAATAAAATGAAATACTATACAACAGCGATGAATAAATTAAAAGCTACCAAACAACAGAAAGGGATACCAGACTAGTTGTGTATTTTCACTTTAAGTGATTAATTTCATCATTTTGTGATATCTAAATTTCTTAGTTGATGCTGACGTTTCAATTTGTTTTTTGTTTGTTGAAATATAATTATGAATTTTGCCCCGTTAGTACTTTTCTCTTTCTTACATATTGGAAACAAATACGTAAAAATTAACTCGCAGATATTTATTGAGAACGTATCTGCATATATTGCTTTCAAATTAGAAACAAATTTCTAGAAAATGAGAAGGTATTTATATATATGTATGACATCATGACGACGTGATGAAAATTTCAGTCCCCAAATTGCAATTTAAAACCCTCAAAACTGAAAGTAAAATAAACTACAAATAAAAACGTTCAAAACATCATGTTTCTAAAATTAAAATTTTTTCAGCAGTCAATGCTTATACTTGGCGCTTTTAAAACTAAAAAATTTTCAGTTTTAAATTTTTTAGAATTTTGAAGAGATTTAGCCTCCAAGTACCACAAAATGCAGATTTTATTTCATCCTGATAAGCATTCAAATAAATCGAAGTAAGTATGTATTGAAATGAACACTATAGTTGTGAAATCTTTGTTGTTACCTTTTTCTTATCTTTTTATTTTTTGCAGAAAGAAAGACAGATATGAAAAGTTTGGGTTACTCTTTCAAACCCTTTACAAACAGGTCGATATTAACTACAACTCTGAGAGTCTCAGGGCATTGGCACAACCGAAACTTTTTTGGTAGGAGGGAGAGCGGGGCTAAACAAGGTAAAACGAATAAATTATTTACGAGTATGATTTTTGAAATTTCAAAGAATTTTTTGTGGGGGGTGAGCCCCCTAGCTCCTCCCTGATTGCGTCCATGTCTCACGGTAACGAAGATCTTCCTCAGATGAAGAATTATTTCTCGAAATTCTGGAACTGAACGAAGAAATCGAACTCACTTGCGATAGAAAGGAAGCCCTTGAAATAAATAGATTTTTTGAAGGTAGTTTATCATGTTTATTTTGTTGAGGTTTTTGAAAATTAAAAAAAAAAACACAGTTTAAAAATTCGACGGTTATGAAATTTTTGAATTTTATCAATGAACCGACACGTGTATACCTTGTGAAACTCGATCACTGTTCATGGTTCAAATAATTATTTATGATTTTGTAGAAGGAAGGTTACTCAATAAACGCACGTGGACAACAACTATATGTTTCTAAGCGCATAAGAACGGCACAACTACAATAGATTAATAGTAGTTGGGGAAAAACCTCTGACGTGAAAACTGCATGATAACTATTATGAATTACAATGCACTACAATTTCATTTTCAGGTGATAGTTCTTCAACAGAAATTTATGAGAATCATCAATCAGCCTTATCTTTCAAAAGTAATGATAATAAAATATAAACTTTCTTTGTTATTTATTCTGTGCTCAGGCTAGTCAAAAAATGGAGAAAACGAATTACAGTCAATTGTATTATTTGTTTTCCTAGTCAATTATGTTCATTTTTATTGCAATATTGACGATTATTTTTTTATTCCTCATCAAGAAATGCATCAGGCCGAAAAATTTTCCAAATGGTATGTACGCATTTATTATTCTGTTATGGTTGAATTTCTAATTTCCTGTAAAATAAAAAAAAAATAAAAATGAAAACTATTCCTAACAATTGAATGCGTGAAAAATTAATTTAAGGTCCAGTTTTGCTTCCTATTATTGGATCTGCGTGGTCTATTCCTGCTAAAGGAATTGAAAATAAAATTCCAAAATGGAGAAAAAAATATGGTAATTTGATTGGACATAAATTTGGTAAAGCTAACTTCGTTGTTATAAGCGGCTATGAGGAAATTATGGAATCACTGAAACACCCTAATTTTCAAGGCAGATATATGTCAACATATTACACTCAGAGATATTTTTTCAAACCACTAGGTAATTTTTCAGGTTATTCTATTATTTTGCATTAAAATGAAAGAAAAATTCAACGACTTCTGATTTTTAAGGATTTTTATTTGCCGATGATGAAACATGGTCGGAAGTTCGACGTTTTACCTTACGATACTTTGGACAAAATTTCAACGTTCTTTTAGAAACTTTATTAAATGAAGAATTACAAGAACACTTTGCCACGATTCGAAGCGGTGAAATCACTGATGTTCGTGAACTTCATATTTATTCAAAAAATATTCATGCTTACATCTACCTTCCTGTTTCATCAAACTGTATAATTTACTCTTTCATAGATCGATGGACCATTTATGATTTCCGCATTAAACATTATATTGAAATTAATAACTGGTGTTTCTGCCAAAGAATATCCTAATGAAGTAAAAGACATAAGAAATAAAACAGAAATTGCATTCAAGACTGGTCGGATCACTGGTATAGAAATTGTATATCCAAGTTTAAAGAGATTTTTTCGCAATGATGTTCTGGAAGCATCATTTCTCGCAATTCAAAATTTTTTCAAGGCAGGTAACTACTTTTTTCTATGAAAATTTCTGAAACAAAAGCAACATTACGTGAGAATACGTATGTAAATCCATTAAAAAGAAAACGTTTTAATTATCGTAGCACGTGCATTTAATTTCACACCATTTCTAAGTAAATAGTTATCAATTTATTTGCATTAAATAATAATGTAATCTATACTACTTAGTACCTATTTACTTATATTTAGATATTTTATTGTATTCATTGATTAAAATTATGGGTATTTGCTTTATTTATGTTGTAGAAGAGACTCGAAGATCACAAAAGGTCATTTAATTCACTCGATATAAAAGATTATACCGATGCATTTTTATTAGAACGTGAAAAAGAAATCAATTTGAATGGCTCCGTTGAACATTATACTGGTTTGTTTACATCATCATTTTTAGTTAGTTTTTTTTTTTTTTTTACGTGAAAGCAATGAAGTAATTGGTATAAGAGGTCTTCACCTGTAATGCAAAACATCCAGTTGATATTATATTTTCTTTTAATCAATATTCTAATGTTGGAATATTTTTAAAAATTTAATTCCAAATAATTTCATAACAAGAACGGCACAATGGAGAGATGAGCTTGTTTTTTTCCTTTATAACTTTACAGAGTTGATGAAAATTGACTAATTCACCAATTAAGCAAGTACAAAAAAAAAAAAAAAAAAAAAACGAAAATTGCTTCCCTTGCCCAACTACATAGGTACCTATGATGGCATCATATTGTTGAGGCTTTACTTCACATATATACCCATTTCAGTGGAAATATATATTTGTAACTATAAACATGTGAATGCAACAAAATATAAATGTTTCAAAATCCATTTAATTAATTTGACTGATTATGCGTCATTCATACTATATTATCATTCAGATGCGGAATATTTGGCCTGTACTCTGGATATGGTGCAAGCTGGAAACGAGTCAACTGGTAAAACAATAGAATTTATTTTATTATATGTCTCCTTGAACCCACGTGTTCGAGATAAATTACACCAAGAAATCGATCAAGTTCTTGGCAAAAATCGATCACCAACTCTCACTGATAGACCCAAGTGAGTGGTTTTTCAAATCTGCAACGCTTAATAAGTATACATTTTAATAATGTTATTTTTATTATCATTATTATGAATCATCATATAGTATGCTGTTAATTAGTCCTTAAATTTCGCGCAATTTCAGTTTACCTTATGTCGAAGCTACCATCTACGAGGCTATGAGAATTAATCCAATAGCGCCGATTACATTGATGCATAGGGTAACAGAAAAAACAAATTTCAGGGGATTTACATTTGAGAAAGTAAAATTTCTTTTTTCTTTCACTATAGTATCCATTTATATTCATAATTCAGCTATAAATTGAACTTACTATGTATTTAATAAAGGACACAATTGTACTCCATGCCCTCATGGAGTGTATGAAAGATCCTGAAATATGGGATAGACCGAATGAATTCATACCAGAAAGATTCCTTAATAGCAATTGCAAGATGAAAAAAATTCCTTATTTTGGATTAGGTAAGCATATTATATTTTTCCTTATAATTAATTTTCAGTAATATGACTTTTGTTCTCTAGGTAGAAGATCATGTATTGGTGAAGTACTAGTAAAAAATTACATGTTTTTATACATCGCAAATTTCTTCCAAAAATACACAATTAAGTTACCATCAGGTTATCATCCATCAACAGAACCGATATTGGGTATCTCAAATGGGCCTAAACCATTCAAGCTTATTATAACTGAAAGATCGTGAACGTATATTGAAGGTATGAAATGTATCCAAATAGTGCAGTGCTAATTTATGTTTCATAATTTTTAGCTTTCGTTCATGCATAGGAATTAAACGATTTTGTGAATAGAAAATAAGTAAAATAACATGAAATGAAAAATCTACTTTTTCACTAACATTTGATTTAAAAATCGAATAATTTGACACGTAAGGTGTCATAATATCCACCTCGCTCACGCAGAGAGGAGGTGTGTAGGGGTGCGACCAAAAGGCACGGAGACCATTTACCCGATTAGGGCCCTGGTTTCCGTGTCACCAACGAAAAAAAAAAAAAAAACACAAAACAAAGATAAATTATCAATATTTATTGTACGCACCGTAACGTTGATGACAACCGTACAAAAAAAAAATAAGTAAAAAATTAAAACACTTCCGAAACTTGGTTATTCTTACAGAGTCAAAACACAGACAAAGCTCAGCCGTCCGTATCGGTTGGTATACCGGCTCACGCCAAGCTTCGGGGCTCGGTGATTGGTCCGATAAGCGATATTGTACGATCGCCTATCGACACAATCACCTTTATTAATTTTGACCAGGAATAGGCATGCCAGAAATGAGGAAATTGAATTTTGTAATGCCTATCCCTGTACTTATTTTTTCAAAAATGATATACCCCCTCAATTCTACGTTACATATTCTCCCCCGCCAGAAAAATAAAAGTTGAGAACCAACTTTTACCCATCCGGTTGGATCCTCGAATTCTTAACATATTATTGAGGAGATATTGGGGAGTTCAGCTTAGCGTGAAGGACGGCGAGCTCTGCTTACAAAAGAAAAACTATTGAAAACCAAAAAAGATGCCAAAAGGAAATGAAATAAAAATGAAATTTTGAATTTGGAGAATTAAATATAAAACAAAAAGAAAAAAAAATGAAATTAAAAATTTGAACAATTACGAACAAAAAAAAAATAAAAAATATCTTCGTTGATTTTGATTTTTTTTTTTTTTTTTTTTGATTTGATTTTATTTACAAGCTTAAAACTACTGTATGCGTTGGTCGAAGATCGGTTTCTTGAGTTCAGACGCCATTCCATTCTGACATAAACTCGATGAAGTTGTAAGTCCGTGTTTTGACTCACTCCGGTACAAATTTGAGCGAACGTATATTCGCAAATTTGACCGAGTTGTCATCTTCCTTCACAAGTCGGTAGTAATTAGGAAAATGTTCCGAGTGTACGCGATATGGACCGTCGTAGACTGGCGATAGTTTAGCGGCAATTCCTTTTGCCCCCTGCGAGAGAGTATGTAACCTCACATAGGCGCGCTCACCAGGTTTGAGCTTACGAATTTTGGTTCGGCTATCATGATAGAGCTTTCGTTTGTTAAATGAAGCCGCTAGATTCCGACGGATTTTTTCGTTTACTTGCTCCATCTCTCGAACCTTTTCTCGCGGATATAAACGGTCGATATCGTCAATGTATTTTCGACGATACATTGCTTCGTACGGAACTTCTCCGGTAACTGACGATTCGGTAATATTGAGCTTCAACTCCACATCTTTGAGTACATGAGCCCATTTTCGATGTTTTCCGGCGCAATAGATACGAAAAGCTGCACCAATCACGGACATAGTCCGTTCCACCGGATTAGACGTGGGTGTGTATGTCGCCGTTTTTCGACATTCAATTCCGCGACTATGTAGTTCGTGAGCCCAATATTCCGATCTGAATTGCGGTCCATTATCGCTTAATATGGCCGCAGGCTTTCCATGATTATGGATCCATTTCTCGACGGCTTTTACCGTCGACGTCGCCGTTGCAAACTTTGTAGGAAAAAGTCGCGTGAACTTTGAAAACAGGTCTTGCATGACGATGACGTAACGGGATGCAGATCTGGAAACTGGTAACGGGCCATAGTAGTCGATAGCGACAAGCTCGTTGATTGACGATGGTAATTTAGAATGTAGGGGCCCAGATGATGAACTGTTCGATTTTTTCATGGTCTGGCACTCGACACATTGGTTCACCATTTTGTAGGCCATGGTTGTTAACCCAGGCCAGTCGAAACGTCGGCGAAGTAATCGAATTAATTTCGCGATTCCGACGTGACCATAGAATAGGTGATAATACGTCACCAATCGTCGTCGTAATTCACTGGGCACATACATTCGGTCTTCTCCATCGTAACCTTGAAAATAATACAGTTTCGATGAAGGGTTGAATCGTAGCCGGGTATTTTTCCTAGCAAGTAGGACTGGAATGAAGGGATCGCGTTTCTGGAATAATTGGAGATTTCTCAAGTCACGAATTAACGTTGTATCCACCTTATAGTCGAAAAGTTCGATTTTAGTTCCGATGTTTTCGAACTTAAAATCGATCGGTGCTGCGCTGTCGGCTTCTCTGCGGTCCGCTGTCCTCAAGAATCGCGATAAAGTATCCGCTACCGTATTCGCTTTTCCGGCGATATGCCGCAACTCGAAATCGAAATTTTCTAGGAATACAAACCAGCGATTTAATCGCGCGGGAAGCAGCTCTCTTCTCTTCAAGAAGACATTTGCAGCGTTATCCGTGTATATTATGATTTTACGGCCGCAGAGCAGGTGAAAATTCTTTGATAGAACATGAATAATCGCCAAGAGCTCGAGTTCAGTAGTCGTGTAGTTTTGCTCGTGCGGATGTACGATTCGTGATGTAAATCCAATTGGCTTTGCTGCGTCTTTTTTGTCGACTTGATAAATCATTCCTGCGATTCCTTTAATCGATGCATCCGTATAGATGTGAAACGGGAGCTCGAAATCTGGGTGGCTTTGTAGGGTGGCGTTAACGAGGGCTGACTTCAATTCTTGGAACGCATCTTCATGTTCCTTTTTCCAGACGAACTTGATTCCCTCCTTCATGAGGTCAAAAAGTGGTCCGCCGATTTGAGTGATACACGGGATATACGATCGATAATAATTAATCGTTCCCATGAACGATTGAAGTCCTTTTCGGTTGACAGGTGCAGGAATATTTCGGATTGATTCCACCTTCTCCGGATTCGGTCGTGTGCCATCTTTGTCGATTATCAAGCCGAGATATTTTATCTCTTGCTTCGCCCACTGACACTTCTTAAACGACAATGTCATTTGGGCGTCTCGAATTTTGGACAACACTGTCCGAATGTGTCCAAGATGCTCCGTCCAATTTGACGAAAAAACGAGTACGTCGTCTACATATGCCGAAACGAACGATTCACAGTTCGCTAGAACGCGTTGCATAGCCGCTATGAAAGCCGGCATGCTGTCTTTCGTCCCGTAAGGGACACGCGTGAATTCAAAATGCTTGCCTTCGAACGAGAATGCCGTTACCTTTCGATCTTTCTCCGCTAACGGGATTTGGAGGAAGCCGTTGTTGAAGTCAATCGAAGTAAAAAACTTCGATCCGGCAAATCGATATTTAAGGTCTTCTATTTTCGGCACCTCGTTCGCGTGCATTACTATGAACTCGTTCAAGGGTCGATAGTCGCCGCAGGTACGGGTCGAACCATCGCTCTTGTTGGCGTAGACGAGTGCGTTTCGATGAGGTGAGGTGGAGGGTACGATTATTTCTTCCTGGAGCCAAGCTTTAATTGTTTTCTCGACATCTGCTTTGCGCGTCATTGGAGGCGCTCGATACTTGCACCAGATATGAGTTGGCTCTTTAACATAATCGAAATGGTGCAAATATACGTTGCATTTTCCCGTTCTTCCGTCGAATAAAATTGAAAAATCGTTGATCAATGATCGTAGCTCGTTGATCTGTTTTGACGTTAGCTCAGGATTTTCAACGACAATGTTGAGTGGATCAATTTGACCAACCGTGCATATGTCGATACCGTTGCAATCCAGATTCGCTGGAAGTAGCACTGCTGAGCCATTTAAGATGATGCGAGTCTTGAAATAATCACCCAGGTCTTCAGCACTCGGGACGTACGATTGAATCAACGAGATCGTGTTGTCATCCAATTTTTGGGCAATCCATGCAGGTGACGAGTCCTCGAAAGGTACGTAATGATACTCCGATTCACCTGGAAACGATAATCGATGCTTGAATGTTTCGAAATCAGTTGCCATTCTCAAATCAATAATCAAATTTCGACCAAATAAAATTCGACGATTTAATCCGGGGAGAACTGCGACAGATGTTCGGATGAGTCGTTTGTCGCCGCTTTCAATACGTGGGAATTGGAAATCGATCACTGCACAAATTTTCGGTGCAATTGCAGCTTTTCCTGCCGCCATTGTGAATCGAAGATTACTTCCACGCATGCTGATTTCAGAGTGTACCGCTTCCGGAGATTTTCGTTTCAATTCCTCATACAATTCGGTGCCGATGAAACTGAAACTAGCGCCACTGTCAATAAGAACGACTTCATTTATTGAGCCGATGGTGATAAGCGCGAGCGGTGATCGATCAGCGACAAGTTTACTGTTCGTTTTAGGGGAGTTGAGTGGATCTTCCTCCAAATCATCTTCGATCACGTTGATCGACGATTCTCCAGCATTCTGGACTACCTCACTCATCAGTGATTCCTCGATTGGAATTTTCGAAACTTGAGATTCTGCATCGACATTTTGTGTCGAAGGAAAACATACGTCAGCACTGAAAACCGGTTTCACTGGTTCGATGTTTTCTCCACCAGTATATTCGTCGATGACATTGACGGCTTTTTCGGCGTTAAACCGTTTTAGAATCGCCTTAGGTGGATCGATGATTTTCGCAGGAGATGAGGACGATGTTTTTTCCTCAACCGGTTTAGTCGGATCTAGACGTTCGATCCAATTTTTTAGTAGCTTACAGATGAGTCGATACGCGTCGATGCTCCAGTGAACGTAATCTGGTTTCCCATTTGGCGCGAGCTGTCGATACATCTGTAAACGCGTGTTATACGTGATTCGATCTCCAACGACATACAGGTACTCTTTATCTCGAACGTATTCGGGTTTGCGCTGTACGAAGTATTTGAAGGCGTTGAAACAGCGGGTGTACGGGAAGTCTTGACATTTGAATAAAATTGTCGAATTTAATTCCCGTAATCGTCGCCAATATGCGACGTCATTTTCCCGATTGAGATGAGGAGCGATTTGGAGAATTAAGATGTTTTCAGCTCCAAGTTCCTTGAGTCGTCGGATGATTTTTGTTAGGATAGGGCGAATTTCGGTGTCATCGTATTTGACCGAAATTACATCATTGGTACCGATGTGTACAATGACGTGTTTACTGTAGAGTTTGTCGATCGCTTTCAATTCATTGTATAGTCCTTTGATCGAATTTCCGGACCTACACAATGAAAAGTCATCAGCTGGCATGCCTTCCGACAAGATTCCCTTTGCAATAGAATCGCCGATTATTTGGCATCCGTGCCATGTGGCTGGTCTAAGCGAGTTCGACGGCGGAGGTGAGCTCTTCAGATTTGGTTGGACAGTCGACGGCTGAGCTCGCGTCATCGACTGATGGGAGTTTAAAGTCGGCTTTTTCTCGACTTTTTCCTTCCGCTTTTCTCGAATAATTCGTGGAAAATCTTTCTTCTTGATGGTAGATTTTTCGAGTGCACAAATCTCACCATCGGATCCGGCTAAGTAGTAATTGTAGTCGGATGTGTTTGGAAGTTCAATTTCTGATTCGTTCGCGGAGTCGGATGCGTCAGATGAGGTCGAAAAATACATTTCGTCGTCATCGATGTTTTCGACGAAATTGACCGATTGATTCCGATTGAACCGGTTATTATTGGATCGCTGGAACGGCTTGAATGATTTTAGTTTGTCGTTACTCTTAAATTTGGACATAAAATTCGTTTTCCAGGATGCTTCGAATTTTGGTGGTGTGAGACGTTGTGAAGAATCGTTCTCATCTCGATCCATGAACTGATCGAGATTTCGTTTGTTGAATTTTGACGCGTTGGGTTTGATATTCAAACTCAGCCGCTTATTTCGGCTTTCTCGTCGCTTAATCATGTCCAATAATGCCTCGTATTCGGATTTTGAGACATTGTCGAGATCGTAGACATCGGCGAGGAAATCTTCTATCATGTTCATGAATTCTTTCGGTAGCCTCTCTGCCAACATAGTGTAGCTAACTTCGGGTGGAACGATGGTGTTGTACTTCATTCGGTCAATCCAGAAGAATGCGAATTCATGAACCGATTGTCCCATATACATCGGGTAGGACACTTTGATTAATTCGAGCCACTCGTTCGATTGAGCGACTTTCGAATAAAACGTTTCCAAGAACGATTCGATGATTTCATGCAATGGTGCGTCACGATCGGCGGAATTTCTCCATGGAGCAGCCTCGCCAATCATCAGTGCAAGAATTGACTGCACCGCTTCGAAAATGGTCTTGCAATAGGGTAAAACACGATGTCCCCATTCAGCGATAAATTGACAGGGAGAACGAATATCGACCGCTGGATTCCAAGGTCGAATCGACTTGTACTCGCCAAACACCTTTTTCACAGCTTTTCGCGTTCTTGCGGAGACGAAACCTTTTGCTGCTCCACATTTTCGCAGTATCGGTGATCTGTGAGCAGACTCATTCAAAAGGTCTAAATCATGTTGTTGAGCCTCATCTAAATCGGAGCGAAAACTGGATTCATTCGATGACGTGTTATTTCGACGAGGGTTCAGGGAAGCAAATCGCTGAGGTATGTACCGGAATCGTCCACTTCTTGCATTTCGGAAACGGATTCGATGTTATAGTTCGATTTACATCAGTTTGCGTCGGTGGTGGGGGTATACTTCGATTCTGCTCGGTGTTTGCAGCAGTAATCGGATCATCTGTCCAAGAAACACGACGATTTCTCCGAATGGTTGGATTCGGAGTGGAGGTTGGAACAGCGGTGGTTAAATCCGGTTGCGTGATGTTTGGACTCGTCGACGCGGGAGTCGTATTGGAATTCGGATTAGTTTCTGCTAGACGACTTTCGATCATTCTATCGACAGCGCTGATGATCGTTTGTGTTTGGGTCCTCTGAGCCTCAAGAATTGCCTGTACGACCTCACTCATTATTTGTTTCAACGCTATTGGAGTTAATGAACCACTCATAGGATCGACTGGTGCTTGCGCGGTGAACGCGCTTCGGTAGGAACGGTACTACTGGAGTCGGTCGTGGTCGATTGTGAATCACGTTCATTTTGGGACGAACTTTGGGTTGGATGATTTTCGGGAATTTGATCGTTTTCCGCAGAATGAACGTCTACTGGAACCTCGATAATGTTTTTGTTAACCTTTTTTCGCGATTTTTTTATCGAGCAGGTTCAGCTGTTGGTGGATTCATGGTGAGGATGGTATCGAGTCCGTATTTAGAAACCAATCTATTGTGAGATTTGGATTGGTCTCCATGCATGATTGTAAGTATCCCGTAATTGTACGAAACATTCCTACAGATAACACTGCGAGCTTTTCGTGTGGCATATCTCGAGTAGTTTGAAGAAGTATCTCATCTGGCACATTTAGAGGATCCAATGGCCTAGTATCGGGCGCTGGGGTTCGAATATCCACATTTGGTTCAGCTGACAGCTCGCTGGAAACTCGCGACGGTGACTGTGATAGTAAGGCATCATTGAGATCACTTAGATCGTTGGACGCATTTCCACTTGGTACAGCCGCATTACCGCTGATAATGACTGATTCGGGTGCAATACTAGTTACATTTGGAGTCGTTTCAGGATCATCGCTGACATATAGGGTGACATTTAAACTCTCGTTCGGACTTTTATCCGATTCGCGAGAAGGCGATTGTGTAGGAGAATCTCAGGCGAATTCTCACGGGAACGCGTTGGAGAATTTATAGGAGAGTTTTCGGGCGATGATTCCGCAGACGTTTCTACTGCAGCTTCGATGGCAGATGCACTCGGCGTACTTTTTGGCGAGGTACTTGGAGAAAGTAGTTTCCCTCGAGCCCTTCCTCTTTCCGCCTTTCCGCCTCCGCAAGCTCATTCGCTTTCCTTCGAGTCATTCGTTCAGACTGACTCATTGGTACAACTGTTTTTGGTGGTGACTTGGGTGGAACTGGTGGAAGTCCTTTTCCACGCATTTCAGCCAAAATACTCGCGAGCGAAAAACCAAACGACGAACTTTAAAGAGCCTAACTTCTTGCGAGATACCCTTCTCGGGGATGGAATCCGAGTTTTGGTCGACTAAATTTTGATTTAATTAGCCAAAAGTTTTTAAAAAAGATTTTATAATTTTATTCTGCGTAAAAAAAAATTGTTCTAAAATGATAAGGAAAGGGGGGAACTGAATCAGCAGCCCATCGCTTACCAACAATGGTTGCATTCAAATCTAACAACGATATACGTTCGATGATGTGCTACTCATAAGAATAGGTAAATAAATTAATGACCCTCGAAATATATATTGAAGCGTAAAATCATGCATATATATCTATAAGAAAACCAGCAAAACATTCGCATATATCGGACCTCTATATCGATTCGTAAATCAATATGCTGCAATCAATCGTCTTATCGTAATGCCAATTCGAGCTCACAATCAATGATTTTTATTGTCGACCTTGATAGAATATTTTACCCAAATCGAAATTTTAATTCACGTAAATAAGATTTTCTTCAGGTCAGTTTTACGATACGAGTGTAATGAGCAGATGTCAGCCTACCACCTCTCATACACCGCATCTAGACTATTTATTAATTCGAGCTTCAAACACTCACTCTCCTTAATGAATAGTTCCTTCTAACTTTTCCAAGAGATACGTTTGAGCGGGTCTCACAGGAAAGATAGGCTGTCTTTTCCTTTAGAGAGACGCTAACCCGAGCTTACTACTGTTAGTAACCGCACACGGCCTAACGATGGGGCTCGGACCCACGATCCCTTGAGAAAAATCGATGAACTAACCTAGATGTTAAAAATTCAGTAAAATATTATTTCGATCCTATCGACAATCTAAAAAAATAAAAATAAATAATAAAAAAAAAATGTCTAAATCGGGTTACCGGCATTTCGCACGGATTCAAATAACCACGTAGGCGCCACTGCTATATAACGGTATAACAGCACCGCGGATCAGAAATTATACTAAAAAAAATAAAAAATAAAATTACAATTTTTGTGATGTTAAATCCGATAGTAAATATTTTTTGAAATCGAAGATTAAAAACCGCATTTAAATCGGTTGAGTATTCGCAAATATATGTGAGATTCAAAATTCAAGATCGCTGAAAATAAATATAAACACATTCGCGATCTTTTTACTTCGTTTACTGGTCACCTAGGTCGCGCGGAGACCTAATTGTTCGATGTTGATCGATAGAGGTATTTATCGGAAAGTTTAGGTATTATCGCCTATTCGCAAACGGTTGTTCTCCCATTAGTCGACCATGCGATGAGCCTATCTGCATGCTGCGCAAACCGATGTCAAGCGCAGCGAGCACATATGCAGTGAAGCTTACCACTACACACGCACCCTCCCAAATACGATTGACAAGAGCACGCGAACAAGCAAAAATCTGCTCTTATACCTATTCATTTGACTGTGTAAATTACCCATCCAATAATAGAAATTATTGGACAAGAACGTACACAGCAAATATATTTCCGATAGTGATTAGTCGAACTTAATAACTGAATATTAAAATTCGACGAAGTCTATCGTACAAAAAGAAAAAGTCACATACATTAAGTGATTTTGAAATCGAAAATCTTTCATTTGTTTATCGGATATTTTAACCAAAATTTTTCATCTTCGAAGACGAATGTCATGATCGAACTCTTGATTAAATTTCATCGAACATCTTTATACCGATAAATCGACATATTCTGTCGAAATTAAACGTATTATTATTGTAATAATTTATATCATGATTCCTACAATTGAAAGCATCGAAGCATGAACGATCCTGACGAAATTTCATCATTCACACTCGAAACTATAACCGGAAATATTCGATCTGATTGTTCACTTATAATTACTCAGTGATATACATATAATTATAATGATGTTAACTGTTTTAATCACTTAATGACACATAGGTTCTACAGGATCGATTCTTCCTCCCGATTCTCCTCGGCTGATTAATTTCCGGCCACTATCTACATTCGCCCGATCGAACTTTCGAACCGAAGAACACCGAAATGCCCGAAATCGAGCCACCGAACACAAATCACCACTCCGCTGTACTTATCGAAGTCCTCCACGAACGTTTTTCGAAATCTGTCCGAACGACTACTCCTGTACTCGGTGATATTTTTTTTTTTTTTTTTTTTGATATCACCGACTAGGTTTTATCTCCCCAAAAACCTATAAAAAACACTGCGATACCACTGGATAGTGGCGGCTTGTTCCGTTTACCTATTTACATTTACAGTTACCTTGTTTTTGTTTTACCGATTGTTTGGATTAATCGATCGGACAGGTTTCTTCTACGTTCGCTTCTTCCTCCCATGTTCCATTAGAACAGCAATTCATGACCGAACACCCGAAACCGAACACTCGAACACCCATCGAAACGAACCCGACGGACGAACATAAAAACAACCGAAAACCACAACGAAAAAGCCGAGAAGGAAAAACCGATCCTTTGCAGAACACATCAGATTTGGCACACGATTGATTTTGCTTTTTCGAGATCGATCACATGCAAACATTTATAGCCAATTAACTTACAATACATACTACGCGTTTTCGAACGTCTCTTATCATCATTAGATTTTGGTTTTGCTGCTGAAACAGTTTTTCTACTCGGCGGAGTCCGAGTATTTTCGAAATTGAGCTCGTGCCATTTCTCACACGGCTTTTTGATTTTATTCACACTCCGATTTTTTCAATTTTTGATTTTTTTAAATTTAATTTTGGGCCAAGAGAAATTTCACGTTACGTTACATTTGCGTGGTGGCCTTTTTTCGAGTTCAAATGAACTCCCACGCACTAGATAGGGACTGAATGCCCTCCGTGGCCTTTTAGCTATCCGAATGGACCTGCCAAATGGTCCAATTCGGGCCCCACGTTGGGCGCCAAAAAGAAATATTATGACACGTAAGGTGTCATAATATCCACCTCGCTCACGCAGAGAGGAGGTGTGTAGGGGTGCGACCAAAAGGCACGGAGACCATTTACCCGATTAGGGCCCTGGTTTCCGTGTCACCAACGAAAAAAAAAAAAAAAACACAAAACAAAGATAAATTATCAATATTTATTGTACGCACCGTAACGTTGATGACAACCGTACAAAAAAAAAATAAGTAAAAAATTAAAACACTTCCGAAACTTGGTTATTCTTACAGAGTCAAAACACAGACAAAGCTCAGCCGTCCGTATCGGTTGGTATACCGGCTCACGCCAAGCTTCGGGGCTCGGTGATTGGTCCGATAAGCGATATTGTACGATCGCCTATCGACACAATCACCTTTATTAATTTTGACCAGGAATAGGCATGCCAGAAATGAGGAAATTGAATTTTGTAATGCCTATCCCTGTACTTATTTTTTCAAAAATGATATACCCCCTCAATTCTACGTTACATATTTTACTTTCTCACATTGTCTGTTGAAAACGATATCGGGTTACCACTGATAAGCTTAAACCATTTAAGCTCGTTATAACTGAATGAGCGTAACACTAAAAAAATAATAAACTAAAAACGTGAGAATTATGTTACAGGTGCGACGTGCGATACTATTTTTCATGGTTCTTGATGCCCTTGATGTGATTGTGTGAATGAAAAATGAATGAAATATTCCAGAAAATCGACTTTTTCATTTCCTTAGCTTATAATAACAAATCGAATGACTTTATTTCTTGACCTTTCTGCGGGTGATTTTAATTTATAATGAACTAGCCACACCTACCCGATCTTCGGGCAAGACAACACTGACAACTCCAGAATAAATACCTACTGAATCACAAAGAATCAAACATAATTTACTGATCACAAAATAAAAAAAAAACATCTTTTAATTAATTTAACACTATTTTCTCGCAATTTTACTCTGTTTCTTAAGGGGAAAAAAATTATGTCATAATTTCTGAGACTCCCTCTCTCCCTACAGTTCAACTTGACCCCTCCCTCTTAAACACCTTACATAATTATAATGCATGTCCCCTAAGTAATCATATCAGCTCATATTTATCGAGTTTGTGCTTTTGAAGGCTTCTCAGGTCTTCCTCCAATTTTGACCATCCGCCATTTTGAATCCATTCTGACCCAAGTTCAAGGGTTCATATTCTGGACTATACCTTGCTTCACACATGAAGTTTGAGCATTTTAGGTCGATTTAGCGAGAAGATACGGAAGATTCAAGAAATTTCATGACTCCAATATTCTCAAAAAACGGTTTTTCGTTCTTGAGATTTTAGTGTCCTCTACTCTCTCTCACATATGAGACTATATGAATAAAAAATACTGTATTATGCATCCGAGCCTCCTTCAGCTGATTCCAAAGTTTGAGTGATTTCTCATTTTGAGGTCGGTCAAAAAAAAGTATTTTTTGTATTCACAAAAAAATCTTTCATCAAATTTTGAGCGATTTTCATTCAAAAAACCTTATATGTACATACTACATACATATAAGTACAAATGAACTTACTTCGTATAATAACGAATGACCTGAAACGCTAAGATGAAGAATCCCTTCCTCTGACCTTTCCTTCGCTAAAAAAGAAGACTTTACTAGCTCTCGTTTTCAAATTAAAATTCATTTGAAAAAAAAGTTAAAGTGATTAAAATTTTATATTCATCGCAATTTAATAACGTTGAAAAAATATTTATTTCACACGTAGGTTTCAACAACACTACACAAAAAAATCAATCTGTACGAAAACTTTCGCCATATTTCGTCCAGCCAATCGCGCGTGATGCTATAGTCAAAGATGATGCTGTGAAACACTTCGCTTCATAAAATAGATAAAGAAACTGTGCCGGCCTACGATAATGTGGGGCCTAGGCGTACTGACATTTCAAGCTTTCACAATTTATATAACATAATCTCCTCACTTGTACCTCATTTTCTCATTAAGGGTACGCTCTTTCTTTACATTTTAACAAGAAGAGTTTAAACGACAATCGGTTATTTCTCCCTGAAAACCCCATATAATTTATTCTGACTGCTTTAATTTTATTTATTAATTTTTTGAGAAGATCCGACTTTTGAGATAATTTCGAATATTTCCTTTTCTTTTGATTTAAAAAGAGTTGAGTGGGCGAAAATTCGCGAGATACGGGAAAATTTTAAGCTTCAATCACTCGTTTTAGAAATGATTTATCGACAATTTGTTGAAATACGGGTCTTATTCTAATTCTAAAGAAGGTATTTAAAAAAAGAAATTGAAAAAAGTTGAGTTTCCATAAAAAAAAATTGATCAATCAACATTGCACGAGTTCGTTCAAATTGTCTCATCAAGATGTAAACGTGCAGTATCCCCTCAACATATTCTGATATGTTGTAGAGAATTTTCAATTTTTTCAATTTTTTTTAAAATAAAAATTCTTGCAGTTGTTTTTAAATTTAAAATCTTCAAATTTTTAGTACACATTTTTTTTCAAAGTCATACTTTCAGAACTTAAAAACATTTGTTGACTGTTGTTCTTATTTTTCCTAAAAATTGTTGATTCCTTTCAATCTCTTGGAAAATTTTTGTTTTTCGAAATTAAGCACCTATTCAAAAAATCAATCGAGTTATTTCATGGCAAAATGCTGACCACAATATTATTATACATTTTTTATTTGACGATTTTTTTTTTCCTTAGGAGGTTCGCTTAAGGAAGCTGAATATTGTGGAAGTTATTTAAAAAAAAAAATCACATTCATTTTTAAATAAAATAGAAGTTAGTTATCGTTTAGTATATCGTACGTGAAAAGAAATTACATAAAAGAATGTTATCGTGACTAAAAAGAGATTATATATATTACGTTGCTTTTTATTTGTCTGATATTTTTTGAAAATTTGAAATTGTTCTCAGCTACGTATATAATGACTTTACTTTGTAATGTTTGGAAGTTCTATCTATATTAATGAATCAGCACACCAACTTGCGAAATTTAACCTCTACTTATGGTTCAAGTATGGACATATATAGGTATTTACGATTTCTTTCTCAAGCGGTGGTACTTCTATCAAAATTCATATCATGTGTCGGTCTTATCTTTAGAAGTAGGAGAATTGTTAATATCATATAAAGAGTACCTAGACTTATGTAGTGTTATTTATACTAATGACACAGAATAATTGAATTGCTTCAACACCTTATTAACTGGATTATGCAGTTTACTTTTTAATTTGTTTCTTTAATCCACTAAAATGTTAATATTTATTGCTGTATTGGTGATTCTATTTCTATCTCTAATTAAGAAATGCATCAGACCGAAAAATTATCCAAACGGTAGGTATCCGATTTTCATTCTATAATGATTATTATTTTTTAATTATTTCAAAATTTCTTTGAAAAAAAAATCCTAATATCCATGTGAAAAATTATTTCTAGGCCCAATTATCCTGCCTATCATCGGATCAGCATGGTCTATTCCTCCGAAAGGAATTGAGTATAAAATTCCAAAATGGAGAAAAAAATATGGTAATTTAATCGGGCACAAACTTGGTGCAGCTGATTTGGTGATTATTAGTGGCTCTGAAGAAATCATAGAAGCTTTCAAACATCCTAATTTTCAAGGCAGATATACAACAGCATTTTTCACTCAAAGATATTTTTTCAAACCTCTGGGTAATTATTCAGGTTATTCTGTTGTGTTATATTGAAGTGGAAATATAGCAAGTGAAATGGTTTCTGATTATCAAGGATTTTTCTTCGCCGAAAATGAAACATGGTCGGAAGTAAGGCGTTTTAGCTTACGATATTTTGGGAAAATTTTCAACGCTTGTTTAGAAACTGTATTAAATGAAGAACTTCGAGAACATTTTGCAAGGATACGAAGTGGTGAAATCACTGATGTTCGTGAATTTCCTTTATCTTTTAAATGAAATACATAAGATAATCCATATTTTCACGCAATCCATCAGCATAATTATAATGATTAATTTATTTATAGATCGATGGACCATTTATGATTTCGGCATTGAACGTAATATTAAAATTATTATCTGGAGTTTCTGCCAAAGAATATCCTCATGAAGTAGAAGACATAAGAAACAAAACAGAAACTGCATTCAAAGTTGGACGAGTCAGTGGTATGGAAGTGGTGTATCCAAGCTTAAAAAGATTTTTTCACAATGATGTCTTGGAAGCATCATTTCTCGCAATTCAAAAATTTTTCAAGGTAGGTATAATAGGTAACAAATTTATTTTCTTTAAGGTAACTTTTGATGAAAACATATAAGTTTTTAGAAGAACGTAATTTCATTCAAATTAAAAAATAGTAGCATGTACATAGTATAGTACTGTATGTTCATTTGTATGCGAAGTAGATGAAAAGCGAGGTTATCAGTATCTAATTGCATTTAATTATAGATATGATATACAAATATATCGAAGGTCTCTTGCACATTTATCATAAATGCAAAAAAGTAAATTTTAATGAGGAGTGTTTTTAAACCTTCGTAAAATTCGAACTAATTTTTCATAAAACTGGTGGTGTTATTGAAAAAATGGAAAGGGAGAAAATCTGCAAACTGTTGGGAACACATTCGTAAAAAAAAGAAATCAGATAAATAGTTCGTAAGCATCGTAAGTTATAGTCATTTATGTTTAGAAACTAGTAAGTCTCCACTTATCGCGTTTGGCATGAAACAAATTGCTTTTTATATCCACTCACTTTGGTACCTATCGACTAATATTAAACTGCCGATCCAAAATCCACCCTTTTGTTTGTAAAACAGGTGTTGAATCGTTCACGCATGCGTATATCGCTCACATTGGTTAATTTATCTGCAATAATGTTGGTCTATAGCTTTGACTATATATAGTATAAGGACCGCTCGAACTGTAGAAACGTAGTCAGCCAATATAACCCAACTAAAGGTAGGTCGCATTTCTAAAAACGCCTCTGCGCATGCACGAATTGATGAATTGTGTCATTCGAAACGTCGTGTTTCCCTGTATGCGACGAAGGCAAGGTAAAGCGGGATGGAAGCGGAAGGTGTTTTAGGTAAAAAACATCAGTTCATGCATACGCTGATGCGCAGACTCATTTTTGAAATTGTGACCTTCATTTATATTGGCTGAGTTTCATAACATTGCGCTAACGGGAGTTCGAGCGATCCATATGCTATATATTCAAAGGTCTATAGTCTGTCCACGTCTTTAACCAT
Organism: Phenacoccus solenopsis; assembly: GCA_009761765.1. Classification (NCBI taxonomy): domain Eukaryota; kingdom Metazoa; phylum Arthropoda; class Insecta; order Hemiptera; family Pseudococcidae; genus Phenacoccus; species Phenacoccus solenopsis. The sequence goes on along the minus strand of CM019754.1, from coordinate 27,212,620 downwards.
GGCCTAAGATCCATGTTGAGAAGCGTACCACCTGAAACGTAAAATTTCTCTTTGCTAGCCAGTAGTTATTACTTTTATTGAAAATTCCTACTTAATGTAAAGGTGTTTCATCACCACTAATAATATCATTGCATTCTCTCAAATTATTGAACTAGCAATAATGTATTTTTAAAATATGTTAGATCTTTGATTTAAAAAAGAAATGAAGTCCCAGAGTAATTTCTTTATTACTTACCATTACATAATTACTATTTATCCAAAATATCCAAAATTTCCTTTCTTATCAAAACTTCCCACAGTGAAACATGCGTTCAATATGGTACGAGTAGCGGATTCAAGAGAAAAGGACTAGTTGGCAAATGAACTACATAAGTGCCCAGGAAACTAAACGACCTTTCTTTCTTTTTCTTTTTTTGCCTGTCATATAAACACCTAGTGAGTAATTACATTAAAATTAATCATTTTTAAAATCGAATCTGGCCTTTTCTTCTTCCGCAAATATATAGGTTCAATCATTCAGGAGACGTTCCAGTCTGGGACCTGCCACTTCGGCCGGAGCCCAGTCGGCAATAGCTCATTTGCTGACCGTTAAATCCACCACTGTGTGGTGCGCATACCATTGTTTATTTATTGAATGCACTCTTATTCGTGAGGGTCGAATCAGTGGAGGTATGAAGGAATTAAAACAATTGATAACGAGTCTCCTTTATTTTGACATCACAGGATCAACGATTTGAATTTTTCACACAATCTGCCATGTTTACCTATACTGGACGACTACTTGATTTGAGCACCCCAAGCGCAAAAATCTTTCCCTCATAGAAATATGATATTAACAAGAATAAATGGCATAAATAAAGTGTATTTAATGTTTAAAAGCATCCATCAATGAAATGCAAAATTTTACTTCATACTTTCCTGGTCAAAAATACACATTATGTATTGAATTTATTCACCTTTTAGCTAATTTTTTCGCTTGGCTGCTCGAATCAAGTAGTCACCCAGTATTTTGACATACATTGATTACAATTATAAGTACCCTTTTAATTATGTTGTAGGAGAGACTTGAAGAGCACAAAAGCACCTTTAATTCACTCGATATAAAAGACTACACGGATGCATTTTTATTAGAACGTGAAAAAGAAATAAATTCAAAAGGGTCGGTTGAACATTATACTGGTAGGTTCACCAAGACATTTTAAAACTTTTTTTTTTTTTAATTGAAGTTTTGCACTCTGAAAAGTGAACCAAAAATCAGAGTAAGATCGATTGCTCACTATGAGAGCTCTGATCCAGTTTCAATGCTGATTGGGTATTTTGAATATTCCGTATGATAGGAATAGATTATTATTTCAGCCACTAATCAGACGTGTGTCTTTCCGATTATTGCGCATCTGAAAAATCGAAATTAATTTTTTCAAACAGTAAAAATAAATTAAAATCAACATAGACTGCAAGAATTGCTTTAGAAATCTGACATAATAAAATTTTACAAAATTTTTTTCAGCCATTTGGCATAATCTGGCATACTTTTTATCGCTATCTGGATTGATTTAAAATTTAGAGATGGCAACACTGCTCGTAGTATGGTAGTAGCTGCCGTGTATGCTACGCTCATGTTAAGTACTAAGAAAAAAGAAAAACTCATGGGGTGGTTCTGACCCCAAACCTCCCCACCCCCTTCAATACACCACTGCCAACAATCTCTGCACGACATGGATCAGAGTAGAGGAACGATTTAAAACTACAATCCTTATTCAGCAACTTTTTTCTTACGTGGCTTCACAATAAACACAAAAAATGTTCGCCCATCCTTCCAGTATATCTGAAAAAACTAAATATCACTTCACTTACTAGCTAATGTAAGTATGGTAGGTGCATTTGACGCCTTAACATACCTATAAGTTGAAATGTAAGCATATTCTAGCCTATGGAAATGCGACTGTAACAAATGAATGTTTCGAAATCGATTTGATTAAATTCACAATCAACAATTTCTACATATTTATCGCATTTTATTATTATACAGATGCCGAATACCTATCCTGTACTCTTGATATGGTGCAAGCTGGAAGCGAGTCTACTGGTAAAACGATAGAATTTATTTTATTATATGTTTCGTTGAATCCTCGAACTCAGGATAAAATACACCAAGAGATAGACCGAGTTGTTGGTAGAAATCGAATTGCGACTCTCAATGATAGGCCCGAGTAAGCGATTTTTCAAATCAGCAACGCATGAACATATTTTACTAATATAGTTCCGTCATATTATTATGTTTTTTCGATGAAAATTATCTTACTTTTAGCTTACCTTATGTCGAAGCTACAATTTACGAGGCAATGAGAATTAATCCAATAGCGCCAATCGGAGTATTACACAGAGTAACAGAGAAGACAAATTTCAGAGGATTTACATTTGAAAAAGTAAAACTTGTTTTTTTCAGTATCCATTTCATGATACCGTTTAATATTGATAATATCATATGAACTAACTGTTTATTAAAGGACACAATTTTACTCTACGCTCTCAAGGATTATATGAACGATCCTGAAATGTGGGACAGACCGAATGAGTTCATACCAGAAAGATTCCTTGATAGGGATCGTAAAACAAAAAAAATCCCTAATTTTGGGTTAGGTAGGAATTATGGACATCAATGATAATATTTATATATTTTTTTGTATTTTTAATTTTCAACTACCATTTTTTTTCTCTAGGCAAACGATCGTGTATTGGTGAAGTGCTAGTAAAAAATTTCATCTTCTTATATGTTGCACATTTCTTCCAAAAATACTCAATCAAGTTACCTTCAGGATATAAACCATCAACTGAACCAATATTGGGTATCACCAACGGGCCTAAACCGTTCAAACTCATTATAACTGAAAGAACGTGATACTAATTAAAGCATAAGAATTATGTACCCACTTGTTTACATTGTAGTGCAATGTTTAATTCTTTGGTTCTTACTTAGGTGCCAGTATTAATGCGATTAAGCGAATGAAAGATACCTAAATGAAATAAATGAGTATCGAAAATCGACTTTTTCAATGATTTTATTTCTTCACTTTTCTGTAGGACATTGTAATTTATAATAGTATATTTCACAACTAGGGAGTCGAGAATCAATTTTTCTCCCTAGTAATGAACGAAATTTTTCCTAAATGCGAGAGGAGAACGCTCGTTTGAGTTCCCGAGCGATTAACAAGTGGGAGGTAAAGTAGCATTTTCCTCCCGCAAGTAGGAAAAAAACTATTGTAATCTTTTTCTCGTTTTTGTTAGGATCACGTATAAAAAAAATATGTTTGCGTAAAATGTTTATTGCGTAAATGAAATTAACTCTACGTAATCTATTCTTAAATGTAAACTTAACGCGTTGGCTTCTACCCGCTTATATTAAGCAAGAATGTGAAAAAAATCACAGAACAAAAACTAAAGATGTATTAGAGGAATTAAAGGTGATAATGAAAAAAGTCGTAATTGTTGTAGGTAATCTCTCTATATATTAAAATCAAAATGAAATCGGTTTTGAGATGCGCGCGCATCCTTGTTTTGAATAGCAGGTATAAAAGGCATATAAAGGATAGCACATATACAAAGGAAAAAAGGTTGTAAATTTTAATAAAAGCCTTGTACATGCACAAGGGTAAGTCATAAAATTGTTTTGAGTAGCAGGTATAAAAAGTATAAAGGATAGCAGCCATACAAAAGGAAACAAATGTGATAAATTTCAATTAAAGCTTTATACATAGGCAAGAGTAAGAATAAAGTTGTAAAATTGTTTAAAATGATAGGTATACAAAGGTCTAAAAAGGAAGAACTCTTGGTGGGGTTAATAAATGAGAATAAATTTAATTTTTATTGCGAGCCCCGAAGGGGCGAGGAGGCACTAGTAGTTCCTTAAAATACATTCCCACTTTATGAAAAGAGAATGCCTCAAAAGAAACTCTCATACATTGATTGGAATTTCTTTCATTTTGACAAATATTAAAAGTGACAAGTAGCTTTATAAGAAACGTCAGAAGTAAACTGCGTCGCTAATGTAATGTTAATACTTAATTACGATAAGATGAAATTCCTGCGGTGAAGAGGGCATAACTGTTTGAGTAAAACAGATTTTTTTGGGGAACCGAGGTTCAATGGACGAAAAAAATTATTCAATGATGAAAACTGTTTTTAAATTAATTCATCTGGTTGTAGACCCACAGTTTTAATAAATTGGTTGAATGGCCACAAATACACTGACGTGAGTAGCTTTTTCTCGAAAATTATGATATTGGCGAAGGTGGCGACATAGTTTGATATATGGAAAAAGTTGGCGTAATTAAGTATAGGATCGCATACAACACCAAAATAAACATTACCTGCCAAATTATCATATATTAAATTTTGATATTCCATTTTCGAGCTGACAGCAAATGATGCAAGAAAATTTTTAACTACGAACAATAAAACAATTCTTACACCATATGATTCCTCATAAATTCTTCCATAAGCTATTTTCAAATCATCAATTTCACATGGTGTCGCAAAATGCCTCCAAAAGTTAGCTGGTATATTTGGGCACAGTACCTTCTAGATTACCGAAAGAAAGAGTTCGAAAACGAGTCCAAAAGCAGAAGATCTTCCTTCATATATCGAGAAATTATTGATTATTAACAGCTGTTTCCTATTCATTCTATTTCATATCACCTTTCAACATAGGTATATCGTGCCACTTTCTTCTTTTTCCTCATTATGACTGTATTTTCGTACATAGCTGATATAAATAAAGAAACTCAAGTTACATCCACATATGTAAGTCGCCTACTCCATAATTTGAAGGCTTTGAGCTTGACATAATTATGTTGAATTGGAAAAAATTAAATTATAAAAATGATAAATATTTATATCTCGTGAACTACGAATGCTAGGAAAATGAGCTGTGCAAATAACTTCAAAAATTGTATTGTTCAGTACTCTTTTGAAAAATATCTTCGTATTCGCACCTACATGCATGTTCCGAAAATCATGATGGATAAAAGCTTCCTTGATAGCTTGGTACTGAAAAAAAAATGTATATTTTCTTTTTGATTTTAAATAAAAATAAAATTTGAAATTTTTTACACCTTAAACTAAGTATAGTAGAATTGCACCATTCATGTCAACATGTGAAGAATAAAATGTAGCTTTAATATTAATAAAAAATAATAGTAGGTAGTGGGAGATTGAACGTTAGGAATATTGTAGAAGATGAAAATTAGTGTTTCGAAAAATTATCATTGTAATAAAATGTAACGATAATATTGTTAAAACTGATTAAATTACCTATATGATAAAATTATTATCGTACCTAAGTTATTAATAACGTAATACAAGGTTCATGTAGAACAACTACAAACTACGAAAAAACACATTTTTTATTACCATGTTCATTGAACCTATCACTTTACATTTCTTCCCTTCTGCCCTACATTGTACACTCTATATTTTAGTCCTAATAATATATTTTCATTTAACGAGGAACATGAAATAAATATTTTTGAATTCGTTCCATATCAACGTAAAAAAAATACTCGTAAGTACATATATAGGGCGTAAAAGAAAATTTCTTCGATTTTACAAGTAAATAATTATTAGGTTATCAGTTCTTCTTTAGTTGTAGGATGATAACAGAAATGTCAACTTTCACATTACTCTCTTAATTTTGCTGTATGAGAAACTTTTCAATGAATATCATCCAACTCGTGTATTAGTTGCTTAAAATTTTTTAATAAATTTAAATAGGTTAGGTATATGTCTTGTTTGAAAATAATCTGTAAGTTATTTCAACAAAAAATGTCAAATTCATTTTAAAATAAAATTTAAATTGATATTCGTTTAGTGTATATTGCAAAAAGAAATAAAAAGAATGTTACCAACACTAAAAAGAGATTATATTATGATTGCTTTCGTCTAATATTTTTTGAAAATTTTCCTATACTAATTTCACCAACTCGCGAAATTTAACCTCGATTCATGGTTCAAGAATAGGCATATTATGTAAGTTTTTAAGATTTCGTTTTCAAGCGGTGCTACTTCTATCGGAATTCATATCATGTATCAGTCTTATCTTCATAAGAGTAGGCGTATTATTAATATTATGAAAAGGGCAGACGTAATATTCTTTGTTTTACCTATTGTTACGGAATTATGAATTGCTAGAAGACCTCATTAACTGGGCTAGGTAGTTTACTTTATTGTTTGTTTTTTTTAATGCATTGAAATGTTCATTTTAATTGCTATATTGGTGATTATATTTTTATCTTTGATCAAGAAATGCATCAGACCAAAAAACTATCCAAATGGTAGGTATCGATTTTCATTCTATTACGATTATCATTTTTTAATTATTTTTAACTTTCTGTTAAAAAAAAAAAAATATGAGTGTAAAAAATTATTTCTAGGTCCAATTTTCCTGCCTATCATTGGATCAGCATGGTCTGTTCCTCCGAAAGGAATTGAGTATAAAATTCCAAAATGGAAAAGAAAATATGGTAATTTGATTGGGCACAAACTTGGTTCAGCTGATATGGTGATTATTAGTGGCTCTAAAGAAATCATAGAAGCTTTGAAACATCCTAATTTTCAAGGCAGATATACATCAGCATTTTTCACTCAAAGATCATTTTTCAAACCTCTGGGTAATTATTCAGGTTACTATGTTGGATTGTATTGAAGTGGAAATATATTAAGTGAAATGATTTCTGATTATCAAGGATTTTTCTTCGCCGATAATGAAACATGGTCGGAAGTGAGACGTTTCAGCTTACGATATTTTGGGCAAGTTTTTAATACTTGTTTAGAAACTTTATTAAATGAAGAGCTCCGAGAACATTTTGCAAGGATACGAAGCGGTGAAATCGCTGATGTTCGTGAACTTCGTTTATCTTGAAAATAAAATACATAAGATATATTTTTATGCAATCTATCAACATAATTAGGTATAATGATTAATTTACCCATTTATAGATCGATGGACCATTTATGACTTTAGCATTGAACGTAATATTAAAATTATTAACTGGAGTTTCTGCCAAAGAATATCCTCATGCAGTAGAAGACATGAGAAACAAAACAGAAATAGCATTCAAGGCTGGCAGGGTCACTGGTATAGAAGTGGTATATCCAAGTTTAAGAAGATTTTTTCACAATGATATTGTGGAAGCATCATTTCTCGCAATTCAAACATTCTTCAAGGTAGGTATAGTAGGTAGAAATTGCTTTATTTTCTTTTTGAAAAAAACATATCTTTATAGGAGAACATAATTTCATTCAAAATCAAAAATTATAGCATGTAGTGTAGTACCGCACGCTCATTTAATTTCGCATCATTCCATTATTTTTATGTCAAGTAGATTAAAAGCCAGGTTATCAGCTAATTTTCATTTAATTATAGGTATGATATATCTATATATGTACATGCTTAACAAAGTTAACCATTTATGCTGGCCATCAAAACATAATCCAAGTTTCTCTCATTGGTTCGCAAAATCCAACAGTATTAATTGATACATTTGACTATTCTTATAATATGGACCTGGCTCAAAGTGGATAAAGTGTATAAAAGGCTATAAATCATTTGCTGACCATCAAGAATTCTCAAATACGTGTTTCTTTGTGACTTCATTTTAAATGTGATAAGGAATATTAAAACTGAAGATGGCCAAAGTGGATTGAATTCTATAATGTATTATTTACGTTAACAGTGATAATTACAGGAATTTGATCCTGCAATGTTTCTTTAGATTCTTGAAATGATGTCACAAAGAAACACGTAATTTTGAGCACTTTTAGTGGTGAGCAAGTGATGTAACCTACTTTTATACACTATCCACTTTAGACCTGGCTAAAGAGCAAGCAAAAATATAAAGAGCAGGTTATAATACATCACTTCGCTGCCCACCGAAAGAAGAGTTCCTGTATGACATCGCAAAGTGAAAAGCTCATGCAAGGTTTATTGATTTATAACAGGTTACACCATTTGAACGGATTTTCGGGGTGGCCAACGAAATTAGCCAATGAGATAAATTAATGATAACATCATCCTACCCAATCACTCCTCCCAAATCAGGTAGGCTGTAACAGCTATCGTTTTCAAGGAAGCGTCAATACAAGTGGTGAATAAAATTTCATAATTAAGAGTTAATAAGAAGCGATGTATAAATCCGTCCAGAATAGAGCTGTCTTTTATAGCTTGGGTAAAATACACAATTTAGCTCATGCTATTCTAGACGGACTGGGTATAACCTGCTTTTTATATCTATCCACTTTGGTACCTATAGTTACTAATGTAAAACCAGCAATCCAAAACCTCTTGAAAGATTTCAGAGACTTGGAGTAAATGTACCGGTATGGTAGTGATGCGCATGCGCGAGCATCTTAAATTACTTCCCTCATCCATGTGTTTTGTGAAACACAAGTATTGAATCGTTCACGCATGCGCATATCTCTCATACTGGTTAATTTAGCAGCAATAATGTTGAACTATTTGATTTGCACAGTAGTATCAATGGAGATAGCTTCGTCCATATCTTCGAACACGTAGCTTTAGCTATATGATCGAAAGTCAATACAGAAAAATTTAAATTAAAAATTAAGAAAATAATATTATTAATGAATCAGAAAACTTATTTGGAATTGAACGTAAAATTGAACAAAAAATATATATATATCATTCAGGTCCAATGTGATTTGGAGTTGAATCCACGAATAAATAAAAAAATCAATATAAAAAAACTAATATAAAATAAGAAATTAAATTAAATAAATTAAAATTAATAAAAAAATATAAAGCAAAAATCATTATATAAATTATATCTAAATATTCAATTAAAAATAAAATTATTATAACTCAGCTGTTTTTACATAAAAAAAAAATTAAGTAAATAAATAAATATTAACTTCAACACACACGTCCCATTTGGAATGTACTAAGCTCATATGTGAGGGTAAGATAGGTGGAGAGATGAAGGAAATTAAAACAATGATAATGAGTCTCCTTTACTTTGATGTCATAGCATCTACAGTTTGAATGTTTACTTATATTTTGACATGCATTGATTACAATTATAAGTATTCTCTTAATTATGTTGTAGGAGAGACTTGAAGAACACAAAAGCACATTTAATTCACTCGATATAAAAGACTACACGGATGCATTTTTATTAGAACGTGAAAAAGAAATAAATTCAAAAGGGTCGGTTGAACATTATACTGGTAGGTTCACCAAGACATTTTTAAACTTTTTTTTTTTAACCTGAAAATTGAAGTTATATTGAATACCAAGTTATTGTATCCTGAAAGCTACCGATCAGACATGTGTCTTTCCGATTGTTGCGTATCTGGCGATCGTTTCTGTACTATAATTACATTGCTCTTATGGGAGAACAGAACTTAATGTATAGGTACTTGGTTTTCTCGAAAGTGGTGAATTCATTTATGCAGAAAGCATCCACAAAGCAGTAATAAATTGGTGAAATTATTTTTATCGTATCAATTTTAATTTTTTTAAAAGTCTAAACATTGAAGTTTCAATTACTTTATAGTGATCTTTTGTAAAGTCACAACATAACAAAATCTTAAACAGAGCAAATATGAGTTTTTACAGATTTTCTAGGGTAACAAGTATTGATTCTATAAACATAGTTGCAGCATTAAAGCATTAGTACACGAATATGGATTTCTTTTGGTGTCTAAATATGCAATTTGCTGCTTTTGAATAGTTTAGTGCTAAAAATATTCCAGTATTTTTTATTAGTACACAGATTTACGTGCGTATGTGAACTGCGTGCTCATAGCATGTTAGTTTGTGGGCCTTTAAAATGCTACCACTTATCATTTGGAAGTATTCTGTTGTTAGTGAGATACTTAATCACTCTATTTCTTTTGGTCTAATTTTGAGAATACCTATGTTTGAGCCTTATTGTGTTTTCAGTCTCCTAAGTGAGCATTCCAAGAATATCTACATAGGTACCTATATTTATCGCATTTTATTATTATTCAGATGCCGAATACATAGCCTGTACTCTAGATATGGTGCAAGCTGGAGCCGAGTCTACTGGAAAAACGATAGAATTTGTTTTATTATATGTTTCGTTGAATCTACAAGTTCAGGACAAAATACATCAGGAGATAGACCGAATTCTTGGCAAAAATAGAATTCCAACTCTCAATGATAGGCCCGAGTAAGCGATTTTTCAAATCAGCACATTTTTACAAATATTTCCATCATATTACTATGCTTTTTCGATGAAAATCATGTTGCTCTTAGCTTGCCTTATGTCGAAGCAACAATTTATGAGGCGATGAGAATCAATACAATAGCGCCAATCGGAGTATTACATAGAGTAACAGAAAAGACAAACTTCAGAGGATTTACATTTAAAAAAGTAAAATTTGTTTTGTTCAGTATCCATTTTATGATACCGTTAAACATTGATAATATCATATGGATTAATTGTTTAATAAAGGACACAATTTTACTCTACGCTCTCAAGGATTATATGAACGATCCTGAAATATGGGACAGACCAGATGAATTTATACCAGATAGATTCCTTGACAAGGATCGTAAAACTAAAAAAATCCCTAATTTTGGTTTAGGTAGGAATTATGGACATCAATGATAATATATATTTTTCTAAATCATTAATTTTCTACTACCACTTTTTTTCTCTAGGCAAACGATCGTGTATTGGTGAAGTGTTAGTAAAAAATTTCATCTTCTTATATATTGCAAATTTCTTCCAAAAATACTCAATCAAGTTACCTTCAGGATATAAGCCATCAACTAAACCAATATTGGGTTTCACCAATGGGCCTAAACCATTCAAACTCATTATAACTGAAAGAACGTGACACTAATTGAAGCGTAAGAATTATGTACTCACTTGTTTATGATGTAGTGCAATGTTTTCTTTGTTGGTTTTTGCTTAGGTGCCGGTGTTAATGCAATGGTCAGAGCTGTAATGACGGATCATGTTTCGTTGCGTTCCCGTTTCGGTATCCGTTCATAAGTCACTCTGTTACGTTCCCGTTACGTGAGGTTCCAACTTTGGATGTTCCATTACGTTTTGTTCCGTTCCATTACATTATATTTCATTCCATTCCATTCTTAACCTCTTTTTTAGTTCAAGTTGATATAAGTTATGAGTTAACAGACTCTTCTTTTTCTTTTTTTATCGATGATAATAATAGTAAAAAATTTAAAATTAAAAGAAATAATAAAAATCAAATATAAACATTTAAACAATGACCCAAAGTTGATCAACAACAATGCACTGAGCAGTTTTGTCTTTTTTTTTATGAAGACTGATTGATAATAGAGTAGTTATAGTGACTAGTCCATATTCTAATTTGTCATACGTCGCGCATGTAACAACCAACTAGAAAGTGGTAAATTATTGCAACTTACGCGTAAAATAAAAACATGAATCATCTGATGATTCAAATCACAAACCAATTTCAGTCGTTCACTGAAAACTGAACGATATTATTTAGGAAGGTAGAAATGAAACTACCTATATTTTATCACATTCCAGCTATGATTGGTTGTTACGCTCGTGATGCAAGACCAATAAGTACCTATATGGACCAGTTACTATAACTACTCTATTGACTGAGTTATCGGTTCAAGTCAGTTTACAAATTTGAAAAAATTTGAGTCATTTCAAGTTAGAGTTAGTTAGAGCCTTTCAGGTACTCAAACATTTTATGTTACATTCAGGGTAAAAATACTCACTCAGTCACTTAGCGGTTAACAGTTAACGGTTAGCGATCGAGTTACCATCCCCTGCTTTTCACAAATTCACAATTCTACTACAGTACTAGGTATTGATGTTAATTTAAAATAATCAAATTTCAATTTCACATCAAGAAATGAAAACAATGTAAAATAACGGAACACTAACAAAATTGATCCGTTACATTCCATTATGTTCAGTTCTCAAAAATTTGGTTTCGTTATGTTCTATTCTATTCCGTTACTGAAATGAAGAAATTGCGCGTTACGTTCCTTTACCGTTATTACAGCCCCGGCGATGGTGCGAAATAAAGATACCTAAATGATATCATATTATATCATAAATATAAAAATTTGACTTTTTTATTACTTTTGCTTTAAATAAAAAATCAATGATTTCATTTTTTCACTTTTCTGTAGGATATTGTAATTTATTTAAACTATTGTAATCTCTTTCTCATTTTTATTAGTATCACATATAAAATAAAATTTTTTGTGTAAAATTTTTATTGCGTACCTAAATGAAATCACCTCTGCTTAATCTAACGCTTAAATATAAACTTACTTCGTTAGATTCTACAAGCTTGTGCTAAGCTAGAACGTGAGGAAAACCACAGAACAAGAACTAGGGAATAAAGAATGATGTATTGGAGGTATTAAGGGTAATAATGGAAAAAGTGGTAATTACTGTAATAGTTCCTTAAAATACCGTTACCTACACTGTATTGATGAAAAAAAAAGTTTCCCTCTTATATTGACGCATATAATTTTTTTAATTTTGAGAACTTAAGATGGCAAAGTAGCTATAAGAGATGCAGGATGTAAATTACGCACCGAGTCGCCGAGTGTGATGTTAATACTTAACTGCGATATGATGAAAATCCAGCATTAAAGAGGGCATAGCTGATTGAGCAAAAACGCAAATTTTTTTGTGAACCGAGCTTTAATGGGTGGAAAATTGTATGTTGACTTTTGTAAGGTACCGTGCTCTGATAACGCCAGTTTCCTAATAATACCATTTTGATTTTTCTCTAAAACTATGTTGATATTGGCAAATGTGAGCACACTGGTTGATGCATGAACCAAAATTTATGCATCAAAATTATGCGTTGAAAATCAAGCCTGCCATCAAAATGATGAATATCGATGACACTATTGGTTATTGAAATTTTGTGTTGAATTTTCATCACGCTCAGTCACTTCAAATGTGATTTTCTTCATGAAATTGGCTTCATCGAGGTAAGTACTAAGTACCCATACATATTATGAACATTAAACCTCTATTTTCGTAGTACTCTTGAAGATTTTCATAAAAATGACATAGAATCGGAATATAGAGAAATTTTTAAGGAAATCATGTGTCCTAATAACTCCACTAATTTTTCATCATTATTTTTCATGTGATAAAATTGGTGTTGGTTTAACAAAGGAAGATACTGAAGACTTGTCCACCCCGATTGCGATTAAAATGAATTTTTTAAATACTTGAAACCAATGTACTGCATTGATTCAAATATTATTGTACTCTTTTACAATTGAATAATTTTTTCCCCCATGATTTTTGAGAGATTTTTTGCAGTATTTTTATGAGTAACATTATTGGGCAACCCGGGTGCCTAAATGCGTCATTTTTAGACATCTCGTATTTTGTTAATTACTGAAAAACTAATTACACGAGAGCCAGTTCCACCATACCAATGATTTTCCATAGTTTTTACTTAATTAGTACCGATACAATATATCAATACCACACTGTTTTCAGTGGGACAAATGACATTTTACCGATCAGTTTTTTTATTGTTGATACCACACCGGTTTTTTGTGACGTAATACTGATACGCCACTGTTTACTCTTTTACACAAATAAGTAGTGTTTTGCGACGTGTGATTTCTTTCTTTCTCATGGTTTGGAATCTTATCTTTCGATATAGCAGGTAGCAGTAGCTCTTCGGCTTTTTTAGCGGCAATCACCATTTCTGGCGGTGTATACTGAAACTCTTCCATATTATTATCTATAACTACGCAAATTTCATAATGAATACGAGGATACAATTCACGAATGGGCGAAGTAAAAACTGCAATAACTACCCAAATTTGACAAATTACAATGAATATGAGAATACCGTTCACGAATAAACAAGAAAGTAGAAACTGCAATTGTTCAAAGCAATACGTTTCGTTGCACGACAAATCGTGCAAATTTGAATATTAACAGTGCTGCCAATCTCACGAATTATGTATGTACTAGCTAATCGGACTTTTTGTTCCTAAACCTAGTTTTTTTCCAATACAATTGAAAATAATGAAAATTTTTTCTTAAAATTAGCTTTGAACAGTGTGGTATTGATATATTTTATCGGTACTTATTAAGTAAAAAGTATTACTTAACGTAATGCTTATTTTTATTTTACCTACTCCCTATTAACAGGTTGAAAAATGCCTCCAAACAAAAATTGACGTTAATGAGGCATAGTACCTTATAATGATCAAAATTGTTTTCGAATTAATTTATCTTTTTACTAATAATTATGTGAGGTATTCTTTTGATCGGTGGAGAAGGGAGTGGTAGTGTTTAAGGGGGGGGGGAATTAGTTGAATGGTTCCAATTCTCCGAAGGAAAGCTAATTTCTTCTTGAGTTGCTACGCATTAGGCAGTTTTTTCGAACACTATGATAATATTGGCGAACGTGACGACATAGCTTGATGCAACAAAAAGGTTTGCGTATGTAAGTAGGGTCATACGTGGCATCAAAATAATGATAACCTGCGAAGTTATCACTCATTAAAATTTGATGTTCCATTATCGAGTTGAAAAGTAATTCAAGAAAATTTTCCACTATAAAAGATGAAACAGTGTGATTCATATCACATGATTCCTCATTATTTCTTCCACAAGCAATTCTTGTATCACCAACTTCATATTAAGGGGCAGAAAATGCTTCCAAAGCTGAGCTGATATTAACTTGGAATATGAAAAAAATATTCATGAATTTGTCCATTATCAAAGTTGGAAAAATTTTTCAAACCTTTGAATCTCTGTCCCTTCAGCAATTAGGATAGGCATACTATCATAAATGAGTGTTATGAGTAATTAGCTCTACGTATGGTTTATGAGGAAATTCATATTATTAGAAACGATGTTACAAACGCCCAATAAAAAAAAATAAAAAATAAAAAATAAATAGGAAGATAATTTTCCAGCATTTTTATTGACAATGTTATTAAAAAAGCTTTTCGTGACCTATTTAACCATGACTCTAGAAATTATAAAGATAATAATTCAAAAAAATTGATAATACCGACAAAATTCTTTTTGCCGACCAAAATATTAACACTTTGAAAAAATCAATTTTTTGAAAAATTAAAGACAGAATACCTTTTGAAAAAGAAAGCAATTTGGTCTATAAAATTGGCTGCTTGGAATGTGAAAAAACGTATTGTAGGAGAAACTACTCAATATTTATCTAAACGAATTAGTCAAAACACAAAAATGACATTAAAAATAAAAAAGCAAATACTGCATTATCCCAACATGTCTTTGAAAATATTAACCGTAACAAATGATAAAACAATGAAAAACATTTATTGTGTTAAAGAAGTTGCCTATCCACAAACCGTTTGCGCCTTATTTTGATTTTAAATGTTGCTTAGTATTCTTTTTCTTTATAAGTGAAACGTCCTCCTGTATGCATGTGCAGTGGTGCGTTAAAATAAATCCGTTCCCCAGAATCATATCTAGCTTCACACGCATTAGCTTTTGGCTAGCTTTCAGCTTTTTCGAGTTTCAGCTTTAGGCTTTCTAAGCTTTCGGACCTGGCTTATTCAATTTTCATTCGCATTAGTTCACTAGAAACTAGACAAAACACAAAGCCTAGAGGAAACAATATTTTCAAATCAAATTTTTTGCCTATCAATTTCAATCTCAAATCAACAAATTTGCTTAATAGCTATAAATAAAAGCAAAAGCCATGGTCAAAAAACTTTTGGCTAGTTTTCTGCGATTTATAAAAGTTTTGAACTTTTGGCTTTTGACTTTTCAGCTAAATTTAGTTGACTTCTAGCTTTCAGCTTTTTGTTTTCAGCTAACTTCTCAACCTTGCTTACAGGTACATCGTACCTACCTATCAATATTATCGTATTTTTTTTCATTTTTCATGATTTATTACGAAAAATCAAAATATCGTACATTGTTACAATAGGTTCTTCTTCTTTCATAAAAAAAAAAAAGAAATTGAAGAAATTAAAAAATAGCAATAATACAACATTTTTACTGAAATTCAGCCAGCTACGCCGCTGCTGCCATTAATTTTCAACGCCGCCGAAATGTTCAGCTGAAATCGCCTAACCGCTAACCGCCTACATATTTTTACGAACGCCGCCCCCGACTAAAAATCACGCGGCGCAGGGCTCTTCTATGCAATATCATTGTTCATTATTTATTATTTTAAAAGGATTTTGCCTCACACGTAAAATAATTAGGTAACTAAGTACTTTTCATGACGTAATGGAAACTTCCTTGAAAATATGTATCATACATTTTATATTTACAATGAAGTATCAATTTCTCTTATTTCTGACCGTTGGACTGGCATAATTGTAAGCGAAACGGATATTTTATAAGTTAGGTCAATGATTTTCATTCTCTTTAATATGATCACATGTACAACAGATTTAGTGGTGAGTTTTCAATTACAAGCGATTGCTATTACAGCTTATACCTCATTTGGAAAGGAGTGGTCAAGGCGAAGTAGGGTCTTTATAAATATATCTTGGCGTTTCAGGTCATTAATAATGAAATCCCAAATGCCCAACTTTTTCATATTTATACCGTGCGTCCCATTGATTTTCGATCGTTTTAGCGCAAAAATCTCAAGCAGCTTAAACACGAGTATTCTGAATTGGTTATGTGGTAACATGAATTCAAGATCTCCAGGTTTCAGCCAGTGGTACCACGCAAGGAATCCAACGTACTTTCATTACAGCCACTTGAAAGAGATTTTTGCATTGAGGGGGTCGAAGATAAATAGGACGCTGGTATATAAATTTTTTCACGAGTGTGGATAAAGTTCGCCAAAAATTTGATGAGATATTCTTCAGAAGTATGCAAAATTAATTTTTTTTTTTTTTTTGAAATTTCGATTCGACCTAAAATGACGTTTTTTTTTTTTTTTTAAAAATTCACCTTGAATCTGTACTAACCCGGTGGAAGTAGTTTATTTACAAAATTTGTAGATGCATAAATATTCGAAATAGGATAACGAATATAAAATAACCATACTTAATACCTAACTTACGAGGGATCTGCCAGATATGTAAGTCGCCGATCTGCTTGAATGTTTGCCTATATTGAAGTACCTCAGGCACCTACCTACACGCTGTACAAATTTCATTTGATATGGGCCTAGGTTTTTTGTAGCAGTGTCGCCAATATAAAAAATCAATTGTTATGAAAAAACAAAAATTTTACGATTTTGAAAAAATTAGGTGGGCACTGGATAAAGGTTGATTAAATGAGTAATAAATGTTGCATGCACAAATTGCCTAACTTGAGATTTGAAGGGGCATTTACCCAAAAAATCATCAAAAAAAATTTTGTTCAAGAAATCTTATTCAATTCTTCGCGCCGCTGTGTGTATATCATTGGGTGAATATTTTGTGTATTTATTTAAAATTCTTGAAAATAAATGAATGTATTCGCGTCTTTTCTTCATTTCTAGCATCGATACGAGAAAATATTGATTTGATAAATGAACAGGGGTATTGGAGATGATAAATCAATTTCCTAGCATTTTTTATTGGTAATACCTGATTCAGGCTACCTAACCATCAAAATTATTCGCCTCCACACTTTCAAACTCTTTTAAAACGCTAGGGATGAGTTCTCTCATCATCATCATCGTCTGGGTTTATTGGTAGATAATGATATGAGCACTAGCCAATCAAAATGGAAAAATCACAAAATATGTTTTCAAAATTTTGATCAATTTTTGGTGGCAGGTGAGAACCCACGACCATATACACTGTGTTTAACTGATTTTAACACATCCGTGCGTAAAATTCCCTTTTATGAAAAAAAAAATATCATCTATTTCATTTTGTTTAACTTCAATTTAAGACTTGGATAACTCAAATTCTATGATTTAAATCATTTTTACTGCTCATTTGATTGATTTAAATTCATTTCTTCCAAAATCAGTGCTGCAAAATCAACTGGAATAAAACGTTGAAAGTTTAAAAACATTCATAACCGTTTAAATTATGATTGAATTCATAGAGTATTTATAATGACTGGTCTATGTTCTAATTGGTCATACATCACGCCTGTAACAACCAATCAGCAAGTTGGAATGTGGTAAATTTACCTCGACTAACTCGTAAAATAAAAACACAAATCAGCTGATGATTCAAATCACAAACGAATTTTAGTCGTTCATTGAAAACTGAACGATATTATTTAGGAGGGTAGAAATGAAACTACCTACATTTTATCACATTCTAGCGTTATGATTGGTCATTACGCGCGTAACATATGACCAATTAGAACATAGACCAGTCATTATAAATACTCTATAGAGAAACAATTTTTTATATGTTAATTTCTTAATCCCGTAAGAAGAAATGAAAAGAAATGAAATAACGAATACTTTTTGTGGATGATGGGAATTTGGCGTTTGGGTGTGTTAAAATCAGTTAGACACAGTGTATAATTAATTAATTTGGTCGATGGTGAGAGCCAACTTTTTGAAGAAATAAGTAGTGAGTATTTACTTCATCAATTTTTTTTCTAAGTTGTACTGTAATACCGCAATACCTCATTAAGAAAGTATAGTAATTCACGCAGCGCCTTCATTTCTCAAGATACATAATTTTTGTAGAGCACTATTTTTCTTCATCACAAAGAATTGAAGAAGTTTTCTTGGACAAAAATTTTTTTGATGAGTTTGCTGATAACTGCCCCTTCAAATCTCAGGTTAGGCACTTTGTGCATATAACAGTTTTTATATATTTAATCAACCTCTATCCAGTGCCCACCTTATTTTTTCAATATTGTAAAATTTTTGTTTTTTCATAACTATTGATTTTTTACATTGGCGACACTGCTACAGAAAACCTAGGTCCATATCAGATGAAATTTATACGGCGTGTAGGTAGGCGCCTGAAGTACTTCAATATAGGTAACCCTTCAAGCAGATCGGTGACTTCGATATCTGACCAGTTCCTCGTTAGTTTTTATTATTAAGTTGATAGGAGGGTTAATAAAAACATCCTTAGTTATATGTAAATTGTAATTAAGGGGTAACAAGATAAGAGTTAAGGGTTATTCAATTCAATTTTTTTATTTCCAATATTTTCTACATTCCGACACGCTGTTTACATTTATTACCCCCATCGCTATGCGCAAGATTGCGCGAGTGCGATGGGAGGACAACAATTAAAAATAATAACAAAATAAAACATGTTTACCTATACAAACAAAAGTGGAAGTTATTTAAAGGATACCATGGAAGGATGTAATAATGGTAAAGGGTGGGGGAAGGGAGTGGGTAAGTAATATACTGTGAAAAAGGTTAGGATTTTATTGAAAAATTGGAATATAGTATTAAGTGGTAGTAGGAAGTGTGGTCAACACAGCTATATTTGGAGGGAGGGGGGGTTGAGTAAAAGCATTAAAACAGCATTTTAAGAGGTGCTGTACTTACACGGTATGAAAAAGCATGAAACCAATAATATGTGATGAAAAATTGATTTATTGGCAGAAGGGATAAAATATGATCTCAGTATCCTGCGGACACGCCTGTTCCGATTACCATTAACATTATTAAAATATTAATTACATAGTATTACGTTCGCGTTGTTATTTCTTACGAAATAGATTCAACCTTATGTAGCAATCCACGCAACACTTTATCTACAAGTAACTACATAGGAAATTCACGTGAGGAAATTTTTTCATATCTCCTCACCAAATCGACTTCGAAGGTCAAACTTTGTAGTACTTCAAAAATAGCACGAGCTGTGTTTTGCTTTGGGTAACGTACAAAATTTAGCTCATCTTATTTTAGATGGACCATATATTATACTCGTAGGATTAGTTGTCTACTAAAATATGATCCCTTCAATACGAGTCGAAATTAACACAAAATGGCGGATCATCAAAATTTGAGAAATGCACAAGAGCTTGAGAAACCGAAATAGCTGAAATTTGTAAGATATGGGCTCATATGATCATTAATGGGCAAGAAGTATTACATATCTTAAATTCAACTCCTTAAGTGCTTTAGGAAGAAATAGCATGGGGTTTTCAGACTTTGCGCTGAGTGTGGGTTGCAACATAAATATACCAACCTGGGCTAGCTTCAATTAAAAACTCAGCTCCAGTAATGCAGTATGGTTGCTTACATTTCTTTCTTATGTTCCGTTTTAATTTATGAGATATCATCACAATATATATGAAATCCGTAATTAAATTGGTCATTATATTATTTCATACCTCCAGTCTTAAAATATGAATGGCAAAAATCCTTCGTACCGTCAAAAAATCTATATTGTCATAGGTATCTGCGTAATTCTTCGAATACTTACATCAGATTTTCAGCACCCTGTAACAAAAAATTTATCAATTTCTTCGTAACATCGTGTTCGCTGGTAATTCACATAAATGTACTTGAAGGTGAACACATTCCTTCAACCGAATCGAAGTCGTGAACTCTCAATTTCCCTTAACTTTACGAAGTAACTTCCTTTAACATGTATCACGTGCACGCCAATCCGATTGGTGCCTTACGAAAATGTGTGTATGTAGCTCCTCCCAGTTATCCCAAAATTTAACGAACCTTTCTCAAACATATCACTACAGTTCATTCAACAAATGCGAGAAATTCTTCGACTTCAAATTTTCGAAACTGATAAGCACGTGAAACATTTCGCTGGTGGGGACATTCAAATTTCATTTTCAACTTTCTACGCAACATTCGACCGGAAGAATTAGAAATTTGCTCACAGAATCAAAGAAACGTTTTCGAGTGCTATAAGTGCATAGAAGAAATTCCTGAATTAAATTTTTTCGTAGATTATCGAAGTACCTTTCTAGTGTTCTTTTATAGGGTACTATGACATTTTCGGTGGCTGTAATCTGTGTTTCTTTAATAGTGGTAACCTTAATTGCTGCTTTGATTGCAACTAAACGACCAAAAAATTACCCCCCAGGTATAATTCCAATTCTTCATAAGGATAGTAAAGCTAACGCTCAATTTGAATGTTATTTATAACGACTTATCTGTAACTACTGATGGATGAGATTTGGATCAGAAGTCAATAATCTGAAATGGTTTTATGTTATTCCCAGTTTTAGATAAATTCTTATTTTCTTTCTTAAATAAATTTTTTCTGAAAAAAGAAGTTTATTGATTATCTTTTGCTTTTTTATATTTTTCAACTTTTTTTTTCAATCTGAGAATGCTGTCACCGGAATCAAATCCATCAATTGTTCCTCATTATTCCTTATCTTACCAGGAGCCTAATTCGTAATTTAGGTATTTTTTTAATTTCGAAAATGTTTTAAATCATAATGATATCATTCATGAAATTTAGACTTTTATCATTTTTTCATATTTCAACGGAGAAAAAATTTTTAATACTCTGCAGGTCCTGTATTATTACCAGTTTTGGGCAGTATTTACGCAGTACCCGGTCAAGGAGCTCATTTTAAAATTGAAAAATGGCGACAAAAATACGGCAATATAATCGGTCACAGGTACGGGTCATCGTACGAAGTGTACATAACCGGTGTCGAAGAATCTCTTGCCGCTATGAAACATCCAAATTTTCAAGGCAGGAAAATATTCAATCACAGAAATGATGGACAGAGACGAGGTGTGGACTTAATATTAAACTTATTTGGTTCGAAAGTTGGTCCCATTAACCGATCATATTTCAGGTTTGTTTTTCAACGATGGTGCGAACTGGGCTGTGTTGAAACGTTTCACATTGAACTACTTCAGCGAATATCAAAAATCCAAAATCCAAGATTTAGTGAGAGACGAAATGACGGAGGTGTTATCGCATAACTTGACCGATACGATTGCGCAAGTACGTGGTATCTTATATATTAATAGAATTATTCCTGAAATCTATTTCCAACTATTGTTATCTTCATTCGACGAATTTTCACGTTTCAGATGGATTATAGGTTTTTTCCCATTGTAATTAATATTTTAATGAGAATTATTTTCGGCGTTACAAAAGAGGCCAGGAATGGTTCATTCGATAAAATATTCACGTATTTGTATAAATCTCTGCACGAAACGCGACCCACCGGAATTGAAAATTATCTACCACTCATTAGGAAAATTTTTTTTAAGAAGGATACGGATATTTATATGGTGAAAAATGTGTTGAAAGTGAGTTGAATGCATTTAAAATATGTTTTATGAAATAAAATATAATTATTGAGTTTATACAGGGTGTCCAAGCTTCGACTGGTGAACCGTTGGGCTTTTAAGTATACCAAAGTAGTGGTGAAGAGGGCAAAGGGGGCACATTGTTTCCGGGACTGGGTTCCTGAGAGGACTCCGAGATCCAATTTCAGGTTATGAACCTTTCAAGCCAGTGTAAAAAAAATATTGATAAAATAAATATTTTAATTGGAAATTATTTAAAATTTTAATTAATTTTTTTTTCTAATTTTTATTGGATTTAAAAAAATTCGAAAGCATTGCTTAACAATTATTTTCACTTTAGTGCCAGTTCTGGTTTTCTGCGACTATGCTGTGTACACACGAGCCCCCCTTCCTCACCTAAGAAAACATACTATGGATACGTGATAAATGAAACATTATAATTTTTGTTCTTTCATGGAGATCATTAAAATAAAGAAAAAAAAAGTAAAAAATTCAACTGTGTTTTTTCGACTGGTGAAGCGTAAATTACGTACAATTAAATGAAATTTTGGCTCAAAAAAATCCTATCCAATTTATGGATTCTATTTTCATAGTTGAAAGTGAAAGAAAAAATGTCTCAAAAAACAGTAAAATATTTTAAAAACAAAGAAAAATCCTAAATATTGTAAACATATCCGAAAAACTGGTAAAAATCGATTAAAATTGTCTACCTACACGCCATATAAATTTCATCTCATATGGGCCTAGGTTTTTTGCAGCAGTGTCGCCAATGTAAAAAATTAATAGTTATGAAAAAACAAAAATTTTACAATATTGAAAAAATAAGATGGGCACTGGATAAAGGTTAATTAAATATGTAAAAACTGTTATATATACAAATTGCCTAACCTGAGATTTGAAGGGGCAGTTATCTAAAAAATCATTAAAAAAAATTTTTGTTCAAGAAAACTTCAATCCTTTGTGATGAACAAAAATGGTGCTCTGAAAAAATCATGTATCTTGAGAAATGAAGGCACTATGCGGATTACTACCGATTGAAAAAAAACTGTCATTTTATTTTTTCAACGACACGTGTGAAAGACAAAATAAACAATAAATCATTAAATTCTGAAATAAAATTATAAAAATAAAAATAGTGGAAAAAGGAACCATAATTTCATTGTATCGTTTAAAAGTAAGAAAACAGGAAAAAAATGTATTCAAAAAATTCGAAAAATGGAAGAAATCTAAAAATAAAAAATGTTGAAAAAATATGAAGAAAGATATAAAAAATATCATTTTTATTTATTTCATAATTTTCTTGATAATGACTCAAAATATTTGGTCTTCAAAAAAATTATTCCCCCAAACTTACAGCCCACGTTGCCTGAGCCTAAATCTACTACTGAAACTTCCATTGATGTTTTAGATCATTAGTTACAAAAGGAACCATAATTTCATTGTATCGTTTAAAAGTAAGAAAACAGGAAAAAAATGTATTCAAAAAATTCGAAAAATGGAAGAAATTAAAATAAAAAATGTTGAAAAATATGAAGAAAATATAAAAAATATAATTTTTATTTATTTCATAATTTTCTTGATAATGACTCAAAATATTTGGTCTTCAAAAAAATTATTCCCCCAAACTTACAGCCCACGTTGCCTGAGCCTAAATCTACTACTGAAACTTCCATTGATGTTTTAGATCATTAGTTACATAAATTTATAATTTTTCGTACTTTTTTTTGAAAAAATTTTTTTTGTCTCGTTTGAAAAATATTGATAATTTATAAAACTTGGAAGGAGATAGACATAACTGATCACGTGCTCATCCGACTTACTCTAAAAAATTGACGATAATACATTAGATACATTAGTAATATAATTAAAAAAATTCAGAATTTTTTTTAATGTGGCCTCTTTCTTGAAATTAGGCCATATACGCACGTCATTAGTTATCATTGTTTCTTTACAACTTGCTAGAGTTTTCCAATCAAAGTTCGGATATCCTGCATATGTATGTGTAACTTATCAAATCATGCTGGGGCTACTTCATTTATTTTTTTTAAATAATTAATAAAAATAAAAATGCTAGCGAGCAAGAATACTGAAGGAATGGAGTCAATGAAGAAATTTACTCTAAATTTGGATGTTGTAAAAAAGTGTAAAATGTTGAATTTAAAATTTAGAAAAAATGAAAAAACTTATAAAAATTAAACACGTTCAACAAAGATTCTCCTATATTGTCTGAAAATGAAAAATTGTTCAAATATGGAAAAAATTGAAGAATTAATAAATGAGTAAAAATAATATTTTTTTTTCAAAAATTAAAAATATTATCAACATTTTTTAAAACATGTTCAAAACTTTCATTTGGAATATTCACCAAAGCCATAGCATACAAAAAATAAAAAATCAATCCTCTCATGCTGTCTGCAGCCCTGTTGGTTAATCAAATATCATTCTTACTGAATCTTACGAATCTACGAAATGAAGCTGACATTTCGAAAACTACAATCAAATTATTCCTATTATTCTATTTCAGAAATACATCGACGAGCATAAATCGACATTGATACTAGATCAACCTAGAGATTACGTAGATGCGTTTTTAATTGAGCAAAAAATTAGGGAAAATGGAGTCGATGAAAATAATATATTTACAGGTACCTACATTTTATACTCATAATATAGTTATAATAAATCTATGCATCTATACTTAATAACCAATAAGTATGTAGAATTAATCAGTGATAATTAATAATTAGAAAGTGAAAGAAATTTCCTTATCGCTTCACCAGTTACAACTCTAATAAAAATCATAAATTACCTTCATAGTATATCATGCAATAAATAGAAAAACCATTGTTAATCAACATAATTAGGTAATTCTTGTAATTCTCAACGATATAATTACCATTTAACGATCGTATTATCGAAAATAATACATTTTATTTCATTATTCTTTGAATCAAAGTCTTTGTTAATTTCAAATATCGCTTTTATGCATTTCGTCAGATGAAGAATTGTTGAGCGATTGCCTAGATTTAGTGAGAGCTGGAAGTATCTCAACCTCCGATACTATTGCTCTGGTCATGCTTTACCTTGTTTTATACCCGGAAGTACAACGTAAAATGATAAAAGAGATAGATACAAATGTGGGATGCGATAAAATGCCCTCGTTGGATGACAGAAAAAAGTAAATAGTAATTTGCAACGTGTAGAATTTACCTATTATTGGAGATTATTAAACTAGATAGAACTACGTGGATTTTCCTCCTTCTAGGTTACCTTACTGCGAAGCGGTTATAGCCGAATGTTGGCGAATAAATCCTGTTGTACCGTTTACCGCACCTCATAGGGCTACAGAAGATACCGAATTTTACGGATTTGTTATTCCACGTGTGAGTATTTGAACCGATACCAAAAATTTCATGGTTTAATTTTATTTTCACTTATTCAGGTATACCACAAGAAACCTACTTACTGCAAATTACAATTGAATATGAACTGATATTTGTTTGAACAAAACTGTATCCCAGGGGGGAGGGGAGAAAGGTAAAGGTCAGAACCTCTTTCATAAGCTTAGCGTCTAATATATTTTATTTTTAATGTTGCTAAATCGTATAAATCTTTATAACATTCGCAGGGACGTACCGAAAGGGGGGGATGGGAGATTTCCCCCTTGGCTTTTGGAAAGTTGGTAAATTTGGAGTTTTAGCGTAAAGTTGGTAAACTTGACCACTTGCGCAGTATTATTACAGCTATTTTTAAATTTTTTGAAAACTAACAAGACTGTGACATCGTATCTTTACTGACAAAATATTCGTATAACATGCTTTAATTTAATTAAATACAGATATAAAGTCTGAGCCACCTCGTGAATGGTGACAGTAATTTCTTTCAGTTTTTACGAAATAAAATATGATTTTGGAAGGTGAAAAAATTATTCTTTCATTTTGAAAATTTTAAAAATTCGTTTTCATTTTGAGGGATCTAAGAATTGAGTTGGGAAATTGAAATTTTAATGATGATCTTTTGACACCATTCAACAACTTTTATGACTATTCCGTAATCAGTTAAAAAAAAAAAAAAAAGAACGAAATTCGGTCCACCATATTGGTAGGAGGTAAAACGAATTAACATCACCCCTTCTAAATATACTTATTATCATATTCTTAATACAATTTCATAAATAATAATAAATAATTAACTATTATTTACCCAATTTCGACTTTATAAAAGAATTATAATGATAATAAAAATAAAAATTCTTACTCTATCGAAAAAAAAACAACAATTAAACCAAATTTTTTATTACAAAAAAAAAAAAAAATAAGCTTGATTAATAATTCAACTACAATAGCACGGTATAGAGTTGCTATCGATTTTTTTTTCAATCAATATTAATTTCATACTATTTATTTCAGGATACTGTTGTGAAAGTTTCACTATGGACTTTATTCAGAGATCCGAAATTATGGAATGACCCTGATACTTTTGAACCAGAACGATTTATAATCAACGGAGAATTCGTTAAATATCCTTTTCATCTCCCTTTTGGCTTAGGTACGAACGTGATTCATATTCTTTCTTAATTTTTTAATTTTAATTTTTAAAATTTTATTTATTGTTATACTTATATTTTCAGGAAAGAGATCTTGCCTGATGGAAGTAATGGCGAGGAACATAATTTTTCTCTATTTAACATCCTTTTTCCAAAAATTTTCAATCCATCAACCACCTAATGAGCCTCCACCTTCTACTGAAGCTGTGCAAGGTTCAGTGACCGGACCGAAACCTTTCAAAGTTCTGATCAAGAGACGAAATTCGTGAATACATTTCAAGCCTACTCGTTTGATTTGTGCGTGTTTTTTTTAAGTTTAAAAAAAAATCCTATTTATAAGTTTATAACATTCACTCGTTATCGCCAATCAATAAGCAACAATTACGATTTAATGTTCGTCGATGTATATACAATCTACATGTGTTAATAATATCACATAACCTGCGCCAGCGATATGTACTTATGTAGGAATAAACAAAAATGCTGAAAAATGGAATTTGAATTATTTATTGATTCTTAATAACTTAACACAACACGTAATACTCATAACGAAGGATTTAATGAAACAAAATGAGGAATTGTTCATTTCCATTCAACCTACTGAAATAGAATACTTAGATATAGAATTTCTTTTAACTCGATTGTCTTCGTTATATCGATTCATTAAACCTCTCGTATGCATCTATTTTCAATTTAAATACAATATTCTGCGAAAGTAATTCGTTGTTCTTGAACTTATGTGGAAACAAATAATGATAATTCGAATGAAAATAAATACACAAATACCTAAGCTTCAAGGCTATCAATAGTGTAGATTATTCGGTGACTGAGATGCGATATTTCTTATCAATTATTTATTTTTGCACACTTTTATAATTGCTAGGTCATGCACGAGCGGTGAAATTACTAAATTACTTTTTCGAGTGCAAAATTCGAGAATGGGGTGCACTAAATGGCGCATGGCTGAAATTTGAGGTTGTCTTGTGAAGCTTCAAACAACTGAAATTTGAAAAATATAGTTTTCGTGATTCTTGCGTACAAAAACGTGAAAAAGTGCATCGCAAATTGCAAAAATTAATTAGACCTAAGCAATTAGTGTAAAGATTTCGATTTGTTTGATGGACCGAAAAATAAAATTTGAAATATATTATCTACCAAATTACCGAAATATTGACTCTTATTAGTACATCATTCACGCGCAAGCTATAGCCAATGAACCGAAGCCAATGGCAGCAAAATTTTGGGAATAATAAATACAAAAAGAAGAAAAAAAACAAATGTTTTTATTTTAGTTACACGCTTCTCAGAAATGATTAATTCTTCTTAAAACGAAATTTGCGTTTGATCTTTATGTCATACATTTTCAACATATTTCCCATTAAAACTCTAATCTAATTGAAGGCTCTTTTAGTTTTAATGTACTTATAGATGACTTCAGCTAACTGTAGAAAACTGCGTTTAAGTGGGATAACGTTTCAAAATTTCATAAAAATGTATTTTGTGGCATATGATATTAGTTTGGAATGGAATTCAAAATTTTTTAAATTATTTTCTTTTATTGTCTTTGTCTTTTTGGATTATATTCGTTTTCTATTTTTTTTTTCAGCATATTTTTCATTATAAAGAATTAATCAGTTTTTTCCTTGAATTCAGTAGGGAAGAGAAATCAATGTTGAATAATTTTTCGACTTGAAAAATTTCTAATAGTTCGTAGTGTTATGCGTCAGTCTTAGACTAGGGTGATCGAATTGAGTATTTTTTTTTTTTTTTTTTTTTTTTTTGTGAAAAGGAAGGATGAAGAAACGTACCTGTCAAATGACCCTTACAAAACATAAAAAAAAAATTAATCCTCGAAGTCAAATTTTTCAAAACATTTGAAAATTAAAAAAAAAAATTGAGTGAATTAAATATTTTTAGCTTTTTAACTACATATTTCATCGAGTAAAAGATGAAAAAATTTTCAAATACATACCAACTTTCTTTTTAAATAAAAAAAATATAATTTTTGAAAAGTACCATATTTTGGGTATTTTCAAAAATTAAAAGTAAATGTATCATTATAGATCGCGTACACAATACAAGCTTGATTTCAGCGACAATATATGATTGATTTTGGCCTCACAAGGTTTCCCAAAATATCACCACAGACCAGTAGCGTAGCTAGGATTTTCTCATGGGGGAGGGGATCAGAGCTTCCAAGTCAATTTTGAAAATATTATTGTAAAGTATACTTAGTATATCATGGGGGTGGGGGGGGGTATGTTCAAAAACAGAAAATACTGCAATATTTTTTCGAAAAACACACAAAATCATTTCATGTATCTGCGTTACTAACGAAAGCAATTTTTTCAATTGTAGGTACAAATGTAACATTTATTTTTTTGAAAATTTGAGGTTCCAAACCCCAGAACCTCTCCCTTGGCTACGCCATTGCCATAGATTATATTGCTCAAACGTAAGAATTTTTCCTCCGGGTACCCCTTTTTTTGAGGGGAGGGAGGGGTGTTAACCGGCTTAAGGGGAGTGGAACCACATCTTCCTTGTGAGATAAAAGCTGAGAATATTTTGTTTCTACGTACAATGTACATCCTAAACATCTTAAATTAATCCTACCTATACTATGCATGGAACCAATAAAGAATTCAATTATCATTCGTTTTTGAAAATACATACAAAATATTTGTAATGAAAAATAAACTCTTGATAGCTAACTTCTCTCCAGTGTTTGAACCACAACAGACCTGATCAGTGAGAGATAGGGTGGTTTCTCCGCGGGCCCGAATTTTTTTCAGAGCCGTTGGAGGGCCCGCAACTTGACAATCGGTACTAAAAATCTTTCTTTACCTTCACATGACCCATAACCTTTTTTTCTGTCCTGGACACTGATTTTCTCTGCACGGTTTATTCAACAATATATTTTTTTGAATTTTCCAAGTTTTTACAAATTTGATCTTATTTTGGCAGCAGGTCCATTTTGCTGCCCCCCCCCCCCCCACTTCGAGGTAGAGAGCTGAAATTAACCACATCGTTTGTGCTACGTTTGTGCCGTAAAAATTTTCGTTTGTGGCGCTCCCCATGGGGGGGGGCAGCGAAATGGACCTTTTGGTAGCCACTCCCTTACACTTTGTAGACTGAATTTTTTCTCACGTTTTTCTGACGTCATATACTAAGCTACTTTTCTCTTATCCCTTTTATGAAAAAACAAAAGATAAGAAATTCGGCTTACAAAACAGAAAAGAAAATTTTTATCTTCTGCTTTTCAGTTTTTCTTTGCTCTCGTTATGATAAGACTATAATACTAAAGAGGGTAAAAAAATAAATTTTCCCTCCAACTCTTCCTTTTTTAAAGGACTATTAAAAAACTATAAAATATATTATCACTGATAATTTACAAAAACACAAAACTCGTATTTACTATATCTATGAAATGTAACGCGACGTTTCGTAATCATGATTTTGCTATATTCGCAATTATAACACGTTTTCAAATCATCCACATCGGCTCAATGCATACCGAATTATGTTTAAAGTACATGTCTTATGAGTTATGAACATCTTGTGGATATAATTACTTTCAAGTTCAGCTTGAATTGATGTCGAATGTTTAGATGTCAAATTTTTTCTGCAATTAACGAAAAATGTTCATCCCCTACCCCTCCGGGTAAATGTGCGAGAGGACAAAAACCTCACAAAAAATTGGGTTTTTTGCTTATAGCTCTGAAAGGAGTAGAAGGAGTGGTAAATTAGATTAGTAAAAAATTTTCTTCGTTCAGTTTCCTGTAAGATAAAACCTTCAAAGAGGGGTGGGGGTAATAATAACCATTTTTGAAAATTTTGTGTTCTTCAATTGTACGACAATTATGATAATGCGGAGAGGAAAAATTAATAAAAACAAAATTATTATACACTGGATTCTCAATAAAAATAAGTGCTGATGTTTCTCGCTAAGCACCTAAATGGGCCCAAAATATGGAAGTAGTAATCATCTCCATATCTTTTATACTTTGGGTATAATGTGTATTCATAAAAAGATGATTTTCATTTCATATGTGATGTGAAATAAGGGAATGATGTCAAGGGCAGGAAACTCGTTTTTGAGTTAATGGTGGCTTTGGATACTTTGGTCATAAAAAAAAATTCGGATTTTCAATTTTCTATGTGTACAAAGTACGAGTGGAAACGAAGTACCTATTTTTAAAATACTTGATCACTTATGAAAACCAATCATTATTGAGTTTATTACCTTTATTATCTCTCGGCTTACGTAATTAGTGCAACTCGCAAGAAAAACAAGTCTTTCGCTGTGTAAAAATGAATTGATAGGTAATTGATCCGATTTTCATCTGCTGAATAAGGTGCATTTGTACAGCAGAAGCTTAACAAGTTGATTATATAACGCAGCTTAACTTTTTTCCCTGTTCTTTTTCCATACAACACCCTTCAATGGATACTTGATCATAGTACCGATGTCAGATACCAAGCATTAAATAATGTGAAAATGTAAAATTCTAACTACATATGTTCTTTTTTGTAAGATTTCACGAATATTGAGTGATTTGAGCAATCGGAATTTGAAAAATTTATTTTTATTTGTGAAGTAATTTTCAAAACAAACAATTCAAATATTGTTTTATCAAAGAATTATATTACGTTTTTATTATATAAGTGATAACTAATAATGTTTACTGTTTTGATTGCATTGTTTTGTGCGACTATTATTGCATTTTTAATCGCGTTGTTCGCGGTTAGACGTCTTAAAAATTATCCACCAGGTAAAATAACTACAGACATTATTTTTACTATGCAGATGAAAAATAGTCTGTTTATATATGATGTTGAAATTCAAAATTTATCAAATAATATAATGACATTATTCATGGTAATAGTTTACTTTCTTTGAACAAAAGTGCTCTAAAAAATGAAGTTTTTCTTGAAAAGGCGGATGAAAAGTAATACATAAAAAATGAACTTACTGAAGTCCTAAATCGAAATATTTAATGTTACCAACTTGAAGTGTGCTCAGTATGGAATGGGGCTCTTAAAAGGTCAAAATTTGGTCAAGTAAGTACTTCATGGTGACAGCAATGACATCGACTTTTTCGATAAAGGGTATCTCAGAGATAAAAATTACGCAATTTTTCAACCTCATTATTGCTCCATGAAGCATCAGCCCTTTTCGAAAATGCAAAGTAAAAGTCATTTTCGCGGAAAATTACAATTTTTGGCTACATGCGTCAAGAGTACCATCTTAAGTAACATACTGAAATTTTCTTTACATTAATCTCACGTATGATCTCCAAAGGAAATAATTTCATCCCCAAAATGAGTTTTTGGCTTATATTTCAGTGAATAAGGCATCCACAAAAAAAATGATAATAAACAAAATTAGTTAATTTTTAATTTTGAACAAAAAATGTTCTAACCATTTTTTTGAAAAAATGCTTCCCAAAGCCAAAAACTTCTCGTATGAGCTCATTTTTCGAACTTATTGGTGATCATGTTCATTTAGTTAGATTTTTGCCTTTATTTTGGTGAATATGAAGTTTATGAGAAAAATAGTTATGAAACAAAATGATTCAACTTCTCAATATGCACCTTTTGATTGCTATTTTGGATTTCTTTTCCCACTTTTGTGTGAAAAAATGGGGAAAATCTGAGATTTAAAAAAATTTCCACAACTTTAGAAGCCCTTCGTTCACCTCCAAATAGTCGCTGGAGGCTTAGAATTTGGTGTAGGCACTTACAACATAAAATGAATAATATATTAAAATTTCATTGCAATTGAAAGACACTTCTACTTCACTCCACCCTAAAGGATAGGTAAGGGTTGTTTTCTCGCCATGTGCTACATCTTACGCATAAAGTGTATCAGGCCTTTTTTGTAGCAAATTAAAAGTATGATCATCTCATACATAACTTTTTTTCTCTTAAAGGCCATATTTACCGAGATAAAGACGAAAATTATACCTAAATGAACATGTTGAATCACCAAGTTGGAAAAATGAGCGTACAAGGCAATTTTTTGGCTATGAAAATCGTTTTTTCGAAAAAATGATTAGAACTGTTTTTATTTAAAATTAAAAATGGGTTAATTTTGTTTATTATCATTTTTTCTGTAGGTGCCTTATTCACTGAGATATAGGCCAAAAATCCATTTTCGGGAAGAGGTAATTTCCTTTGTGGGTCATGCTTGAGATGAGGTGAAAGGAAATCGCAGTACGTTACTTAGGGTGATATACTCTTGATACATGCGTCTAAAAAGTTCTTTTTTTAAGTACTCTTATTTCACATTTTTGAAAGTTGGGGGCGGGGCTCATAGATTTATGATAGATTTAGGAACACTGCATATTGCATAATTTTCATCGCCGAAATACGTTTCAACGAAAAAGTCGATGTCTCCAAGGCCACCACGAAGTACTTATAGGACAAAATTTCCCTGCCTTCCTCTATTTTAAACATTTTAGGTTGGGAACATTGGGTATTTTGACTTAGGACTTTCGCGATTAGTATATTTGTCTTTCATTATTTTTTCCACCTTGTCAAAACTTAACAGTGGAAATCAGTCACAGAGAATAAACTACTAGAATAGTAATCACTTTCATGAATTCATAGGTCCCTTGTTTTTACCAATTTTGGGAAGCATTTACGCAGTACCTGGTCAAGGAAGCCATCTAAGAATTGAAGAATGGCGAAAAAAATACGGCAACATCATTGGTCATAAATACGGTCCTTCGTACGAAATTTACGTAACCGGTATCGAGGAATCTTTAGCTGCCATGAAGCATCCGAATTTCCAGGGAAGAAAAATTTTCCACCACAGGAACAGCGGCTTAAAACGAGGTTTTTTCATAGTATCCACATAGGGGTATCGAAAGCTTTTTCGGGTAGTTAAGGATGGGGAGAGGTGGGAGAAAGAAAAGCTAAAAAAATCAAAAATTGAAGGTAGTACAAATTTCGAAGGCAATATAATTATTTTTTATGGACAATTAAGAAAGGAAGAGGTACCGAATTTTGATTTTTTTTTTCGAAAATCGATATGAATCCAAAATAGAATGTAAAATAATTTCAGCTTTCTCTCTTCTAATATTGAAACATTATACGCAAAGTGTTTCGCGAAACTTCTTGCTCCCTTTGTGTGATGAACAGTCAACTATTATGAAGTGAAAGTAATGATATTTCCTCATCAATGATTCAAGTTAAAAAATAATACGTATCTCGTAATCTATTGATAAAAACATGCGCAGGTTGGGTTAAAATTCATAACACATCATGAAATCTTATTAGTTGAAAAACATCAAAATGTAGAATGGGTGAGGGGAGAAATATTGTGAAATAATACACAAATGATGTTTTTAAATGCCACATTGAGTACTCCATTTAAATTTCAAAATGAATTAGAGTGCCCCCCTTACAACTTGCGATAGGCACCCATCCTCATGGTTACCCGGATATCGAAATAAAAAATGCTAAATTTATCTTCAAAAAAATTTCCAATGATGATGACATGCGATGGAAAATTTTTTTCTCGTAATCTATCAATGATAAGAATGAGCAGGTTACACCAACACCTAGGAAATGTATGATATAACTGGTTATATGTACTTATAACATTGTAAACGTGGAGAATGAAATAGCACAAGTATTACAAACAATGTGTGACAAATTATCTGATTTGTGTGATTTTTCACGAATAACTTATGAAAATACTCTGATAAGTTCTCTCTTTCAAAATTACTTCATAAATTAAAACGCAGTAACCAACGTTGTATTTGCCAACGTGTTTAAATAAAAAATAGTAAATAGTTTGATGTTTAAATCGTTAGCAATTTTTTTATTGATAGGGGAGAAATTATGTAAAACTACCTTACTTTCGACACCACTTTACCTAGTTTATTTTTAATTAGAAACAGTACGATGATCGATACGGAGTACGATCAAATTACAGGTTTATTTTTCAACGATGGAGCCAAATGGGCTATTTTGAAACGCTTCACTTTGAATTATTTCAGCGAATATCAGAAAATAAAAATCGAAGATTTGATGATGGACGAAATGAAAGAATTGTTTTCTCGCGTTGTTACAGATTCTGTTGTAGAAGTTAGTCACATGTTTTTTTCGTTGTTTTTTTTTAACGTGATAATACTTTCATAGAATTTTTTAGGCACAATTTCATCTTCATTTTTTTGTTAAAAATTTTTCGTAGATTAGTTACAAATTTTTCCCCATTGGAATAAATATTATAATGAGGATACTGGCTGGAGTCACGAAAGAAAACAGAGACGACGTGATGTTTGATAAAATATTAATTTATACTTATAAATCTCTTCATGAAACTCGACCGACAGGCATAGAAAATTATTTCCCCTTAATTAGGAAGCTGTTCTTTAAACACGATAACAATATTCCAGTCGTGCAAAGATTTCTGAAAGTGAGTATAAATTCATTAATTAACTTGCTATTTATTTACTCCTACTTTTTAGCTGAGTTTTTAAGCGAAAACGATAATTATTACAGCCCATCTGATTTCTGAAAAAGAAGACAAGGGTGAAGGGTTTTCAAATCTTTGCATTTTGGACTATTTGAAATATTACTCTGCGCTTGAATACTCAAGATTACATACTTTGATTTTTCTTCACCTCAATGGCGATTTTGTGAGAAAAAATGTGAAGAAGTTAGGATATTGGAGGGTTAATACATATGAATGTATTTTTCTACTGTACAGCTAATTACAGACATACCTCAAAATTATTATATTTTTCTTTGCTTACAGTTTAAAAATATTTTTTTTTGATGAACAAATTTGAGACCTTTGTCTCACATGATATTGAGGGTAGATAGTTCAAAATTGCTTTAAAAATCACAAAAAAGATAAGCCATCTTATGCACTCGTCATCAAAAACAAGAATAAACATGCAAACATGCATTAAGGCGGTGCTTCGGAAAATAAGTTGGTGAATGCGAAAAAGTGGTTTTTTTAGTAAAAAAATGAAAAAATTGTAAAAATAAATGCTAAATGCCTTCAAACAAAGTCTCTAAAACAATATATTATAATTTCAAAGTATTTCGTTGCGTTATTTTTGAGAAAAACACTGCCAATGAAAATAGGATATAATTTTCATTAGCAGTGTTTTTCTCAAAAATAACGCAACGAAATGATTTGAAATTATAATATATTGTTTTAGAGACTTTGTTTGAGGGCATTTAGCATTTATTTTTTCAATTTTTTCATTTCTTTATTTTAAAATCAACTTTATCGATATTACCTACTTATTTTCCGAAGCACCACCTTAACCAACAAAATGTGAAGTCACGTAGGTCGTGTTGCGCAGTTACCATGGTAACGCTCGGTACTGTTCTACAAACAACAAAGTTCAACCTTATGATGAAAGTCACGTGACTGTTTTTAACCAATCACGTTTCGAATTTTGAACCCTGATCCGCTCCCATCGGAATTTAAATACACTTTATCTCTGTCAGTATTCAAACTTTTTCAATTTTTTTTGTTGTTGAGGTGTTTGTAAATGAAAGATGGAGAGGCATATAAATGTATGTCAAATTTTTAATTGATTGTTTCTAAAAGAAGTTATAGTACGCTTGAGATACGCTCGTTGCACCCTTCCTGAATTAAAACTAATCAATTTTTCAAAAATGTCCCAACAGCCACGTCTTCTTTAAACATTAATAAGCCTTGAGGAGCCCTAAATAACTCAAACTTCATTAATATGGACTCATATGATTATTAAAGATGAGAAACATACTATATGTTGGAGGGGAGGAGAAGATGGTATTGAACTCAGAATGAAAGAGAGGACTGAACATGAAAGAAAAAAAATTTCTATCAAGACTTCATGATACATAGCAAATCTTCATTGGGTAGATAGGTACAAAAACAACTTTTGGAGGGGAACTCATCACATCAGGGAATTTCATGGATTCTTCTTATCTCCTCAGGCAATGCATTTCCATAGATGAACCTTGTATGTAAAATTAGTAAGACTTTGAATTTTATTCAAAATGGATCCAAAATGGCGGATGATCATTTCACAAATGATGTTGAAATGAAGAGTGAAGGATTATTCTTGAATTGTAGTTAAGATGAATTCAAAAATAGTGTATCATCAAAATCTGAGAACAGCTCGGGATGCCTTAAACGACTCAAATTTGATAAATATCGGCTTGAGATTCCATGCCTCCATGGAGCAATAAAAAGCATATAATATCCCAAATTCGTTTTGAAGGGGTTATAGCAATAAAGTTCAGCTTCGGCACTAGATTTGGGTATTAAAGAGATTAACATCATATAATTATGCAAATTAGAACAAATCTCTTTTAAAAACTCGGCTCGAGTAATACTGCATGATTGCTTATATTTTTTCACGTTTGACTAAATTTGTACGCTTTTAGAAATGCATAAATGAACACAGATCGACACTGAAGAAAGATCAACCTAGAGATTTTATCGATGCTTTTCTAATTGAACAGGAAGATAGGAGGATCCATGGGGAAGATCACATATTCACAGGTATACAATTATCTAGGTGTCTTCTGTTACCAAACTAAAAAAAAAAAAACAGACAACATTACGCTTATCTATTGATGAAATCCTAACATAAATACAGAACATATAATATTCCCGTTATCCCGTTGCTCACTTTCGGTAACTAAAAACGCATAGTTTCGAGAATCCTTACAATATCATGCCCTTAATTTATCAACTTGTTGTCGATGCGATTGCATTTAATATCATAACCTAATTTCTTTTTTAACTCCATTCAACAAAAAGTTATCAAAAATGCATCGGTGCAACTTGAGTGCAACTTCTTGGTTCATTGAACATATTCAGTTAATTTCGTGAAAATTGCGAAATATGTTTGTTTATTTCATTATATCAATGGTCTATTACATTAATGCGATGTGGCATGCAATCTATAATTAGCTGATTGATAATGCTTGAGCGTGAATGCGATTTTTCAAAACATTACCAAGAAAACAGATTCATGTATATTGCGATAACGTACCTGCTCTTTCATTAAACTTAATCATTTTCATTCATACTTGAATAATTAAATTACGAATCATCGTAGAAATACAGAGGTGAGCAAAAGTCACGGTGCAATTTTGCAAAAAGTACCGAAAACGAAATTTACAAATCGTATCAGTGTATCACCTCTGCATTCGTAAATTTAATCTATCGTTTTCTGCCATGGCAACATTGTGAATATAACCGAAACTCGTTCACCCTAACGTTTCTGTCACCTACAAACTCGTAACGGTAGGTAGTGAAGTAGTGATTCTGGTTTCTGATTCTGAATTATGTGTGATTTTCGACTGCACATGCTGACTTTTATTCACCCCTGTACATCACTATATTAGAGATCAGTAATAACTAACACTTCGCTTTCAGCATCCGCATTAACCTTAAACTCAACTCAATGCCTGTAATCAATAATTTAATAATATTTTAGACGAAGAATTGATTAGCGATTGCTACGATTTAGTCAGAGCTGGAAGCATCTCTACCTCCGATACTATTGGATTCGTTATGCTATATCTCGTATTACATCCAGATGTGCAACAAAAACTGGTCAACGAAATCGACGCTAACATAGGCCGTGACAAAATGCCCACTTTAGATGATAAAAAAAAGTACGACAATTCGATTGGAAATTTATTACATTACTCGTGATATTCTATCGAATGTGTAAATGATTTTTAAAGATTACCTTACTGCGAAGCTGTCGTTGCCGAAAGTATGAGAATAAATCCCATTGTACCTTTTACAGCGCCTCATAGAGCCACTGAAGATACAGAATTTTATGGTTTCACGATTCCTCGAGTAAGCGCCTGCATATCAATACAAGGCCTTAGGTAATCGAGTATGAAATATTGGGTATCATAATTATGTCTATTATCATTTCCTTTAATAGGATACGGTGGTGAAAGTATCGCTATGGACTTTATTCAGGGATCCTAAATTATGGGATGATCCGGAAGCATTTATACCGGAACGTTTTATAACAAACGGAGAATTTGTTAAATGTCCTTATCATTTACCATTTGGATTGGGTAATTATTTACTTATATTAAGTATTATTCTTATCTGTAACTGTGTATTAAAAAAAATTTCATCTCAATTAAAATTTATTAATTGTCCAAAAATACGTAGAAAAATGATATCAATAATATAGGTACAATTAATAATAGACTACAATACATGTATGAACGGCTTATAAATTACTAGTGGAAAAATACCATGCTAACTTTTTCTTCTAATTCTAAACAATATATTGTATTTTTGATAAAAAGAAGGATTATTTTTGTAAAGTACGCTATTAGTCGATAACAATTAATCTCAACTTGGGTGTCACGAAATCACCGAAATTTCGATACACCTACCTGGGACCAATAGGTAACATTATCATATACCGTGAGTCCAAGTGATTCAGGTACAATCAGCGCAAAAATCTTTTTTCGAAAGATTTAAAATGGATTTTTTCAAATGCAACGAAATTGTAATGCAGTTGAAATGAATTTATAAGCCTTAAAATTTATTAAAGTAATTTAAAAAAATGATTTTTGATTTAGAAATTGTAGTTAAACTTTTATTATGTTATCAACAAACTGAGACTTTTGTGCTGATTGTACCCGAATCACTTGGACGCACGGTATATGTGAAGCAATAAGATTGACTACATACGTCTTCCAGTAAGTGGGAGGGCAAAGGGGCATATTTATTGAAATTTATCCCTTCTTTCGTTACAATAGACATGAAAAATCGCTCAGGCAACAGGTTCAAACCACACAAATCGTGCATCTCAATCTCAATAATATAAATGTTTTTGAATTACGGGGTTTTAAATTATCGCTAAAAAAAAAAAATTTTGTTTCCCAATTTCCCCTACCCTCTTCTCCATGGATGGTCGTAGTTTTAATCACGAAAATGTCATTTTGGAGGACAAAAAGGTACATATATAAATTTAGATATTAAATGCTGGGGTGCCTCTTCAAGGGGAGGTTCTCCAGTTTGGCAGCAAACTGCCTTCGAACTAAGATTGTTTAAGTATTTTATTTTACAATATGCATTCATTTGATTTTTTTTCGACCTCTAAAGCAACCAAGAAGATATTCCATTCTAAGTATATGGCGAGGAATATATTTTCAGGACATGCATCAATACCCGTTAGTAAAGTTGTATACAATTCCATATAAGGCGAAAATCATTCTCTATGAATTCAGGTTGTTGTTCTAAGCACCTAGAACAGTCTTCTCGGATCTGAAAAATTAATTTTTATGTACTCTACTTTCCTCAAAGATGCTCTACACTTACCAGTGGAGTCGAGGAAACTAGAAGATGTACATTTTAATTATATTATTAGTAATGTCCTTAAATTACTCGTGATCATTATAACATTTTTCTCCTTCAAACTTAAAAATTAAACTGAATATTTCCAATCGTACCATTCCTGTTAAACTTTTAAAATCTATTCCTAATGATCAGACTCATGAGGGACCAGTCACATAATATGTAAGTCGCCGATCTGCTTGAATGGTTGCCTATATGGAAGTACCTCAGGCACCTACCTACACGCCGCATAAATTTCATCTGATACGAGCTTAGGTTTTTTGTAGCAGTGTTGTTAATGTGAAAAATTGAGTTATGAAAAAACAAAAAATCTACGATTTTGAAAAAATTTGGTGGACACCGGATAGAGGTTGATTAAATAAGTGAAAACTGTTATATGCACAAATTGCTTAACTTGAGATTTGAAGGAGCAGTTATCCAAAAAAGCATCAAAAAGAAATTTGTTTAAGGAATCTTATTCAACTCTTTGAGATGAACAAAAATGGTACTTTGTAAAAATCGCGTATCTTGAGAATTGAAGGTGCAGTGTGTGTATATATCATTGGGTGAATCAGTGTAATATTAAAAATTTTTGAAAATAAATGAATTCTTATTTCATTATTTTTACTTTTTGAATTGTTTATCAATTTCCTAGCATTTTTAATCGGTAAAACCTGCTTCAGGGTACCTACCCATTAAAATTATTCACTCCACTCTTTCCCATTCTTTTAAAACGTGAAAATAGATAACTAGGGATGAATTTTTTCATCATCTCTCCAAGTGTAACGAGAGATGATGATGATCGACGTAGAAAAATCACAAAATATGTTTTCCAAATTTCGATCAATTCATGTTGATATGTGGGAACGAACTTTTTGAATGAAATTATGTTGAGATTATTTACTTCACTAATTTTTTTATCTTTGTATGTTGTACTGTAATACTCAAAAAAAGTAGTAACCCACACAGCGCCTTCATTTCTCATGATACATGATTTTTTCAGAGCACCATTTTTGTTCATCACAAAGAATTGAAGTTTTCTTGAACAAAAATTTTTTTCAGTGATTTTTTGGATAACTGCCCCTTCAAATCTAAAGTTAGACAATTTGTGCATATAACAGTTTTTACTTATTTAATCAACTTCTATCCAGTGCCTACCTTATTTTTTCAAAATCGTAAAATTTTTGTTTTTTCATGACTATTAATTTTTCATATTGGCAACATTGCTACGAAAAAACTAGGCCCGTATCAGATGAAATTTATACGGCGTGTAGGTGGGCGCCTGAGGTACTTCAATATAGGCAAACATTCAAGCAGATCGGCAACTTACATAATCTGACCGGTTCCTCGTCAGATTAAAGGGGTAGAGGGGCTAGTAAGGGGATTTTTTTTGGTTCACTGTATATAACTAGT
The DNA here is from genome assembly GCA_009761765.1 of Phenacoccus solenopsis. Lineage (NCBI taxonomy): Eukaryota > Metazoa > Arthropoda > Insecta > Hemiptera > Pseudococcidae > Phenacoccus > Phenacoccus solenopsis. The sequence continues at coordinate 27,171,155 of CM019754.1, read as the reverse complement.
GACATTATGTCATAAATTGATGTACTAAAATATATTTAAAACATTAAAGTGTATCATTTTCCTATACTTCTTTCATTTAATGAAAAAATAAAAAAACATAAGCAGCAATGCCACATTACTGGAGCTGAATTTTTAACTGAAGCTGTTGCCAAACACGTCATGACTACAGCCCACACCCAATACTAAGTCTATAACCCTCTACCCCATCTCTTCCAAAATCACTTCTGATGGTGAGTTTGGAACAAACGTAGTATTTTTTGCCATGAAATAATTATATGAACGCATATTTCTCAAATTACAACTACTTGAGGCTCCTCAAATTACCTTCAAATCCTTATGATCCGCCATTTTTGATACGTTTTAACCCAAATTGAAGAGGTTATATTCTGGTCATCAACTAATCCTACACACGAAGTTTGACCTTTCTATGCTGATTTGGTGATTTGGTGAGAAGATATAGATGATTCATGAAATTTTATGGCAATTCTCCCTCCGAAAGCGGTTTTTGCTCCAACTTCCCTCCAAATTCACTTGGGAAGCTGAAATCAGAACAAGTTAGTCACTTGGGCTCATTTCATCATATGACACCGCAATAAAAAATGTTCGTCCTCTCTTGTGCCCCCACTATATTTTAAGGTCGATAACCCCTCCTTCTCCCCTCCAACATCATGTATGAAAATGAATTGGGAATATAGTATACTTCTCATCTTCAATAACCATATGATTTCACATTAATTACATTTTAATTAATTTGAGGCTCTTCAAGTTCCACTCAAATTTTGGTAATCTGCCATTTTGTATTTATTTTGACTCAAATTCAAGAGCCCATATTTTGGTCACCAACTAACTACGCTCACAAAGTATGACTTTTCTGGGTTGATTTGGTGAGTAAATATGGAAGTTTCAAGAAATTTCATTAATCAAAACTTCCTCAAAAATCCGTTTTTTGCTCAAACTCCCCAACGAATGCGTTTAAATAGCTGAAATTTGGATATGTTAATGTCCGTGTCTCACTTTTTCATACGAGATTAAAAACGTAAAATTTGAGCCATTTACGCTTTCTCCAACTCTTTTCAAAATTTGAGTGATTCGCCATTTTGAATTTTATTGAAAAAACAAAAAAAGTACTTTTTTTGAATTTTTAAGCGAAGACTCTCATCAAGTTTTGAGTAAGTTTCATGACCCCTCCTTTCCAAATTAGGTAGTTTACTTTCAACCATTCTCTACTTTTCGTGTATCCTCCCAAAATTTAAAGTGAAATAACTACTTCTTCCTCCTTTTGTCTTCTCTCCTCATCTCCCTCTTTTCTCCACTCTCCTCCTCTTTTCCCCTCCTCGCTCTTCCACTCGACTTCTTATCTTCGTCATCTCCTCACTCCTTGTCCTCCATCTTGCTATCCTCCTTCACCTTGCCTTCCTCCTTACCCTTTCTCCCTTCATTTTCTTTCCCCTCCTTTTCTCCTTCTCACTTCTTGCTCTCCTCCTTTCCCTTCCCCCTCCACCCCCTCCTTCCCACCATTCTTTTCAAGTTGAAAACTCAGCTAAAAACTGGCAAATAATTTTCTCCTCCTTGAGTTGTAGGGTATAGGTTGTCCTTATATAACTGTCTCCTGATTGGGTATTCTGCAAGGACACATAGCCACTTTCTTGCTCACCGGTCACCACCGTTCTGCAATTCATGACAAGTTCTTTTTTCTCATTCTCCTTGCCTGTCCAGACCTCCTACTTCTCCTCCCCCTTTTTTTGAAGGAACTTTTTCCAACATTAAACCACAAAAGGCCTTAATCTTTCTCAGCAAATGTGACCTCTTCTCCAAGATCTGACATCAACCCCGTGCCTCTGGTTTCGGTGGCAGTATACGACGCGTAAAAGAAAAAAATAATGAATAAAAAAGCATGATATGGCGGTTAGCATTTTGTTGTTCACTTAATTGTGAACGATTGAATACTCGAAAGACATAATTTTTGAAAAAAAAAAAGAATTATCAACATCTCGAATTCTCGATAGATTTTTTGAATTTGCAATTTTAATAACAACATTTTCGTGAAATTGGAAATAATGAATGATTTTATAAGAAAAATTCAGAATGAATTTCTCCAATTTTCGCATGCACGACTAAAAAAAAAAAAATTACGCTTTGTGCAACAAATTTTAAAATTTGAAAATTGAAAAACTGCAAAAATTTCCATTAAAAAGAAATTGAAAATTCTCTACAAAAAATCAAAAAATTCTGTGAGAAAATGAGATAGGGATGGAAAGGTTGTGGACTTACAGTATAGAGTAGTTATAGTAACTGGTCCGGTTTCTGATTGGTATACGTTACGCGCGTAACTACCAATCATAAAGCTAGAATGTGATAAAATGTAGGTTATCTCATTTCTACCTTCCTAAATAATATCGTTCAGTTTTCAACGAACGACTGAAATTCATTTGTGATTTGAATCATCAGCAAATTCATGTTGTTATTTCACGAGTAAGTCGAGGTAATTTATCACTTTTCAACTTGCTGATTGGATGTTACACGTATGACGTATGACCAATCAGAACATAGACCAGGTACTATAACTACTCTAAACAAGTTAGGAAGGCCTACATCACAGTACCTAGTCGGTGGCCCCATATAATAACCGTAATTCAGTTTTGTCAATGACACATATATTCTTTATTGTAATGAATAAAAAAACTGATTTCAGGAAAAAGATCGTGCCTGATGGAAGTGATGGCCAGAAATATGATATTTCTCTACTTATCCTCCTTTTTCCAAAAATTCACCCTACATCAACCAGCCGGTGAACCACTGCCATCTACTGAAGCTGTGCAAGGATCAGTAACCGGACCAAAACCATTCAAAGTTTTGATTAAAAATCGAAATTAATTTTGAAACTGTATCGCTCGACACTTAAATTCGAGTAATTCGCTTCCTGTTATCTGCCAATAATTATTTCACCAACATAAAATTCTAAATAATAAAAAAAAAATTCTCAAAACAGTAGGTAGTGTTTTATTGCTATAAGGAAAGTTGTACTTTAAATCAACCACATTATAACATGAACTATAAATAAAAAGCTTATCATACACTTTTCTAACCCAACCAAGGGTTTGTAAATAAAAAAGTACAAAATAATCAACTTTAAAATTCAATTCTAAACGGCATTAATTTGTAAGTAGTATCATCTATTAACAATTATCTACGTATAGGTTCGTCTCGTCTTGATTTTTCGAAATCATTACGATTCGATACTACATTAATAAGATTAAGCTGAAAAAAAAAACAAAAACAAACAAAAAACGAAACAAAGCGAAACATATAAATGTAAAATGCGCTTTGTGACATCAAAATAAATTAATTTCAGTCTTAATAGTGCGAGAAAATTTTTTTAATAACAAATACAGCTACAAATTTATATTAAACGTTATCACGTAAAATAATGCAATAATCAACATATATCAATGATATGAATAAGTTGCTTTTACGTTAGCTATATTAAGGTTATAAATAATACGTATGATTGTTAACTGACACCGATTGCAAAGCAGTGCAAAAGCTATTGAAAGCTATTGAGAATATTTAATGACAAAAAATAATGAATGATTCTATGTTAATATAAAAAAAAAGAGCTTACAAAGACATCAGCTTTGTGCGTTGATAATCGTATAATTTCAATGTAAATACGCGAAGGCACAATTTTTACAATAAAATAACAGATATAAAACAAAATCTATATCTAATTCATTCTAATATTCGTTCACCGTCGTTATCAGCGAATTTATACAAACAATTACAAATTAATAATGAAGATTTTCTATCGATAAACTGTTATTTCATTTGGTGCCATTATAACAAAAAATACAACACTGCTATATACAATCAAGGTTTACAACAACAGGTAACAAAAAAATTTCTTAACATAAATTACATTTACTTTAAAATGTTCAACGTACGTACATACTACTATACGACAATATTAACACATCAACGAAGAATTACGCATTAATCGTAGTAAGAACGATAATTAAAGATTAATGAATGAAAACTTTATCACAATAGACAATTCAGCAATATTGTTCAATTCATGAAATATAATCAATTGAAATGGATTTCATAGGAACGTGATGGAAAATATCGAAAATTCAAACCACTAGCGCATTTCAAGCTGGAAGACTTCACCACGAGAAATGCTCTAAAGCGAAGTTCAACACCTTCGTACCCTGCAGATAGAGGTTTTTCGATATTCTACTTCAATCCATAACATTGCGACCAACTTGAAATATTTCAAACAATAATCCATATAAGTAAATAATTCACTAATAATGATCAAATTAATTGGTGCATTGGCTAACATCATTATAGCTTACAGAGTTCATTTTTCTTTAAAAACAATATTACCTTATGTACAAACGTATCGTACGAAATCTGTATATAAATAATCAACCAATCGAGCAGATTTAAATATAACATTACGTAACAATTTAAAAATGATAAGTACACGAAAACACGATGGACGAAGTAGCAGAGAAATCGGTGAAATATAATTATTTTATTCTTCTTTACAAGAATGGCAGCACTGGAGTTGGTATCTTCGCAATTTGCACATATTCAATGTTTTCACATTTTGACAATACTTGCTCTGATCTTTGCATTCATTCGCTGTAAATAAACTTCGTAAGGTATACAAAAAATGTTCGCAAAAATGTATAATTCTTTTAAAAATGCTGGAGCCTTTGGTAGGTATATATGTATATATACAATTCATATTTTTTATGAATTTTGAAACCGTTTTCATTTCATTACAAAATCTAAGGATGATACAAGTATTTCCATCATTACTAAAAAAAATTATTAATTTTCGAAATTTAAAAAAAAAAATATATATTCGTCAGCTCATTTTCATCGTCTATCAAATTTATTATTTACCTTCAGCACAACTAACACCTCGACATGTTCTCATTACCGCAGGTCTGGGTAAATCTCTGCAAGCAGTTCCAGCAGGTTTCTTCGTACCGTACCAGACGCACTGTAATATTCTATACTTTACGCCATCTTTATCGCAAGGTGCGTAACACTATAATCATTAAATAAATGCCCATTTATTCTGCTACACATAAAGTGCACATGTTAATATAGATTGACCTATAAAGCTGAATTAATACCTCAGTCCATTCCCCAACTCTCCATGTACCTTTGCACATGTCATTATAACATTCTTGTTTTGTCGTCGGTTTCTCTGATGCTTCGCACAATGCGTCAGGAACTAATGTACCGTTAGCTGATTGACAAAATACGTCTCTTTTTTGCATTGCTATTATTTAAAAAAAAAAGTAATAATAAGCCTAATTTTTTTTATGAATTTCCACTAATTGTTAATTTTTTTAATCGACCTGTATTCCAAGCGAAACAACGAGAAGTATTACAGTCTTGCCAATCTTTAGTGATCCAATGCGGACACTCGTTCGTGTCGCATTTCTGAATAGTATTCGGAGTCGGTAAACCCGCATCTTCGCAGAGATTATTTTCAACGTTTTCTGTAACGTTGTTTACTTTTACCATACAATGAGCGGCTCGAATCTGGAATTAATAAGATACCTAGTGATTTCTTCCTACGTTGAAAATTCGTTTAGAACTCGAACTCACTTGGAATCCGGTACCACCACATGGAGGTGAGCAGTTAGACCAAGGGGTGATAAACCATTCGAATTTTACGTTGCTACGTTCTCCTGAAATTTAAAAATCGGTGAATCGTGAAATATATTTATTTTTTTTATTAAATTTTAGATTACATTTTTCATTTATTAATTAAAAAAATACAATACATACATATTCAATTTTTTTTTTCTAAATTAATTTTCCAGATCGATAAAATTTATTTTTAATTTATTCAAGATTTATACATATTATTGTGATGTGTACGAGTTGCAACTTTAGTTCAGACAGCAATTTTGAACTGACATGGACAATGAAATTAAAATGTTCAAAATTGATCGATACTATTTTTTTCAATTTTGTCTACTGGCTCCTTCAGTAAGTATATTAGTCAAATCATTATACTTCAGTGTCCCATGAGTAGAAAGGTATGCGTGAAACATGCTACGTAAGAGCTAGGCAGAAGCCCATAGCTCACATTTGAGTTGAAACCTCACTTCATTATATTGATTAAAAAAGAAAAATGTTGACTTCTTTTTTTACTATTTTACTTTTTGGTTATATATCAAAAAGTAATAATAAAAAAATTACTACCGTAATTGCAATAAAAAGTTTATTTTCTAAATTCTAGATCAAAAAAATAATAACACGTTAATTTAAAAAAAAATGGAACAAATAAATATCGTTCCTTCCTTCTTTCCTTCCTTCCTTCCTTCCCTCCTTCCTTCCTTCCTTCCTTCCTTCCTTCCCTCCTTCCTTCTTTCCCTCCCCCTTCTTTTCTTTCTTTCTTTCTTTCTTTCCCTTCCTTCCTCCCTTCCTTTCTTTCCCCTCGCACTTTCTTTTGGTGGACTTGCATTTATGTTCAAATAGTAGAAATAAATTACGAAAAAGTAATACAGCAAATTAAAAGATTCCCTAAGTTTCCTTCTTTCGCTACAAAATATCTTTAATAGCCATATTATTATTCGAAAAATCCTCATAATACATAAAACTGGCCTAATAGTGTTGATAATTAAGGATGCCAGTATAAATAATAATGAATAAAAAAAATGTTATTTTTTTAAATTGAAAAACTTTTTTGAGAAAATCACCAAAGAGCTGAAAATTAATTGGATAAATTTCGAAAGTTTCAAGGACCTCTAAAAAAATTTTTACAGAGTTTTTAAACATTTAAAAAAAATATTTTTCTAATTCTCAGTACTTTAAAAGTAATTTAAAACAAAAAATAGGCCATAAAAAATGTATTACATTAAAAAAAAAATTGTTTTTTTTTTAAGTTTTCAGTAGCTCTGAAAATTTTTTTTCAGCTTGTAATTATATTTTTCATTAATTTAAGAAATTGAAAACATTTATGTGAAGCACCTGAAAATGTTTCAAAATCACAATAATAAATAAATATATAAAATTACAAGTTGCCAACATTTATTTTTGAAATTTTCACCATTTTAATTTTCAGAATTTGAAAATGTTCCAAATTTCAATATTTAAATTATGAAAATAAATTTTCAAATTTTTTAAAATTCTATAAACTATTTTCATATTATTCATTTTGACATTCTAAAATGTTTTTAAAACCTAACCCATCAAAAACTTCTCAAACTTGATAGGATATAATCCTGATGACGTAAATTGAGCTAGGGCTATATAAGTTGGCGCTTCAAAAATGGAACGCTTAGGGCCACTTGCACAACCTTGGTTCAACGTTGGACTCAAGCTGAACTGAGATCAATTCTGAACCCCTGATTTTGTTGGGTTAAACTGCGTTCAAGTTATAAGCGTTGAGTGTTGGTTTTTCAAGATCACGTGATATGTTTGTTTACAAGTGTCATTTTTAGCGCGAATACAGATATAATAGTGTGTTACTATTTCTTACTGTTTTTAATTATTTCAAGTTTTTGAATTAAATTTAAAAGTATTAACATACTTTCGCGCACCTATGTCATTAATCGTTTATTATTTTGTAATTCATTCCTTGAATTCAAAATTATACACCTGAATGTTTACCTTTGCCTAACACAATCGTCGTACCGAATAAATTCTCGGCGGTGGTTTGTTCGACAGCGGTAACAGTTTGTTTGAATTCTTCGAAACTTGGTTCCTCCATCAACATTCTCTGACTTCTAATCTGCGTATCCTGAAAGGCCCACAAACGCTACTCTTTTCATTAATAAAGAAGTTACAAAACATGAATAAAAAATTACCAAATTAAGCTCCCGCCGTAAAACTCCTTTTTTTTAAAAAAAAAAACCAATAACAGAAAACATTAAATTACAGAAAGCGATAGAAATTCGTAACTTTTGAAACGTTCGTACGACTTTCTAAATTAATTTTTCGACTGGACTAAAAAAAAAGGCTCGACTTATCACAGTCCGGCTTTGCAACATCAAATTAATAAGACTCGACGTCTCGACCTTACAGCGTAGGTACATTTAACCTCTTTTTTGCCGCGTACACACTCGACAAATTCTTTGACCCAGATTTAAAACTAAATGACATCTGTCAGCGAAGAAAAAACAATTTTTTTCGTCCTTCGTGTTAATGCCTAATTACCGCGGGCTTCGTGTTTGAAGAACCAACAAAATAACTTTTTCTCGCGAATAATGCGAAGTCCTTTTTCATCTTAATTATTTAAAATACGAAACCGGATAATTAAATTTAATTATGAATTCCTAGCCACAAAAGTTTCTTAATTTAATGTCTTTAAAAAGTTACCCTGCCAAATGCTTTGCAGCTATCGCATCGGCCAGTACGTATGCGTAGAATGCGTGAAGGATATTACCATTATGAAGCGATATTAGTAATCAAGCTCACCTTTAAGATAACAACAAAACCAAAGAAACACGGTGTTAGACGCGACCCCGATGAAGAAGCGGAAGGTAATAACATTTCGCCTTTTGTATCCTGTTAATAAAATACCAATAAGAAATTTCAAATTACACCAGTTATTACCACAAGCACTCTGCTTCGTCATTATAAATCCATGCACATGCGAATTCTAAATTAAGAACAGCCTCGTTGTATATACAGCCTTTAAAATAGTATCGAATTACGATATCGAAGCTTCGGCAATTATTTCTGTATTAGTGTGAGAGTACACGTAGCATCGTCTTCATTGATTAAAAGTCTGTGTCAGCTATACCGGCTAAATGGATGCAATTTATTAATTTTCCTTACATCTAACGAACCGAAGTAATATTTCGTTTACATCTCTAAAATCGTCGTCCTCTTATTAATGTATCTCTGGTAAATCTCTAACGATATGTTTTCTTACGCAAGCAATATCAGGACAACGAAATTTTCGCGTAAATTTTAGTCCGCAAAAAAATACAAATCACTTTGACGAGCCAAACAATCCATACATCGATAGATCGGACACCAAGAAATATTCCTACATTACATTATCTTCAATCACAAGAAGCTCACTTGATTCGCCACCATTTCACTCGTTGTTGCTCCGATAGGAGGTAAAATCGAGGGAGTTGAAGTTTTCTTCTTCGGGGTAGATGTTTTTGGCGCTTTTTCGTATTCAGAGGCTCCTTCGTGGCTGAAGTCGTCGGATGGTTTCACATTACGTTGACCCGAAATCCCCATGAATTCAGCTAATAACACAAAATCAATGTGATTAGGTTCGTAAAGAGTATTATCTATCACCTGTTTTCAAATCATTTTCAAACAAGTAATTCATAGGTAGGAGAGGAGCAAATTACTTGAAATTAACAAATTTTATTTCATGATGAAAGTTCAGAAAGAAAAAATTATTTAAAATATAGAATGAAAACAACAGTGTGTTACAGTTCAGTAAAAAATCATTATTTTTATTCTTCATACAAGAAATAGCCAGTTTTTAAATTTACATTAATTAATAGTCATTCGCAAAAAATGTACGATTCAATTAAAAAGTTTATACTCCCGAATCTTATTCGCATTTTCAATTTAAAACTAAAAATAATAAATTCATAACGCTTTTCGAGTCTCTAAAAATTGTTCCATTTAATTTTCCTATTCAATTAATTTTAACTTCAATAGATGTTATTTATTCTTGAACGATTCCTTCAATAAATATTAAAGTTGATTGCATTCCTAATCAATTAAATAACATTAATATAAAATGTAATAAACCTAATATTATTTTTGGTCAATAGTAAAATCAAGCTTAGCATTCTTGAATAATTTCTTTTCAATGAAAATAAAGTTTATGCTTCTTTTTTTTATTCTTAATTTTATGTGCCGTGTACTGCAACTTAATCCAGAAGCATAAGGCCGCCGAGAGGGAGCAAGGGGAGCAAATTGCCCCAGGCCCGACCCATTAACACATCGATCAAAATCGTAGGATTCGTGGCAATAGAAATTCGAAAAAAAACACAGGGGGCCTACATTCACTTTGTCCAAGGCCCCGACTTGGCTCTCGGCGGCTCTGCAGAAGCATGGGGAAGGTTGGGTGAGCAGATTAAATTCTAGAAAAAAGTGAATTTGAAATTACTGATTTCATAAAAATTAAGAGGAAATTCACTTTTTCGTAATAAATTTTTGCTATCTTAACATAAATGCAAGGCCACCAAAAGAAAGTGCGAGAGGGAAGGAAGGAAGGAAGGAAGGAAGGAAGGTAGGAAGGAAGGAAGGAAGGAAGGAAGGGAGGGAGGGAGGGAGGGATGGAGAGAAGGAGAGAAAGAAAGAAGGAAGGAAGGGAAGGGAAGTAAGGGAGGAAGGAAAGAAGGAAGGAAGGAAGGAAGAGAAGGAGGAGGAAGGGAGGGAGGAAGGGAGGGAGGAAGGAAGGATGGAAGGAAGGAAGGAACGAACGAACGAACGATATTTTAACAATGAACTGAGATTTCAACTTTCTAGTTATATAACAATTACAAAAAATGGAAAAGCATTTAAAAAATTCAAAATGTAGAAAAATATTTAAAAATTGAAAAAAATCATAAAAGTTACACGTAAAAGATAAAATCTATCAAAAATGAGAAAGTGCTAAAAAAAATCAAAAATCGAGAAATATTGAAAAATTCAAAATAATGCAAAAATGAAGAATGTCAACAAGTGACTTTTTCTGAAAACAAAACGGCCTAAAAGTGAAAAAAAAACATCAAAAATGGATAACAAGCAAAATGAAAAGTATTTAAAATCGAAAATAACAGAAAATGAAATATTGATCAAACATAAATAAAATCATCATAAACTAAATCTATGCAAAAATGAAGAATATTCAAAAAAAGTGTTATGAAAAAAAATGTGATCAAAAATAGAAAAACTTGCAAAAGCAAAGAAGTTCTTAAGAAAAAAAACACAAAAATTTAAATTTTTGGAAAATTAAAAATCGTACAAAATGAACTGTCCAAAAGATACAATTTGAAAATGAACTACGCATTGTTTCAAAATGAAAAAAAAAATTAAAAATTAAAAACCTCTAAAACTAATAGAAAAAAAAATTATAATAATTCAAATTTTTATTGTATTTATAATTTCTATAGATTATTTTAGTATAAATAATCAACTTATTAGATCATTTTTTTATCTATTATAATATTATTAGTTTTCATTTTAATTATTTTTCATATAAAATTTCTAAAAACTGAAATTGTTTTTGAAATATAATTTTTCATTAATATTATATTAAAATGAAATTAAATTCTACTGAATGAATTAAATAAGATGAATCTTTATTATTAGCAATAATATAATATTTAATCATTTACACGGTTTTTTTTTTTCAATATTTATTTCAATATAAAATAAAAACATATTTTATTTCGATAAATTATTGTGAAAATAATTTTAAAACTGGAAGTTCTAATTTTTTTAATTTTTAATTTTTTTGGATTGTAATAAGATCAGTATTTACATATTAAATTTCGTTTAGAATAAAAAAAATAAAAATAAAAATTAATGTTAGTGTTCAAAAATTGAAAATAATACAAACATTAAAAATTTTCTAAGAATGTGACTTTTGTCTTTTAAAAATTTGGAGAATAGAATTCAAAAAAAAATCTATTTCAAAAATGAAAACGTACTCAAAAATCAAAAAACTTTAAAAACGAGAAAATGTTTCCCTAAGAACCTTTTTTTTTAAATAACATAAAAGTAAAAAATGTTGAAATGCTGTAAGAAATTCAAAAATGAAAAAAAAAGTGATAAAATAAAAATATCAAAGAATTCAAAGAAATCATCAAAACATTCCTCAAATGCTTTTGTAATTTATTAAAAAGAAGGACCAAAAAATCAATGCTACCCCGAGCCCATCATACCTCTCGGTGGCCCCGCATGAAGGAGTGAGATTCTCGTTTTCGGGTTGTTTAATGCATAGGTACCTGGATATATCTGATTATTTTGCTTTCCCGATTCTTCAGAACTCGCTGGTAATTTACCGGGTGGCGGTTTCACAATGAGCACTAAATTCGCAGATGACTGTCCAGCTACAAAATATCGAGAAACAGCAGTAAAATTAATTTTGTTAATTATTATTTCTCTTTTATTTATTTATTTTTTACTTATATGACATTAAATTTAACACTACTAAATGAATTAAATAAATAAATTCACTTATAATATCTGAATAGTACAATATTATTCTCGAGTGCTAAAAAAATTACCTTTGCAAGTGAACGTTGCATTATCAGAATACGAAACCGTTTCTATCCTGAGGATTCCTTTCCTCTTTAAAACTTTGTGGTTTCCATTGTTATGAATTTCATTGCCTTCCTTCTGCCATACGATGTGTTCCCTGAGAAATCAATTCGTTTAAAAGCTTCACCTATATTGTAGGATAGCCACGACGTAACACTCACTTATTGAAATTTTTCACTGGACATTTAATCCGCATCGTGCTACCCGCGTACACGGTAGCTTTACCGCCGATTTTCAACGATACTACTTCATTGACATGCGTTTGAGTATAATTTTGATTGTCATCGCTGGCTATAATATGCATTCCGGGTTTCTTCCTACCACAAGGGCGACTATTGCATGGTGTCGCTGCCTGAGGTTTACGTCCTTCGCACATATGGTCCGGATGGGAGACGATACGATCTTGAGCAGTGATTTGGCGACATTCCACCGTCCTGGTTTTGATACCGCCGCCGCAAACTTTTGAGCACTGGAGAAAAAAACGTAAGCAGCCATGCCGTATAACTGAAGCTGAATTTTCAACTGGGGCTGATTCAAATTTGTAGATAATATCATGAACCTCTTCATGGCTATAGTCCATATTTAATAAGAATTTGAAAACCCCCCCACCTATCCCCTCCAATATTATACCTGAGAAGTAGAATTTGGTATATATGTTGTATTCTTTGTCCACAAGGATCACATATGTGTCCGTACCTATTTATCAAATTACAGCTTTCATATATTTCATTTAATAAATTTTAAATTATATTTAAACATAAATTTATTAATTTTTTTTTCTTAATTAAATTTTTAAGAACTTTTTTAAATATAAATTTTATTAAATTTTTTTCGTTCATACACACCGACGCCACGTATGGAGGAAATTACACATACTACAAATTTCGGCAATTTTCATATGATTACGAATGGTCTGAAACTCGATGGTTCCCTCCCAATTTTTAAAATAAAAACTCGACTACCTTCTTACTAATGATAATCTCAGATAGGAATTCAAATGTGTACGTAACCATCTAGGAGCTTACTTTGGTCCAATTTGAAGTATACCACTCGATGGGGCAATCGACGAAATTGCAGTGTTGACGATCAGGAGGTGGAGGTTGTTCACACATGTTATGCGGTACCACTACTGTATTGCTCATGGTTACCTCGTGTATACAGTTCACCTCTCTAGTTTGAATACCCATACCACATACTTTATTACATGGCGAGTACTCGCTCACGTTCCATCGTGGAGGGCATGGGTGATCGTTGCACGTCTGCGTTATGACTGCCGGTTGCGTTTTCGTATCACATAGATAAGGTGAGACAACTTTTTTGTCATCGTCTCGTATACAGTTTACAATTAGTTCTTGAACACCTGAGAACATTTTATTGTCTAAAAGAAAACACACACACCCATCTTTTATTATTGGTGATAGAAATTACCTCCAAGGCAAGTAGCTGTACATGGAGTAAATCCATTCTTTATCCAGCTATACGTTTTACCATAAGCCCCTGGGGCTACTTTGGGCGATGCATCTTCCCTCACATCTTCCCCATAGCCATCTTGCACGGAAGCATCCCAACTACATCGAAAGAAATACGTATAAGCACATCGAAGGTCACAATCACATATTTACATTCGACGTAAAAATTCCTACATCGTATCCGGATCACACGGTTTAATCGAACACCTCTCTATCTCCGCTGGTCTTTCGCCGCCGCAAGTATCGTCCGTTAATTTTGTCATCACGTTCATATAATCTAAGTGAGCCTTACAATAAACCTTACGTTTTCTAAATCCAGCACCACAAGTTGCACTACACGGACCCCATTCTTCTGCTACGAATCTGAAACGCGTAAATATCATTATATTTGTCTTAATGCCTCACAATGAAACATGTATCAAAAATTCTCCGTTATGTGCTCCAACGCAATAATTATTTCGAAATCCCCTCCTATCAACATTCACGTCATCAGAGCTCCCGCTGATGTGAAATGAAAATAGGCGTTCTGTGTGTCATAAAAAAGGAGTACATCGCTGATTTTTCGTTTTCCCGGATGCCGTAAACGTACGACTTGAAACGTGATACGAACGAATTTGTAAAAAATAATTACACTGCGTGCGGAGATCCGTTTTGTTTTCCAATTAATTTTTCCGCTTGGATGTGATGGTATTCGGTATCTTTATAGGAAACCGCCGATGATTTAGGGCCTTCGTCGAACAACGAGTAGTATTTTTCTTCTGAAAAATTAATTGAAAAAAATAAAAATAAATTGATTAAAATGTAACAAAAACAAAAACAAAATAAATGAAAACAATAAATTATTTTCTAGCAAAAAATCGTTAAAAATTAATAAATATTGTAAAATAGGTTTACCATTCAATTAAACATTTAAATTAATTTTCTAAAATTTAATTCGCAGGACTTAATACAATGAACCCAGTGCTCTTCCTGTAACACACAACTCACCATTCCTCACATCCTCATCACCTGTCTAGACTATGTTAACATTCGAAATGTCTTTCAATTTCCAAGTACTCTCCCAGAAGTCTTCGAAAATATCCCCTTGTTAATCTCTTTTTTCCAAAAAATTAATTTCCTTCCAAAAATCTAAACAATATCAGGCCCGTGCCTCTGGCCACAGTTACAGGATACGGCACAGCAAAAAAAAAATAGGTAACAGGTAAGAAATAAATCACAAAAAAATCAATTAAAAAAAAATTCAAACAAAAATTGATAATACCTAAAGGTTCATTCTAGCAGAAAAAATTATTTAAAAAATTGCGATGAAATCAATGATGAAAAACACTGGGAAAAAATTGGAGAAAAAACGAGCAATACAAATCATTCAAAAATTATAAATCAATTTTCAGTTTATGATTTTTGGAAAAAAATTGATTAATAAACCCATCTTTACAAAAACACTTTAAAAAATCAGGTAGGCTGTTAGCTTTCGTTTCCAAGTTAAAAACTCAGCTAAACATTCACTAAAGGAGTGCGAGTTGAGCTCTATATCCTAATCCCTTTTTACACGCTAACAAAAATACTGAAAAAATTATACAAAAAAATTGAGAAAAATCAATTTTCAATTGATGATTAAAAAAATCCTAGAAAATTGATTATAAGAATTACCTTCATAAAAATCTTTAAAAAAAAATTCATTCGAGTAGAAAAATTGATATTAAAAAAAAAAAATCAAAAAATAAAGTTGAGAATAAATCGAGAAATTGTTAGGAAAATTTAAAAATATTGTCATTAATAAAAATCAAAATCAACTAAAACAACTAAGTACGAAGAATAAATTTCAAAAAATCAATTTTCAACTCAAAAATGAGAAAAAAACGAAAACAGAAATAACTTAAAAAAAAATACCTTATATTAACAGACTCACTGAGCTCCCTTCTAACAATTCAAAAGCCCTTTAGTGACCACCTTATCGTGAAAGAAATACTTAATCTATACCAAATGCTGGAAATAAGTCACATTCAAATTAAATTCATGTACGTCCCAAGTCATACCGGCATAACTGGAAATGATGTAATAGATAATTTGGCTAAAAACGCGGTAATAATGTCCCCGATCTTTATCCCAATCCCTAAAGACATTCAAAATTATGTAAAAACTTTAATTTATAATTTATGGCAAGATTCATGGTCCCAAAATTTAACTAATAAACTCTTCGAACATAAAAAACAAATAACTCCTTGGAAATACCTCTCCCAACTTAATCGATTAGAAGAAGTAAAAATTACTAGACTACGTTTAGGGCATACCAAAATTACACATAACCACCTATACCAAGGAATTAGAGAAACCCCAAATTGTTCCTTTTGTAATAAATCCCCTATAACCTCCCAACATTTACTCTATAAATGCGACTCCTTTCGATTAATCCGAACCACCCTAAAAATTCAAAACACCACTATTGAAGACGACCCTCAACAACTACAAAAAATTATACACTTTCTTAAAACCTCAAAATTATGGACTAAAATCTAAAATCCACCCTTACTGTCCTGTAATTAACAGATACACTGGCGTGATAATCTTGGCAATTACATACGCCAGTATAAATAAATTAATAAAAAAAAAAAATAAAAAAAAAAATAATTTACGCGAAAATCATTTTTAAAACTTTATTTAATAAAAAAATTAATTTAAAAAAAAGATCAAAAATCAATTAAACATTTTTTTGAAACTACCCCAGTCAAAGGTTTGGCTTCATTTATAGTTCTTCACCTACCTACCTACTTACCAACCTATCTACCTATCAACCTTTTTTTTTTTGCGGGAATATCTCTTCTACTGCACACCACTCTGCTTGACAGGGAACTACTTGTGACATTACTTCCTGCCAAGCAGGGGCACCTTGGCAACCAACTTACATCTCTCTTGGGTTTTCCTCAGGCGGGTGTGCGCCCCCACCTAGGTTCCACCACATCAGAAGTTCAGTCATCGCTTCATCCTTCCTTCTGGCACCATACTACACTCTTGTGGGTTTCAGTGCCCATTGCTATCATCGGCCTTATCTGTGCTGTGCACATATCTTCGCAGTGGGCTGATACCCACCACCTCCTACTTTGACGGTACTATGTACCTGGGTGCTTGATTCTTGACCCTTACCTTTTCGGAGTGTGGTGGTCGCCTGCACCTTAGGGCCCTACTTCTGTCACTCTTCCCAAAATAATAATACAATAAATTATAAAGAATAAATTGAAAAAGAAATACATAAAAGAAATTGAATAAAACAATAATTTATACATAAAAAGATAAAAAAATCCCAGTAGAAAATTCATTATAACAGTAATTTTTTTTTAATCAAAAAAAAAAAATTAAAAAAATTAATTTATGAAATTTAAACATTATCTGAGAAAAATAAATAAATAAATTCTGGAGTTTAAAGTAACCAATAATAAAAAAATTATTAAAAAAAAATTATAAAGAATAAATTAAAAAAGGATTGAATTAAAGAAAATGAATAAAACAATGAAACAATAATTCACATGAAAATTTCTTCATAAATTCATTTAAACGATTTTTTTCCCTTAGTAATTAAAAAATTACAAACAGAAAATCATTGAAAAAATTAATCGATGAAAAGCAAAAATACAAAAAAAATTAATTATTAAAAAAATAAAAAAATAATAAATTATTAACCTTGACAGGAAGTATCAGCAAAACATTTCTGTTCTGTTGCCGGCTTCTTGGCCGGATCGCATTGCATCATATCAGCTGGATTCTTATTACATGTCACCGAGCGAGTTTGAATACCTTGACCGCAAGTTGCTGAACACTAAAAGTCGTGCGAAAGTATAATAAAGTATTCACTTCAATTTCAATCATAAAGCTTCCAAATTATTCATACAAATTCCACTCACCTTCGACCACTGGCCAGTAATCCATTCCGGCGGACATGGTTGCATATTACAAGACTCTTGCATTCTTGGTTTATGCCCTTTACACAAATGATTGAATACCTACCAAATATAAATTCGTTATTTAAAACCAAAATCTACTTTACATCATTCAATGGACAAAATGGATCACTTCAGGAGAAAAATACCTCCGCCAAAAGCAATCAATTGGTACAAACGCTTCGTTGATTTCAATCTCCTTAATGTATATATTCGCTCGTATTAGTCCAACTTTTTTTAAATATTTACCTTCCACCAATCCCTACCAAAACACTAAAGTACACTTACGAAGCGAAGAAGAACGAATTAAAAAGACAGCTTTTGCGTAACTTTCTCGTTTAAACTACATCAACGACTCGCCTTGTAATACTTTATGGCGAAAAATAAAATATTCATTTCGCTGAAAACGTCCGCGCCAGAAATATCTAACGTAAAACCGTGTCAGTATTATTTACAAATTTGTGTACAACCGAAATAGCGCTTATAAACAAAGTGCATCTAGACTCCTTTCCGAGAAAACTCCCGTCAGCAGACGTCCCGCCGTTTATAAACTTCCTGCCGAGTCTCGATGAATATTAATTAAACCTTCGAAAACATTTTACTTTAATGAACGATGCGCTCGTTCACCGAGCTTTGTCCAGATATCGATTTATCATCGTTCGTGTAATTAGAGCATCATCGGGGACATGAGGTCGCTCGTTTTTGCTTTCAAGATCTCATGAAAATTACATCTCCTTCCAAAAAACAATGTTCTGGTAAATTATAGAAAAAAATCTTGAAACTGGGATTCGTCCATTTTTCACTATAAATTTCATTTAAAACTCGACAAAGGCGGTAAATTAGAGGAAATTAATTTCGACTCCGAAATAACGATGTAAATATAAAACAGTCTACAGCAGAGTAAATAAATCAACGAATAAAAATAACGATTATTTAAAAGTGGTTAACTTCGATTAATATTTCATGCACGTTAAACGATACTGTTCTTCGTTGTCGACTTATTTTCCAATAGATATAAATTTATTTAAATTTTATTCGCTTCAATCGAGCACCCGATGAAACCGCCAAAATTTACCATCTAAAAATCTCATTTCCACGATAAAATCTCGCTTCGAGCTATTTACACAAAAAAAAACGAAGTTGCCGGTGAATTATTTAATAATTACCGAAGTGTTGAGGCGTAAAAGTGTTGAGTACGACATGAAAAGAAGTTATCGCATTAAGGGGCGAGTTTATTAGATTTTTCCAAACAACCTTCGCCCAGTCTTTCGAGAAATTAATGAAAACGAGTTCTTTCCCTAAGATATCGCGACCTCTTTGGCTAAAAAATCAAATCAGTATTTTCTCTCCTTAATGAAGTGATCGCGACCGTCGATTTATAATTCTTTCAAATTAAACGAAACCCTTCCCTCAATCGACTGCCAACTTCTATACAGAAGAACAAATACTACAATAACTTTTGCACATATACAAATCGAATCTTCCGCGTACAAAAACTCGCTCTTTGTTACCACAAATGGGAACTTTTTATTGATAAAGTTACTCGGAGAAAAAATTTTCCATAATCCAAACCACCGGCAAAACACTCGAGTGTAGTTTTTTCTAATTCTGCTCGCGATATCGTTCATATCACGAGAAATATACCAAAAAGGAAAGAGAACGACTAGTATATTATATTCGAAATTTTCACCCAACAAGCCGTGAACGCAAAATGTCGAGTAACTTTACGTCGGTCGCCTTTCGTGGTATTCTTTTTTTCATTAGTTCGTCTCGGACCGATTTTTCTTATTTCGTACGAAAACGATTTTACAACTTACTTTTGTCTTCGTCTTGTTGTGCTCTTCTACGCAATAAAGTCTCCTAGTTTTTATCCCGCTTCCGCAACTTTGACTGCACACCGACCATTCTCCGGCTTCCCATCTGCAAAGTAAATACGTTAAGGTAGGGATTTCGTGGTGTTGTTCGGTGTTTTCGAACACGGTGATTTTTTCATATATTTATTTACACTTGAAATCGACAACAGTGATTCTCACCGAAGATAATCAAGAATGGGGATTGAAAATTAAAATGACACCTTATGATCAAATACGCATATTGTAACATGAAATATAGGAATAAGTTTTCATTGGTAGACATGATCGCATGATTAATTGTTCAATGATTATTGTTCGACATTATCGGTATAATTTGGTGAGTAATTATGACTATGATCAGGCACATCTTCAGCTCACTCCATCAAGTGTGGCTTACAGGCATGTACATGGTAGATATGAAATAGTAATCTATAGTTCCGACTTCTGGGGTGTTTTTTGGAACCGAACGTGAGCTAGTAGAGAAAACCAGAGTCAAAACGAACTATTGATTACCGTAATCACGATATTTTTATACTATCTAATTTTTAAAATCGAATGTAAGGTGTAGTATATTTTGTTATGCATAAAATAAGAAAATGTAATGAAGTATTTCATTCTATGCTAAAAGAATGCGCTGGATTCCCCTGACATCCGTAGCTCCATAAAAATCGATTGTTTTCATTAAAAAAACAAAAAACAAAAAACAAATAAAAAAAAAATCTAGTGATTAAATAAAATTATAATAAATTTTTTTAAACGTGTAGTTCCATATTTTTGGATATTTTTCATTTTTGAATAATTTTTCAATTTTAAATGGCTGAATATTAATTATTATTTTGCTTTTGGATGTTTTTTGAATTTTTTGAATTTTGTAATTGAAAAAATTTTTTTCTGATTCAATCAGCCCTCAACTACTGAATTTATTATAGAATAATTTTTTTAATTTTTTATAAAGGAGCTAATGACATTTTGAAACCTCACGTATCACATTTCATATCTCACGCATTACATATCACTTGTCACACCTCATACTTCACGTCTCATGCCTCACATCTCACGCTTCATACCACATTTCATATTCTGTGCTTCATATCTTACACGTTACGCGCTCTAATGTCACGTACTGTGGTCTCACGTATCTGATCTTATGTTCTATGCGTCACGTGTAATCACGTCCAACACATCGTTATATTTAACTTTATTTTATATATCACCCATGACCCATCACGAGTCACTATGTATCATCGTATTATCACATCATGTCTCCGCACTGCAATATCATAATATGCAACATTTTAGGAAACTTTGAGCGGTACTCCCACGTACTTTTTCAATTTTCTTTTTCAACTAGTTATACCTAACCCCCTCCTTTTTTGCCCTCTTATAATACATGCAAACTTGTACACATTTTAATTTAAAAAATTTATTCAAGACGCATCATATGACACAATAACAATATTAAGTAAGAAGGTATAAAGGCGCCTATATAACGAGTTTCAGGTTGGAGATGACTTACAATCATAAATTTTTCGTTG
Organism: Phenacoccus solenopsis; assembly: GCA_009761765.1. NCBI lineage: Eukaryota > Metazoa > Arthropoda > Insecta > Hemiptera > Pseudococcidae > Phenacoccus > Phenacoccus solenopsis. The sequence continues at coordinate 27,150,105 of CM019754.1, read as the reverse complement.
TTATCAGATTTTGTTTGCTGCCCCTTAACCTCTGCACCCCGACACGTTGCGGAATGGTGTCAAAGTACAAGCTAGGTAGAGTCATTAGAGTCGCAAAGCTGTTCATTTTTTTTAGCTGAGTTTTTAATTGTAAATACATTATTATCATGAAGCTCGTTTTCGAAGTCCAAACAGTACTTCCAATTTTGAAAGGTTGAGTCGTTCACAAACGATCTGATATTCGGAAGAGTGTTTTCAAAATTTAAAGTTTCAAACCATGAGTTGTTCACGAATGAATCAATGAAAAAAATAACAATGAATTATGTAGGCATCTGTATGAAAATTTCGTTCGCGAACGATTCGACAAAGTTTCAAAGAATGAATCGTTTACGAATCATTTAATGAAAAAAGGATTGAAAACAATTATTTATATACCTATTTGTGTTCAAAATTTCATTCACCAAGGATTCGGTATTCTGAACAGTGCTTTAAAAGTTCAAAGTTTCAAAGTATAAGTCGTTCACGAATGATTAGATGAAAAAAAAGGGCAACCAATTACGTAGGCATTTATTCACTAACAATTCAATAAAACTGAGTTGATAACAATTTTGTAAAATTTCATTCCTGAACGATTCGATATTCTGAAGCGTGTTTTAAAATTAGAAATTTCAAAGAATTAGTCGTTCACGAATGATTTAATTAAAATAATCAATCATCAATCATATTTCATATATTTATTTATATTCAAAATTTCGCTTTGGAATAATTTGACATTTTGAAGTATGCATTCAAAGCTTAAAGTCACAAAGTATTAATCGTTGACGATTCAAGAAAAAAAAAATAATAAAATGTTCAAAATTTCGTTCACGAACGATTCGATATTCTGAAGCGAGCATCGAAGGTTTGAAAAGATTAGTCATTTATGAATGACTCAATAATGAAACTTTGAACTTTGAATACGCACTTCAGAATATCGTATCATTCGCGAACGAAATTCTGAATATAATATCCAGCGTCTCATTTCAAAGCACGTTTCATCATATCGAATCATTCGCGAACGCAAATTCGAAAACAGATGTGCGATTTAAAAATCAATCATACCGGGTCACTACTTGATTCGGGTACCTCAAGCGCAAAAATCTTTCCCTCGTCGAAATTAATCATATTTTTAACGATGTTGATAATAATAAATGGCATAAATGAAATTTATTTAATGCTTAAAAAGTCTTTCAATGAAATGCAAAATTTTAATTTATACTTTCGTCGTCAAAAATGCACGTATGTATTTAATTTATTCACCTTTTAGCTAATTTTTTCGCTTGGATGCTCGAATCAAGTAGTCACCCGGTATATCTATATTTTAAATTTCGTTTACGAACGATTCCATATTCTGAAACGTGTTTTCAAACTTTGAAGTTTTAAAAGATTAGTCGTTTACTAATGATTCAATAAAAACAAACAATAAATCATTAATATAATTATTTGTATTCAATATAATTTCAGTTCGTGAACGATTCGATATTCTGGAGCATACTATTAAAGTCTAAACAATGAATGTTGAATGGTTTACGATCGATTCAATAGAAAAGTCATCACGTATCCATGTTCAATGATTTCGTTCTCGAATAATGTATACTTCATTCCAAATAAGAAATGCCAATTTTTTGAAGCGACAAAAAAAGACGTTTACGGTAAAGAGCAAAGTAGTGTATAGAGTATTTATAATGACTGGTCTATGTTTTAATTGGTCATATGTTACGCGCATAATGACCAATCATAAGCTAGAATGTGATAAAATGTAGGTAGTTTCAGTTCTACCTTCCTAAATAATATCGTTCAGTTTTCAGTGAACGACTAAAATTCGTTTGTGATTTGAATCATCAGCTGATTTGTGTTTTTATTTTACGAGTTAGTCGAGGTAAATTTTCCACATTCCAACTTGCTGGTTGGTTGTTACAGGTGTGACGTATGACCAATTAGAACCTAGACCAGTCATTATAAATACTCTATGATGTAAAGCCAGCAAAAAAAGATGATAACATCGTTTCCTTTGTTTTTGTTGCACATTTGTTTGTGCATTTGTGTTGCTCAGTAGTGCTACTAAGTGCAATACACCTCCACAGCTGTTCCCCTCTATATACGGAAAGCATCTATGTTGTTTGTGTTATGCAGGTTGCGGTTGGCGTTTCTTATATGGAATGAAGTATATATAATCATTTTAAGTACCTTCAATGCGTCATCATTCAATCACTCAATGTTTAAACTAAGTAAAGTTCACTCATTACGTGTAGAAGCATATGCGTTAAGATCTGTAGGCTTGTAAATTCTTATTTGTTAGGTCGTATGAATGAAATTACTACGGATTTAATTGCTGAAACTGATTTATTACTATTCGAAATTAGTTTTAAAATTTTCATTTGATCAATGATTGTGTAGTAAGTGATCAAAGAAGGTTAAAGAGGATATGAAACTTTGACCTTGATGCAACTGTTACTCAAAGATAAGAATTCATTTCTACGACCTCATCGGTTACACGAATGGCGAAAACAAATTAGCACGAAAATTTGCAACTCACTTGGGCGGACACGGTTCGACATTACACTCGAGCAATCTTCCTTCGGGCATTTGAGAAATATCGCATAAATGTTGATCGACGATATCACCGGTGGCTGTGTTCTGGCACACAGGCTGCGAGACTTTGTACCCTATAAAAACATCGCACATACAATTCTCTCGGTCATAAAATAGGCGAATACCTTGTACCCACTAACGTACACGCGATAATATTAAAAGAAAAAATACCACCGCGGTTTGGTTTGACATCACTATCATTCGTACACGACGTTCGCACCGCATCTCCGTATAAATTTCCACCGTCACGAAATACAGAAAGGAGCTTTATCTAAAATCCGACTACAATGAAAAGCTTGGCGGTTTTCGTCGTTCAACAAATTAATCGTCGCCGTCGCAAATTCCTTTGTTCGCCATCTCCATCGATACAGCGAGCAGACCAGACAACGTCCCATTAAACTATCTCGCGGCCCGAATAAACTACATTTCGCCGAGAATTATTTCCAGCGTACGAAAACAAAAAATACGACACTTCGCGATACGCGATAGTCGAGAAAATTAAATGGCCTCTTTTAAGTGCGGCCAAAAATAACGGAGAAGTATTTTAATAGCTCGACAAATTTCAATAATTTAACATTTAATGTTTCCCGAATAACGTTATAAAAATCAGATCGTACAATTTTGATAATGCCGCGAAAAATTATATACTCGGCCAGGCTCTTTAAAGCCAGTAACATTGTCATAACAATAAATTACCCTTTAAGGACCTCCGTCGCTGTAAACAGCCCGCGTAATCGTTTCGATCTTCTTAGAAAGATTGTCTCCCTAGTCGCCGCGTCCCCGACGTAGACGGTCCTACGATTTTCTTCATAATGCCAAAATAACTCTTTCAAGCAGACCGTAAATAATTCAATAAACGGTATTAACATTGCGGAATGAAAAAATAATCCAGCACCGATATCGGAACGTATTAGAGGCGAAATTCTCCGTATAAAGAATCGCGGAAATCATCGACACATTTTCATCGACAGACTGAGGCTTTAAAAGGTTTTTCGAATTGATTAAGGTGCCCGTGTAAAAAGCGAAATTTCCCCCTCGCTTAACAGATGTTATAATTGAACCAACTTTTCAACGACAACTTGCCCCTTTTCGGTCACAGATTTTTTTCCGTGGAAAAAAATTGTCGCCAAAGCGAGAGCGATTTTAAACCTACTTGGGTAGAGTTACTGTAATGGCTTTTTAGTGAGTTTTTAATAAAACCGATAGCCGTTACAGTGTACCTGGTTTGGGAATGAGAGGTCGGAGATTTTCAAGATCATTTGTATGCACCTCTCCCCTCATCATCTATACATTTAAAATTATTTCGATATCCTTCATAAGAACTATAATCAAATTGAAATCTAATCATTTTTTTAAATTTAATTTATCTAATGATGAGCACGCTTTATAAAAAGATTTCACTCCACTTTTCGGGATAAGAAAAAAAAAAACAAAAACAAAAAACAGACAAAATGGATCTTGAACAAGTGAAAGCAAAAGAACTTAAGCAGCCATGCTGTATCACTAGAGCTAAATTTTTAACTGAGGATTGGTCAGGTTACATAATGTTGCTAATTCCTTCACGTCTACAAGCCACACCGAAGTCTGAAAATCCAGACCCTATCCCTTTCAAAACCACTTCAGAAGTTGAATTTAGAAGAATTGAACCAGGAGTTTCACCCACGCCGGGTTCCCTGGTAGTGGCAACACTGTTTGTGCGATGAGCGTCGCACAGGTTTTAGTTAGTTGAGTTTTGTTCTAGTCCTACGATACGAGTAGTACTACGTAGCATTTAGCTCGCGCTTGCGTTAACGCATCTAATCGCATAATTCTCTATATTGTTACATGCACCAAACGTGGTCTAATTGTATTCGGATCTTTCGCGTGTTAATTACGTTCTCAACCTATTAGGATTGTGTAGTTAATAATATACCGCATTGCGAAGATTCTTGTGTATTTGTGTTCGTTCGTTAAAACTATTGAACGATGATGTGTCTGATTCTATTGGCGTTGTTCTTCATTCAAAGAACCTGAGAAGGTGGGTGCCCTTCTCACCCTTTCTATCAACCCTTCCGTATCACCGACGGATCATCGTGATACAACAACCATTTCACAATAATATAGTATTTCTTGCAATGCATTAATCATTTGAACACATACTTATGTCTCAAATTAGAGCTACTCGAGTCTCCTCAAATCATCCTCAAATTTTTGTGAAGCGCCATTTTGGAACCATTTTGGCCCAAACTCAAGAGGTCACATTCTGGTCACAAACTAACCCTACATACGAAATTTCCTACAGCAATTTCCCTCCAAAAGCGTTTTTTATCCTAACTCCCCTCCAAATTCACTTGTGAAGCTAAAATCAGAATAAGTGAGTCAATTAAGCTCATTCTATCATATGATACCACAATAAAAAATTTTCGACCCTTTGTGTATCTATGCCTCATTTTGAGGTCGATAACTCCTCCTTCTCCCCTCCAATATCATCTGTGAAGGTGAATAATTGATATAGAATGCTTCTTATCTACAATAATCATATGAGTTCATATCAATCACATTTTTACTAATTTAAGGCTCTTTAAGCTCCACTCAAATTTTGGTAATCCGCCATTTTGTATTTATTTTGACTCAAATTCAAGCGGTTATATTTTGGTCATTAATTAACTCCACACACAAAGTTTCACGTTTCTAGGTTGATTCGATGAGTAAATATGGAAGTTTCAAGAAATTTCATGACTGAAAACCTCGTCAAAAAGCCTTTTTTGCTCCAACTCCTTTTCAAATGAACTTAGGAAGCTGAAATTTCGTCACGTTGGCATCCGTGACTCACTTTCTTATATGAGATCAAGAACAAAAAATTTGAGCTATTTATCCTTTCTCCACCTCCCCTCAAAATCTGAGTGATCTACCATTTTGAGGTATATCGATAAAATATGAAAGCACCTTTTTTGCATTTTTAAAAAGAGTCTCTCATCAAATTTTGAGCGAATTTCAGTAATACTCACCGTCGCTAAACGTGAGAAAAAAATATATCATGCATACCAAAAAATTGGAAATTTGCCGGATGATTACAAATGGTCTGAAGACCCCACCCTCGCCGCCTTCCTTCCCAAATGAGGTAGGGTATAATAGCTATCGTTTTTATTAAAAACTAAGCTAAAAATTGAAAAAAAATACGGTTTCAATCACACGAGTAGATCATAACCTGCTTTTTTCAAATCTCAATTAATTCAAAATATGATCTGATTCATTATTCGAATCAAATCTTTGAAAAAGTGATTCGGATCACGAATATTGAATCGTGCCTGTGCCTGATATGAACTCGTGTGATCCCGATACGTAGTATGTATTAAATCCAATTCTTAGGTGTTTTTAGAGAGGATAAATGAGATTTTCAGCCTCGATACGGGGTTTGAGCATAAAGAGTTTCACAATGTTTACTGCAACTACGAACAAGCCCCCATTAAAAACTCACTTCTAGCGATGCAACCTAGCTGCTTACTCTTTTTTCTATCTCAATCCTCAGAAAACGTATTCGTCAACTTATTCGTCACGATTTATGAAGAAATTTCTTTCCAAGCAACGAAAAGAAATTACTTTCGTACGAAATCAAAGTAAACGTCGTGGAAATCACTTAGATGTTTTTTCTCCCATTTCCAACTCCCATCGTCTATGAAATCGCTATTACCACGTACGTTTTCGGCGCGCAAATTATACGTCGATAAACACGTCGAAAAAAAATGCAAATCCATTTCCTCTGTAATTAACGACCGACGTTTGTGGCTGGTAAAACGAAACCTCAAAGTACCCTCTTTCGACTGTTTGTACTTGCTTTCCGGATGGTTGGCGAATTACACGTCGGAAATCGAATTTTCATTTGAAAAATAAAATAACGCTGTACCGCAGCGGTTATCGGTGCTGTAGTTATTTCTTTGATTAGACGCATCGCGTTTACCTCGCACAGTGTTGTAACCGTTTAATCCAACCTCGCGAGTAATTTTCTGAATTCTTTCCAAAAAATTTTCGACCGATGGAAATTTTATTCGGAGTTGCAAATTACATACGCAGGGGAGGCTACGAGGGCGAAATGCAGAAATGCCGTCGTTCGCAACCAAATTCATTGCGAATGTTTACATGTTTATGTACGTTTTATTTACATAGTTCGCATAGTTATATAGCGTAGAACATAACCACGTCTATGTGTACATACCGCCGCCGCATTTCAACGAGCACGTCGTGTTGGTATTTTCGTTCCATTGGTATAAAGGCAGCGAGCACGTTTTACCATTACCTCCGCATATACCGCAGTTGTCCACAGTCTTGGAGGAGCCGATTTCCAAATCGCATCCCACAGGCTGTGTATGAACAGTAATGAATTAGAATTAAATTACGATGAATATTGCTTTTTTTTTTTTTAAGAAGAAGGAAGACAAACTGAAAATTAAGGAATATAGTTGGAAAATTTTTCAGTTTTTTTCATTGATTTCGAAAAACTCACATTGTTTTCTCGATGAAGGATAGTGATGAATGAATTCAAAAATAGATATGAAATTTGGCAAAATACAAATTCATTTCAAGAGAAACCTTTCTTTTACAAGAAAATCACTGAACTGAAATTTTTTATTATTATTTTGAAACAACTATTCTCCTTTGACGAAGGAAAATACAAACTAAATAGTGAAACTCCTTCAAAAATCTCCAAAATATCGAAAACGTCATCCCGTTTTTCAAAAAATGTAATTTATACTCTAGAGTCATGCCCTCTCTTATACCTCTAGTCTGAGTTACAGACATGATGTGTGAAAATAAGAATAAAAATAATGTCAATACTCAGACTATGCGCGATAATATATTAAAGATGAAAAATTAAAAAAATTGATGTTTATGAGGAATGGGGAAGAAGAGAGAGAGAAAGAAAGAAAGAAAAGAAGAATAAGGAGTGGAGGAAAGAGAGAGAGAGAGAGAGAGAGAGAGAGAGAGAGAGAGAGAAACAAACATAAGCGATAAAAAAAGAAAGAGACAATATATATTTTCAAAAATATTCCATACAAAATTCTACAATAATATTAAACGGCCACCAAGTACCCAAATTTGGGGCTTTCAAATCTCTAAATATGGACAAAAAGAAAAGGAAAAAAACACAAAACAAAATAAAAATAAACAAAATATCAGTATATAAGAAATTACATGAATGGAGGGGGAAGGGGAAGAAATGAAAAGTGAAAAAAGAAAAAAAGAAAGGAAGTGGAGGGAAGGAGAAAGGAAAAGTGAGAGAGCGAGTGAGATAGTAGAAGGAAGTGAGGAGAAAGAGCAGTTTAGGTTTAAATTTGGCTAAATTGAATTTATTTCCCTTTGAAACTTTCTTTGAGGGGTACAGAAAGACAAATCTAATGAAAATAATGGTAATTTTTTTTTAACGATGAGGGAGGAGTGGAGGAGTGGAATAGGTTAAATAACACATAAAAGAGCTGAGTTTTAAATTTTACAAAATTATATACCTATTTCTCTTTTTTTTTTTCATTTTAAAATAATTATTTTTTTATCACCTAACCAACACATTGAAAAAATTTTACATAACAAGATTTTTGCTGTGGTAGGATATACTCATTAGACTGATACTGAAAGAGCTCTGAAAATGTACAAAACCATAAAAAATCCAAAAGTCGCAAAGGTCTGATGAAATTACCAAACTTTAATAAAATTTTTATTCCTCGTTAAAAATAATGCGAGTAAAAAAATTCATGAATTGGTAAATATTCATTTTCACACTGAAAGGAAGAAGGGAATAACACTTTACTTAATTTTTGTAACTACAGATGATTGAAAAATATTGAAAAATTCTGCAAAAAAAAAATCATACTCATTCTTATGTAAGTTTAAAATTAAAAATGCAAAATTTTTCTTGATAAAACAATACGAACTTATTACATGGCCAAAAAGCCTGGGTTAGGTACATGTAGTATTTCCCTCTCCCTTCCCCTGCATAAATGAATATTTACCCACTCCTGAATTTTTTCTTACATTGCTGCGGAGTGAGAGTTTTCAAGTTCTCCACTTCATCTAGCATTCAAATAATCGAGGGGGGAGGGGGTGAAATTTCGCGATATAAAACTATGTATTCCAAAATTATTTTAATGAATGGTGTTTTTGGATAGTTTAGAAAGAGAAACTTGAGCACATTAGTGTTCTTAATTAAAAAAAAAAAAAAAAACTAATTAATGATCCATCTTAATACCCGATTATATTTTTAAGAGATTTCCAAAATGTCATTCATTCGAAGTTGACATAGAACTCTTAAGTATATTTGAGATAAAATTATCAAAATTTTTATCATTGTTGAACTGAGAGAGAAAAAAAACTTGCATAGGAAAAATTTACACTGTTTAATTTATGTTACATTTTTCCTTATTTTCTAAATATTTTCAGCATCTTTTTATTTCAATAAAATTAATGATGCTGTAATTTCTATTTCCAGTAATACAACATTTTTATTTAAAAATACGGCGACCCATGAAGTTAAGGATAGAAATGATGAAGTGTTTACTATCGTGCGTCGAATTTCGATTTTTTTAAGAAGTAAAAAGAGCAGAGTCATAAAAGTTGCTAAATGATCATAAAAGAACTTCATAACAATTTCATCACATATACTCAATTTTTAGACCCTATTTAACATACACGAAGTCACGATTATGCAAGTATGTGATATGTTGGGAAGCTTTGTGAGGTAAAAATCGAGCATATTTTCCTTTTGAATCCGAAGTAGCCTAAATTAAGTCCATTTTGTACATATGACCAATAAATTACCCACTTGTCGTTCATTTTTAAAAATGACTAAAACTGTATTTTTTATTTGAAAAATATTTAAAAATGGTTTAGACCCCATATTTTTTTTTAATCGATACTAAAATTTGTTTCAGTCTTCATATGACAAAAATTATGACTTTAGAACGTGAAAAAATTTTTAATTGCCCGAAAATTCGTTTTTTTTGAAAATTTGAAAATTTTTAATGGGTACTTTGATTTTATTTTGTGATCTAAAAATTGAGTTAAGGGGCTGAAATTTTTATTGCTAGCTTATGAGTTCATTTAGCAACTATTACGACCCAGCCCCTCCACTTTTCGAAAAAAATCTAAATAACCTGTTAGCCATTTATGGCCAACTTTTTGTTTTAATTAATACATTCTCAAAAAGTCGAATCAATGGCCTACCAAAGATTACGTAATATATGTATAAATATTAGTAATTTTATTATGAGACGAGGAAGAGGTGTGAGAAAAAATTCGTCATCATTTTCTTAATTTTCAAAAAGAAAAAAAAAGTAATTATATTATTCGCAGGTAAGTGAAAAAAAAAGAGGTTCATTTTATGAAATATAAATTAGTTACTATTCTATCTCATAAAAAAAAAAAAAACAAAACAAAAAAAACAAGGAAACTCACCATACACTTGCCATCGATACACATATCCAACGATCCGGGTCTGCAGCGAGTCCCATCGTGCACCTTAGGGGCAAGTAACTCCACATCATTATACTGATTCACGCAGTACAACGCACATGGTTCTTGGGGATGATAGTATGCTTTCCAAGTCATCTGATCCCCTTTATATGGTATATCGTTAAAAGTCGAGCACTGTTTTTCGCGGAAATCCGAATTATCCGGGCAAGCCTACAAAACACAAACGACCATCAAGCAAAGGTAACAGTATAAGTAAATGAACGGCTGCACAGTCGAAAAGAAAATCACCCGATCCGATGAAAAGTAAACGTTATCACGTACGGAAACATGTAAAAACTGTAAAACTTTCAGACGATAGTAAAAACTTTTTATAAGTTGATATATTATAAAATAATGGAAACCTTTCATTTTTATTTATTTATCCTCGCTGAATTTATAGCTTTCGAAAGGAAAGTTGCTAGAGTCTCGAATTTCACAAAGTTTGCGAATATATTACAGGGTGTTCACCAAATGACAAAGCGGCCGCGCCACAGCGCCATTTTAATGTCGACAATTTTTTCCCTGCTGCGAATCCCAACGTGTAAAAATTTCATTCGATAAATTTTCTCGCCTAGAATACAAACTCTTCCTAAATACAATTCACGCTTCGCAGCTAACGCGAACAAAGTTTGGTCGAGAAAAATAAAATGAAACTTCTTTGCGAGTATTCGAGCGGGGGTACAATTTTTCGCGAATTTTTTTCGATCGATTAACTCGTCCTCTATCATTTTTTACCACCAAAAAGCACCATATTTTTTCATCAAGAGCCCATTTGTCAGACCATACATAAACATGATGGTGTTCAGTATTCACGCTTCGTACGACTAGATACGAGACATAAAAAGACCTTCGCATTTCTAAACTTATTCAACTTGCATATAGTCAAGGCTTTTAAGTAAATTTAACGAACACCCTGTACCACCCAATGCGACGTGTTATCAACGATTGCGTTACAATAGCTGGATAGTAGCACATGTAGCTATCACTATTGCGAAAGTATTCGGTTAACTGTAGTGGATAAAATATGAGATACTGATTAATGGGTTTGTTATACTCGTCCAGATGTCGCCAATGCATATAGCTCTTAGGTCTAGAGGAAAAACCCAACAACTTTTTCCGACCGACGAGCGCGTTTTTCTTTTTTTTTCTTCGGTCTGCGTGCGATCCCCGCGTCATTCCGTCTCGACGAAAATTTCAGCGAAGCCGTTTAATCGGGCAACGAGAAATTTTTTCGGGCGATATAGCCCTTTTTATGGTAGCTTCGCGAAATCGCTGTTTAGATGATGAACTCGGGCCTCGAGCGTTAACTTTCAAATATCAATTGCCTCATTTTCCTTCGAATGTTCGCCGCCAAATATTTTTAGTAGGGCAGATTTTACGATTAATTTTTTTTTTTCGTTTCGAAAAAACTTTCTTCTTAAAAGTATGAATTATTTCAACTTCACAAAAGTCGAACAGGGAGAAAGAGAGAAAGAGAGTTGAATTAAGAAAATTGCCTCTATGTTAAGATTTCCTGAATCCATACGTTAGAAAATTTTTTAATATATTCAAAAATATACATAATAATCAAAATTTGAGAAAAGCTCAGAGAGAAAAGATTTATAATTGGAAACATATTTCAAAACATATCCAACAAATGATAAATAAATTATAAAACAAAAAATTAAAGAAGCATAAGAAGCATACGTCTAGTAAACCTGTACTATTTATAATGAAAAAAAAAACCTTGAAATGAAAAAGATATCTGGAAGTGACAACATTCTAAATCCTATAAAAATGTTCAACATGAAAGAAATCTTACAAAATTCAAAAAATACCATGAAAATATTTATAAATGAAAACAATTAAACATAAAAAAATCCTAAAATTAAAAAAAAACTGTAGTAGAAATAATCCTAAACCAAAAAATATCCCAGAATTAGAAAAATATGTAAAATTCAAAAAAAGGCAAGAATGGAAATAATTTTCAAGTCTGAAAATATTTTCTAAAAATAGAAACGTTTTAAAGTTGTGTACGTGCACCTAACACCTATACGTGCACCTAACACCCAAGCTGTTAGGTGCACGTACGCAGTTGAACAAATCTCTGTAGAAAAAATCCAAGTTGAAAACGTGCCCAAAGCAAGATAAAATACTATAAAATGTACCTCTCTTCGTTATCAACTTATTGGATAAGCAAACCTGTTTACACTTCTTTAATCTTGACTGATCAAGTGCCTTCAGCCAAGTTGCAGTAGATATATATCACGTTATTTGAAAAAAAAAATGCTTTAAAAAATTCAAAAATTTAAAAATTAAATACTTAGCTGCATTTCGCGCCTCCCCACCACCTCCGGTCAACTTTGAAAAAACTTTTCTCTTAGACGTATGAATTATTTTAACTTCAAAAGTCGAAGAGAGAGAGAGAGAGAGAGAGAGAGAGAGAGAATTGAATTGGGTAAATTGCCTCCATGTAAAGATTTCCTGAATTCATGCATTAAAAACTTTTTTAAATATATTCAAAAATATACAAATGGACTAAATTAAATATTTCTCATATTAAAATAAAGTTAGAACGTGAAATTCAAGAAAAAAAAATGATAGCTCCCAAATTCATAAATTAAATAAGAAAAATTCGAGTACAATAAATTTGAAATTTTCTAGAAATAAAAATTAAGTCTCAAAATAAAGAAAACCGTCCAAAGTTAAAAAAACATCAAATTAAAAAAGAATCACTGTTTGAAAAAATATCCAAAAATAAACAATGTTTAAAATAAAAAACATTTTTATAAAACAGAAATTTGAAAAAAATGTCAAAAAATAAGAAATATCTATGAAGAAAAAAAACATTAAAAATGAAAAAAAAAGAAATAACTGAAATTTAAAATTCAAATTTGAAAATACTATAATACATAAATACTCGTCAGGCATCACAAATAAAATAAGATACATAAAAAAAAAAACAGAAAAATTTGAGAAAAGATTAAGAATGAAAAAAATCTCAAAATTGTGGAGAGGTTTGAAAAATTGAATAAATTTTATGACTAAAAAATATACACCGAAATAAAAATGTTCAAAGTAGTAAAAATTGGCCATACACGATTTTCTCATTCTTACCTCCTGACCAAATCTCCTGCTCCTATATGTGACAACTGCTCCTCCCTCATCTCAGTTCAACACATCTTAATTGATTGTCCCAAATACGCATCCCTGCGCTCCCACCTGTCCCTTCCTCTCACCCTTCAAGAACTACTCGCAGACGATGTAACTACTTTGAAAAACCTCATGAAGTTCCTCAAAGCCACTAATATCCTCCCCCAAATTTAGTCCTTCCCTCAACCCGTGCCTCTGGCCAATGTAGCAGTACAAGGCACGTAAATTAAACAAGTAAGTAAGACTTTAAAAAATATTTTTAGCAAAATTCTTTCAAGTTTTGAATAAAGGTCACTTTCTCAGATACGAAAAAAAAAAAATAATAAAAATAAAAAAACATGGCTGAGTTTTTCATTGAGGCATGTTCGGGTTTGCAAATAACGTTGTTAATCCCTTCATGTCCATAGGCCACACCTAATACCAAGTCTGAAAACCCCTACCTCATCCCTTCCAAAAGTACTCAAAAAGTTAAATTTAGAACAAATGTATTATTTCTTGCCATGCAATAACTATATGACCACATATTTTTCAAATTATAGGTACTCGAGACTCCTCAATTATCTTCAAATTTTTGTGATCAGCTATTTTGGAACCATTTTGACTTAAATTCAAGAGCTCATATTCTTGCTACGAACTAATCCTGCATGTAAAGTTTGACTTTTTTAGATCGATTTGGTGAGGAGATATAGAAAATTCATGAAATTTTCTGCAGTAATTTCCCCTCCAAATGTGCTTTTTTGTTCTAACTCCCCTCCAAATTTACTAGGGAAGCTAAAATTAGAACAGATTAGTCACTTGTTCTGATTTTATTATATCATACCACAATAAAAAAATTTTTATCTATCGTGATTCCCCGCCACATTTTAAGGTCGATAATCCCTCTTTCTCCCCTTCAACATAATGTATGGAAGTGAATTGGTAATTTAATATACTTTTTATCCCCGATGATGGTGAGTTCATATTAATTACATTTTACTAATTTAAGGCTACTCAAGCTCAACTCAAATTTTAATAATACACCATTTTGGATCCATTTTGATCGAAATTCAAGAGGTCATATTCTGGTCACCAACTAACCTTGCATACAAAGTTTGACCTTTCTATATTGATTTGGTGAGCAGATATGAAAAATTTACGAAATTTTATAACTGAAAATTTCCTCAAAAAGCCTTTTTTTTTGCTCAGTCCCTCTCCAAATGCACTTAAGAAGCTCAAATTCGGACACGTTGATGTATGTGACTCACTTTTTCGTAAAAGATCAAAAACAAAAAAATTGAGCTATTTACCCCTTTTCCCCACTCCCTCACAATTAGAGTGATCCGCCATTTTGAGGTGTATTGAAGAAACAAGAGTATAATGCTAGCTCTTGTTGTCATATAAACACTTAACAAATAAAGAAACATAAAAACTGAAATGAGTACCTGTTTTCAATAGACAGGGGTTTTTGCACAAGCCTATGCCTTTTCAAACCAAGTGGCAAGGCAACTCTTACAGATTAAAAATGGCTTTATGAATCATAAGCTTAGAATGGAAAGGAGACGAGATATGCACCAATGTACACATTTAGAGACATCAGACCTACAGATCAGAGCAATTTTTTTCAAATTTCACCAACTTCGTGAAGATTAACCAATTTTAATATATTAAAAAAAAAAAATTATAATATAGATAAATTATCTGAATTTTTCAAATATGCTGAGAATTCCTGGAATGACGGAATCTTCATTGGCCAATTTTCTGCAGTTTAGATGACATCAAACGTATTTAGATTAAATATAAAAATTGTGATAGTTATTTGAAAAATTAATTCAATAAAACAATGAACGTAAATTAATTTTTTGAAAAGTGATATAAAATATTTAAAACTTCATATATATAAAATCTTATAAATTATGTTTATTGATCGATTGTTCTATTAATGATGAATATATACAGGGTGTTTCGCATAAACCCATACCTCTTCAACCAAGTGATAATAGGTGCGTACATATACTGTCGATTATTATTTAGTAGATTGCATACTTGTGTAAGTTAGAAGTCCTATTTATCTTGAAATGTCTCCAATGAAAATTGTGGGATCTGTGAGAAAACCCTTTAGAACTTCTTTCTTCACTAAAGCCAATCCTTTTTTTTTACTATATTTCTCAGGCATAAATTTCATTACTTAGTTCATTTTATTTTGATTTACTCATTTTTATAAACATAAATACAACAATCTATCACTTCGCAACTCGCAAATTAGCTGACAAGTGGTCCAAAAAGAAAAAAAAAGTTAAAAAGAAACAAAACGCAAAAAAGAAAGAAAAACAACCCCCTAATAACGGAAAAAAACCCACCAAATGGTTGGAGATTAATTTGCAATTAAAATAGGTATCTCAGGAATCTTGGAAGTTGTTAAAAAATCCGCTCATTACGTAGCTCGAACATTTCAAAGAAATTAATAACGATTTTTTCCTGCTTCTTCGCAGAAATAGGGTAACTTTGAAACTTCGTCAGATGCTTGTAAGGCTACCTATATGTAAGTACCTCATAAATCTTCCACTTAATCACGTTCCAACTAATGACTTTTTTTTCAAAACATCTCCTCTCTTACCTATGTACCACTCTGTGGCTGCGTGAAGTTTTTCGTTAAAAAGTAAAAATAACGGAAAGATTTTATTCGACGAGCTTTTCCCAAAGCAACATCACCGTTTCACCGTCTAACACCTATTAAGCGCGCGTATTTCGTACCTGGAAAATTTTCGATTAATATTAAATCGAGCCAACTAGCGTGAAAATTAAACCAGACCCGCGAACGGTTTCCGTATACTCGTTTAATATTCCAGCCCATCTCGACAGCTTCGACTGTCATCCGGGTGTCGCGTACCACCCCTTAAATCATGCATTATTCATTAACGCGTAAAAAGTCGAAAAAATACACTAATAACCAGGAGAAAATAATTTCCAGTCCTTTTCTCGTAACGTTGAAATTTTTTTCTATTCCCGTTTTAACCAATTTGTCTTAGTATGTAAATTTATTCCGGTTAGTTTGCCGCCGGCGAAATGAATTAAGTGTAAAAATATATGAAAATTTTTGAATAATGTTTACTCTCTTAAATACGCCGCGCAGTTCTTTTATTTGTTTTACGCTTCATTTCATTTGTGTAACGAACTTCGTTAAAAAAAAAAGTGGACTCTGAGACCGAAATGCTTGAAACTTGATGAAATTATCGTTTGTCCATGCATCGTGGTGCCAGAGAACATGGTGTTTTGGCGGGTGCGAGAATATGGAAAAACTTACACCGAGGTTTTTCAACTTCACTAGCCAACATTTCGGGCCATAAATTTTATTCGCTTTCGCGTAGTGTGGTAGGTTGCGTTCCCCGTTACCGTACAGAAATATTTTACGCACGTGAAGTATTTTTCTTACCTGCATGTTACAGATTTTGTATTTGATGGCGCTACCCTCGCAATGTGACGACGTACAACTCCGTTTTTGATGGGATACCCCTCCGTCGCAGCTGCGCGAACACTCCGACCAGTCCGACCATTCTGACCACGAGTTGGAAATCTAGAAGACATAATCCTTTGTTGTAGTCCATCAATAGCTCAACGAGTGTGATAAAAATTTGCCTTTTAAGATGTAACTTACCGCGTCACTGATGTAGTTGATGTCCGGATTTGAGTATGCATTCCAAATCTGTGAAGGAGAAAAATGTTCATTAAGTACAAATTCATATTGTTGTAAAATGAGTCACATATTTCAGATATAGAAGGGACAAATTTAGGTAACCTGTAATGAAAACAATATGCAACTTATCAAACACAATGAAGCATGATGAGTTGCATAGTTATGAAATTGCAGGCTATATCTTATTCTAATTTCTTCAAACTCCTTGCTGTTCGAAATATGCAACTTATTATACTTATAAAATGAAGAAATTGCCACTACCCCTATCTGGTCCAAAGGCCACAATGAATATATTCAAAAATCTTAATTCATATGATGCATGAATTATAATCAGTTCGTTACGAATATCAAAACAATCATTGTGAGCTTATGGAAGAAGACGGTCAACAAATTATTTAGTTTATATTTTAAATTATTTCTCCACTCTTTTAATTTTA
The DNA here is from genome assembly GCA_009761765.1 of Phenacoccus solenopsis. Taxonomy (NCBI): domain Eukaryota; kingdom Metazoa; phylum Arthropoda; class Insecta; order Hemiptera; family Pseudococcidae; genus Phenacoccus; species Phenacoccus solenopsis. The sequence goes on along the minus strand of CM019754.1, from coordinate 27,132,777 downwards.
AGAGTATGACATGGAGCTCGGTATCAACATATATTTTTCCATGGCTGCTGAGAAGGTTCGCCAAGGCCGAAGAGAGGAAGATGAGAAAGGACAGACAGTCCAATGAAGTGAAATGTGAAAAAGCGAAGGATGATATTGCGAATGGGGCTTCTATCAACAGCATGAGTAAAAAATTCGAAATTCTACTGACAACTTTGGCTTATAAAATCCAAGCAGTTGGAATAAGAAAAAAATGTAGACCTGGACCCGAATATATATTACGCATGTGCTAATAAAAACTTCATCAGTTGCATAATTAGCTGAGTTTTTAACAAAACAATAGCTATTACAGCCTACCTGATTTGGGAAGGGAAGGTCGGGGGAGGGTGGGGTCTTCAAATCTTTGCGTTTCAGACCATTTGTAATCATCTGGCAAATGTCCAACTTTTTGGTATATATATATATAAATTTATCTATGGATAAAGTGACATCATTTTTCGTCGTCTACAGGTAAAGTGGCATCTTTTTTACAAAGTGGCATCTTTTTTTTGATGCCACTTTACCATCACATTGCTCATCGATTCAGCCATGTGTCATGACGTCACTGGTGTGGTTATTTGGGTGATGCCACTTTACCACTAATATTCTATTTTTCATACAAAAAATTTTTTTTCGGTCTACGGTCGTAGTAGCCTCATTTTTTTTAAGTTTACAGGTAAAGTGGCATCATTTTAAAAATTTGTTTCCAAGAAAACCTATGAAATTATACATTCCGTTCGCCACTGTGGTGTCGTTAACGTGACATTAGATGCACTTCTGAGGAATGTGCAAAGTGATGCCACTTTGACCATAGATCACTATATATATATATATTTTTTTCCCCCACGCGTAGCGCCGGCGAGTATTCATAAAATTCGCTCAAAATTTGGTGAGAGACTCTTCTTGAAAATGCGCAAAAATAGTTTTTTTGTTTTTTCGATAAATTTCAAAATGGCGGATCACTCAAATTTTGAGGGGGGCTGGAGAAGGGGCAAATAACATATCGTTTTTGATTTCATATGAAAGAGTGAGTCATATTGAGAGAGAGTTAGATCAAAAAACGGCTTTTTGAGGAAGTTTTGAGTCATGAAATTTCTTGAATCTTCCATATCTCCCCACCAAATCAAGTTAAAGTGGTCAAATTTTGTGTGTGAGGTTAGTTGGTGACCACAATATGACCTCTTGAATTTGGATCAAAATGGATTCAAAATGGCGGATTATCAAAATTTTGAGTAGAGCTTGAGGAGCCTCAAGTTGGTAAAAATGTAATTAATATGAATTCATATGGTTATTGGGGATAAGTTGTATACTATATCCCGAATTCACTTCCATACATGATGTTGGAGGGGGAAGGCGGGGTTACCAACCTAAAATAGTGGTGGGGGTACAGGAGGGGTCGAAAATTTTTTATTGCTGTGTCATATGATAAAATGAGCCCAAGTGACAAACGTATTTTGATTTTAGCTTCCTCAGTGATTTTGGAGGGGAGTTAGAGCAAAAAACGGCTTTTGGAGGGGAAATTGCTGCAGGAAATTTCATGAATCTTCCATATCTCATCACCAAATCGGCCTAGAATGGTCAAACTTTGTGTGTGGGATTAGTTTGTGACCAGAATATAACCACTTAAATTTGAGTCAAAATGGATCCAAAATGGCGGATTTACAAAATTTGAAGATAATTTGAGGACCCTCAAATAGTTATAATTTGAGAAATATATGTTCGCATGATTATTTCATGGCAAGAAATACTACATTTGTGCTAAATTGAACTTCTTCAGTGTTTTTGGAAAGGATGGTAGGGGTTTTCAGGCTTGGTATTGGATGTGGCCTGTAGTGATGAACGGTTAAGCAAGGTTATTACTAAATCAAAACAAGCCCCAGTTAAAAACTCAGCTCCAGTAATGCGGCATGGCTGCTTACGTTTTTTTTTTTTTATTAAGTCGTACATGATTATAGACCTAGAATTTTTGTCTATTTTGATGGTAGATAAAACAGAAAGGCTGATTGAAAGCGTCGAAAAAGGGATGACTCAAAAATTATTCAACTGATGGAGTTCTTATTTGCACATAGCTAATACACATTCGGGTTCAGGTTTTCCTTTTTCCGTTGGTCCAACTCTTCAGATTTTATAAGCCAAAGTTGTCTATAGAATTTCGAATTATTTAATTTTTGAAACTTGAGACTAGTTTAGTTTCCCTAAAATTCAGCTGAAACCCAATGCTGTTCTAAATTTGTTAGATAAGTATTGTTTTTTGTGTTCTAATTTCGTAAATAATAGTCTACGGGTCAAGTGCCAAAAAGTATTTATTCACTGTCCATTTCTTGGGGCCGAACAAATTACTGGACATAATGAAGGTACCAGTTCAGCATTTTCAAAAATGATGAAAAAAATTTTCTAACCGTGCACGTTGAGTGAGGATAGGTCGAAAGAGCTTCCTTCAAAAAATATATAAAAAAATTGAAAAAATATAATTTAAAAAAATCAAAAATTTTTAAAATGAGAAAAACCTTTAAAAAATTGTTCGTAAATTTTTTATCGGATTGTTTTGTTTATTCCTGGTTTGAAAAAATAAAATGCTCATAAAAGAACTGATATCTGATGAATAATTGAATAGACTAAAAAATCACTACATGCTTTAGACCTAATTGTGGGTATCCTTTCGCAGAAGGGTGCTGTATTTTTTAAATATTATGCATTCAGCCCACTTTCGTCTCTCTCTCTCTCTCTCTCTCTTTCTTTTTTCTCTTTCTTTCTTTTTTTTTTAATCAACAAGAAGAATGGCAAAACAGTGCGATCAAAGCAAAGCTCCCGAGCCTATTTCTCGAAATGCCCGATCAACAGGGCCGAAATAAAAAATTCAACGAAACATAAAACCCTAGTAAAAAAAAATCCGCGCAGCAAAAAAAGGACGACACTGATAAAGGTCAGAGATAAGGCTTTAGAAAATTAACACCATACTTTGGGAGTAAATTCGTTAGTTACACCTTACTAATGATCGTGTTTTTCCGAAAGCACAACCGACCCGAGGGACGAGCGTAAAGCAGGGCATTTACATTCCCTTATCATTTAATAAAATCTTCTTAATTAAAAGTGCCGGTTCGCGTAGAGCGGTTTTTATGGTCTTTTAATGACGCTTTTTACTTTCTTCGACGCTTTCTGCACATCCTCGGCGAGACGGATTCGCCGCAATGGGGGTTTCTTTTTATAAAAATAAATAGAAATAGCCGGAAGATTGCTCTTCCTTTCCGCGCAACCGATGGAAAATTTCGCGCCGTTATCTGTCCTCTCTATCTAAACGAAGGATTATATTCGTTTGAAAAGATTATATTATAAAAGGGCTTTACCCACTTCAAAACCGGCGAACGGATTAAAAATTCGTTTCCGACGCTTCAATTCGTCTGGTCTCATTCTCGACAGTAATTACCGTCCGTAATTAATAATACCGTAGTGCTAGCTCGCTAATCGTTCGTAATCGCTCAAACAGTATGATTTGTAGGCGTGAAATGGCGCGCACGACGGATTCAAAAGCAAGAAAATTCCGTATTTCTATACAAACTCGATGTCAAGGTGGAATCTGAATAAGTTGCTTCTGACTTCTTTCATTTTGAATTCAAGAGCACTCGATGAGTACGATGAGTGTTTATGCGACATGTATTTGATGATAAGAATTTTACAACTTTGAGTATACGCGAAAATTTAGAAACTACCAGTACCTCGCTACGTCGCGTGTCTAGAAACAATTTCCTTCTTTTCAAGTATTCGGTGAAAATTATTACAGGCGCGAAATTAAAATCGAACATCGATCGCTATTTCAAATAAATAATTTCGCGATGAATAATTTATGGTAATTTTTCAAGAAAGGAGCTTAGATTGAGATATAACATCTTCTGTACTTTGTTTATGCATCGCATTAACGTTTCATGTCAAATGAGTTGCATAACCTAAAATCCTAAAATTCGCCTTAATTAATATCAAACTCAAATATTCATATATATCTGTCGAATGTTTTGCATAACTGTAACTACGCATTTCATAACTTGGCTCCTTCAAAAACACATGTATTTTATTTTTCTAGCGCATTAACGAGTATTCATCGATAAATTTTTCACAATTTCTAAACATCTACTTCCATAAAGAATACATAAAAATATGGCGACGTCGCTTCTGCATTTTATAGGCACTAATAACATCCGTAAACAATATTTTTACCGTATAGTTCCCATCTCTTCGAACAATCGTCATTTTCAATTGCACCGAGGCTCTTATTAGCGCATTTTTCAGAAATCGTAAATGAAACGATAATATATATTTTTTTAAATTACAATTTTCAGACCTTTTTTTATGACGGCGTAGTCGGAAAATTATATTTTATAATGTCCGTCGAATAGTTCGTTTTATTAGATAAGAAATTTCGTTTTGATATCGTGCTTTATTTTCTGAACACTTAAATGTGAATTAGTCATGGATTTTATGTCGATAATGGAGGCCTCGAACTTTCAGCTTTCAATGAATTTCAAAAGCTGAACCTCTTTCCCTCGAGGCACGTTGACCATACCTGACTTCTTCCGGTTCATTTCATACGTGGAAATATTCGTAATTAAAATTTATCTTGTGAAGATTTGATATCACAGTTAAGAAATTTCGTAATAAGATAATCGGAGCATCGAATATCCCTGAATGAATACTGTAACAGAACTTGGATAGGAAAAAAGACGATTCACAACGAAATACGTTTTATTTGTAAGAATAAACTGTATAAACTTTAAAGCGAAACGAAACTTATTTACTGAATAAGATTTAAGGAGCTTAGAGTAAATAATCAAAGACTTGAATTATCTCTCTAGCTGTCTATTGATAATAATTATGTATAATTATCAGTCGGTAAAACAATGGAAAAAGTTTGATGGAAATTTAAGGTCACTGACCAGGTAATGTTTGGGGTAGGCGTTCATAAATTCATATTTACGTTGGAGATGCAATTTCGCTTAGATCATGTGATTAATGCCCAATATGAATGAATCACAGCACAAATTGATAATTTCTATTAATGGAAATATTCTTTTCCATTAAGAAAACGTTCCAACTCTCGAAGAACATCTTGGAAGATATTTGCATAAAAATTGTTCATTACATTGTACGAATATCTTGGCAATTTTTTCCAATCTTCGTTTCAATTTAAAATGGAGTGGTACTCAAATTTTGAGGAAAATTGGAGGTTCTCCATACCCTCAACATTTTCATGCTCATTATAACCCTCAGCTAAAGTAATTTTCAAAAAAATCAAAAAATTCAAGATACCCAAAATTCTGAAAAAATTTCTAGATAGAATTTTGCTGTTTTTCTTAAGTAGGTAAGCAAGTTTTTCCAATAAGCAAAATATTTTACCTATTTAAAAAAAAATTGAAGGTGCTGAATCATCAGTATATAAATCTTCGTATTCGAGTTTTTCGAAGAACATCCTTTCTTTGGAAGAAAAACAAATAGGAAAAAAGTAAAAAAGAGGAATTTTGAAGCAAAAAATTTCAAATTACCCAAAAAATATTTTTTGTTGGAATTTTCCTCTCTTAGAAAATTGAAGGGGGGGGGGATTATAACACCAAACATTCAATGGGGCTTGTTTTTTCTTTATTTTCCTGTTATTTTTTTGTCAGTCGTGTCCAGTGATTCAGTCAAGTGTAAACCATTTATGTAGGACTTGTAGGACTTCTAGACAAATAACAGGATATCTAAAGGATTTCACTACATTTTCACCTAATTTTTCCGAAACCTCTCAACTCGACCCCCCTTCCGCTTCTAAAAAAAAAAAATCAAAAAATTTATCACAGAAAAAATTTCAAATTCGAATTCTAGCTGCCAGACTAAACTGACGTCACATATTCCGACAGTGCTGCCAATTCCTGAAAAACTGCTAATGTTTTTTCATAAATGAACAATTTTTTGTAATTTTTTCAAAAATAATAAAATATTTCGCATTTTTTGGTTTTGTCATTTTTTCATCACTCTTTCTTGAAATTTTAACAGGATTCACTATTTTTTCACTTCTTTCGCTACCTGCTAGATACCATAGATAAACATTAGGAAGGATCAATTTTGGATTTTTTTATTGATAATCGATAATTGCGAGATGAGGAAAGTTGTCAACGCATCCAGTAGTATGCTCAAAAAGTTTCAGCCCTCTAGGTTAATATTTACTATTTCCATAATGGGCTCAAAGTTTGAAAAATTTATAAACTTCTTCAAAATTTTTCAAAAATGTATTTTTTGAAGGAAAAGATTTTTTTAAACAGAATACTTACATTTTATCTCCTTGATACTCTAAAAAAAAGTATCATTTTGGGCCCTAGTCAAGGGAGGGGAGTGTAAAATTTAATGCTTCATTAGCTAGTAATATTATAGAATAATGTGAAAAATCGTAAAATTTTATGTATAGGTATGTAGTAAAATTTAAAAATAGTTTCGAGAACCCTGAATATGGTAAAAAGTTACATTACACACATATTTTTTGGTGTCAAGAAGATAAAATACAAATAAGTATTCTACCTCAAAAAAATCAATTTTTGAAAAAATGATAAATTGTTCAAACTTTGAGCCTATTATGGAAATAGTAAATAATTATATAATTGCTGAATTACAAAAAAAAAACTAAATGCAAAAATATTTATATAAAGAATTCAGAAGTATTAATATAAATAAATTTATTCAAGTTTTTCGTCTTATGTAATTGAAATTTCTTGGATGCGGTCAGTGACTAGACCTTGAATAATTGCGAATCCAGGAATTCACTCCTGAAGAATAGTGGAACATTCCACACATCCTCATGGAAGGAAGAAGAACATAATGATAAATATTATGTCCACCTTATAAGGTAAATTTTAGCACCTCACAAACACTATTTAGTATTTACTCCCATATATCGAACACCACGAAGATATGATGAATTTGTTCTCGGAATTATTTTATGAGCAATGAAATTAAATAATAATTCTTCGAAGTAACACACTACACGGATAATTTCTTAGGTTTAAAATGCTCGCTGATTCACTCAACGTTAAATGAACACAACACTCAGAGTAGTTGAATCTATAACCAGAGAAGCATCAGCGTCACATGAATATAACTCTTTACATGATTATCAGGCGATATGACGTTTGTTCAAAGCCGACAGAGTAAATGGAATCAAACAAGCGTACTTTTTTAATTACATTTTCGAAGATAACTCACGAGTTTCGCCTAAGATGAATAGGCAAGTTTCGTATTCACCTGCGCCTCACGAATCAGATGAAATTTAATTTCAACACAATAATTTGTCTCGAAGTTTCGAGCGATATTAATAAAGCGAGATTAATTAACAACAAACGAAGTGTCCTGAAAAGCGTTTTTTTTTCACCCTCATATCGACAAGGGTGCTACAAGTGGAGGGATGGGATGACATTTGCAATAGTAATTACACAAAAGGAGACGTGCTAACGAACTCACGAGTAATGAAATATATATTCGTAATTTGTACCACCGATGGTGACCAGATTAATGGGTGAGCGTATTTAGAATTCGCTAGCTAGTCACTAACGCCCGTAGCTACGCTAATACCAGATGCAATTACAACTATACTCGGAGCGTTGTGAAATCGGCGTTGTTTTACTAATAAAAAAATCGAAAAAACCCTCACCCTGGAAAAAACTAAAACTTGATAAAAGTTGTAACGAAATTTCCACCATCAAAAAATCCCGGCGCTTTCGAATGACACGTGTTCGAAGGGCGTGGGGTTAAGGAAATTCGAAATTCGCCGGCCCGCCGTTCAGACCCGCAGGGAGATAAAGTTTAAAAGAAAAAGGTTATTTTCGCGAAATGATGTTCTCGTTCTCGTTCTGGCAACTTTCTCGCTTTCGCTTCGTACTTACCACCGTTACGCCAACTTTCCTCGACAACACCTGTACCGACGGGTGCGGGAATTTACATTTGTTAACAATTCAAGCCGAAAGACGTAACGAGGTACTTAAATCACACCCGCTCGTCTGGTTTTTCAAATTTTACGCAGCGTCGTGGTCGCGCGACAGTCCCTTATGATTTAAGTTTCATGCCCGAGTCGCTCTCTATGTCCGCTAATACTTTACTAATATTTGCATAATTTAATTTATTTCCGAAACTATCCGTTTCCCTCGCTTGGCTTTTTATTCTGGAGCCTTTTTATTGCGCCAATTTTCGCCACCGCGTCGTTTCAAAATATCTCTTCCATCTTGCATCGGTCGCGGTTAACGTTTAACTTATATATTCGCCCGTTACGCTAACTTTCGTATAAATTATAAAACCAGTACCGATCCGAGCGGCGAGTTTAATTAACGTTTTCTCCGTAACAATTAAAAATAAATCTCGAAACAAAATTTACCGTCTGCTCGTAAATTTTTCCCATTACTTTTTCTCCCTTCTTTTTTTGCGTTTCTTCTTCGCGGCACTTCGCGGCTACTTAATGACGATTGTTAATTTTTCGCGGTAAAAGTTTCAGCGCTTTTTCGAAGTACACGAGCTTGTTTTTTTCTCATTTTACTTTCTTTCCTGGTTTTCTTTTTTCATCTAACGAAGAAGTGGTTTTTTATCGAAAAAATCTATTAGTGAGATTTATATCTTGATACATCACCTTCCATCGTTTAGATAGGCAACATATCGAACTTACAAGGACCATTTGTCTACTCCAAACGAAGATAATTGTTTTTATTCAACTGACACGAGCGACAGAACAGAAAAAGACGTTGCTTCTGTGGAAGCAAGATGAAGCCATACCCTGCACCATAAATAGCGACAACCTCTACTAAACTCTTCGTTGCGTGGGTAAACCTCCCTTATCCCTACTTGCAGCAAGCCTTCCCCGCACTGTAACAGATAGCGAGCACAGAATAAGAAAAGAGGGAGGTCATTATAGACCTTGTAATGTAACGCAACGCAACGAAACCATACCCTGCCGCGCAACCAGACCCTTCTACTCTTCAGTTCCTATATAGTGAAATAGTAGGCTAGTTGCCGGCTTGGTGCGTGTAGGTGATTTATAGATGCGCCTCACCTATTTCCATCAACTTGGATGTAAGCCTCTATTATACAAAAACTGTTGAGTGGCAGGGAAACGTTGTGGTGCAGGGTATGGTTCTACCATGTTACACTGCATTACCCAATACTATGTCAACTTTTTTCTAATTTTGTGCTCTCTGGTGACACTTGTACAATCATTCTAGAATTCTGGCTCCTTCGAAAGCGCAAACAAACACTCAATATCTCAAAATAAGATTTTATTTGAAATTTTACAAGTTTTGGAATTAACGCATTCATTTGTTTGATTTGTCTACGGTTCCACCTCTGGGGTAAAATTATGTAAAAACTTTGCTCGAGAACTGTAGATGCACCATGGGAGAATAATTGTGATGGATATATGAATTTGCCATAGAGAGATTTCCGTTCAATATTTAAGTCATTTATTTTTTGAAAAGTATAGGAGACGGAGGAAGAGAATTTCTCAAATGAGCTCCAAAAAATGTCTCACCTAAAAGTCGATAGAAAATCCTGTCAAAACTAGGTCAACGTTTTCAAAAATTTGATCTTAAGCAATTTGAATTTCATTGCCATCCGAAGTTACACTTTGTATGGGAGAGAGTGAAAAAACATAAACAGACATGCCGCATTACTGGAGCTGAGTTTTCTATTTGAGTTTGTTCATGTTTATAAATAACACTGCTAACCTCATCGTGTCTACAACGTTATCCCTTCTAAAAATGTAGTGTATCTTACCACGCAGTAATCATATGAACACATATTCCTTTAATTATAACTACCCAAATTAGGAAGCCCACCCTTCTTCCCACTCATCTGCTCAGGCCTGCACTTGGGCTTATGTTATCATATGATACTGCAATAAAAAATTTTCCATCTTTCGAGTACCCTTCGTAACATTTTGAGGTCGATAAGCTCTCTTCTTCCCCTTCAATATCAAGTATGGAGGTGAGTTAGGGACATAATATACTTCTTATCACCAGTAATCACATGAGATTACATTACTTACATTTTTACTAATTTGAGCCTCCTGAAGTTCTACACAAATTATGATAATCCGTCATTTTAGATCCATTTTTACACAAATTCAAGAAGTCATATTCTGGTCACCAACTAATCTCACATACAAAATTTCTTTCATATGAGATCAAAAACGAAAAGTTTGGCTATTTGCCTTTATCCACCCCTCTCCCTCACCCACGGCTGAAATAGCTATTATTTTCAAGTTAAAAACTAAGCTAAAAATGTTGGACGACAAATTCTTAAAAATTCAGTGATGTAACTTAATTTTTTTGTCAAAGAACAAATTTTGTTTATTTTCAAAAATGAATAATTTAAGGACAATGCATAGATCACTTACACACTATAGGCTTGATCTGAGCTCTTTAGGGTTTAAAAAACAAAATTTGATCAATTTTAATCTCACAAGAGTTCCAAAAATGTTACAACTTCGCTGTAAACTTATCTACATTATTTTGCTGTTTTACCACGAATTCACTCATTGTGTGGAAACACCTGTGTGCTAAAAATAGATCATATTATTTTGTTTTCAGAATCCTAAAGAGATGGAATCAAGCCCATGCAACGAGTCATTTTGCTCAATGTTTTCAAAATTTTAATCATCTGAATTTTTTGTTAATTTAATTTCGTGAACATTTGAACATAAATTTTTTTTTATGTTTGGGGAACTTGAAGACGGAATAATTTCAACTGGCTAGAATAAATTTTTTAAGAACTTCTAAGAACTTGAATCTTTGAGATCTTTTTTTAGCAGGTGCGTCTATCAACTCAAAGAAATGCAAATTTTTCCACCTTTTATTTGGCAACTACATTCTCCCATGACCCTCACTTTCTAAGAAATCCATTAGAGAGGTGCTGTTGGCGTCTCTCTTCTGCTAATATGGTAAAAGCTCGAACGGAAAGTGTATAGGTTATTTAGGAAGCTATTTGCACATTTTCAGAGGAAAACTAATTCTTATGAGTAAAATACAAAAGTTACTGTAAATAAAATACTCATAGTGGAGTAATTGAAAACCTGACTTCATATTCATGGCTCAGAGAGTATGATTTATGCAAAAATTATATAATATCATCGATTTATCCACATTATAAAAAGGGGAAGTTTAGCGATTGTACTATTGTCTGAATAGTAATCACTCCGATTTACAATCGATTCTGGAATTTGCACTCTGTAAATCTCACCGATTTACAATCGATTCTGGAATTTACACTCTGTATGTGGATTTTGATGGACGGTACAGAGTAGGAAATATGCAAAATATGAAAACTGTATTATTAATATCCGCATTTTTTTTTTCTTTTTTTCTTAAATAGACCCTTTTACTAGGTATTTCACTTTACTGTGAATTTGATCTTCAGAAACAAAAATGTTGAAGAAATAGAATGTCATGTAAATAAAACTGCAGTATATCTGTAAAACCACTTACTAATCTTCCATCTACAGTCACCTCAAAAACTCAAGAACTTGAGCACGGTTGTCTCTAATGACGTAATGCGCCATACTTCGCATTGTCATGCATGGTAGTATTATACCATTTATCCACATTATACCCACAGATCATACTCGTGGAGCACGACATCAAGGAAGAAATATACAAACAAAAAAAAAAACCGAAGACAACTTCAAATAAAAGGAAACTGATTCGCTTGACTAAGTACACCGTCAGCTGCTCGGCTCGCCGCTTCTCCTACAAAGGAATGTTTCGGAGAAAATGAGTGGAAAACTGGGAAAATTCATTTTCCTAAGGGGATATATCGTTACATCAAAATGTAAAGTGGAAATGTGTGTTAAGTTTATCCGCGACCCACGGAAACGTAGCGAGAGCATAAATAAAATCTGTCAAGCGAATGTTGAATTGCTCGCCTTTTTCCCATCATCCGACCAAAATATATCATGACGGAAAATTAGGAAAATGTCTTCATAAAAATCGTTCGCATTTTCGACTCTTACTATTCGCCTATTTACAGCAATTTCCCCTTCACCAGCGAGAAGTCGATGAACCGCGATCTTCGTAAATTAATTCTCTACCACGTCCATCTAATCGTTTCCTGTGTTCGTTTTATAGCGCGAAAATTTCCTCAACTTGGCCCATTCTTTGTATTTTTTGTTTTCTTTTCTCTCCGTCGTCTTTTTTTTTCTCCGATTCTCGTCTGATGTGTGTTTTCTTCATCTCCTTTCGTTCGATACGTAGACATATACTGGAATGCTTTTAGAAACGCAACGAGATGGCAAGCGTTTTTACACGAGCGTAGCGAAAAAAATAAAAACCACAAAAGAGGAAAGACCTTTTGTCGACGCTTTTCTGGCGCTTTTAACGAAATATAATGATTTTCATTGACGCCGCCATCGTCACCCAATACCTCTTATTGGCGAATGAAAGCTTTTTAAGAGAAATCAAATGAATTTACGATTTGTTTCTAATACGGCGCGTCGATTTCGATTTATATCGTGGGAAAGTTGTGTTTTCAACGCGTAGTGTAAGATTTTCCTAAATTTGCCATTTTCGGCGATTCCATTAGGAAACCATGTTCACTTTCAGGTTTTTCGAAAATATTTACTCATGTTTTCCAGATAAAGAAAAAGAAATATAAGCAGTCATCCCGCATTGCTGGATCTGAGTTTTTAATGAGAATCTCCATTAAAAGGGGGCTATCTTTTGATGCTTTGTCTCAGACGCCAATTGGCCTTACAAGTTGAAAAGCATGAAATTTCAGCAATTGCTTTTGTAAAATCTTCTCATTTTGAGTTTTTTACACTTGAATTTAAGGGAGCCTATATGTTTTGAAATTCATCTCACATACGATATTTGAGCTTCTCACATGTATCTGGTGAAGAGATACGAAGGATTAAGGAAATTTCATGTTTTTTTCCCTTCAAAAGTCTCTTCTAACTCCAACACTCAGGACCGGAGAAAGCAAAAAATGGCTCTATCGCAAAAATGATTTTTGGGATCCTATTTTATTTTCATTTTTTAAATCGAACCAAAATTTAATAAAAAATTGAAGAAAATCAAGAATGAATTTTTATAGGAATTAAAAATAGAATCACCTATTATTCTGACCATATCTCATTTATCCAAAATTACTACTGGTAAAGTTGATGTTTTATTTTTCCTGTGTACATAATCTTCTGAAATACATTTTCATTTCATTATCAGCTGATCCTTTCTTGATTAATAAATACCAACTGTTAATTCTAAAATCTACTAAAAATTATGTAAATCAGTAGTATATCGTTAAAGTGAAGGATGTAGCGAGTTTAAGTCCCTGAAGTTGATATTCACTAGAATTAGAGAATTTTCCTGGAAAATTGCCCCTCTCCTTCCCTATTAAAATACCGTGTAGAAGTTAGATGGTTTAAATATCGTTATAGAGCGAAATTTCTTACGAGTTGTAGCTACCATTTTCTGATATTTTTCTTAAGTCACCCTTCCCCCCTTGGACCTGTTTTAGAAGCCTCTTTCAACGTTAGGATGTTTCCTATACCCTATTCATATCAACTGTACCAGTTGATATTTTTATGATAATGTGCCCATACTTAATGACGGTAATTGCCATTAATTTTTGTCTGATCGAAAGACTATAGTTATTAATTTTCAGGGTCATAATGAAGGCCAAAATACGAATAATTATGCAATTATTTCTCCTGCTTGTACTCAGGCTCCGAGTCAATCTTCTCTCTACGCCTCTCCATCTCCCCGGCTTCGCGAACTTTTCTTCAATTCCATCGAGAAAACTGGATTTTTTATACATTAGTACACTGAGCTCACTTCACAGAACGAAAATACGGTCAAATACTTCGGCCTCATGATTTATAATTGCTATAGTATTTGGAGGTGGTAAGTATTAGGGAGTGAGCAAAATCAGATTTTCTCAAGATATGAAGAAACAAAGTCACAATAGTTGCTAAATGATTTGAAAAATGTGCCTCAAAAATTTTAGCCTACTAACTTAATTTTTAGACCACCTCCTACTCACCCCAAAACATGAAGTCAAAGTTTAAAAAATTTTGGTATTTTCAAAAAAACTAATTTTTTGGAAATTAAACATTTTATTACGTTATCTTTTGTCACCCAAAGACTGAAAAAAAAAATTTATAAAACCTTCGTGTAAAAGGTACCTGGGTAAATTACGTTGTAATTTCTAATAGTGGAACGAGTACAAGAGTAGTCTCGTGTAAAAGGCACTAGCCTGCACTGACGTGAGCTCCATATGTCAACGAAGTGGGGACATGGAATGCACGTACATATAAATACTAGAGCGCTCACAGATACCACCGATACCGGCCAGTTGTTGAGTAACTCTCTTAGTGAACGCTTAGTTGATCTTGTGTTCTTTTTATAGCTCACAATTTTTTTCAACTTGGAGCAATCTAAATCATTATACATATATTTTTTAAACCCCGAATTTTGGTTATTTTCAAAGATGAACAACAAATCAGTAATTCATTGATCATGTGCACAGTCCGAACTCAGTTCAGGCTTTTTCAGATTTAAGAGATGAAATCTGTTCGATTTTTGTCCCACAGGAGTTCCTAAGTCTGAGCTTTCCGATTCTATTTTGAAGCAAGAATGTAATGTTTTGAGAAGCTTTGTGAAAGAACAATCGAGAATATTTTACCTTCTGAGTCTGAAATTGCCTAAATTCGGCTCATACTATGCGCACAACTAATTTTGAAGATGTCGAGAATTGTTGCTTTTTCAAAAATTTTTGAAATTTTAAAATAACCATCGGCTAATACTTATTTACCGTTTAGACTATAAAATATGACTTGGAAACTGGATTTTTTTTTACCCGACACGTACAACTACTATAGTTTGAGGCCCATCGATGCGTCGGTTTTAAATAAATGTGTTCAGCTGCGTAGTATGTAGGAAGGCTCAGAATTTGGTCTATGTTAGGGCTACGGAAGTAAGTTGATCTTTGGTTGTGATGTTTTGGGCAGGTGGTCAAGATATGAATTACTGTAATGGGTCTTTTACATAAATCACAGATGGGATGGTACAGCCTATTAAGAAGGTAGCTATGGGTGAGTAAGGAGTGGCCTGTATACCCCAACATTCATTTTTTTTTTTAAATTTGAAAATTCTTACAACATTTGACTTGGCACGTACAGTGGAAAACACAAAGCGATGGTGTTTAACAGTTGCATACTTCCAGCGATCAACTACGGATCCCAGACTTGGACTTTAAACGAAAAATTAAAAAACAAGCTTAGAGTTATTCAAAACGCAAAGATAGGTCGGCTCTAAATTTTAAGAGAAAAGACAAAATGAGAATCAAAAAACTAAAAAATTTTTTCCTAGGGCTACTAGACATAATACATGATGCAAAAAGAAATAAGTGGGAATGGGCGGGACACACCTCCAGAATCAGGGATGATCGCTAGGGACACAAACTAATTAATTGGATAACAGAAGGAAAAAAAAAAAGGGGTAGACAGAAGGTC
The DNA here is from genome assembly GCA_009761765.1 of Phenacoccus solenopsis. Classification (NCBI taxonomy): domain Eukaryota; kingdom Metazoa; phylum Arthropoda; class Insecta; order Hemiptera; family Pseudococcidae; genus Phenacoccus; species Phenacoccus solenopsis. The sequence goes on along the minus strand of CM019754.1, from coordinate 27,117,257 downwards.
AGATGGGAGGATGATATCACAAAATTTACAAAAAATGAATTCTTAACAAAACTGGCGCCAAGTCGAAGCGAATGGCTTCGGCTAAAGAGAGCTATGCCCAGGAGCTGGGCTTGATGGCACTTCGCAGATGGACTTCGAACTAATTTTGTAGAATTAATTTAAGGTATATAATAAAAAATGTACTGTCTAATAAAGCTATTTTCATTTTTCATTTTTCATTACCAAACACCTCCTCTTTCACTGTCCAATCCTGAAACCGAAAAGACTTGACCTCAACATTTCTAAAGATACTCCAATATGTAATTCCACACTTGAAGATAAAAATACAACAAATCCTTCTCCTTATAAATCAACTTCAACTACGCAGCTAATATAGACTCCTTACTCCCTCCAACCCTTCTACACTGAGTGTAAAAGTCCTAATAATTATACACGCCCAAAATAATAAATAAAAAAATTAAGTTTTGCTACTTTTTAAGTACATACGAAAAATATTTTTCAATTTCATTCAACTCCTAAGGAAAGCTTATACGTACTGAAATGGTTAGACTGAGAAATTCAATTTCTTACAGTTTCAGAAACTAAAAAAAAAAAAACTGCCAACTAAGATAATACCACAAAGCAACTTTCTGTCATTTAAATTTTTCTCCAACTTTTATTTCAGTGTACCAACGGTCTATAAAAAAATCCGAATTCCGCAAAAAAAGGCTCACACTAGTTGTCAAACACAGCTGCTGCAATTTCGTCCGTGTCATACATAGTGTTTTCACATCAAAAGGGATTATAAACGAAAATCTTTTCGAATGTTATTTCCGTTGAGTTGAAAAAAAACGCGTTTTAAAAAGTAATTTAGAAACGCGTAAACTATTACTATTTATTTGTACCAGACATGTCTACAACACAGTAAATGCTACTATAGGATAAAATTTTTCCCTTTTTGGTTAGAAATTCGGGTTCTTTCGAACTACCACACGATTCGAAGATCGATGTGAATAAGCGAATATCGAAGCGAAAGGTGCGTAATTTTCCGCTTAAAATTTTTTTTCGATCAATACCCTAAGCAAAAAAAGGACGGACCTGCGGAAACTCGAATTTATAAAATGAGGAATTTTTCATACACCTTCTCGTACATAAAATAAACAATAGCCAACCTATGTACCCGTTTACTCAGAAAACCTTTCAACGTCACGCTGTTGACATTTGATTAAAACATCGGAAGCTAATATCAGCCTTATAATGTCTTCCATTCGATGTTTTTTTCTACACCTGTAGACGCCGAAACTAGACAACGACCGCATTCGATTTCGCTAGTTCGCGTGTTAACGTAAAATGAGAATAACTTTTGGTCGTGTAAATTCAACCAACTACGGCGAACTATTGAAATTTCATCTTTCGCTTTAAACTGCGAAACTCGCCAAAGTCGCCCAGTTGTGTTTGACGTTGCTGCTGCATATTTTCGCGTGTCAGACTTTAACTATCCTAAAGTTTCTCGTTTGCATTAAATTATCTCTTATTATTAGCTTGTTTGAACAGCTCTACTCGCGGAACGCGACCAACAGTTTAACATTTATAATGGCGCCATGCGAGCTAACTTTTTCACGCGTCAATTGAAAAACCAACCATGTCCGTCTATTAAACCTATTTTGGAAACCGTTTTAACACAAAATTACATTTAGCTATTCAAGTCTCATAGGTATAAATATACCTATACTGAGTTCTTTTTTTGTGAAACCCCAAATAGAAGCTTTGAGGAGAACAGGGTATGGGCAGATGGACTACAAGACAATTTTGTTCGTCTTGAGCAACATTCCTAATGTTCTAGAAATCACACCAATGTTGCATATAGGTGCAAGTGTTATTTTCTCCTCGCACATAGTGTCGGTGAATATGGATAAAAATCGATCAACATTTTTTGAGGGTGCCTTTATGTGAATGCGCCGAAGTACATTTTTTGGTTTTTCGATATACCTAAAAATGAATTTATTTTTGATTTCATATGAAAAAGTGAGTCACGGACTCCAACATACTCAAATTTCAGCTGCTCAAGTGTATTTGGAGTTCCTGACAAGTATATTGTAGTGCATAGAATTCGAACCTGAGGATCATAGACAGAGAAAAAAAGAGCATTTGGAAGGGAGTTGGAGCGAAAAACAGCTTTTTGAGGAAGTTTTGAGCTATGAAATTTCTTGAATATTTCATTCATCCCACCAAATTAACCTAGAAAGGTGACACTTTTCAAGTGAAGTTAGTTTGGAACCAGAATATGACATGATGAATTTAGGTCAAAGTAGATCTAAAATGGCGGATTGCAAAAATTTGAGGAGAGCTTAAGGAGCCTCAATATTATTACTAGAGATAAGAAGTATACTATGTCCGAAATTTACCTTCACACATGATGTGGGAGGGGAGGAGGAGGAGGAGGAGTTATCGACTTCAAAATGTGGTGAGAGTACACATTTTTATTTTTGTGTCATTATAAAAAAAAATGTAAGCAGCCATGCCGCATAACTGGAGCTGAGTTTTCAAATGGAGCTTGTTCAGATTTGGAAATAACATTGTTAACCCCTTCGTGATTACAGGCTACATCCAGTATGAAGTCTGAAACCTCTATCCTATCTCTTCCAAACCCAGTTCGGAAGTGAAACTTGGAACAAATGTAGTACTTCTTGGCTAGCAATTATCATACGAATACATTCAAGGCTCCTTAAATTATCTTCAAATTTTTACAATCCAACATTTTGGCATCATTTTGACTCAAATTGCAGAAGTCATATTTTGCTCATTAACTAACCCAACACACGAAGTTTGAGGTCGATTTGATAAAGAGATTTGGAAGATTCATGAAATTTCTTGTAGCAATTTCCCCTCCAAAAATGATTTTTTGCTCGAACCTCCCTCCAAATTCACTTGGAAAGCAAAAATCAAAATAAATTAGTCATATGAGCTCATTCTATCATTTATGACAATACAATAAAAAATTTTCGACATGTTATGTACCCTCACCACATTTTGAGGTCGATAACCCCTCCTTCTCTCCTCCAATATCACCTGTAAAAGTGAATTAGGGATATAGTATACTTCTTATCCCAATAATCATATGAGTCAATATTAATTACATTCTCACTAATTTTAGGCTCCTCAAAGCTCAAGCTCTACTCAAATTTTGATAATCCGCCATTTTGTATCCACTTTGATTCAAATTTAAGAGGTCACATTTTTGTTACCACTAACCTCACATACAAAGTTTAACTTTAGTTGATGGGTTCGATGAGGATATATGGGAGATTCTAGAAATTAATATACGACTCAAACTTTTTTAAAAAGCCATTTCTTGTTAAGTGCACTTGTGAAGCTAAGATTGAAATAGGTTAGTCATTTGTGCTCATTTCATCAATGATTTCGTAATGAAAAATTTTCGACCTTTCGTGTACCTCCACTACATTTTGAGGTCGGTAACTCCTCCTTCTCCCCTCCAACATTATGTATGGAAGTTAATTGAGGTTGTTGTATGCTTCTTATCCCCAACAATCGTATGAGATTATATTAATTACATTTTTACTAATTTGAGGCTCCTCAAGCTCTTCTCAATTTTCGATAATCTGCCATTTAGTATTCATTTTCACCCAAATTCAAGAAGTCACGTGCTGATCTCCAACCAATCTCACACAAAAAGTTCAATTTTTCTAGGTTGATTTGGTGAGGAGATATGGAAGATTCAAGAAATTCCTCAAAAAGTTGTTTTTTACTCCAACTCCCCTTAAAATGCACTTAGGAATCTGAAATTTGGATGTTGGTATTCGTATCTCACTCTTTCATATGAGTTCAAAAACGAAAAATTTGCCTTATCTGCCCTTTCTCCAGCCTCTCTCGAAATTTGAGTGATCTGCCATTTTGAGATGTACTGAAAAAACGAAAAAGTACTTTTGTCGGATTTATAAGAAAATTCTCTCACCAAATTTTGAGCGAATTTCATGAATACTTACTGGTGCTACGCATGTGAAAAAAAAATAATTATACCAAAAAGTTGGTCATTAGCCACATGATTACAAATGCTCTGGAACACAAAGATTTGAAGATAGCACTCTCCCTCGACCCTTTTCCAAATCAGACGGGCTCTTAACAATTATCGTTTTCAAGTTGAAAACTTAGCTAATGAGTCCATGTGACGAACCTATTCTGTTTTTAGCTTCTCAAGTAAGTTTAGAAGAGAACTTACTATGAATATTCATATCTTCTCATCAAATCCACTTACAGAAGTAAAACTTCGTATATAAGGTTAGTTGATGACCATAATATGAACTCTTAAATTTGGCTCAAAATGAATTTAAAATGGCGGGGTAGTCAAAATTTGAGAGTAACTCGAGGAGCTACAAATTGTTAAAATTTGAAAAATGTATTCATAATAAACGGCCGACGTTATCATATTAACCCATATATTTTAAACTTTGGACACTGGGTTCCTCGAGTTTTTTTTTTTGCAGAGTTTTTAATAAAAGCAGTAGCTATTACAGCGTATCTGATTTGGGAAGGGGTGGAGGGAGCGAGGGGTCTTCAAATCCTTGTTTTTCAGACTATTTGTAATCATCTAGCAAATCTTCAACTTTTTGGTGCATATATCTAAAAGTATAATAGATTATACCACTTGACGCTATCGAAAAAATCTAAATTGTAGTCCGCCATGTTGCGACATTAAGGGACAGATCTTCGTCTTTGTCCATGAACAAAAAAGCACATGCTTATATATTTTTCATACCTTCGAAAAATGATAGAAGAGTACAAGTAGCATAATCTCCTCCTTGACGTCAAAACAACTGACTTTGGAATTCTTTCGTTGGTTATTTGTGACTATAAGGAAAATTTATGCAATTTTTTGGTAGCCAGCAGAAGTGGTATAACCTGATTACAATATACTTGTAGAACTTGTGTTATACTATTGTAACTAAACCTACACCTCAAGTCGAGCTTTTCGAGTACAATTTAATAATTAGATTTGCCACATGCTGATTGTACTAAAATCGCCTATTTCAATTTCCAAAAGAATAATTTCCCAGATCCAAATAAACGAACTCAATAAATACAACAAAGGTGAAAAAAATCGTTCTTTATTCCAAACGTTGCATTCGCGAGCACCCGAAAAGTATTCATTTGGCAATTCCGAATCGGCTCCAACATAAAGGTAAACCATGGCGACACGACGGTATTCACAAACCGGCAATTTCGATTCGATAAAACGACCACGATTGGAATCCCTAGCCCGAGCCGAATTACCGAACCGATATTGAAGTAAATTGGTATTTGATAACATGGTTGCCTCCGTTCGACGTTAGACATCGCGTTTTGAATACCAATTACCGCAAGACATATTGCTACCGCACAAAGCCGTTTCCAATGGTCGTCGTTTTATCAACGCATTTCAATCTTTATGTTATATATTAAAAATAAACAGCCAAACGTCGCTGGAAATTTAATCTTTGTGTAGTACCATCTGTTTACCAGTCCGTTTTAAAAGACCGAGAATTAAACCCTGCAACCGCCATATTTTGTCCACATCATCGTACATTAAGCCAGCAGACATTCGGTAGTGATTTCGTGGCTTTTGACAGTTGCCATTAAGTTAGCTAAGATGCGACATGAATTGCGATTCTTTCGTATGAAATTTGTGAGCCCCGCGCGCTGTAATTTAAAAATAATACCTGTGTCGGCACGAGCGAAAGATTACACGCGAGAAATAACCTTACGAGATGTTTTCCTCTGCGGCCGAATGGTACACGACAGATGACATTTTATAGCGAAAACTCCATCTAAATTCAACGACAATGTGAGAATATACCGAAACAAAAGCTAAACAACGTTAACGAAATTTCCCGACGACCTTTTTCTTACCGGGCACGTATACCGAAAAAAAAAGAACAGTCCCGAGTAAAAATAAATTTGAATTTTCTACCAACGTTTCCACACACGTACGCCGAACCGTTGTGAAGCGAAGAAAAATGAGCCACGACCGTACGCTCGCGTCGAAACTCGTTCGCCAATATGGACTCGTGCGAAAATTGAAATTAGCTCGCGAAAAGGACTCGGCTCGTATTAATCAACGCCTTCTCGCCAGGCGAAAAAAAGTAACGCGAGAAATAGTCGAATAACGCGTTTAAAAGGGTGTTATCAAACAACCTATACAGCGAAACGCCAAATCGACAAACGAGCTTTATTTTCCTTTTTCCAAGCTCATTCCACCTATACCCGTAGCACCTATTTACCTGCACTTTTCTTTTCTCTACGTTAGATTTACAAACGTTGAACAATTGATGATGTATTGCCAGCTAAAAGCCGCTTGATCATGATATATTTACGCAGACGATGAATAATTTTTCTTCCTAATAGACCTTATTAAATAACATGTCATTTTTGTTAGATAATAAAAGTTATCCTTCTCTTATAAACACGTCTGTGCCGCTTGTCTATTCATGTATTATATCTTTTATTACACCATACGCGTTCGTGTACACACTATACACGAATACGAGTCGAATGTCGAAAATTAAATATTCATATCGATGTTCCCGGCCGATAAATCATTTAAACGATAAAACGGACAATATCTTGGACCCGAGATAAACGAAAAAAAATGCCTACATTTTTAATTGAATTTTCAAACACGTAGCCTTACAAGTTAGCTTTACCGTTGCTCCACGTTCGGATATAAATATTGAAAATTCAAAGCAAAACAATAATCGGTATCTCGTAAATTTGATTTTTTCTTTCCTCTTTACGTGAGCGAGAAAAGATATAATTTTTTTCTCTTCTTCGCGAAAAGCACAGAAAAAATCTTCATCTATAGTCATAAAGAAAAGGCAACATTTCGCTTTTTATTCCACACCGGAGAAGTTCGTATCAATTGAAAAATCGCTTATTTCCGTTTTGTTTTCATTTCAATATTTCTATATCTTTTACCAATTCGGATATGTTTTTGATAAACGAAAAATGAGAAATCTAATGGAGTTTCTCGAATTTTTTCCAACCATTCTTTCCATCTCGTCATCGTACGACAATAACTTCATCAAGTTTTTGTTTATGTTGAAGCAGTGCTTCGTAAAGTGTCTGTGAGGCTAATTGTTTATATTAGGAATGAGGAGAGAGGGATGTAAAAAGCATTACAGCGTTTGTTTTGTTTTTTTTTTAAGGTAAACGAGCGACCAATTAGGGTCAATTTATTTTGCCAATTGATGTACAACATATTTCTCTTCGTTTCTCGTTTTGCTAAAGGAGTGATAGATATTCGACTTTTGGTATTGTTGCTATATATCATCAACGGGTTGAGGAGAGCCACAATTAGCCCAGGGCCAAAAATAATTTTCGGGTTTCTCAATCTTTAGCTGAGTTTTTAATAAAAACTACAGTTATTACTGTCAACCTGGTTTGTAAGGGGATTTTGGCGGAGGGTGGGGTCTTCATTCTTCAAATCTTGGTGTTTTGAACCATGTATTTTCGATTTTTCAAATTAATATTTTAATTAATAAATACATATATAAATTTTAAAAAATTGTAAACTTTTTTTTGAAAATAATTCTAAAACTGAATTGTTTAATTTGTTTAATAATTATATCAAATTTAATTTTTAAACTTTTTTTCTTTTTCTCTCTCTCTCTTTTGCGCCATGTACAGATCATGACAAGAGGCGCGATAGAGAAATTTATTGAACTATTTTGTATTTAAAGGAGGGAGAGTACAGTTCGAATGACTTTAGGAAGGACAAAAGATTGACTTTTCATTCATTATTTATTTTTAAAATCTTAAAAAATATATTTAAATTAAAACAATAATTATTAGATTTAAATTAAAATTTTTTTCAAGTTTTTTTTTTTCTTTAATTTTTAAGATCATTTCTTTATAATAATTTTAATGAAAGGAACCGGGGAAGGGTAGGAAGAAAGTTGTAAAAATTATTTTGAAAATAATTCTAAAACTAAATTGTTTAATATTATTATACATTAAAATACAGTATCCATAGACGACAGCTCCTTATTCTACCCGAATTCTTTTATCTCCTTGGAGACTCAAGAGTCCACCATTCGGTCACTTTTCAGGTTTCTCATCTTAACTGGCCTTCTTAAAAAGGTGTACCTCAAGCCTCAGTGGCTGTACACGGCACTAATAATAAATAAATAAATAAAAATATTTTTTAATTTTTTAATGTTTAACTATTAAATCAATTGTTTAAATTAAATTTTTGAGATTATTTTTTAGAATTAATTTTAATCTTAATAAATTTTTTATATTAAAATTATATATAAATAAAAAAATATCAATTAAAAAATATATGTATTAGTAAATCTTTTAATAATTAATAACTTTATTATTAAATGCCTTAAATAAAAAAATTGTCTAAAAAATATTTATCCGACAAAATGTTCAACTTTTTGGTATACCAATAAATTTTATATTGTTTTCCTTTCGCTCATAGCTCAGGTGAGTATGGATGAACCGCTGAAAATTTGATGAGAGTGCCTTCAGGTAAATACGCAAAAGTCTTTATTTTAGATTTTCGATTCGACTCAAAATAGCGAATCACTCAAATTTTGAGGTGGTTGGAGGGGGCATATAACTCAAATTTTTGTAGTCTCTTATGAAATAGCGAGTCACAGACACCAACATAACAACATTTCAGCTTTCTACATACATTTGAAGAGGAGTTAAAGCAGAAACAGCTTTTTAGGGAATTTTTGAGTTCTGTAATTCCTTGAATCCTCCATATTTCCCCACCAAATCAATTTAGAAAGATTAAATTTTGGGTGTGTGGTAAGTTTGGCCTCAGAATGCGTCCCCTTCAATAAGAATAAAAATCAATCTAAAATGATGGATTATTAAAATTTGAGTAGAGCTTGAGGAGCCTCAAGTTGGTAAAAATGAAATTGATATAAACTCATATGATTATTGGGGTAAGAAGTATACTATATCTCAAATTCATCATCACACATGATGTTAGAGAGGAGAAGGGGAGGGGTTATCGACCTCAAAATGTGATGGGGTACAAAAGAAGCAGAAAATTTTATGTTAATGTTATATGATGAAATGAGCCCAAATGACTTACCAATTCTGAAATTAACTTCTCAAGTGAATTTGAAGGGGAGTTGGAGCAAAAAACAGCTTCTAGAGGAGAATTACTACAGGAAATTTTAGAAATCTGACCAAAAGGAATATTTATTGAGCATATCTTTGGAGTATTTTATGACTTATTTCACTTTCTTACGAATTACACAACCCAGTATAGGCAATATAGTTTACAATGTACTAAATTTTACATACTGATACTACATTTCTGTATTGTAAAACGAAATGGGTTCTAGCATCTGCAAATTTCAGAACATTCTTCTAGACTGAGAAAAAAGTAAACATCTTCTACCTGTCTTTTTGGTTTACATTCCTTGAAACTTAAAACTAGACAAATAATATTCTACAATCTCCACTAGATCTTGAGCTACTTTTAGAAGCACGAAAAGGAACCTCCATTGGTGCCAACTATATGCAATAAATTTTACATCAATACTGAAAAACTCTCATTCACTCCACTGAAAACTTCATCTCGTCGAAATATGTAAAGTTCAAATAACCGCATTTCATACCAAGAAATATTTCCATTAACTTCAACTTCAATTTGAATAAATCTCAGCTCGCGAAATTGCATTTATCTTGGCCATTGCGGCACAACGATATGGAAAATTAGAGTGTTGTTACAGTCGGTTATTGCTTCCTATATTGTTCGACTTGCAATTTAAAGGGTATTCAGTAATTCGCATCAACGCCACGGATTGCCGAATAAATGTAGAGTGAAATTTCGTCTCGACGATGCGCATCGAAATTGTTTTTCAATTCTTACGACATCCATTCCCTATCGGCTAAGTCGTATGAACAATATATGCGATGATTTACCTGTAGCAGTACGAAGAATATCGTGTGTAAGGTGAACTTCGCTCCCATTTGCGTTCGTTTTCAGTTACCACGTTCATTCGGAATAAGGATGAATAACTGCGTTTCCATCGGAACGTCTGTAAAAAAAAAAAAAAATAAATTCACAGATTTAAATTTACCGAATTATCACGTATAACGTTGTTTAAATTAAACTCGAACTGAGCGTTTTTTTCTCAAACCGCAATCGTTAAAGGTATTTTTTTTTCATTCAGTACAAAAAGGACGAGCGCGAAAAAAAATATAAGCGAATTCTCTCGGTGCGTTCTTCACTATTTATCTGCGCTGTTAAACATACAAGTTGCTTAAGAAATACTGTAAAAAGCTGATAAAGAAAAAAAACCCTTTTGCGGTCTCCCCTGCAAATGTCCTAATACATTTAAATTGTTCCGACGTAGTAGCTTTTCCAAATAAAGGCTACGACAGAGCTTTTGGGCCTTTTTCCACCCGTCGCTACTTTCCACCGCTCTTTTTCGCTTTGCTCGTTATTTCCGTGACTCGAATGTTTATGAAACATTTTAGCATATAAAGCAATTACATTATACTGTTTACCCGCACGCTCTTCCTGTCCTCGTGTTTGTCTCCTCAATATAAAGATACGTGTGTTTATCCCTTCCACCGTTAGCCCAGTCGACTATGTATTTCAAGTGTACGTCCAATCACAGGTTACTTTTTTCGCCAGTATATGACTTTCAGCCTATTTTCTGTGAGCCAAAAAGTGCTCGAGAAAATGAACACTTTTTATTCAGAGGAACTAAAAAGTAATGGGAGAAAAATTAACTTATCGAGGCTCCAAGTTGAAATATGCTGTTTATAAAGCTAAGTGTGTTCGATAAAAGGCCGTGGGCTCCTAAAGGGTCAAAAGTGGATTTACTAAGTACTTTTTGGTGACTGCGGGCACATTGAGGGTTTTTAGAGATGAAAATTATAGAATGCCCCCACTCCATTTCAAGTCATTGAGGCATTTAACTCCCATAAAACATGCAAAATGATCATAGAATTAATTTTTTTGTAAAAAATTCCAAAATACTACTCTCATAATTTATATATGTATTATTAAATTTCATTTAATAAAAGGTTTAAATCTGCAAAAAAAAAAAACATCCAAGCAGTCAACTTGCAAACGTCTGGAAAGAGAAGATAACACTCTCCCACAAATTAGATTTTGTTACTTCTAATTCTGAAGGCTGAAAAAAATCACATGTACAGAGTGCTTCATCTTAATGAGGACGCCTTCATACTATATATAAGGCAATTCCTATAACACACATGTATGATGGTTTGCCTACCCTATTTGCTAAAGGGGTAAATATAAGACTTCAAGAAATCTTTTTTTAATCAAGGTAATGATCAAATAGGTTCCACTTGTGCCAAAATGTAAAGCATTCAATATAGTATAACTGGCAAAAAATTGATAGTAATCGAGGAGGGTAGGTGGGGAGAAATAATTTAATCGAGTCGGATATTTTTTGGTGGAAAAAAATATATGCAAGAAGAAAAAATATTAATCAAAATTACAAAAAATGAAAAGCGTAAATTTACATTCGACACGTATAACGAAATTTTTACGAAAAAGCTTTAGAATTTGCGAGCGCGGACGCGTAAGAATCTGTTGTGGTAATATTTTAATATTTCAGATGTCATAAACAAGCCGTAACAAATAAAGCCGCGAAAACTTTGACACTTCTTCCAATTAAGTAATTTGGCGTTTTGTGAGCGTCGTCGGCGACGTCGCCGAAATAAAAAACAAGGTCGCATTCGCCCCCGAAGTTAATAACGCGTTGTTAACGGAATTACACCGCCTCCTCGGTAATGGGCCAAATGAACGAAAGCTCGGAGACGTCTTAAGGGTGGCTTAATTTCGTTTAAAAAGTTGCCGAAATTTGGAAATTAAAACGAAACTTCAAATTAAACAAACGCTTCGTAACAAATCCGATAAAAAGACTACATCGAGCTCTATTTTTTTTCCTCGAATAATGAAATTCCTCGCTGGAGAAAACGACGCGTGTAACGTCTTCATTTAAAGTGGACCGAGCACCGAACGAAATCGAATTCCTTTAGTTGGACAAATATCGTTAGCATGTTTCCTCCGAGTGTGATAACGCCGACGAAAAATTATACCCAAGCGAGCGATTCCGTAGTACGATTGATTTCTTTTAAAAGGCGGAGCCGTACGTACAAATCAAACTTATCTGACATACTTTTCCATCCCAAAACACATGCTAATGGCTGACCAAATTACCGCTCTAGCAAAACGTACGAGCCATTTGGGCGCCAATTTTTGCCCGGGCCACCAGTGTAACCTATATAACCATAATTAAACGCAATGTAGAAAAAAATTACTGCCGCACGATCAACGTAAATTATTATCCTTAGGCCGAAACTTCGCATTAAACTTTTCCAATATTCCAGATTTCCAAGGACTTCAAAAATTAATTAAATACGCGCAACGATGTCGCCCCAATTCCCTTTTATAGCCCCATCTATCATGTTATATTCGCCGCCGAAATTCAATCGGACAAGTCGTCGAGCAAATCAAACCATCGCAACCGTTTATTTAAACTATTTCCGTGGTATAAGAGAAATAACTGAAATAAGCTGAAGTCGACATTTTACGGCTTTTTTTCACGCGATGCTGGTATTTTTCAGAGTTAATTTTTTCTGCTATACCTATTATTTGCTCTATTCGCCGAGCACTCAAGTCGTGATTTATAATGCGTTGAATTGAAAATTAAAGTTACCTATAGGCAAAACATTCAACTTTGGTTATATTCAATTTGGCTATATAAAAAGCTTCCTTCATTTTCCCAACTATTTTTTCATTTTGTTTTACTTTTTTTTGAGGACCATTACTACACACGATTCAAGCGTTAACTTCTAAAAAATCGAAAATACACCTTTTTACCCCCCCCCCCCTCAAGATATCATTACGATGAAATTTATTCAAAAATTATTAAATTTTGCGCAGTAGTTCGCTCATAATCTTATACAAAGCAAACAGGATATTAGTACCTCACTTTTTACTTCAACCTCTCAACTTTCTGTTATTTACATTAAATATAGGGAAATAATTATTTTAACATAATATTCCACTCTTGATCAATAAAAATCAATAATTACATATACATTAATATTGTTTTATTTCCTAAATAGCGTGTTTTAAAATTCAGTTCTAATTTGTTCTTTCAGTATTAGTTATGCAATATAAAAAAAACGCAACATGTGTAAAGCCACCTTAAGTTGATGTTTTCATTCTTTTTCAATGTTTTTCAATAACAATGAAGGAAAAAGAACAGAACAGAGCAGACCAGAACAGAATGGAACAAAACAGAACAGAACAGAGCGGAACAGAATGGAACAGAACAGAACAGAACAGAACAGAACAGAACAGAACAGAACAGAACAGAACAGAATAGAATGGAATGAAATGGAATGGAACAGAATAGAATAGAATAGAATAGAATAGAATAGAATAGAATAGAACAGAACAGAACAGAACAAAATAGAATGGAACTGAACAGAACAGAACAAAATAGAATGGAATGGAACAGAACAGAACAGAACGAAACGGAATGGAACGGAACAGAACGGAATGGAACAGAATGGAATGGAATAGAATAGAATAGAATAGAACAGAACAGAACAGAACAGAACAGAAATATAAAATTGATGCAGCAATCGTTTTGTTCACCAGCCCTAGGATTAAGGTACGTACAATAGTACCGAATACCTTCGTGATTTTCATTTGACTTCGAGCACTCGCTAAATTGCTCAACGAACTTGCTTTAGAATTAAACCTCTTTTGGGCGTATTTAGGACCGATAATCCATTACTTATAAATCCTAAAATCACGCCACTCAAAACCTCAACGCTGAAACATACCACAAATGCTCAAAGCTAGGCACCAAAGTCATGTACATTAATCTAAATGACTTCTTAGGTATTATCAAAAATAAATCAAAAGCCCGATATATATATACTTGCGCAAAATAACTGTGTCTAAATCCGTGTTCACATTATAAAAAACATAAAATAAACAGATGTGATTCCACATAGGGCATGACCACAACAAGCATCGAGGATATCGGCACCCGCGTATAAACCAAGATAGATGAACCTTTTATTAAGAATATTTTTAAACAATCGATGCGAAAGTATACAATATGGAAGAGCGCTTCAAGTACCTCTATTCAACGTTAATCCGTTAGGTTTAAATTACGAACTCACCCATATTTTTTAAACACGAAATAATTGAATTAGTTACTCATGTTACTATAATCATTTAAATTAAAATCATAAGCGGAAATCGAAAAAAGTCGAAAAATTGTTTAAGGAGAATTTCGCGAAGTTAAAAAGGAAACAACCATAAAAATGCTAAAAACCTGATCAAGTTCAAGGCTATATACCAAACTAGGTATATGTGACCTGAAGTCTGAACGCTCCAACCAGTAACGTCTAGTAACGTACACCATTCCCTGTTCTACTGAGAGAACAAAGAACGAACTGTGCAACTGCACGCGCGTTCACCCTCCCATCCCCTGTGTCCACCACATTAATGTAATGTCATCTTGACAGAGAAAATAATTTTGCTAAATAAAGTACAGATAAGTGCAGATGAGGGCTTCTATACCGTTCCTGATAAAGTAGGTACGAAACGCTAATGTACACTTAATTACGTTATGTATGAATTTCTATGAATTCAGTAATTATTGAATGCATCATTAAAGAAAAAGCATAAGCAGCCATGCCCCATTACTGGTGCTGAGTTTTTAATCGGAGCTTGATCAGATTTGTAAATAACGTTCCTAACCCTTTCATGTTTACAGGCCATACCCAATACCAAGTCTGAAACCACTAGCCTACCCTTTCCAAAACCACTAAAGAAGTTGAATTTAGAATACATGTAGTATTTCTTGCCATGCAATAATCATATGTACCAATATTTTTCAAATTATAGATACTTGAGGTTCCTAAAATTTTAAAATTCAAGAAATTTCGTGACTCAAAACTTCTTTTGCCTCCAAGTTCCCTCCAAATGTCCATATGCACAAAGGAAGCTAAAATGGATCTCTTACCAAATTCTGAGCGATTTTCATGAATACCAGCTGGCGTCACGTGAGGGAAAAAAATATATATACCAACAATTTGGACATTTCACAGATGATTACAAATGGTATTTGAAGAATGCGTCCTCCCTTGACCCTTCTTCACAAATCAGGTAAGCTGTAATAGCTACCGTTTCTATTGAAAGCTCAGCTAAAATTTACGAGAACGCTTCATATTCATTACATAATGTGTCTGCGTGTAGTATCAACATGAATTTTCTAGGAAATTAAATGTACTAAGAGTCAATGACGTAGTTCAATTAAAAAATAATAAATTTGATGTCTACATAACAACGTGATTTTACGAAATCGCATCATTAGTTATAGATATCAACTTTTGCAATTTTCTGAGGTGGAAAAAGGTGGCAAAATCGCGTGTTTTGCTCGCATCCATTACTCTAATCAAGTTATTGTTATCTTTATAATGATTATTTTGAAGAGAAGAGAAATTTAATTTGCATAAGTATATCCATAAAACAAAAGTTTTTGTAGCAAATGTGAATTAACTTTTAAACAAAATGATAATAGTGTTATTAGTAAATATCAATAACACTTACAATGTGTAACTCAAGTGTAATAACTGGGAAGTGCCTAAATGTTTCAAACGATTGCAAACAAAAAAATAAAATATATTGTGTTTGAATTTGATGGTTTTAGATGCTATTGCGTGCGATTACTTCAAACTGATATTTTTTTTAAATGAGCAGAAAAATTGGTAACATTTTTTTCAGAAATTTTTGAGTAATTATCTACCTGAAATTAATTGAAATATTTCCAACAATTGGAAAAAAGTGAAATAAAGTATTTTGACAATAACTGGATGTAGAAAATAACAGGATTTAATTTGGTGACTATATATTTGAAATTATTAATTCATTTCTTTTAATTACAAGTTTACATAAAAGAAGTAATTTTCACATAATCACTAGAAAATATAAATATACCGTGCGACCAAATGATCTTCGCACCACTCAGCTTGAAATTCCCTTCTCAACAGAATGTTAATTTTTTCATTTCGTTTGGTTTCTTATGCGATAGTAACGGACAAAAATGTTCATAATATTTATTACTAAATTTTTAACACTTTTATTTTTTCATTATCAATTTATTTCAATCAATTTTATGAAGAATCAGTAATGCCAAGTAAATTAAAGTAATTAATCAAAAGTTGTATGAAGCACATAATTTTAATTACTATCGTTTAGAATGATTGGAAAACGAAATAACTGAATTTTTATTTGTAATCTACTAAAAAATGACGAGAGAAGTTGAATTATTTGTAGTTAATTTTTTCAATAAGGGAATTTGGCGCTAAAGAGTGCCAAGATCACTTGGTCGCACGGTACGTTTAATTCCAAAGATAAGTAAAATAACTGAATAGAAGTAGTATATGAAAACAAACATTAATTAATTTTCATTGGTTCGTAATGTTTGTCAAAATAGGTAATATAAATATTGATTTTAGTCATTTCTTATGCTATCACTAAAGGCAAATATGCATACAGAAATAAATTGTTATAACCAATAAAAAAAGAAAATTAAGAGTACCTATTAAATTATAATCTCAAAAAATTCAAATTGCCTCAACATAAAAAATTTTTTTCTATTTTACCAATTGCAAATTACAGTCATTTACATTTACCGAAAATACTAAAGTAAGGCTCCGACAATCACATAATAAAAATTACAACCACGCTTTTCAAATTCAAATTCCACGAATCACCGAGAAAAAGCCACAACAAACCATCTCGTGGCGACAATCTTGTTCGTAAATTTTCACACAATAAAGATTAAGAAGCTTCAACGCACTCCCAAAACCTCGAAACCTCTACGAAAATTAGTTGCAAAATTCCAAACGACCCAATACAGTATCGTAAACGAATTTCAGACACTCCTTTTAAAACCTCTATACGAACTTTAAATAACAACCACTCGCTGCCGCAGTTACCATATAAAAACTTGAAAACTGACTACCCTTCAACGTCTCCTATCGAGCGGCGAAAAAAAAATGCTCGCACAGTTGTTTCGACATTATAAAGCATAAAAAAAGAAACTCGTCCGCCAATTTATAATCCTTTTATCGACGATATTGTGCTGTTTGCAGAATACCAAACTTTCAAGTCGTATATACGACTATACAAGTCGAAAAAAAAATTGGACCGCTGGAAATTTTTGAAGAAAATGCGCAACCCATTTTGGTTATCTCATTAATTTCGCGCGACACATCTAAATTTTCTCCTATTCGAAGTTCCAGTATTATAAGATTTGCGAATCGAGCAGGAAAACTAGCGCATATTTTGAGAGCGCTATTTTAAGCGAAGCTTTTTTAAAACGAAATACAAAATCGGCCGCTTTCAATATTTAATAAAGACCGTATAGCCGAAGACCAGAGTATCAGATAACAGCATTTTAGCTCAGCAGTATCATGGCCTCATACTGTTTACGTGGATGCTTCATAGGACACGATAAATTCCCTAATATCGAATAATACTGCAGGCATTCGAGAAATAATATTTTGCATCGTTTTGAGAGATAGTTGTTATTACGGCGACTTTCGATTTATAGTTGTGGGGAGCAATTTTATGAATAACATATTAAAACTATTTATTAAGAGCAGAGCTGAAAGGCGTGGCCCCTAATAAAAAAATAAAAAAATAATTTCAAATGTTAAACCCAATACAACGATAAAAATTAGAAAAAATTAAATGAAAAATAGGAATTTATTTCATTTGGTTGAAGATTTCATTCTTCATTTTTTATCGCTTTTCATTTCATTACTTCCTTAGCATATGTTATTATGTGTTCATTAAAAAAAAAGCTCCTCGGATCAGGTGAATCCAAAAGCAAACCCTGTATATCGTCAATGATGTGGAAGTTCTGAGGGAGAAATAATGAAAAAGTTGTACGTGCGTATTATAACTGGTGATTATTATTATTCGCTTTTTTTTAAAAATAATTTTGAAATATGCTCTATTGATAGAATATTGTAATTTTTTTATGCACCTCCACCTCATTCCACACTACATAGTACATAGTACATAGCCTGGATTTTTTTATCGAGTTGGTAAAAGTGTGTGATGAGAGTGTGATCTATTCTTGGTCGCACTGTGATTATTTCTTCTTTTTTGTTCTTTCGGTAGGAGGAATTCCATTTGGATAGTATAGGTTTAATGCGATATAATTTGATTTATGTGTATTTTCCCATTCTGTCTGCCATAATTTTAGTATATACACAATACATAGTAATTTTCCTTAATTTTTGCGTATATGTGTCAGTGTTCGAGTGATTTAAATTTTGGGTATCAAATTGTCGAAGTTGTTTAAGCGAAAAATACATTCAAGATTTATGATGGGATGTCATATTGCTCAGAAGAAAATTTATTATTTTCCTCGACCTATTCTCTCTTTTGTCTCCATTCTTTCCATTATTAATGCATAGATACTCCTCAAATTAAGAGTAAACGTTACAATTTTAAATAGCTTGAATTTTGAGAGAGAATATTTGAAAAAAAAAAATATTTATAGAAAAATCGACCACAATTTTTTTTTCAATCTTTAGACCTACCAAAAGGGCATAAATCATTCCTCAATGGTGGGTAATGGAGTGGTAGTCTATAAAAGATTTTCAAAATATAGAAACATTAGAGCATTTTTCAATGTTACCAGCAGAACATAAGAAAAAATGACTGACTTTTTCCATCGTTTTTTACACTCTTTTGTTATTCTTCCAACTTATGCACTTCAATGATTCCAGTTTATTATCAGTGATACTGCATTGCACACTCTGTATTTTGGTGCCAACAGCATATTTTTAACTGGCTTCAAAGATGAAATAAAAAATTTTGAACTTGTTCATTGTCAAAGGTAAGAATTTTTTTTCAAACAATTGTATCCCTACCCATTCGGTAATTAGGGTAGGCAATCTATCATACATGAGCGTCACATAACTAGACTATACGTTGTAGGAAGGAGCTCATAATGAGGTGAAATACACGGTATTTATACCTAACTAACATTGTTACTGTCATATACATAATATAAACAAATAAAGAAAATTAAAAATACGTAAGTAGCCATGCCACATTACTAGAGCTGAGTTTTTAACTGGGGCTTGTTCAAGTTTACAAATAACATTGGTAACCCCTTCATGTCTGCAGACCACATCCTATACCAAGTCTGAAAATCCCTACACCAATCTCTTCCAAACACTACGTAAGAAGTTAAATGTAGAACAAATGTAGTATTTCTTGTCATGCAATAAGTATGCGAACACATTTCTCGAATAAGCTACATAAGGTTTCTCAAATTATTTTCAAATTTTTACGAACCATTTTGGCCCAAATTGAATAGGTCACATTCTGGTCGTCAACTAACCTTACGCACGAAGTTTAACCCTTCTAGGTCAATTTTGTGACGAGATTTGGAAGATTCATGAAATTTCCTACAGCAATTTCCCCTCCAAAAGCGGTTTTTTGCTTCAACTCCCCTCCAAATGCACTTGGGAAGCTGAAATTGAAACAAGTTAGTCACTTGGGGTCATTCTATTATATGACACCACAATGAATAATTTTTGACCTCTTTTGTACCCCCACCAGATTTTAAGGTTCTTCTCTCCTCTAACATCATGTATAGAAGTGAATTGGGGATATACTATACTTCTCATCACCAATAATCATATGAGCTGATATTAATTATATTTTCACTAATCTGAGGCTCCTCAAGCTCTACTCAAATTTTGATAATCCGCCATTTTGTATCCATTTTCACCCAAATTCAAGAGATCATATCCTGGTCATTAACTCACCTTACTCACAAAGTTTGATTTTTGTAGGTTGATTTAGTGAGGAGATATGGAAGATTCAAGAAATTTCATATCTCAAAACTTCCTCAAAAAGTCGTTTTTGGCTCTAACTTCCTTCAAAATACAGTTGGGAAGCTGAAATTTGGATATATTAGTGTCCATAACTCACTCTTTTACATGAAAACAAAAACAAAAAATTTGAGCCATTTTTCCCTTCACCAGCTCCCTTCGAAATTTAAGGGATGCGCCATTTTGAATTTTATCAAAAAAATTAAAAAGGTACTGTTTTGGATTTTTAAGAAGAGTATCTCACCAAATTTTGAACGAATTTCATGAATACACGCCAGCGCTAGCGTGGGCGAAAAATATACATACATGTACCAAAAAGTTGGACACTTGCCAGATGATTACAAATGGTTTGAAACGCAAAAATTTGAAGACCTTGTTTTTAAGTTGAAAACTCACCTAATGAAAAAGTTTCCATTTAAGACTTATTGTAACTATAAGGCATTAGCAAGGGCATCCACAAACAAGGGGCTCAGGCTCCATTTTCCTAAATCCGGATGCTGACAAGCAACGAGCGATAGGAAAAATATGATGCAACATCATAGGGACATAATGTTTTAATATCTGGCATTAAATCAAGAGAAATGGGAAATACTGCCTAATGTACAATTGGTCATTTCACTGAATGAGCCATCTTGGAAATCACTTCACAGATAAACGATAGACGACAGAAAAAAAAAATTAGATAAACTTTGTAGGTAGCTAATTTTATGATAATTAATTTATCATAGAATTAATTTTCTTGTATCAGTTACTGCTAGCGAGAAAAATCTGAAAAACTGGTTTGAGATGAAGTTGAAGCTCTTTGCAAGGGGGTCACGAGCCTCAACTATAAGTCGGAAGTTTTAGCATGCTGTTTACAACCGCACGAAAAATCAGCGTGATACTATTTATTTCCTATGAAATGTCAAGAATGCCTTTATATAAACTTATTTTTTGGAAGTTATAATTTAACCTCTCCTTCCAGCAAAATGGCCGCGAAGAATTCGACACTGCGGTAATTTTTAGTTTCTGCGAGATAAAGTTGTTACACGGGGGAGATAATTTTTGGGCGCGATAAATCTCCGACACTCGTAAATTTTCGTTGGGTAAATTTTTAAGTGGAAAATTTTCTATTTGATGGGCAATTTTTTAATTTGTACGCGTGCTCGAGCCACTGGGTAATTTATTAGTCTGCGGTTCCCGTAGTCGACCAAAATTCACGGTCGGATGCTTACGACGAATGTAAATTATAAGCCGAAAGAAGAACGGTGGAAGAAGGGTGTAAAACTTCTAGAGTAATATTTTTTCAAAAAGGTACTCCAGTCAATCGGTGGCGCAGTATTTCTGTCTTCGTTCGATCACTCGTCGCTTGCATTTTTTATGCAGCTTCGTTATGCAACGCTGCAACCAAGCCAACACGAATCGTATATCTTTCATTTGCCGGCGTGATTTTTCTCGACGCTTTAAAATTTTATATATCACTTTTGTACCGCTACTACGGTCGACACGCGGTGGCACGTGCTGTTCAACCGTTTATTTACATGTACCATACGATTCGGGCCTATGTGTGGAAAAATTGGCAACGACGTGAAACACTCATCAGCACCTTTTCGGCGGAAACTTTGTTAAAACGTGTGCTTGTTTTTTTTTTGTATTTTAAAAGTCAAGATTGAAGACGGTATAAGAAAAAGGTTTCCAAACTAAAATTGTGACCTAAAGTTTACTCCCATTCGAGGTATTTGGAATTCGGCCAAGCGTGTGATAAGCGATTCTATTCCAAAAGGTGTACGCTTCTTGCCAACACCCCCTGAAATTTTATTTATCGTTTACCCCGTATAAAAACTTCTGACATCGAAACATCTTTTTTTCTCGAAACCCACCGCGACACTAATTAAGCTATCTTATACTATTAATCGACCTACCAACGCGAGCAAATCCCTTCGCCCAGCACGTTACGTTATTAATTATGAAAACGTTTAGGCAACTCGACCACAGTATTTTCCGCATATTGACATCGTATTTTCTACGTTACTCGCTTCTCGTAAATACGTATCGCGTATATGAGATAATAATGAATCTCCTCACAAAGGAACCTTTGCCCTGTCATGTCAAATTCCAACTGACACCGGTGATGCGGAGATACTGCCGTGCAACTAACTAGTAAATTGTTAATACTATCGGTGGCCCGGTAATTTCGTTATATGGCCTTTGTTGAATCAAGAATGTTGATTATACTTACCCGCGTGGATTACAGTACTCGATTTTATACCGCCTTTTAAACGGAAAAAGCCTCGCGATGCCATTTGAATATGCCCGTCCGCCGAGATCCGTTCAAAACAAATATTTGATTTGAAAGTTTTACCGTTCGCGAATATTCTATTACGAGTACCTTTGAAAATTAAATTCTCGCGAGACGAAATGAAATACGAAATAGCGTTTCGAATGGTACCGAGTTTTAAAAACTTCTTTATCCTCGTTAGGTGTATAGGTACTATTTTATGAGGATGTTTTGGTCAAGTTTACTTTGTGTATTTATAACCGTCCGCCATTTAAGAATGACGGATCATTAAAAGGAAAAATATTTTTAGGACTATATCAAACAAAAATTATTTTTTTTTATTATTCATGCGTTGTCTTGACAAGTCCCTTGAATATTCAAAACGATGGGCGCTTGTTGGAAAATTATATGATGCATCGGAAGTGGTATCAATATTAGAAAACATCAATCTTGACATCATTGGTCACGAAATTGAAAGTTCATGAATTCTACTGCGGTATTTTAAAAGTGGAAATCACTAAAATAATATTTCTTCGAGAATGGTCTCACGTAAAATACTCTTTCAAAGTTTCATAACATCCTATTATGATGTGCTAAACACTTTAGGGGGTTGGGTTGAAAAACGTAATTTTTCGATACAGCAAAAAAAAAATACTGAAAAAAAATCGAATCTGTTTTTATGATGGAAATAAGTTCAATATATGAACTTATTTCTGAATACATGTTACACAATAAATACACGATTTAAACCCAAATCGAAGCTATGTAGGAGGGGAGAATTCTCTCATTTTCTTCGACCCTATCGGAGCCAAAACTTCCTCTTTGGTTACCATTTGATGTGTTAATTTTGTGTTTTTGTTAATAAATAATATTTTTTTTTCATAAGTACGCCATTGGGTACCCATTAATCGCTTAACCTTAGAGAGCAGAGACTTCGAATTGGTCATTCCTTCCTTACTCGCAGTCACTAACATCCACCAATCTGTGCTATTCAGCTTTTACATTTCTCCTCGTTTCTAGAAATCCTATGAAAAGACTGAAAGCTTATAAACCTTATCCTCTTCGCCAAAAAATGTTACCATTTCTATAAGATTTAATTTCACTTCATTGGTGACTGCACAACGTACTAAATTCATTTTTTTCCATTACTTTCTCGTTATTTTTTGTAATTAATTTTTATTTAAACTTCTAATTAATTTAAAATAATTATATAATAATATAAATTTTTCGTTTAATAGAAACGTTAATTTTATAAGCCTAGTGACAGCACAGGCTACATTAAATTTGACTTCTATAACTTTTTTGAATTTTAGTTGAGTTTATAACTTAAAAACAATAGCTATTACAGCCTACCTGATTTGAGAGGAGGTGGAGTGGGTATTCGAAGGAAGATGAGGCCTTCAGATCTTTGCGTTTCAGAACATTTTTAATCATCTGGCAAATGTCCAACTTTTTGGTGTACATAATTACAGACATTACCCAATTTTTTTTCTTCGCGGGTATTTATGAAATTCGCTTAAAATTTGGTGACAGGCTCTTTTTAAAAATGCGGCAAAAGTGCTTTTTTGTTTTTTTGATAAAATTCAAAATGGCGGATCACTCAAATTTTGAGCGGAGCTAGAGAAAAGGCAAATGGCTCAAATGTTTTGTTTTTGTTCTCATATAAAAGAGTGAATTATGGACACCAACATATCCAAATTTCAGCTTCCTAACTGTATTTTGAAGGAAGTTGGAGCCAAAAACGACTTTTTGAGGACGTTTTGAGTCATGAAATTTCTTGAATCTTCTATATCTCCTCATCAAATCAACCTAAAAAGGTCATATTTCATGTGTAGAATTAGTTGATGGCCAGCATATTACATCTTTAATTTGGATCAAAATGGATTCAAAATGGTGGATTATCAAAATTTAAGTAGAGTTTTAGGATCCTCAAATTAGTGAGAATGTAATTAATATGAACTCACGTGATTTTTGGGGATAAGAAGTATAGCATATTTCCAATTTAATTCCATACATGATATTGGGAGGGGGAAGGAGGGGGTTATCGAACTTGAAATGTGGTGGGGTACATAGGAGGTCGAAAATTTTTTATAGCCATGTCGTATGATAAAATGAATCTAAGTGACTAACTTATTCTGATATTAGCTTCCCAACTAAATTTTGAGGAGAGTTGGAGCAAAAAACGGCTTTTAGAGGAAGTTTTGAATCAAGAGATTTCTTGAATCTTCCATATCTCATCAAAAAATCGATCAAGATAATGACCAGAATATCAAAATGGATCCAAAATGGTGGATCATATAAATTTGAATATGATTTGAGGAGCCTCAAGCAGTTATAACTTGAAAAATATATGTTCGTAAGAGTATTACATAACCTAACCTAACTCAACTTCCTAAGTGGTTTTAGAAGGCATAGGGGAGGGGTTTTCAGACTTGGTATTGGACGTGGTCTGAAAACATGAAGGGGTTAGCATTGTTATTTGTAAACCTGAACAAGCCCCAGTTAAGTACTCAACTCAAGTGACAAGGCATGACTGCTTACTTTATTATCATTTTTTCCCCTATTATCTCAATATTTTTATTTGAATTTCAAAATTTTTAAAGCTATTAATTTTTCTGAAATGTTAAATATTTTGAAATTTCATTAAAACCATCTTACTAATTTTGGTAAGAAATTCTTAATTGAAATATTAAACTATTACAGTTTCCTTGAGTATGGAAGGAGGATAGGGAAAGGAGAGGGGGAGAATGTCATAATTTCACGTCCTAGAGCCTAAACTACTGATGGTTGATGTTCATTTAATCCATCTAAAAACATACCATCGCTCAAATTTTGAAGGTGATTAAATGCCCAATCGTGTAAGACAGAGTGAGTCAACGCCACCAACAGATGAGAAACTAAGTCTTCCAGTAAAAGGAACAGCTTTTAGATAATCAAATAAATCAAAACAAACTCAAATATTTTGAGTGAGTTAGTTTTTAACATTAATTTTCATTTTTTCTTCTCATCTTGAAATAAAAAAAAATGTATACCTATATAATATTCACAGGCTTCAATATTTACATGATTCAATGACACAATATATAAACAATTATTCATCATTACTTTCATATTCTCAATCGCATTCATAGCATCTAACAACAACGTTCAAATTTTGAACACGCGGAAAACGTCTACTCACTGCGAACACTAAACATCAACTAACACGGAATCATCTTCGCGCATGCGTTTTGCGCATACATTCCACCCAATCTCCTTCGAAATATTCCGAATTTACCATTTCATGCGGTAAACTTTTCAAGTTAGAGTAACACTCGAGAATAAAATTAATCCCGTCAATGAGCGATAAAAATAAGCTAGAAATAAAGGAAACACAACACCATCGAAAGTTCAACCATCAAGAACGCTATTTAGCATAACTAAACGACACGAAATCAGACATAAAAGAACCGCCACATCTAGGGTGATAGAGCATCCATTGATTTTTTGCGTTCGGAAAAAATACATAAACCTATTCGACGATACTCGAGAATGATAAAATCATCAACATTTATCTAAAAATCTTTTCAAACTTTTATACAACTCGCAATAACGCTGGGAATCGACGAGCTTTTGTGACTGAAAGCTTTATAGTATACTCGTAACCCGTAGGTTCTTACATCCTATATGAAAATCCATGTAGTCGAAAGCGTACGATGAACGGGTACTTTGTCAATATTGAGATACGAGATGAGAACACAAAAGCCATACTCAAGTTCAAAGTTCTCTACATTTTGAAAAGTATCGAAACCGCGTTATCTTATTTCATCAACTCTTAATCGAATTACGTCATCTAATTAAACTGAAAGCCATATACTGGCTCTTGCCTTGTATACAGGTAATATAGAAATTCCACTTTTATGAAATCTCACCAAAACACGTACACCTATAGGTTCATTTTAGGAACCATTATACACGTGGACGTGGTACATTTTATAAAATACAACCGACGAAATATAAAAACTCGCGAGAATCCCGGTAGCGAGGTAGCGACGACGTTCTAATAATTTATCGCTATCTTATTAACGTAATGTAATAACACCTTATTAAACTGAAGACGTTCCACTAAATTAGAACTCGCTCATAGGTCTACGGCGTGCCACGGTCGCCCAAAAACACCGCGTACTCTATAAATTACCGAGTTCTTTTCGTATTTTAGGTAATCACAGGGTACTCGGGCCAATGTTAATATTTTCTCTATACCTGATTAATCGACGTACTCGACCATTCTATACTTTATAATTTAAAACTATTAAATGACGCGTTTCAACACCAACAAGGTGAGATTCGCCGTACCAGTCATCGTCAAATTGATATTTCCATACATTGGTGGTGAGCCGCCGGTCATGGGCTAATTAATAATCCATAGGTGGGGTTGAAAAACATCCTTCACCTGGTGTTAAGGCGTGCCTTGATTACGTGTTAACATTTTACAATTTGTTTTTAATTTCCACCGTTCCCTAGGTTCGGGGTTAATTCGCGGTCGTCTCGTTCCCTTTATACTCGATAACCTAATGAACTCCCATAAAACGATCAATTAGTCGTTGCAACGTGCGCAAATTTTAAACGAGCCGAAATTTGGGGATATTTTATGGCCGGATTTCATATAAAACGGATTTATCCGCCTTTGAACCTTTCCAAAGGAAGAAAATTAATTTTATAGCCGGCGTAGTGAGGACTAATTTCGTTCTTTTCATCTCTCCGAAATAAGTTTTTTGTATTCGGCGAAAGCGAGTATTTCGGGAATCAAATGTCCTTACTTAGATTCAATTTCCAACGATAAAAGCAACGGAGATAGAGTATTATATTTTCCGTTGTAACCGAGTGTCTAATGAGCCTTAGCTCAGTGAGATCGCGGCCACGGGTTATTTAAAAAATTGTTTCGGCCGAATTCGTCTTTGTTCTAGACTTTAACCATTGTACCAGGAGACTTCTTTTGTCGAAGGTTTTTTACATAAATTTTTCAAGCAAAAAGTTCAACTGACGGAGGAAAGTAAAGGAAAATTATAGAAGATTATTTCGAATAAAAAATATAAGCAGTTATCACCCATCACTAGAGGTGAGTTTTTAATTGAAGCATGTTCGAACTTGAGATGGTGATAACCTCTTTGTACCCACACCTACTTTCAAGATTGTAAACCCCTACATATCCCTTCCAATAATGCTTAGGAAGTTAAATTCAAGAAATACAATATTTCTAGCCAACAGGAATCACTTATCAGCTTATACTGCACGAATCTGAGCTATTTCTACGAGACCTTCCAAATATATGTTCTAAATTCTAGTTCATGCGATATTTCAGAACAACATTAACCCCTCAATCCATCCATCACATCCTTCATGTACCGAGACCAACACCCTCATACTAGACTGATACTTCAACATCAAAACTTAATTTCATTCTTCTCTTCGGAAGATACTTTCGAAAATTTAACCTTCCCTCCCATCCCTTTGGCTGGTTTTGAAGAAAATGGCAGCACTGCAAATCTTTCTGTAGTGTTTCATTTCTGACGAACCATGGTGCCCCTACCACTTTCCGGAGTATGGTGTTCTGCTGACGTTGTAGAATGTTGAGATTAGACTTTGCCGCGCAACCCCAAATTGGTGCACCATAGGTCCAGATAGGTCATAGCACTGAGACATGTAAGAGTCGCTTGTTATAGAGTGAAAGATGATTCCTTGCTCTAAGCAACCACAAGATGGATCTGAATTGAATTTTTAGCTTTTCACGTTTTGATATAATGCGTGGCTTCCAGGTTAGCTTTTCATCTAGAGTAATACCCAAATGTTTTACACGGTCACTTTGTGGTACTGGCACACCATCTATGGTAATAGGAATATATGGATGATTTCTCAATGAAAAATCAATTCTAACAAAAAAAAATTTAATAGTTGAGTAATTTTTTTCAGACTTCTAAGACACAAAATATAACATTTTAGTGAGCAAAAAAAATGTTTTTGAAAAAATTTATGCTTTCATTTTTTTTTTTAGTTTCAAGTAGGGACTGAAATATTTTTTTGAGTCAACATTTTTTGATTTTTTTTTTAGGCTTCAAAGGAACATTTTTGAGAGAAGATACGTAAAAAAGTTTAAAAAAATATTTCATCTCTATAAATAACACCTTCGTACACACTTATGCGTAATGTAAGTATAGTAATGTACATAAATTTTCGACCACGAATATGGTCTAAAACGCAATAAAATTAGCTTCCTCTTTCCCCACCCCCTCCATTCTAAATGATGTAAGCGGTAATAGCTTACTTTTTCATTAAAAACTCGTCCAACAAAATTGATAAAACTGAATATCGCCAAAAAAGTATTTCACCGGTCGATCATTTTTTTCACATTTCGGTTGGAGAAATGTCTATCACTTAAATTCCCATTTTTCGAAAACCCCTCTTATTCAAAAACACTAGCGTAAATGACGCGTCCTATATTCGCACATAAAAACTTCTGCGAAAAAGCGAAGAACACCGTAAACTCAAACAGAGGCGATAAAAGCAATCGCACCGGCATTGTTTTCAAAACACTCCCCAAGCGGTACCGTGCACTATATTACATCTGCCAAATGATTCGCCATTTGCCATCAAAAATAATAACACCAGGTCGCAATAACGTTTTCTTTTCGTCACTCGGCCAACGAGATAGCAAAATTTCACTTTCGTCTATACCCCAGAAATCAATTAAATTCCGCCCAAGTTACAAATTACTGGAAATTGGAAAATAGAAAAAAAGAAATCGCCGCCAGGTGAAACTCGTTAGTCGTTAAATTGCGAATAAATTGATTTCCTAATTTCTTTTCAACGCTGTACCCCCATCGTGGCGATAATTTATACATTTCGAATCCGCCGCGTGACTTCGATCGTAAACTTATACCGTTGTAGACCAGAGCAAAAAATTTAACTTATTTCTCGCATGTGAACGTAATTTGAGTACTTTTTTCTTTCTTAATTTAAATACGATCGTTAAACTTTTCTCCCTAGTAGTCGGTGAGCGAAAATCCGAATGTCAATGAGGTGAAATTATTCGCAAAACCGATAACTTATACGCGACGTATCGAGATGGCATTTCTTTCCGACGATATTTTCCGCTCGAGGGTTGAGAAACAGCAATTCAATAATAATATACGGGTTTTGATCGTATAGATAAGCCGTTTGGCATCGATAGCGTGAAATTATTCGTAATTTCGTCACCGCCTGCGAAATAAAAAGAATTTTTTCGACATTCAAAAATGTTCACGGTCATCGAATTTTTTCACGTCCTTGGATGAAGGCGATATGCTTGTCGGATTAATTTTATACATTACTTTGTAAATATCTAGTTCTGCATCGAGCACTTGTAATTTAATCTGACCTTTTTTCTGGCGCGAATTTTAAACTACGCGGCAGTTCACTGAAAGAAGTGAAAGAGAAAGAAAAGAATGAGTTTTTTGGACACTCCTGATGATCTTGATTTTCTAAATTCAAATTTTAATTCATGTTCAACATATTTTTTTGGACACGGAAAAAATCAAAATACATATTGTCACAACTGAATTTAAAATAAATTAAGACTCATCAATCCTCGAGCTCAGCAAATCAAAATAGGCCTCATTCAATAAATACTATTCACCACGTAGTCATAACACATACTATAGTAGTTTATTTTCTTCCTATTTTTCTTTTCAACAAAAATTAGATGTGGCAGGAAACCAAAAAAAAAAAAATAAAAAATAAACAGCCATGCCGCATTACTGGAGTTGAGTTTTTAAATGGGACTTGGTCAGGCTTGTGAATAATGTTGCTAACCCTTTCGTGTCTACAAGCATATGACCGTATATTCATCAAGCTTGAGTTATCTGGTGCTCCTCAAGATTTCCTCACATGACGACCATCCGCCATTTTGGATCCATTTTTACCCGAATTCAAAGTGTCATATGCTGGTCATCAACTAACCTCACGAACCAAGTTTGACCCTTTTAAGATTCATTTGATGAGGAGATATGGAAGATTCCAGAAATTTCATGACTCAAAACTTCCCAAAACTTCCTTAAAAAGCCATTATTTGCTCCATTTCCCCTCCAAATGCACTTGGGAAGCTAAAATCGAAAAAGCTTAGTCACATTGGCTCATTCTATTATATGAAACCACAATAAAGAATTTTTTATCTCTCTTGTACACCCCCTCCCACATTCTGAGGCCCTTATCCCTTCCTGCTGCCATTTGAGTTTGGTAAAAAAGCACCAGCACAGAAAAAAAAAGCACCAGAATCACAGAAAAAGCACCAGTTTTTTTTTTTCAAGTAGATAACCCTGACAAACCGTTTTTGCTCAATGTAGTTCTCCTTTACATGCATGTCTTACACATTATGACCTAAGCCTGAGCGAGAAGCAGTGCTGCCATTTGAGTTTGGTAAAAAGCACAAGGAAAGAAAAAAAATCACCAGAATCACAGAAAAAGCACCAGTTTTTTTTTTTTTTTTTTAAGCAGGTAAACCCTGACAAAACAGTTTTTGGCTCAAATGAAGGTTAAATACTGATTTCTGATTTTTAATCGACATTTCAATGAATTCTTCACACGTAATATTCTTAAAAGCGAAAAACACCAGAAAGCACCAGAAAAGTAAAAAGCACCAGATTTGTCACCAGCACAAAAAAAAATTATCTAAAAACACCAGTTCTGGTGATAAAGCACCAGGTATGGCAGCACTGCTTATCCCTTCCTTCTCCCCTCCAACATCATGTATGGAAGTGAATTGGGAATATACTATACTTCTCATCACCAATAATCATACGAGTTAATATTAATAACATTTTTACTAATTTGAGGCTCCTCAAGCTCTACTTAAATTTTGATAATCCGCTATTTTGAATCCACTTTGATCCAAATTGAAGAGGTCATATTTTGGTCATCAACTAATCCTACATATGAAGTTTGGCCTTCTTAGGTTGATTTGGTGAGGAGATATGGAAGATTCAAGAAATTTCATGACTCAAAACTTCCTCAAAAAGCCATTTTCTGCTCTAATTCGCTATCAAATGTATTAAGGAAAATCAAATTTGCATATGTTGGTGTCCGTAACTCACTTTTTCATATGAAATTAAAAACAAAAAATTTGAGGTACTTGCCCCTTCTCCACCCTCCCTCAAAAATTGAGTGATCCGCTATTTTGAGGGGTATCGAAAAAACAAAAAACATATTTTGTCGAATTTCTAAGAAGAGTTTCTCACCAACTTTTGAGTAAATTTCATGAATACCCGCCAGCGCGACTCGTGGTGGAAATAAAATATCTGTAAAAAAAAGTTGGACATTTGCCAAGGGGTAGAACCTTGGCTATTCAATATGAACGAAGCTATTCTAATTACATGCTGTATAAATTGAACGGCCCAACATTATTTCATTCAAGGAAAACATGAAAAAATGAACCCGTATGAGCGTAATGCGCATGCGCGAATACCTTAACAATTGTGCTTTCCACAGGGAAGGGTGAGAGGAGCTACCCT
Organism: Phenacoccus solenopsis; assembly: GCA_009761765.1. NCBI lineage: Eukaryota > Metazoa > Arthropoda > Insecta > Hemiptera > Pseudococcidae > Phenacoccus > Phenacoccus solenopsis. The sequence goes on along the minus strand of CM019754.1, from coordinate 27,085,544 downwards.
ACGTGCTTATTATTACAGTGGTCTTGGACCGCTCATTTAAACTAGAAGCCGATCGGTGCAGCAGGATTAGGTGAAAAGTAATGTGTAGAATCGTCGTTTTTACGGTTTTTTTCACGAGTTTAGAGTATTTTTTCTGTGGTTTAGCGTAATTTAGCGTTTTTACGCTAATTAGCGTATTTTTTCACTGTATTTAACGTAATTTAGCATTTTTACGCTAATTAGCGTATTTTTTCCGGAGTTTAGCATATTTTTTCACTGTATTTAGCGTAATTTAGCGTTCGATGCATATTATATAGGCAACCGACAGAACCCTCCAGTGAGGAGATGGTACTCCAATCATAATTGTTTTCGCATTTATCTCCATAACTAGAGCTTAGTGATGAAAAATAGTTCAATAATGAATTACTCAGCATAAAGTTCTTTACAAAAAAGGTTACTTCCATTTTTATGTAGTTATCATTATTTTCTCAAAAATTCAATATGAACCTCAGAATACTCAAAATACAAGTTTTTGAATAGTAAAATTTAAAGATTTGAAAATCACAATCTCTTTACCTAATCAGGTAGGCTGCAATAGCTGTTGTTTTCAAGTTAAAAACTCAGCTAAAGAAATTTAAAAAATTTTATTAATTTTATTTGTTTAACAATAAAAAAAAAATATCAAAATTATTCTTCTATTAATCTCAATGCTTTCTGTTGGTCGTTGGGCTTTCCTTTCTCCACTTCTCGAGAAAAAAAAATTAAAATTTGCTCAACCCAAGCGATCACAAATTGCCAATGCCATAACAAAGAAAAGCATCAAATATCTGAACACCCTATATCACAATCCAAGAATTCACGTCGAACTATCGAGCTGACGTAAAAACTCGGTCAGCTTCGCATAATCAAGCGTACCGAAGATGTACCTAATTTATACCCCGGTCGGATGATTTTCGTTATTTAGCGAAAAGGAATTCCAAACACCGTAGCCCGATAACTTCGTAAATATAATTAGTTACGGAAATGCATTCAAGATTGGGAAATAGAGTATACGGTTGGAAAATAATTTTCGCTTCGTAGGGTCGTCGAGGAATTCGCATTTTCATCTCGTCGCCAAATAACGACAAATCTCTCCAGACCGAACCATTGCATCGCCTTCGAAATGGACAAAAAGACGGATTAAAATTTCAAAAGACGACGAAGGCAATAACTTAATATCGACGGACTTATTGTGTTTCCGTTGCCTTTCGACCGATCTAATTCTTCTTTTACATAATTGGCTAAACAAACGCTTTTTTCCTCCGGTCGTAAAATAAATCCGTTCGATTGTTGTTGCGTTTATTGAATTTGTACCCTTACGAGAATACGCAGCGTCGGCGATTCCATCTAAGAAAATGCTTTTAAACGCAAATGCGAGTACTTGAGTGGATTACGGTAACACGTAGTTCGCTATACGACCGAGTGTTAAGGGGAAAAGTGAGCACTAGTCGTAAAAGAAGGTGAAAAATAAACACTGCATTCGTCGATGCATCGTTGCAGCTGCGATAAAATTTTTTTATTTAAGTCACCAATAAAAACATTATCGTTAAGAAATTGATTCGGTTGTTGAAAAGGCTTTTTGTTTGGCTGGTATTCAAAAAAAAAACATGATTTACGTTTACATATAGGTATACTCGACGAGTTTGTAATCATTGGCCTCGGGTGTAAAGTATTTAAACCATTCGAGGCGTGAACCGTACACCGGGCGCACTTCTCAACAAAGTAAATTCTCTATCGACGTGGCAGCTTCTTTAAAACGCTCTAATTCGTTTTAATATCTCCGTTAGAAGGTCGTTAAGAAGATAATTTGTGAACTTTTTCCACGTACTAGAGGCCGAATCGGGTGGTTGTAAAACGATTAAATTTCAACACTGAACCCATCTCATCCTTAAATCGAGCATACTTTCAGGGTAATCCGGTTCATCCGTACGTTGTTCTTCGGACCCACATCCTCACCTGCGAACCGGATACACGTTCGACAAATTAACACATACGGTACACAGCTTCAGGGATCCATTCCCAACGCTTGGTTTTCCGAACAGTTAAACAAAACATAAATCTGCTAGCGTCGAGTATCTAGCAATAAAAATCCTCCAACGAAATCTAAACCCAACATATATTTCAGCTTTACTGAAATATATTCCGACGAAAATCGTACATTTGGCGCCCTCGCCGCGTACCCGCGCCATTTTCATACAGCCGTCGCGTTTTATCTGCGAAGAATAACAAACCTCTCCTCGGTAAGCGATACGAGTCGCGCGAGGGGTGGATTTAAAACACGCTCCTCTCGCCGCTCGCAATAACAATCCAGCCACAGAGTTTACCTGATTTACGAGGTTTTTTTTCTCCGCTCGTAAGAACTGAAGAAAGCGAAACTTTAACCAAATACGATCACAGCTCGGCGAGAATTTCGAATTTAAAGCGCCCATATTTAGAATTGCGTGTCCTTATCAGAATTTACAAAGCACTCAATTTCGTTAACGGGTTTTCCTCCTCACTCGCGGATCCATTCCCAACGCTTGGTTTTCCGAACAGTTAAACAAAACATAAATCTGCTAGCGTCGAGTATCTAGCAATAAAAATCCTCCAACGAAATCTAAACCCAACATATATTTCAGCTTTACTGAAATATATTCCGACGAAAATCGTACATTTGGCGCCCTCGCCGCGTACCCGCGCCATTTTCATACAGCCGTCGCGTTTTATCTGCGAAGAATAACAAACCTCTCCTCGGTAAGCGATACGAGTCGCGCGAGGGGTGGATTTAAAACACGCTCCTCTCGCCGCTCGCAATAACAATCCAGCCACAGAGTTTACCTGATTTACGAGGTTTTTTTTCTCCGCTCGTAAGAACTGAAGAAAGCGAAACTTTAACCAAATACGATCACAGCTCGGCGAGAATTTCGAATTTAAAGCGCCCATATTTAGAATTGCGTGTCCTTATCAGAATTTACAAAGCACTCAATTTCGTTAACGGGTTTTCCTCCTCACTCGCGTTGCACTACCGCGCCAACCGTTGATACCTTTTGTTTTTCTCTCGCACGCCAATATCTACGAATGCTATCACTCGAAAATAAATAACCCATTGCGATTAGGGGCGAATTTCCCAAATACTTCTGTATTCTATCTTCGTTTCTTTTCATCGTATCATTGATTTCAAAACCCGAAATCTTACCAGCTTCGAACTTTCGATGGAAAAACTACCAAAAAGTACCTAAATCCTTGTGTTAAATAATTCAAGCCTTTTCGAATCCATCAGCTGAGTCGTTGTCACTCCACGAGCCATTCCACCAACTTTTTCAATAAATAACGAAGCGTCGGCGAATAGAAAAAAATCTGCGATATGGTTAATTATCCGTTTCTCTCAACGACTCGCAACCAATCAGAATACTCCCGATGAATAATTTTCGTAATTTAGTTAAGTCGGGGAAAAAATACCTACATCAAAACTCCATTAGTGATCGTAAAGTATGAAGAGAAAATAAAAAATAAAATTGTGACAGGTAAAAGATACGCGTCTGATTTAGCTTCGGGTATTCCATCATTCGGAATACGGAACACCTGTTAAAAAAACACGAGTCTGCTCCGAAAGAAAACCTTCTCTCTAGCTATCGTTTTGTCAAAAAAGAACGAGTTAATCCGCGCGCTATTCGACCGTTCACGTCTATTCTAATTTATTAACTTGTAATTCTTTCTATTTACCGCATATGCGCCCGTTCCATCGAGCACCCTTTCTTACCGTATGCGTGTTCTATGTGACAAGCTATAGGCTTTCAAAGGTTCCGTGATTCATCGAACGAGATAATTTTATGATGTCCGAAACCTCGTATAATTGGGAACGGTTTGATGTTCGATCTGAAATATTTACCTCTTGGGTTTGGTAAATATATCAGAGGGTAGTTTCGACCTGTTCTATTTTAGTCTCAATAGCGACAAAAAAAAGGTAAAATTTAAAAAAAATGTGGAATAAATAATCGACTGTGTCGAGAATCGTTAAAGTTTTGAAGACAATCGATGATTTCCTTCATGTACGAGAAGTGTAAATAAAGCACCCATATTGGCCCAGTGAGTTTCAAAGTTATAACTTGAAAACATATTAGAAACCCATAATTAAAAATTAATTTTTTTAATTACCCAAAATGAAGGGATATGGCTTAGGGCATCGTATAATATGGATTATTTTGACACTCGATCCATTTCATAGAAATGAAGGAAAGTAGCACATTTTTGAAAATTTCTAGAATCATTTTCCTTATGAAGTGCTTCTATGTATCTTTTACAAATGAAAACTATTTTAAGGATATAATTATAATCTATGTAACCTTCAGCCTGATACAAAAGGGTGATGATATCAAATAAAAGGAATTTTGCTTCCCCAACTCCTCTCTTTCAATGGTAAAATGTGCATTAGAATTTTTGTTTTTCTGTTTCTATCAGATTTTTCATTGGAAAATATATTACCAAATTCCTAACAACTGGCTCATTGTAATTTGAAAAGACACCACTTTGAAAATTCCTAAAAAGGGATAAAATCTGGAATAAAGGAATTTTTCAAGTGGAAGATGCATAGACTTTCATTTTACAGCGTTGAGACCAACTGTCCACACAAATTACCAATTTCTAGACTTTCTTCTACAGTTATCCGAGATTTCAATATGATTTAACAAACGGCATAGGTGAAACTGCTCAATGAAATCTAACCGACCAATATTCTTCACACTAAAGTAGTATTTTATCATAGAAAATTTCAAATACATTGAAAGTTATATAGAATGTATCTAAGCGATTTTTGCATCTCTACAGTTTGTGGTCAAATTGAAAATATATAGTTTTTTCCAATCTCAATTATAACATTCAGAGATTTAAATACCGGCAGGATGGGGATTGCAGAATATGTTTAGTAAGTATTTTTAACCCTAAAATATACTAAAGATGAGAGAAATTAACGATATTATGTCAACATAACATCATTTTTATTTTTTTCAGGCTCACTTTAGCGACTCCCAAATAGAATTAGGGAGAGCAGATGGGAAGAGATTGTTACATTTAATGCAGTTCCAGATAAATTTCCTAAAATTGATAAGGTTAGTATTATCATTTTTCCTTCGAAAATCCTGTATGCTTTGGATATTTATTTTTCATGTAAATTACTTTATCCTTGCTCACAGATACCTGCTGGTAAAGAAAATGAAGTTTATGTAAATTTGAATCAAAAATCGCAATCTCTACTCACAACTTCATCAAAAAGAGCAATTTTTGCAGATATCACTAGTATTGTTCACAATCAGGTATGATCATAATGGTTTACTAAATTTTATTCTCTATAATTTATAATAATAAGTGTTACTCATTATTACTCATTACTTCTGTTTTCACTAGTTAGTTGTAAAAAAAATTAATTTCAAATACCTTCACATGATTATAGAGTTTTCAAAAAGTTAGTGTCGATATCAAAACAGCTCCACATGTGAATCGAAAACGAAAAGCACCTCTGGAAGATGAATGTATTGAACCAAAGAAAATAAAAGAACTTGAAACTGGTGTAGCGAGTACCTATTATTTAAATATTCTGCTAATTTCTTAATTAGTAATTACATTAATAAGGCTACGTTTTTTTTATCTCCTGTTTTGAATGAAATATCTCATGAGCGATGTTCCTCACAAGAACAGAAATTACAGAGTACATTATCTAACGTGAGAAAGGCCCTAATAGAAGAAAAAGCAAAAAACGAAAAATTAAAACAGCAATCATACATTGAAAACGATATTCATTGGGTGAGAAAACGTATACATATACTTTTTATGATAACAGCAGTAATATTCACCTTTTCAGCGGCTATATCACAGGAAAGAGAGTTCATCGCATTGTTCATGATTCAATTTTTTATAATAAATCAATCAAAAGTATCAAAAGCACAATAATGAATAAACTTTTAAGACAAAAGTTCACAAATCCACAACATTCACTTTTCTGCTCAACTTGATAAGAGAAAAAAATGTAAACAACTGAACAAATATGGCGGCAACCCATTTTACCCCCATCCTCTAGTACCCTACGCAGAACCACTAATGTGAACTCGAAACCTAAAACTAGAACTACAATTTTTCTAGTTTTACAACCCTGGCCATAATTTCATGTCACAACATGGTATGAAGTTATACTTAACATGACATAGCACGAGGTCAGATCACGTATGCAGAGATAATATATGATGAACATATACCATGCCATGCCATGCCATGCCGTTTTATGAAGTGATGATTTACTTTATTATATGTATCACGATATATGTATTACAGGATAACGTAACATTGTGCCTCAATTAACCTCATATGATATAATGTTATATCATGACTTAATTCTGTGTCATTTTATGTAATTTTACGCGATAATATCGTATAGATAATGTTGCATCATATCTGATAAAATCGAGACAATATTATTCTTTCATATCATGTTATGTTATGATCTAACATAATATTTATAATATGATCTCATATTACGAAAAAGAAAATGTCATATCAGTCAGGTCACATCTTAGTATTGTGTTAAGTCACAATATGACCTCATATCATACCACGTTGCATCATGACTTAATACTATTTTATGTCGTATTAAGCCATAACTTTATACTGTACTGATATATTATGTAATTTATGTCATATGATATTATGACTTTATTATATTAGTCATGCCTTAATTTTGTGTTATATCATAACGTGACCTTACACTATTCTAGCACTTTATATCATGACTTCATACAATAAAATTTTAATATCATATAATGTTATATCATGTTATGTTAAGCTGTGCCAAGTATGATATCATATCATATGGTGTTCACTTTAATGCGAATCGAGCAGGGCAGTGGCATGCAAGTGTTGTTTCTGTGTGACTATCAACATTTTACAAAAGTGATCATATATATCTTCGATAACGTTATATTAACATAGGTTGAATAATTTTTCATGTAATTCTCTTATTTGTGACATTTTATTAACTTTTTTGAATTCTTATAAATTTATCATAAATTTTAGGAGAAAGAAATATAAGTATTACTACATTCATTTCCAGATTAATCTTGTTACATTCATTTCCAGATTAATCTTGTTATCAATACCTAAGATCACTTTTGCAGCGTTTTCAAAAGTTGCCACCAGAGCGCGACGCTTTCAGTGCTCCATTAGATTATAGGACGAGCAACTCAGCTACTGGCCACGTTACGAAACCTAATAGCGGATCCATATGCTCAGGATATTCGTCATTCACATCAAGTTTTTAATAGAGGCACATAAGGAATATAATAGGGGACTGGAGAAATACTTAATATAATACAAACATGACCACGTGAGACCACTATTTATCAAACAAAAGGTGACCAATGGTTGAGCTGCTCAGCATATTATTAGAGTAAACTATGTATGATGCGATATCATAACATAGCAACATAACGTAACATAATGTAATATGAAATGTTACATTATATGTAAAGTCATAATGTAACATAATAGAATAGTGTAAGGTCAAGGAATGACATAACACAAAATTAGGGTATGACATAACATAGCATAGCATGACATAACGATGTCATAATATGATATGTAATTACCTATACTATAATATAGCATAAACTTATGGTTTGACATAGCATAAAATGGTATGAAGTCATGATGTAATATAGTATGTTATGAGGTTGTATTATGACCAAACACAAAATTAAGGCTGACGCAACAGAGATGACCTTTCTTTTTCGTGACATGAAGACATATTATAATATATCGTAAATATTAGGGACACAACATAACATGAAACAAAAAAAGAAAACAGGTATAGCATGATATTATATGCTGTCTTGACACGACAAGATATGACGTAACATTACAGAGCATTGAACAGCAGTCTGAGACTTAAACATCTTTGTTTATGACATAGCCTATAATGTCCTTTTCTGGAATAGTTGAAGGAAATAGCAGGATTCTCACAGATCAGATATCTAAATATTTTCTCATTCTGCGAACATTCGAAACGGTTATGGTCAGGGACGTACCGAAAGGGGGGAGGGGGAGCTTCCCCCCCTTGGTTTTTGGAAAGTTGGTAAATTTGGAGTTTTAGCGTAAAGTTGGTGAATTTGACCACTTGCGCAGTATTATTACAGCTATTTTTACATTTTTTGAAGATTAACAAGAAGACTGTGACATCTTATTTAACATCTTATTTTCGCGGAGCAAAAAAAAAAAAATTCAACAGTTGGTAAAATTTCACGGTATTAGTTGGCAATTTTTGGTTTTCTCCCCCCCCCCCCTGAACAATGTCCTCGGTACGCCCCTGGTTATGGTGGTAAAGGAAAACGGTAACCAGAAAGGAATTTCGACCAAATAAGTTGTGTTTTTGTGCTGACATTTGGCGAAAGTACGTCGTTTTTCTTGAACTATTGAACTGATTTACAACATGCTTTGAATATTTTTTAAAAATATGATTTATGCGAAAAACAACGCTCCTAACGATATTACGCAACGTTACATACCAAAACCAGGTTATTATCAGAATGGTACGTATTTTCATGTAAATTCTAATCGCACGTTGAAAAATCACATTTTTCACGAGATCGGCGTTCATTAGAGGCGGTTCGAAGACATCGTCGAATTTATCGGATCGACTTTCCAGACGCGAACTAATTTCGAACATGGAAAACCGGCTCCAGAATCGGGTGGCGCTCGCGTCAACATATTACGTGTAGGCCTAATTCGACGTGTAGGTATCATAGAGTAGGGGAAAAACGATTCCAAACGACACGACATAATGAACGCGTAAATCGTAAATATTCGGAGACCGCAGCAGCTATGCTAATGACCTCCGGTAATCCGATGTGTACAACAGTACGTACAATAAAATATCATCTACGAGCTCTCCGATAAAAAGTCGTAATAAAAAGGCGGGAAAACGGTCAAGGTAGAAATTAAAGACGCGTCCGGGGTGATTTTAAAATTACCTTTTTTACTTAGCGAGCTAACGGCTTTTGCGAAATTAAAACAACCTCACGTATGAAGCTTTTTTCGTACACCGAAAAGGTTAAGGGATTAGAAAACGGTCGCGTTATTTAGCTATTCCGGGTGTATGGAAAAATTTCCACCATTTAAGTGGAAACGCTCGAATGCGAGCGCTTGAAAGCGAAGAAATTCACCTGCATTTGGAATTCGCGACGCGGTCAATTAGAGTATTAATTTTTAAAATCAAATTACCAAATCGTTGGCCGGACACGAGATAAAATATTAATACACACCGACGTGTCGCTTGAGCGAGCTTTAAAGTTAACGCCGATATCAATTTTTAAACGTTATCGCCAAAACTATACGTTGGTTAAATATTTACTCGTTTCGAATCGGTCACGAGGTAAACACCGTAAAACGTGTACGAATTAAGGACATGAAGTGTACGTTGGGTACTGATTTTCAAAACAATCAGCCAGTTTTTCCATTACCATTACAAAAGAAAGCTATAAAAGCCGACCACCTTTAATTAACGATCAATATCGACGAAGAATCTCTCATTTTCAGAGCTAAGAAAAAAACTCGCGCGTATTCCACTTGGGTGTGCGTGCTCGCGTATACAATGTCGTATTTTAAATTAGCCCCTTCCTTCGCACCAGTCAATCCTAAACGCGTACCTTTATTCTCGCTTAATTCCTTTATCCAGATTAATGGGTTTTCAAGTTGAGCCGTGACCATTTTCCACAGTCACCGAGCCTGTATTTCTCGTTTGTTTTCCCTTTCCATGGGGAGACACCTACACCACCGGTATTCGTGTAATTCTCCTCATCATAATCCAGTGACTTTATCACGCTCGTTTCACATTCCGATGACGAGTTAATTTTTGTACGCGATTCGCCTCCGGTAATGGATTAGGAAAAAATCATCGGTAATTTATGATAATTTGCGATTTATTAGCGAGAACAGATTCTGGTCGACGAGATGCGAAATCTCTGGAATACCTTTCTTGTTGCCTTTGAATATTTATAACGGTCGCCGGTACGAAATGGGCAACCTTTCAATTTGCATTTGAAATTGGATCGCAGACAAAGACGATAACTTTTGCGGGCGACGAATTTCGCAAATGAACGAAATTCACGAATGCCTCGAGAATCAACGGACTCCCGGTAAGGAGACGATGAGGAAATCGTACGATATTTGAATAATAAAATTTTCAACATTAGTAAAAATTTTACGTACCGATGAATTCGCAATTAAAATGTTAAAATTTGTATCGTCGTGAACTAATAAGGTGTTTTTTTCATAGATTTTTGATTTTTGACCTTGGAACACCACATATATGTGACAATTGTCACACGTTCCCATAATTCTTCGGTAGTGGAAGAAGCCTAACGCACCCCCCATCCCCGATATTTCGAGGAAGGATGTAGCGCTTTCAAATTTCTTGTCCAACATTTTGCATATTTGCGATTCTGAAGGGACAGCAAATATAATTTCATCATTATTTTCACTACTTACAAATTTTGTACTTTTTATTGTTTGATTAATGGCTTTAATATTTTTTGTCCTAGAATGAATTTATTAGACAAGTTTTTATTTATTTGCAATTTTTTAGTAGCATCATTGATATTAATCTAGGTACATTTTTTTTCTTAAATTTGAAAATTTTAATACCTATTCTTCTCATGATGAAAAACTTCACCATTTGCTTTGAAAAAGTGAAATAATCAATGAGCTCACATGTATGTGAATTTGAAACAAAATAATTTCGTGAAAATGCGTGGTGTTTTCAACTTATCAATAAGATAAAAAAAAAAATAGTACATGAATTTTTTCAATGCATGCACACTTAAAATATCATCAATATCATGATGTCGTATTTTGAAATCAAAAATGAATAAGTCAGTAGGTACTGGGTAGTAGAAAAAGAATCTTTCTTGCTATTGGCATAAATAGTGAAATAACATCTTATTCCCGAGCATCGCTAATCCTCCACTAACACACGAAATTAATACACCCATCAATCGACGCGAGCACGTTGAAACCGAAACCGATGACGAAGACTCGTTCATAACAATCGTCGATGAAAATCGCACTCTGTGAAGGATAAAGGTGATCCATTCTTATCGCTTACATCGCGAGAATAGCCAGGCAGCCTATAAGAGAAAGGAGAGCATTATTATGTACGAACGATTTCACCCACAAAGGGATAAAAATCTTTTACTTTTTGCAAGGTACGCGGCGTCGTAATAAGTGGCTTAAAATCCACCTAACCGAACAACTTGCCGGTTTTTCCTACTGCGAAAAAAATCTCCTTTAAATCCTCTTTTCTTTTTTTCAAATCCTACCCTTACCGCGTACAGACTATTTAAGTCGAGTACAATACTTACGAAGGATGAAAAAATATTCTATGACGTCACGTAATCTTTTCAAAAACGCGCCAACAAAAACGTATTTATAATTCATAACGCGAACACGACGAGAGCAAACACCGAAAAGTCAATTGTCAAGTTTTTGTTTTTTCTTCTCTCCTTCGCTCCGACGCGTACTCAGTCGTCGCGTCGATAACCCGTAACATGCGAATTTTTAACGGAGATTGAATTTTTCCTAATTTCAGACTCGATTCGTTCGCAGAAAGTTAATAACGAAGATGCCCCTAAGAACGAAGACGTATTTGCGCCAAATACTGCGTCGAGTTTCTTTTGTAGTGGTGATTTTACTTCGACATCTGCTGTCGGTTGTTTTATCGCTCGCAGCTTTAACGTATGAATTGGATTTATTTAGTGTGCGAGTTTACGTACAGTTTGAAATAACGAATTACCTGTTCGAGGCTTAGTGATGGAGAGTACTGTCAAATTTAATTATTGATATTATTAACTATCTTACAATATACAGTTGAATAACGAAGTAAGCCTTGCTCAAGAAAAATTGCCTTTGAGCATGAGATGAAAGAAAATCAGTAAGTGAATTTTTTCGAGAGAATGTTTTCACTTTTACATAAAAATTAAATCTGTTGTTTTTTAAGAAAGGTGTGTTAACTTTTATAAAAATGACTTTTACAAAAAATTACTTTCGATTTCCTATTTCTGGTCAATTATTATCATTTTTTTCACTAATTTTTTAGGTGTATTTAGGTTCATTTTGGTCACAAGTTTTTTCAAATTTTTTGCTTATTTTTTTTTAAGGTTACAAATATGAATAAATAAATTATCCGTTCAATAAAATATCATCTTTTGTATTCCACATGTTCTATACCATAGTAGACTAAATTTAGTTTTTTTTTTTTTTTTTTTTTTTGCAAAAATGGAGAGTTCGAGGAAAAGTAATTACCAAATAACCCTCAGAAAGCTTGAAATTTTAGTCTTCGAAGTTGATACGGAACTTTTGCAAAAAAGAGGCCAGAATTTTAAACATCCAAAAATGTACAAAAAATTGATTTATAGGCAATTTGAAATTTTTTAGCTGAGTTTTTAACAAAACGATAGCTATTACAGCCTACCTGATTTGGGAAGGGAAGGTCGGGGGAGGGTGGGGTCTTCAAATCTTTGCGTTTCAGACCATTTGTAATCATCTGGCAAATGTCCAACTTTTTGGTATATATATATATATATTTTTTTTCCCCCACGCGTAGCGCCGGCGAGTATTCATAAAATTCGCTCAAAATTTGGTGAGGAACTCTTCTTGAAAATGCGCAGAACCCTTTTTTTTGTTTTTTCGAAAACTTTCAAAATGGCGGATCACTCAAATTTTGAGGGGGGCTGGAGAAGAGGGAAATAGCTCAAATTTTTCGTTCTTGATCTCATATGAAAGAGTGAGTCACGGACACCAACATATTTAAATTTCAGCTTCCTAAGTGCATTCTGAGGCGAGTTAGCAAAAACCGGTTTTTGAGAAAATTGCGTTTTTTGTGTCACTCACTTTGCGCAGGCTGGTGTGGATAAAATTCGCTCAAAATTCGGTGAGGAACTCTTCTTGCAAATACGCAAAAATAGTTTTTTTTGTTTTTTCGATAAATTTCAAAATGGCGGATCACTCAAATTTTGAGGGGGCTGGAGAAGAGGCAAATAGCTCAAATTTTTTGTTTTTGATTTCATATGAAAGAGTGAGTCACGGATACTAACATATCCAAATTTCAGCTTCTTGAGTGCATATTGAGAGGAGTTAGATCAAAAAACGGCTTTTTGAGGAAGTTTTGAGTCATAAAATTTCTTGAATCTTCCATATCTCCCCACCAAATCAAGTTAAAGTGGTCAAATTTTGTGTGTGAGGTTAGTTGGTGACCACAATATGACCTCTTGAATTTGGATCAAAATGGATTCAAAATGGCGGATTATCAAAATTTTGAGTAGAGCTTGAGGAGCCTCAAGTTGGTAAAAATGTAATTAATATGAATTCATATGGTTATTGGGGATAAGTTGTATACTATATCCCGAATTCACTTCCATACATGATGTTGGAGGGGGAAGGCGGGGTTACCAACCTAAAATAGTGGTGGGGGTACAGGAGGGGTCGAAAATTTTTTATTGCTGTGTCATATGATAAAATGAGCCCAAGTGACAAACGTATTTTGATTTTAGCTTCTTCAGTGATTTTGGAGGGGAGTTAGAGCAAAAAACGGCTTTTGAGGGGAAATTGCTGCAGGAAATTTCATGAATCTTCCATATCTCATCACCAAATCGGCCTAGAATGGTCAAACTTTGTGTGTAGGATTAGTTTGTGACCAGAATATAACCACTTAAATTTGAGTCAAAATGGATCCAAAATGGCGGATTTACAAAATTTGAAGATAATTTGAGGACCCTCAAATAGTTATAATTTGAGAAATATGCGTTCGCATGATTATTTCATGGCAAGAAATACTACATTTGTGTCAAATTGAACTTCTTAAGTGTTTTTGGAAAGGATAGGGTAGGGGTTTTCAGACTTGGTATTGGGTGTGGCCTGTAGTGATGAACAGTTGAGCGTGGTTATTACTAAATCAAAAGAAGCCCCAGTTAAAAACTCAGCTCCAGTAATGCGGCATGGCTGCTTACGTTTTTTTTTCAGTTTCTAATGTTACATTTTGTCGTCTCAAGACAAGAAAAATTTTCATACATAAATTTTTTCGAAATTATAAATTTTATATATTTTTTTAATTTTTTTGAAAAATCATAAATTTTGTGTTTTTTTTTTTTTTTTTTTTTTTAATGAATAATAAATAATAAATTTATTATTCGTATGCATAATATGAGTTTGATTTAAGGTTTTTCGTACTCTTGAGATAAAATTCAACTGATTTTAATCTCACAGAGATGTCATTTGTTAACTACCTTTCTTTCCCAGTTTCCATTTTTCAAAAAAAAAAAGAAAAAAAAAAATTAAAATATGGTCCCTACTCATTGTATACTTATTCTAGGTAAATCACAATATAAGAAAATTTAAAAACATTTTTTTATCAATTGACACAATGTACACTGTACAGTTCTGTGGGTAGAGCTATTTTATTTAGGTTGTGTAAAACTGCGGAATATAATGAGGTGGACTGTAGAAATTTGATTACGTTGGTGACTTTTACCGAGCTACTGGCAAGGATAATTTCTACTAAAGGTTGAGGAAAATAGGTATTCTACAATTGGTAAATTTAAAGCATCCTATAATGATATGGGCCATTCGTTACCATTAAATTGAAATTTATCTCAAAGTTACTTTTGAAATCACCTCCATCCCTGACGTATCGTTTTAAAACTCCAACTTTATACACGTTAATTTCGTTGTGCATTTTATGAAACGCAAAACACAACCTGCGATAGTTTTAAAAAAGCTAAGTGCTCCAGCCGCCGTACGCTGTCTTCGTTAATAACTGAAAATCGACTCGGAAATTACAGCGTATTTAAAAGTTACACCGTTCCGCGAAAAGTTATACCTTTTAAAAATTTTTATCTAGTGAGTTACGGTTACTGGATTTTCCGTCGGGCAATAATATTTTTCATGACCGCGCGTTCTCAAATTACGCATTGGATTTCAGGCGACCGCGGTTTCTCGGTCGGAAGCGCTATTTCATTTATAGCCGAGTTAAGATGGTCAACAAATCGCGAAATTTTAATAAAAAATGTCGTAATTTCTTCCAAACGGTGTGTAGCTGGTTGCCCTTTTTTTTTTTTTTCAAACAACGAAACTTCGAAGGTCGCTGATTCTCCTGTATGGCGAAAAAAATTAAAAGTTGAAAAGTTTTTTTTTTCATTTTTTCATTTTATTTATTGGTTCGAAAGCGTCAGATGGAAGGTATTGCGCAACGAATAATGATTTTGAATTCATTTTCAAAATTAAAAGGAGCCTTGCAGGGTTGCCTAGAGGTGGAGACAAAGGGCTAAGTAACGCGAGATTATTATTCATTAGAATTTTTTTTAATTATAATCTAAAAAAAATCAATTTCTTCAATGATGATACTAGGAGCCTAGGAAATCATAGGTGGCTTGAAAAGTAATTAAATGACCCGGTAAAAAAAAGGAAATTTTCAGACCACAAAGCTAGCAAAAACACCTGTCAAAATGAAGTCAAAGTTATGTAAAACTTGAAAATTTCAACCAAAGAAATGATTTCTGAGCAATTAAAAATTTTTTTCATTTATAATTTTGATTCCATAATTTATGACTGAAAAATTTTTATACTTTTCTTTTTCACAATTTAAAGGTTTCAGTCTTGCTTCATTTTTTAATACATTATTTTGTATATAGGTCAGGTCGACATTAAAGTACAATGAGTTTAAATTTGAACCATCTAGAATTCAAAAGATAGAATATTTTCCTTTTTTATCTCACAAAAATTCGAAAAGAATAAATTATTCTGTAATGAAACACCAATATGATGTCATTTTGAAGCATTGTGGTAATACTTAAGGAATCTTTATGAAGTCAAAATCAGGCATGTTCTCTCTTTTTAATCTTAAAGTCCTGAAATCAATCTCATATCATACACGTGACCTTGAAAATTATCAATTTTTGAAAATGCAAAATGCAGTGCTTTTCTAAAAATAATATCAAAAAAAAAAAAAAAAAAAAAAGGTTTAAATCTCCAACTTTTTAAAAAATTGGTTAATAAAATATTTTCAATCTTTAAATAATAAAATGAATGTTTTTAAGTCAACAAGTTTCAAATCGCCCCAAAATAATTTTTTTCATTTTTTTATTTTTTTATTTTTATCATTACTTGGGCCAGATGAGCCCGGAAGAGTAAGGGGGATTAGATTTCAAAAAATCGGTTAGTAGCTGTCATCTCTTCCACTCTGCAACTTTTGATAATCCACCGAGTGTCCAAAACACTTTCTCCTAAGTACGCAATGCCTAGAAACATCTTCTTTACCTGAAATTCTTTCCATCAACCTTCAAAACACTAAAAATGTCTTATTTTTCCCTGTTTTTCAAAATCTGGTCATACCAGTCTATCCTGCTTCTGCGTCGAATTGCACTACACGCCACGTTAAGTAAAAAATAATAATATAAAAAATAAAAATAAAAACTTTGACATAATTTTTTAGGATTTTCTGAAGGTCATTTGGCAACAGGCAAATAATTTTCCATGTCTACCCTATTTCTTTTTTAAATTTCCAAATTCAGCCCTCCCTAGCGGGTTAACTATTGACTATTCCCGAATTTTGAATGAGAATACGTGTATTTCACATCAATTGATTGACAAGCGAATTTATCAACGTGGAAAAATTTCAAATGGTTCTTCGCGTGATCAGCCACTCAAAAAGAATCAGGACACCCGAAAAGGAAGATAAATATTCACGAAATTCACTCAGCTTATTAAATTTTATTCAATAATGGGGAACTCTGTTTATCCCCCTCTCTAACTGAGCTTGTTTATCATAGATAACATCAATAATAGCAAATCATTCCCCATATTTTCACCCTTAAAGTGAACCTATAACCAAAATATTTCAATACAATAGCCATACCTTACAAGTTGAAATTTCCAGACATCACCTACATTTTTTTTTTTCACTTTCTAAACGTTCGTTAACAATAATTATTCATCACCGTATACATGCACGAAAGTGAAAAAGGGTTAGCTTTGAATTTCCGCAGGTAGAAAAGGTACCAACGGACGTAGATTTAGCTCTCGGTAATTGTGGAAAGTTAACAGCATGTATCCTACCTACCTCTGCTGGCAAACGCCCCACCGCATTTTATGTACTCTAGTATATTTTATTTTAACGCTAGTCTTCCCTATCGCGCTGTTTGTATATGGTTATACGCGTTTTAAAACTTTGATTTATTACATAAAACTACCGCTCTATGCTCACTTACTCGAGTCTATTCAAGGGATGGAAATTACTCCGATGACTTTGGTTTTCTTCACCAGACCCAAAATAAGAAGTGGAAAGGGGAACGCTGGGTATCTTATTCGAAAGGCTTGGTTTAAAATATTCACTTTCTAATAATTCATAATTTGATACATTGAAACCCCCACAAAGCAACACATTATACACAACATAATGTCAAAAATGACATATAGCGATTTGAAAATATCCAAATATGTCGTTTTCGACATTACGTTGAGAAAAAAACTTCAAATTTTTACATTTAATGTCGTTTTTGACATTTATGTTGTGGTATGAGGGTTAAGATTAAGAATATTATCGAAGTACTCATAGCATGTCATTGAAAAAGCTTGTTATTAGAAATTTAGAATAGTCATAAGTAGATGTAAATAATGTACATGTTAAATTCAACTCTCCACAATATACCCAAACCAATCTAGCAAATCACTCGGATTTTTAAGGAGGCTGAAGTAGGGACAAATAGCTCAATTTTTTTATTTTTGGTCTCGTATGAAAGAGTGAGTCACGGACACCAACATATCCAATTTCAGCTTCGTTAGAGTGAAAAAACAGTTTTTTATAGGAAGTTTTAAATTATGAGATTTCTTGAATCTTCCATATTTCCTTACCAAATAAACATAGAAAAGTCAAACTTTGTGTTTGCTATTAGTTGATGACCAGAAAATGACCTTTTGAATTTGGATCAAATTGGATACAATATGACCACTTATAAAAATTTGAGTAGGGGTGGAGGAGACTCAAATTAATAAAAATACATATAATTAATATGCGCTTATATGATAATTGGGAATGAGAAGTTAGTATACTATATTTCAAATTAATCTTCATACATAATGTTGAAAGGGAGAAAGAGGAGTTATCGACCTGAAAATTTGGGGGAGAAGGTACACGAGGTGCCGAAAATTTTTCATTGTGAAGTCGTATGGTAAAATAAGCCCAAGTGACTAACCTATTCCAATTTTAGCTTCCCAAATGCATTTGGAGGGTAGTTACAATGAAAAACCGTTTTTGGAAGGAAAACTGCTGCAGGAAATTTCATGAATCTTCCATGGCTCATCACCAAATTGACCTAGGAAGATCAAACTTCTTGCGTAGGGTCAGCTGATGACCAGAATATGGCCTCTTAAATTTGGATCAAAATGGATTCAAAATGGCGGATCACAAAAATTTGATGATAATTTGAGGAGCGTCAAGTGGCTATAATTTGAAAAATATGCGTTCGTATTATCATTACATGGCAAGAAAATCTAGAATAAGCTCCAATAAAATATTCAGCTCTAGTAATGCAGCATGGGAGGTTTTTTTTAGTTCTTTCGAGAACTATTTTCCTCCCTTCCCCCACCTAACGCAAAAACTTTAATTTGGTCCATTCCTAGTAAGGGCACGTATATTTTCTATTTACGTGTGTGCCTAGGATGATAAGGCCTGAGCAGAGGGAGGGGAAAGGGGGGTTACCCCAGGACCCGAGTTTTTTTTTCAGGGCCCACTGAGGATCCGTGACTTGACGCATCGGCGCTAAAAATCTGCCTTTACCTCTATCACTTTTTTTTTTTGCTTTTATGACTTTTTCTCCTGTCCTGAGTCTGAATTTTCTCTGCATGACGCTGAGTATGATGAAAAGTGAAACACCTTTCCCCTTCAGTCTTTCATGTTGTTTGATGGAGATATAGGAGAAAAGCTTGAAGAGCCCCAAATATCTTAAATTTTATGCGCTTCGATATGACGAATTATTCAAGCAAAGAATTACAGCATTGCTCAGTTTAACTTTCCAGATTTGTTATCAAGGCACTGCACATTGGTGCAAAGCGATTAGCAGTATATAAGAACCCTGACTTTCTTTCAGGAAGATCGATTTTGAAAAACAATCACCTTGAGAAAATTTGGCAGCGCACAACCATCAAATCTATACGATTATTCACAAACCGTCGATTAAATTCAAGCTATATTTATATGAAGTGCTTGGCCGTGTGGTAAGCACTTATAAAGCTGAAACGAACGAGCGAAATTGCGACCTGCGAGCCCCCCTCTCGAATGCAAATCAGCGCATATTAATTAAAATTCGCCGTTACAAACATGCGTCGCTCTCCACTTCCCTAACTTGCGTGCGTGTTTATTCGACGCGAAAATTCTCCATCTGGCGTGCCCGTATCTTCGATATACCTACATTAATTAAATATACGATGTAAGTCCCTTAAACGAATGCTTCGATTTTCTACCTGTCTGGAGAAGAAGACATTTTAGCATGTGAGGTAGTCAAAACATCATCTCGATGGACTATGGTTTCACGATCACTGACTGATGGTTGTATTCATATAACGAGATGTTAATGAATGACAAGGTTGATTTAAATGATGTGGAATATAGGACTGAGAATAGTTTCAACGCCCTCCTTCCCCCCCCCCTCAACCTTCTCAAAAAATTATTTGCATTTTCTGAATTCATTTTGAAATTGCCACTAATAGCGAGAAACCTTTTTCTAAAATCATGTTATTTAGCCTCCTCCCCTCCACCCCTTTCCTTGCTTCAACAAATATGTTCGCTTTTTTTGCTGAGTTTTTATTAATGACAGTTGCTGTTACAGATTATGTGATTTTGGAAGGGAGATTTACAGAGGTGAGGATTTTCGTATCTTAGTTTTATTCAGAAGTTTCAAATTTGCAAGATGCATACTTTTTTTTTATGAAAAATTATTATATTCAAAATACAAGGCATGGAAAAAACTATATGTATTCGAATTTCACGATTCATGAAACATTGTACTTGGAGCATTCTCAAATCAAATTCTGAGCGACTTCTTTGCCCTTATGCTCATCTTATGAGTTGTGGGAAAGCGTAAATCTTCCATGTAAGTGCAAGAAAAAAAAAGGGTATAGTCTGTCTGATTTAAGAAAGGACTAAAACATTAGAAGAAGGTTGGTACTTTAGACTGTTGCCAGCAAAGTATTTTCAAATTCTCCAAGTTTCATCACAGCTTGATAGAAAAATAAAGGTATAATAACTGAATGAGCTATGAAGCCTCATTACGCTGCTAGGAAAAAATACTCGGAAATATAATTAATCGAAAATTTGTAAAAATAGGTAGGTAGTAACCCTTCTAAAAAAGGATACTGGCATAATTATTTTTGTCAGATCAACACATTCGAGGATTAGATGAGAAGTAGATGAACTGCAAGCAGCGTTTAGTAAATTCGGAGGGTGTATATACCTTTGTAGTTCTCGGGAAATTAAGAAGCACGTGACTGGCAACAATTCAAAATATCAACCTTGTTCCAGTGTTTCAGTCCTTTCTTAAATCAGATCAACTGCAAACGATCTAGAACGTAAAGATCCCACCTCTTCCTTCATAATCACTTGAGCTGTAATAGTTGCGCTTTTCATTAAAACCTCGTTTAAAAAAGTTTCTAACCAATATTTGAAAAAAGTATCTAAATCCTGTCTATTCGTCACCTTCGAGTGGTATGCAATTAAAAATACCATTTCAAGTCCCGCACTGATTTCTGCACTAATTTGAATCGCAAACCAGCAAACTTATTCAATTACAAAATTTCCACGCTACGACGATTTCTTAACCTAGCTTAGGAAATTCCGAGAAAAATAGACGTCGCGACGGAAACCCGAATACGGTATAAATTTACATATTTAAAAAAGTCTGCCTCGCCGAATACAGCGCACTGTCGTGGCTATTATCCGACGTAGAAATTAAGCTTCATATACTCCATCATTGTTTGAAATTAATTCCACGCGAGCTTTTTTCTGGCAGACTTCGAAGCCAATTATTTGCGGCAATAAACGACCGTCAGACTACACCGTTTTCACGTAAAAACACCCAGAAGGGATGGAAAAATACGGCGAAGAAAACACTTGATAATTTTCTCCACCGGATAATAGCCTCGGTCGAGGGGAGTAATAACCTGCATTACAGTCGATAAACGAGCTAGCATTCTGCAGTTGAAATTTCCGAGCCCTTGCACAAGTTGTATTTGCTAAGGTATTTCAAGTTTTAACGCATGCAACTGACCATTTCAACTTTTTATCGCTTCTTCGTTCGTTTCTCTGACTCGTCGAAGTTTCAACTCGGGAGGGCCGAAATAAACGTCGAGGGAACTTAATAAGTAAAGTTTTCGCGTTACAAAATATACGAATATTTTGAAATTTCAACGCTCCGTTGATGATGTTTAACGCGTTCAAGCATATGTAACAATTTCTCTCGTCACTTTCTTCCAACAACACGACGTAGTTTACGCACCTTTTGTTTCACAGCGACGGGGAAATGGAAACGCGTTGTTGGTTGTCCTCGGCGTTCGTTATCTCTTCGCTTTTACGAACCGTTGAAATAAGCGGCGCCCTTTTCGTTCAATCATTCATGACTATAGCGGGGTAATAGCGACGAGGCGATAATTTTATCGTATTTTTTCGCATTCGCATTTCACATCTCGCCTACGGCTGGGTATAGCGTTCAACGAGTCGACGAGAATTAAATCAAACTCGGCGATGAATTTTATATAATGCGACCGAATCGTCGTCGACGATATACTACGATAAGGGAATCTTGCGCGTTGCATTTCGTTACCGGGTTCCGCGCCGATCGTATGAAATATTAATGATGTGAAAACGAGCGCGAAGCTTTAACGTAAAAGCTTTTGTGCACTTTTGGGTCGACAGAGCACTAAGGTAGCGCCAGCATCCAGCTGTCAGCATGGAAAGCCCGATGTCGTATTCGCTCCTCAACATTGAAATGTTAAAATATTTTGATTTCCCCGGAGTGTTATACGCGTGGCTCCCCTCTGCGATGCTTCGACAGCGTTACATGTGCGAGCCTATACGTTATTATGCCCGGTAAATGCATATAACGTCGTTACGTTCGATATGCTGTTCTAGTTAAATCTTCGCTCCAATTGGAGTAAGCATGGGCGCGTTTTATATTGCCAATCTACATACTTTATGGGCAGTGATGGAATATTCGCATCTTCAAAGGCCAGCTAGCAGAAACAAAGGAAAGATTAAGGTAATATTCAGCCTATGGAATTACAACGTTAACCAGGCCAAGGGAACAATGAACCCAAGAAAGTTTATTGAAGTAAGAATGAACTAATCCAAAAAAGTACACAAATAAATGATAGTTACGATACTAAGAAGCCAAAAGTTTCGTTGCAATCAAATAGAAGAAACCAACCACACTGAGGTTCAGGTACAGGTCCAATTGGGTGATGCAAGCACCGAGCACTTGGGCCATTTAAAGTCCATTATCTCCCACAACTCATCATCACCTAGGTATCAGGGACGCACAGGAGTCTCAGATGATGATACAATAACCGCTTTGCAGTTGTATAAGTGGAATGGTGTCAGAAGAGTCACCTTCCGCAGCGCCAACTTATATGTAACCATAAAACCTTTATTAATAGGATTATATACATTTCATATCCCAACCGCCAGATTTTAAGACCCTAGATGGAGTACTTAAGGGACTCACAAACCCTTAGAGGCTTTTTCTTCAACTTTTGCGTTGATGACTGCCACATTGTATATCCATGGACAAGGTATGGAAAGAGGTTGAAGAGTGTTTGTTTCAGGAAGGATAGACAACTCAGCAACAGAGTGTGCTTTGGGATCAATGGAATAAATTCTTACCATTGGAAGTGGGATTTTCCGGCATTTTAAAGCCCGCAACCGCAGTTGCTCTGACATATGCTGCAGCCCGGAGTCCTTAGAGAATGGAAGAATGAATATTTCTGCCATGGAGAAACAAGAAATGATGCCAGAGCTGGCTAGGGTAGTTCAGGTTTGCTAGGCCCATATTCGCTAAATGCGAATCCTGGGGGAAAACCACCCTGAAGAAAAAAGATTCTAATACGAGTAAGCCTAACACAAAAACAAAGCGAATGAACTTGAAAATTTTATTTGAGATTTTGAAAGAAACCAATTTTTAGAAAAAAATTTCAACTTAGATGATTATATTTCGAATTTATTTAATCGGCTCGAACCGTCGATTGAATGTAGAAAAATCAGTGGTGGTGCGTGATTTTTCAAAGCTCTAATCGTTGAATGTCACAGACAGGGCCTTAGAATCGAAAACTATGAAAAACTTCCATACTTTTAGCATTTAGCGCATTCAAAATTGATTTCTCAAATAAATATGTAACACTTGAAGAGCTAAAAAATTTTCAACCTTTGTGGCGGTTAAAAAGTTCAATTCAATTCCCGAGAATTTTATTAATTTTTTTTTAATTTTCAATTCACAAAAAAATTGAAAAATTTGAACCGATTCATATTCAAAACTGCCTTCAAATTTTTAACTTGAGAATATTTTTACAGAAAAAGAAAAGAAAAATACACAGTTCTCACTTTTTTTTTTACTTTACTTTTTTCCATTAACGTGCCGTGCCGTATTCTGCAACGAAGGCCAGAGGCACGGATAGGTGGTATTTAGATTTTGGATATGAGGTTGGTAGCTTTAAAAAATTTAAACAGGTTATCTATTGTAGTTAGGTTGTTTCCAAGGAGGGAATTTATAGGAGGAAGGGTGAATTTGTTTCTATAATTTTAGAATAGCGGACAGTCTATGAGAAGGTGGTGAATTGTTATTTGCACGGAGCAAGTTCGACAGGTAGGAGGAGGAGATTTAGTGAGGAGATGAGAGTGCGTAATCCGTGCATGGCCTATTCGCAGACGGCAGAGAGATGTTTCTTCCTTGCGAGAGGATCGGAACGTGGACATCCAGGGGACAGTTGAGGATTTTATTTGCTTAAGTTTGTTTGAATTAGGAACCTTGTCCCAACTACGCGACCATTCTTGAGATAGACGATTTTTATAGAAGGTTTTAGCATCCTTAGTTGTTACTGCTACATTTGATATTAGATAAAGAGCTGCAGCTTCTTTTGCAAGGTTGTCTGCTATTTCGTTGCCTGAAATTCCTTTATGACTTGATAACCATACAAAAATGGTGTGTGAGAATGGAAGAGTGGTTAAGATGGAATAAATCTCTTTTGCGATTGGATGTTGCTTGTGGTGGTAAGGATTTTGTAGACACTGGAGAGCGTTTGAAGAATCGGTGAGAATTTGCGATTTTTCTCTACGTTCGAAAACTAGAAGAGCAGCCAACTTGATTGCGAATAATTCCGCAGATAGGATGGAGTAAAAACTTAGTGAATAAAAGCGCATCTCCGCTAGTTTGTCGCAGTTAACTGCACATCCACCATGATCGTTGTATTTTGAGCCATCTGATTAAATGCGCAATCGATTTGGATAGTTGGACAGAAGTTCGTTAAAGGCTTTCGTAAAGAAGTCTTTTGTGTTATATTTACCAATATCTAACAAGGAACAGTCAATTTTGATGGTAAGGTTTTTCATTCTTCAATAGTTGTAGAATATTTTGTTCTTCATTAGAAAAAAATTAAATTTCAAAGCTTTTGATAATAATACATCAGAAATTAATAAAAACAATACTTTAGCACATTGTATTAAGAAAATGAATTAAATAAGGAACATAAAAATAATAAATAGTAAAATATTGGACTCGAATGAGCACACAATACCAAAAAATTCAGTATAAAAGAAAAAAAGCAACGAAAGCGAGTACACCTAAGGAAGCCAGTAATACTATAGAATGTTATCACAAAATTAATAAAAATACGAAATGTGAAAAACTCAGAAAAAGATAAGCTGTCATTTACCGTCTCCAACTCCATGGCATCCAACGAAACCAGGATACCACATCAAAACTACTCCAGACAAACGTTTACATTCGCCATTTGCCGACAAAATAAGATATCCGTACACGCGAGAACCTCGACAAATATGTGAAAACCCCTTGAAAATCGTAAATTTATGCGATTCTCCGTTGGCAGGGTATTCGGCGTCGGAAATTGTTTCCGGTAGTGTATCACGAAACAACGTAATATGTTTTACAAAGCAGAACGTTAAACAATTTAATAATCTGTGACAAGTAGATTTGCGCTGTTTTTCGCGGTTTAAATTCCTTTCGTCGAGCGAGCTATAGCTTTTCTAATTTGTCGAATCGTACGCCGACTGACGAAGACGCAACGTGTACGCATTAACTAGTTTTTAATGTTCGGTGATTAATGAACTGGTTAGATTATTTTAGTTTACGAGTGCTGGCTGCGAATGCGAATATGATGATAAATGACGTAGCTTTACGGATTTGAAAAATGGCGCACCTTTTCCAACCTAGCGGAATTTTTTCGCCCGATCATTGAGAGATTAGCTTTTGTTGTTGGTTAATACGAGATGCGCAACTTTAGAGCATTAAAGATAAATGTTCGTGCATCGATAAGGTCTTATCGTCGATATTGAAGGATCGATATCGCAATTATGCAATATGAATACAAAACACTAGCGTGTATGTTATACTCGTATTCCTTCGATCTCATATTTTAGATTTTACAACCTTCATTCCAATGTAATACGCCACTCGATCCGGCAACCTAAACAAACGAAACCGCCTTCACCTGCATTCGACCTGGTCTAATCTCTATCCAGCGCTCGTCCATCATTCGTAACAATTACTCGGGTACCATTTTCACGAAACCCTTTCTCTGGACATAAATAACCGCTCAACCTCGACCCTGTAGTTGCAAATTACACTTATCCGCCGAAAACCGATAACGTAAAACATTTCGCCGACGCGAATATGTTAATCGGCGAATACGTCGAATGCGAAAATCACACCGATATTTTTCACCTACGCGCCGAGTACCATCATTTTTTAAAAGAATCTCACTACTTAGTCGACGGAGATGGCATTTTTTCAAAAATGAAAAACGTATCCTTCAACGTGTCCCATTACTCAAATCTAACGTGTGCGCAGCGAAATTGATGAATTGCTTTTAAAACTTAACCCCTGTATACGTCTGAGCATGGAAAAGTAGCAGTATACAGGCAAAGGTGCGTTTTTCCTTCGATTACTATTTCAACGAAAAGGGTCGTCGTATTAAATTAAGAAGTAAGTTTGTCGACGTCACAGCACATATCCAAAGGTAGCGACAAACTTGTAATATTTTCACAGCTAGCATTTTTTCGTTGTTATTCATTCGTAATATCGAAATTTATTATACGTACAGTGTGTTTTGCCTCTATATATGCTCCTTCGTACGAAATGTTAGGTTACTCGTGTGACGGTTATGTATGATGATTTGCCTACCCTACATGTTGAGGGAGTTGAGGCACAAATGTTTTATATTTTTTCTTTATCTTTCTAATGATCAATTTTGTGTCCTTACTTCATCATCCATAGCAGATAAATATATGTTGTTGATACCAAAATGTAGAATATGTAATGTAGTATCCTTGTCAAAAAATTGGAAACTGTGAAAAGGGTAGATGTGAATAAATCATTAATACCGTGTAAGAAACAATGAGAAAAATTAATAATTTTTTTCATGATTTTCACACATAACTTGGAAAAATTCCCCACTGACATCATGTTTTGAAAAATGTTTATATACTCACAGGACAATGAGAACAAACTTATAACAAAAAAAAAAAATTCCTCGTTTAAGGTTATCTTGGTGACATTGACCTAAGATGAATATCGCGAGAAGGATGACATGTAACCGCACAAAAATATTTTGAATGTAAAGAGCGACAGAGTATTTTTTCAATTAATCTGCAAATAACATGGAAAATTACCAATTTTTTTCACCTACCACCACCACAATCAAAAACTTATTGCATATTGTGTAGTTGGGTAAAAACAACTAATTTTTTGACTCTTGTATTCCGACTCCTTCGACAAGTACAGTAGGCAAATCATCATGAATGACTGTCACACGAATAGCTATATATTTGATATGAAGGAACTTGTAATGAAATAAAACACCCTGCATCAAGCAAACCACACATCGGAGCATTTTTATCTTACATCCTGCTCATCTGCAAAATATTAATAATTTACACAAAAATATTTCATTTAATCGCCCATCCATTAACGCACCCGTAGGTAACTAGGTAAACGACGATAACACCGGGCTCCCGTTTTATTCGGAACGCATTAAAGTATTACGAGGCGTGAGTGAAAAAAATAGAATTTCCAGCGCGCTCTTATACCTCCGCAATACACAGTACATAAGGTACCCGTTGCGAGGAGCGAAAAAAATTTGCTATCAACGAGAAAACTTCTTTTGTTTCCCATTGAATAATTTTATTCACTATTCAAAGCCATTTTAGCCCTTTCAAGAGATTTACTTTGACTTTTTTGTTATTTTCGCTTCTACATAAAAGAAAATCCGCCGCTATTATGTTTGAAAAATGTTCGAAAATTTAGTTACTGTTCGATAATAAACACACAACGTTTATAGCTCGCACTTCGCACTTTGCAGCTCTGCGGTTACGTATAGCGAATAAATTTAGCCTTCGCCGACAGCCTTCGCGTATAGTACTCACGCCGTCGCCGTCGTCGGTGTAAACATGTCATCGTCAAATTGACAAACCGTTGAAAATAACAACGTGCACATCGTACGCACTTAGGTACCCACTTTGGCGCGTCACAGGACGTATACTTGGAGGTATCGAATAGTACACGAAATAGCGTCGGAAGGATTTTCACGTCGCGAAATGTATAGCGATTTGCATATCTGTCGGAATGCAGTACGGTAAAGGTAGTCTTGGTCTTGGTGAATATTCGACAAAAATTTATTTTCTTGAGAATTCATTTTTTCCGATTGAATAAAAAATTCAAAACTGATTTTCAATTAATTACAAATCGCGTTGAAACCATGTTTTTTTTCTTTCTTTCTTCGAGTAAATTAAATTTTTGCAAATACTTTACTCAATTTTGTCAATTTTTTTTTATAAAATCAATTTTCAATTTGAAAAGCATTCTGTAAAATAATTGAACTACGTTGGTAACAATCATTTTAAAATCAGAATCAGCGTTGAAAACCTCGATGTTAAGAACTCATAAAATTTTTTAATTTTTTATAGAAAGAATTTTAAGGTATTTTCCTTATTTCAGCTTCAAATAAAGCAATTAAATAGCCAGATAAGTTACCAGAAATAAGAGAAATTTCAACACAATTTACCGATCATTTACCTGTAATTAATGGTAAATTATTTATAATTCACCAGTAATTACTAGTTGATCACAGTAAGTAATCATTACTGAATTGCCAGTAAGTACCCGTCGATTACCAGTAATAACCAGTTAATAAATAGTAATTACCAGTCAATTATCCGTAATTACCCGTAATTACCAGTCAATTACCCATAATTACCAGTCAGTTACCCATAATTATCAGTCAATTACCTGAAATTACCAGATAATTACAAGTAATTACAAGTTGGTTATCAGTAATTACCAATCAATTATCACTAATTACCATTAATTATCACATCAATTAATAACATGACGAGAAGTGAACATTTTTTGTCACGGTTCATAACGATAAGGATAGTAATTTTCGATTAATTATGAATTTTCGAATTTTCTTTTTTTTAATTTAAAAAAAGTGATTTCAGTCTAAGCTCATGAAAGGAATTCGGATCCTCCAACTGGCTAAGGCCTTGGTTGATGCTTTAATATGCGATTAAATAAAGTAAACCTCTTCTGAAAATACAATGTTCAAATTTTAAATTCAACTTTAAATGGCAGGTTTATACATCTCCAAAAGAGGACTACCAATACAGAAAATTCCACATCTAAATCATCGAGCACTAAAATCTACACAGCTCGACGCCAAAACAGAATACTACGTCACCAGAAAAATTCGTCCTTTTAGATTCACCCCTCAAATCCCAGTATATTCTGGTACATTTTTAATAAAACCCCAGTCGAATAATTGAAACAACCAACCAACACGTATAATTAACATCCGAAACACCACACATCCCTTCCTAAACTTGTATACAAGCGCGGACACCAACCCCAACGTGAAAAAACCTCGACAAAAAATCGGCCCGGTCGAGGGCCGCAAGCTCATCGTGTTAAAGATTTAGCAACAAACATCGCCGCTCAAAATGATTAATTGATGGGGTTTGTTTACATTGCAAAATTAATGAGCGTACTCCGTATAGCCGGACTGCGGTGAGAAACATTAGCCATGTTACTCTATACTCGCTTAAAGGTATATAACGACACCGGAACGGTATAATGATGTCGGATAAAACGTTACAGTATTTACGGCTATACCTATCAGCATCATCAGTTCGCTGATGATGTAATATAGTTAATATTTTACACGAACCAAGACGACCTAATATGCGGCCAGTGTGTAAAACAATGTTGGTAATTCAGAATCATAAAATTGAGTGGAATTCGATTTAGATTCGATACACTAGATAACATCGTCCAACGTTGGTTAAAAACTTTTCAATCTGTCATTAATAAACGAGTCGAACTACTCGTATATTCCCAGCCAGTGGCCTACTTTCGGGAAATTGGCCCGCTTAAAGTTTGTTTTTAGATTACACAAGCTGCGTTATCCTTCTTCATTAAAAAGGATGAATTACAATAAGGTCCTACGGGTTTAATGCTGATATGATAAAGCTTGTTTCGATGTATATACATTTTCGTTCAGGTCAAATAACCGTTCCCGGTTCACACTTAATTGCCGAGCTTTTTCTTCACCAAATCGATGGAATTTTCTAGCCTCGATCGTCGGCAGTCGACTCGGTAATTTATGGCGTCGCGAGCCAACCGCGTTCGTCCTATTAATACCTTATTAAACGGTGTTAAAACTTCTCTTTCGTCTTTATTTTTTAGCTAAGGTTTTCATGAAAAGCTAAGCTATTACAAACCTATGTAATTATGGAAGCGGGATGGGGAAGAGGGAAAGGACAGAAAATTACATTTTTACGTCCGGCGCCACACCTAAACATTCAGAGTAATTGCGGAGACTCCTGAAACCTCAAAATTCTCAATTGTGATTCACATAACAGAGTAAAGTAGGGACATCAACATATCCGAATTTCATTTTCTAAAGTGAATTAGGAGGGAAGATGAAAAAAAAAAACAATTTTTTAAGAGATTTTGAGCCATGAAATCTCCCGAATATAATTGTCTCACCAAATTTACTCAGATAGGTCGAACCTCGTATCCAAAATTAATCGAGGACTAAAATATAACTACTTGAATTTGCGTAAAAATCGATTTAGAATGGCAAATGAACAAAATTTAAAGAAGATTTGAGAAGCTTCAAATCCCTTTAATTCGGTAAATATGGGCTTACGTGATCATCGAGGATAAGAAGAATACTGTATTCAAAATTCACCTTCATAAGTGAAGTTGAAGGAGATAAGTGAAGGTTATACTTCTCAAAATATGAAGAAGATGAACGAAATGTCAAAAATTTTTTACTATGGGTTGATATGATCGAGTGAATACAAACTACCGACATATTCAAATTCCAACTTCGAGAGTGGGTTTAGAAGGGAGTTGAAGCGAAAACTGCTTTTTGAGGCGTAATTACTAGGATGAGTCAATTTTTTTTTTTTTTTCAAATAGCGAAAAAACGGAATCACAGTGGTTGGTAAATGAACCCAAAAAAACATTTTGAGCACCTACATCAATTTTTAGACCCCCCTTCCTACAAAGAAATAAAGACAAAGTCTAATTTTCAAAGCAATAGAATTTTTGGGCAATTAAAAATTTTTCACATTTCTAATTCTGAAAAAATTTAGAACCAAATTTTTTTTATTTTAAGAAGTCCAAACCCTTATTAATTTTTTTTTTCATAAAGCAGTAATTTCGGTTACTGTCGAAAATAAACAACAAATGAATACTTTATTGGTAGTGTGCAGCAGTGCACTATAGACTTCATATATAGGTTGTTTTGGACTCGAGGAAGAAAATATACTTGATTTTTACCTCATAAAGCTTTCCTCCAAAAACATCACATTTTTGCTTCAAAATTACTTGGTACAGATGTTTTAGTACTAAAAAACTCGAATTTTGGGAAATTCTGTTTTCTTGTACATCAAAAATTGAGTCTTTTTCCCGGCTTGAGTCCAAAAAATTCTAAATTGGCTATACTGTGCACAAGACCAATAAATTACCCATTAGTTGTTCATTTTTCACAACGACCAAAAGTTTAAAAATAGTTCAGACAATTTAATTTGAAAAAAAAATTGGCTGTGAAATTATGACTTTGGAATGTACAAAAATTTAAGTGCTCAAAAATATTATTATTGTTTTTTTTTTTTTGAAAATTTATACGATTTCGGCTTAGCTATGGCGGAATTATTGATTGTAAAATACAATAAAAAAATAAAAAATATCACTCTGGTCCAATATGATTAAAAGTAACAAAATAATTTATTTCATTAAAATTACATCTAATAATTATTTAAAACAATAGGAAAAAAATTATATTAATTAAAAAAAAAATAAAAATTGAATAGAAAAAATTAAACCATCAAATACTTAAAGAATAAGAATTTAAATAATAAATTGAAATTTTCACGATAACCTTTCAAGGTCATTTAGTAGCCATAATTACACTTTCCTTTTCAATTTTGGGGAAAAAAAAATTCATTCACCCTAATAATTATCTACTTACTTATCACTATCAAACGTATCTAGAGAAATCTTATTTTGTATTTAGAGTAAAGTGGCGATTATTAAACTTTCTAGGCAGTTTTGGAGGGATAGATGGAAGTTTTTGATCTCTGTAATGTGTAAATGTAAAAAGCTTAATGGTAATATTTATCAAGTTTGAACAGGCCCCAAGAAACTCAGCTCCAGTAATGCGGCTTGGCTGCTTACGTTTTTTTTTTTAACGAATACACGCCTGGTTAATCTAACGACATGTCTGAAATTAAAAAGGCGGGAATTACAACGCCTTTCGATCGTTTGTTAAAGCATAACGCCGATTTCACCTCAGGATATCTTCCGCAAGTTTGGATACTTGAATGTAAAAATTTCATTTCCATTATGTCATAGCGGTAACGATGTTCGAGAAGATTTGTTAATACTAGTTTTAAAACTCCATTCTATAAAGATATTCGAGCAATTAGTATCGATAAAAGTCCGCCCTCGCCTTCATTAATATAAAGTCGATTTGCTCCAAAAAAGCTCGTTTTTCCCAACAACACGAACGCGAATGCGACCGCAGTTTATTACATTGTAGAGAATTTTCCTTATTCTATCCACCCGAAACGCATTCCAACCAGGTAGCTGCATTTTTATCACCGCCATCCATCATCGATCGGTGCCACGATGTAATCAACAAATTACCAACTGCTCGTTACGATCAATCATGGTCGCCTTATTAAAACCAAACCTTTTCAATTACGCATCCGAGCGCGGAAAAACATAAACACGTGAAAGGATAAAAAATGACCTCCGTTCTCGCGATACATTAGCTCGACGGCGATGTTCGCGCCGCGCCTCGTAAACCATCCTTTGTGGCGATGGCAAATACACATACGAACCGCCAATAAAAAATAGCATTTGCGCCGAAACCCTATGTATAGTTAACACCGGTTATGAGCGACGCCTCGATATCTAAGACGAAAAAATTACGACCCTATGAAATTTATAGGTGTCATTAAAAACGTGTAAATATGTGACCGAAGAAACCCGTTATCGTAAAAGTGCCATTTTTTTGCGCCTTCCCAAAGACTAAATATATAGTAAAGCCAGCCTTAATACGATAGCGAAAAGTTTTTTCTTCCCTTAATACAATACACGCGCAGATTCGTATTATTGTTTTATTGTAATATACACTTACATGTGTCGAAACCAACACCAATGTGCAGGGTGCAAATGACGGAGATCAGATAGTCTTAATGCTACACGTATCAAACGAGTACCCATGTTATATGCGAATAAACAAATATACCACCAATGCTTGTACGCCAAGTGACATCGACGACACGTGATGTGACATTTTTTCTACGAGTATGCGAGAATAACATTTGATGTCCATGTCCAGATAACATACACGAACACTTCAAAAGCTTTATATGTCACTCGTCAATTAAAAAATCTAATACTGAAAACGATCGAATGAAATAAAGAATAAATTAACCGATGCATCGAGTATTCTTCTGATGAAACGTTTGCTTTCAATATTTATTAAAAGGGTAACCCTGAATTTACGAAGGGGAATGTTAAGATACTAGGTACGAATTATGCCATCCAAGACTACAAGAAACTTATTTCTCTTAAATATGAACTGTCGTACATTGTAAAAGTCTGTGTGTAGGAAGGTTTTGGTAGGGGTAGAGGAGCTCACTTTTCTTTACAAATATGTTTCTGTCGCTGAAAGATAGTTATTTGACGAAAAATATTTCAAACGATCAGAAAGTAGAAAATTAATGCAAAATATCCACTCATTTTTACAATATTCTATGAAGCTGAATTTCATAAAAAAAAAAAAAATTGGAAAATATCATACAAACGAATAAAGAAAATATGAGAAATTCATAAATTCGTAATTTTGAATTATTGAATAATTTCGATTTAAAATTACTTATTTTACTTTTTCGAAGCGAGTAATAATTTTTTATGGATATTTTTACAGATTTCATCGAAAAATGTACCTACTGAAAATTTTGCCAAGAAGATTCAAACTTTTCCAAATTAATGAAGCCATCTTGTTGCACTTTGGACAATGAGCTTTCATTCCCTTCAACCCCCCTTCTTAGGGCCGCGCAGGTTGTGGAGGTAGTAAAGACAGATTTTTAGGGCCAATGCGTCAAGGCGTCAAGTCGCGCGACCGCGAGGAAATCCTCCCCCTCCGCTCAGCATAGGCCTGCCCTTTCCAACCTACTACATTTTGTAGCGCACACATTTTTCATCAATAAGAAATTTTTAAAGAGTAATCTTGATAGGACGATTTTAAAAGTTATTTACACAAAATTTAAAAATTCACCCTTTTTTTCGTATGTTTTTCGGTACTAATTTCTTCATATCTCCTCATCTAGCACTTCTAGCCCCATCATTTTTGCACCAGAGAAACTTCATTGTATACCTCGCATGCTGAAACAAGCCGCAAAGTTTCATCGTTTATAGTTCGTGACATATAAATTTTTCAATTTCATGATCACTATGAGTGAATTTTTTTTCAAGCCGGCATATCTCGACCCCTTCCGTTTTTTAGGTAGGCAAACCATGATACATGTATGTAATTTGAGTTGTCCTATCTGCCATTTGCAGGTGATGCACTCGAAATGGAACACCCTGTATAATAATAAATCTAATTGAGTCTTGTAACTGATATTCTTCGAAAGTGACCTTGGAAAATTAAAAATAAAATAAAAATACATTTCTACCTTTTTTGACATTTTTTCACACAATATGTAAATATTTTTCATTTTTAGGCTTTTTTGTATTATGCCATACAAGACTCTAGACTAAAGGCAAGAAGGAATTTTTTTTTATTAATTTAATTTTTTCGATTTTAAACACCTGAAATTCTAGAAGAAATTTTTCTTCATAAATTTAATGTATTCTTGGAATATTTTTTTCTTTCCGGAAGTTTTCTAATTATGTTATTCGTTCAATTTTTGAACATTTCTCCATTTTTAGACATTTATCATCATGGTGAACATTCTTTCATTTCTGTATATTAACAATTTAGGAATTTTTTCTATTTTATTCATATTTGGATTTTTTTATTGTTAGTATTTTCTTCAATATTTTTGTTTTTAAACAATTTTTTGTTTTTAGACATTCTTTAAATTTTGACAAAAATAATAATTCACGATTTCTGCTATGGTCTGTTTTATAATCAAAATTATTATCAGAAAGTTTGACTTGATAAAAAATTTAATTACTGAAATTGAGAATTTTTGCATTAAATGAAATGCTGTTTTTTCAACCCCGATGCGCCATTCCTACATTTGCTTTTTTGGTTCAGTTTTTAAGATACAGTTTTTTTAAAAGAAAATAAATAACATTCAAAATTATGAATTTGAAATTCAAAAAAAAAATGTAAGCAGACATGCAGCGTTACTAGAGCTGAATTTTCAACTGGGACTTATTCAGGTTTACAAATGACATTGCTAACTCTTTCATTCCTGCAGATCACACCCAATACCAAGTCATAAAACCTCTAGCCTATCCCTTTCAAAATAAATTACGGAGTTGAATTTAGAACAAATGTAGTATTTCTTGCTATGCCATAATCATATAAAAGAGGTCATATGCTGGTCATCAACTAACTTTACAAATAAATTTGGACCTTTCTAGGTCAACTTGGTGATGAGACATGGAAGATTCAGGAAATTTCATGACTCAAAAAACTTCCTTAAAAAGCAGTTATTTACTTTAACTTCCCTCAAAATCCATTTAGGAAGTTGAAATTTCGATATGTTGGTGTTCGCGTCTCCAGCCTTGATTCGTGTAAATGGCACTTTAAAAAAATTCTCAAATAAATTTCCAAAAAATCATTTCAGAAGTTGAAACAATTTTTTTTTAATAGGTAAATAAAAAAAAATGGAAGTTTGAAAATTTTGAAAAATCAAGATGAGTCATTGAAAATGACACGAATTACATAAAAAGTGACAACATTTTTAAAATGATAATAATATGACAAAATTATTTTAAAATGGCTCAAAAAATCAAGGTTATGTTTCACGATGTCTCATATCATTAATATCAAAGATATTAAAGAAATGATGATAATACTATACATCACTCGCCTAGGTAAATTAACATATTATTCATCCTGATTGGTCTCATATCTATACTGAACCATTTCAATTTCATTCGTATTTGATTAAATTTTTTTCAGAAAATGTCGTGAAGAAGGGCAAAAGAAGAAAATTTAACCTGAACCACAAAAACGCAGAAAAAAGCCATCAACTCTGAAAAAGGTCGCTTCAAGCCTTATGATCTCATAGCTTGTTCATTTCAGGGAGGTTCAACCAATTCCTAAAGGAAGCTCTGACTTCTTTTTTCTATTCATTGGTACTTTTGTATTGAATACAAAGTTTTACCAGTGGCTGTGGCTCAAACGCTTCCGCAGGGAGCTCAGCCCCCATTCATCTCTGACAACGGACTTAATCATCTGTCTAACGAACATTAAGGAACTCAATATTCCAATTCACAGACTACACTTCAATTCCGACCGGTAATTAAATGGTAATTACAACACGAAACCATCGGTGGCTATACATTTAAATTATTTCGTTAAAAGATTTCACGCCATTGGACACGCCTACCGCATACGTTCCTCGACGAATGTTAATAACGAACTAGTTAAACGAAATTCCACCGCATGCTCGAATCAGAAGGTTGGAAAATTCGTAGAAATTTCTTCATTCGTTATCTTATACGAAAAATACATCGGTGTTTCCATTCCGTCTGGAATATAGATTAAAAAACCCGCACGAGGAAAAGAAAACAACCGTAAGCGAGATAATCGCATCGGGAAATAAGGAAATTTTTTTAAAAGCTAAATCTAAAATACAATTTATTTACCATTCCGAGTAATCGTGTAATTTCTATTTCGCCTTACAACTGCAACCTGCACGACTGCCTGCATACGCTCGCAATTCAAATCTAGTTATTACAGCGCACCGAGCTTATTACGTTTCTACGCTGATAACGCATAAATTGCCTTCATGGGCTGCGATTTGTAAAATTAGAAAATTAGCCCGGACAAATTTTAAATATCTTTAATTCGGCCAACTCTGCGACATATTACATCGACGCACAAATCTGCCGGTTATAAAGTATCACGCTATTAAACTTCGGTAATGTGTATTTTGGAAAATTAAAAACCTTCGAAATGTGCTTTTAATTTGGCTGGCCGAAAGAAATTGCCGAAGGAGCGTAAAATCTTTCTTACAACGTCGGCAAACTATTACTATCGTATAAGTCCATCGTTTCAATGGTTCGATAAATTATGAAAAATTAAGATATAAATTTAAATTACGTTCGTACGAGTATTCGGATATCGCAATAATTTTGAAATATTATATTCTTTCGTATAAAAAATCTCGATGGCTTTTTATTGCGCCATTCGAGCGAATTTAGAAAATACCAATTTTTCCATCACCGAACGCATTACGTATAACCAGAAAATAAAAGCTTTGATTAAAACACCAATGCGGTCGCCTCGATATTGTAACAAAATAGTAGAATTATTTTTTTCGGCCATATCTACCCTTCGTATCCCAATTTTTATTTTTTATGTTTCCCTTCAAATGAAATATTTTCTCAATGGAAGTGAAATTTCGCTTTTTCATGTTACAACTGGTGAGATCCTTTCATTCTAGTTGCTCTGTAATTTTCGCGATTCGCGGGTGAATGGGTAAAAAATGAATTATAAAATTGCGCACGTGCTGAGGTTGGATGAACGAAAAGACAGAAATAGTTATTAATTTTTTTCCTCAGTAATTTTTCGCACCAACAAACACATTTTTTCAACACGTCTGTACAATGAAGAAACTGAGCAACCGTGACAGCTGATGAAAAAAATTTCTAAAGAAGTACTAATCCGAAAACTGAAGGTGAAAAATTCTTTCATTTCGTGACAGACTGAAATCGCGTAATTTTTTGACTTTGCGATATTAATTATTATGCTGATTTATTTTATTCTTGTTTTGTGTTGGAGATCCGAGTTGATTTTTTTGCACAAAAATTTTAGTAAATTTGCGACAAAAGGAATGGGACTGATAATGCTAGAAAAAAACGTATTTTTTTTAGAGGTGAGAGAAACGATAAGAGGACAGAAGATGAGAAAATTAACGTAAAAATTATTAATTAAAAAATTGTGACCGAAAAAATCATTGAAAATAAATTTTCTGATTTTTGAAGGTTCTCTAATAAATAAATAATAATAATAAAAATAAAATAAAAAAAAAACTCTTCGCCTGGGCTATACATAGCGCAAATGATGAAAAAAATCCTAAAAATAAATTAAACATCACCTACTAAAAAAAATCTAAAAATTACTCACTATTGAAAAAATTCACTCTAATCCATCAACCAACCCATACGATAACATTCGTATACGATACAATCACGAAACGAAAAATACAATAAACCGGGCACGCAATCACAACACTATTTCGCGAATTAAAATACCAACCGAAAAAAAATATAAATTCCACGAATCGTCAATTCCGAATACTTATTTAAATACGTACGATACCGGTAAATTAAAACTCACGTGATTACGTTACATTAAAAAGCGCGCGAAAGCGGAACGCCGATTCAAAGGACTTGGTTACGCGGCGCGATGAAACGAATTACTTTCTCAAGCCTTTCCACTTTTGTGTCGGCGATGTTGAAAACCACCCCCACCATTACGAGGGGTGTGTACTACAACGGTGTAATGCATTTGTAAGGTTACCCATTTTTCTCCGTTTCATAATTTTCTCGGTTTCTATCTTCGTTCATTCTTTTCTTTTATTGTACGCGAGGAAATTTTTTAAAATAATGTTCCCATTCTCATTGTTTTGGAAATCTGGTGTGTAGTCTCTTTACCGAGATTATTAATTTATTGATCGGTCGATGGATACAATTTTTTGCGCGAAGAATCGTAAATTTCGCCACAGATGACGGGAACCTTCTGAAGATAATTTGAAAAAATGTTATACGATGACGAATCCATTATTTTTATTAATATTTTTTTTTTATGTACGTGCCTACGTCGTAGAGGATAAAGAGCAAGTGGAGATTTTCGCTATTTTTCATCTAGCTTGTTTTGCGATGTATGATAAGTTGCCTAGAATAATGCCGTAAATATTGCGAATATTTTGGCTAATATAAGGCATTTTAGATAGGCAATTTTAATAACATCGTACGTAACGTTATACCTCAATAGGAATTCGCTGCGCGTAGGAGGGAAAAAATATTAAACACATACACATATTGAGGATGAGGAATTTTTCATTTTTTTTTGGACAAGAAAAAAGTTTGCATTCAACTAATATTTATATACAATTTATAAACATTATACAAAATAAATATGAAATCCCAAACTTGAAGATTCTAGCATTAAAAAAAAAATCAAACGATTGTAAATTCAAAAATTTATAGTAAAAATATCGAAAAAAAATTAAAAAATTTAGAAAAGAGACAACTGAAAATATCAGATATATTGAAGAATAAGAAAATAAAAAAGTTATTTTTTTTTAAATAAAGTGCCATATAATACCTGCAGCATTTTGTTTGGAGGCACACGAGTAAGTGGGGTTAAGAAAAAGAAATACATCTAATTTTCATATATATTGGAGTGAAACAGTTGAAGAAACGTTTGAATAGTCAAATTTTTTTTTTTTAATTTCAGCAAAAAAAAAACTTGTGTACGAATCATTAAGAAAAATTCAAATTCTAAATTCAAGCCGGAAACATATTTTGTAGTCTGTTTCCTGTAACAGAAGAATTAACTATTTCAAGTGTTCTTAAGGAACTAAAATTCATTATGCATAAAAATATGTCTAACAAAAGTGCTATTTCAAAATTTATTATTTTTCATGATAAATTTGAAAAAATTTTGAGTTATTGGTTCAGGAGAGTACAGGAAAATGATCTTTTTGAATAGAGACTGAATCTATGATGAATCCTCGACTTCTCCAACTCCAATCAACGACAACTTGGCACCAACTAGCTTCATATTTTAAAAATCTGCAAATTAGGCAAAACAAGGATTTTGATTTACAGCCTAGTATTCTTGAAATTAATTTATCCAAGTTTGTTCAAATTGTCTAGAAAGTATACATCCAACATAAATCTGGATTATTATAAAAATAGAAATTAATAAACCAAAATTTCATTATAAATAAATATTTGAAGGTGTTTTAATATTGGATTTTTTCACTTTCTTTTTTTTTTTTTTTGTTTATAGGAACGTATTTAAAGTTCTCATAGATTTTTACATAAACTTTTTAGGTAGGGTTGAAGGCTCCAAAATTGTTTTTTACCTTGATGATGAAGTAAGGGCCACTAGTAAAAATACATTGATAAAAAAATATTCTTTCAATTCGATGAGAGAAATACAATTATTATTTTTTTGTTGGCACATCAGAAATGATGCAAGGGTTTCTAAATATGAAGATACATTGTTAGTTACTTCTAGTCAATTTTAGCTTGATATAAAAACCAAAAAAAAAAAAATAAATGAAATGAAATAAAAAATAGTGAAGTGTAATTTTTGATAAATTGATCAAATTACGAAAAAATAATATAATAAAAAACAAAATATATTACTTTTTTATTTTTGAGATGAAACTGGCATAATAGTCTTGGTAATTCGCGATAAACTCGATTCTAGTCCAGAGCTGTACACGACGTATAAAATAAAAACAAAAACAAAAAAAAATGCTAGAATTACAAAAAAAAGGGTTTTATTTCTTTTATACATACCTTTTGTTTTTGGCTTTCGTTCTATTTCGTTTACAAATTCTGGTTTGTATAACGAAAATAAATCATTAAAAATATACATATTAAATTTATTCATTAAATTTTTTATTATTTAAGGGCATTTGCAATTTTATTATTCGTCTTTACATCTTTTCGCCTTATCTTCCGCCCTTTGAATTGGATCATACAGTGCGAAGTTGAGTACTATTGTATCATTACTCAATTACTCATATCATAACGCATTAATGATTAAAAAATCAATCACATAATTATTTAAAAGGAAACTTTTATTTGACTCAGCAAAA
This sequence comes from Phenacoccus solenopsis, assembly GCA_009761765.1. Classification (NCBI taxonomy): domain Eukaryota; kingdom Metazoa; phylum Arthropoda; class Insecta; order Hemiptera; family Pseudococcidae; genus Phenacoccus; species Phenacoccus solenopsis. The sequence goes on along the minus strand of CM019754.1, from coordinate 27,044,638 downwards.
TAAAAATTTTCGCTGTTGAAAGGGGCTGGTGCCAAGTTGTAACGATTGATGTTAGATAACGCGAACCACTTAAGACGTTAAATTTAGAACAAATGTAATATTTCTTGTCCTGCAATAATTATAAGAACACACATTTTTCACATTACAGGAACTTGAGGCTCCTCAAATTATTCTCAAATTTTTACGATACATCTCCAATTGAAGAGGTCATATGATATCATCAAACCCTCCTGTGTATAATGACCTTCCCTAGAGTTGAAAGTTCCATTTCCATTTATGGGTTCCACATTTCCCATTTCCACAAGGGTCTTAAGAGATACCTGAGGGAGTAGCTGTGATATGAGTTCCTTTGTTTTGTTACATAGTCTTTTTTTATTTCTTTGTTTTTTGTTTTTGTTTTAATTATTAGTTATGATTTTGATTTATTTTCTTTTCCTGTAATTTTTGTTTTGCTGTTGCTATATTTTTTGCTTTTGTTGGATTTTTGTTTTTTCATTTATTTTGTTTTTTGTTTTCGTTTTTTCTTCGTGAATGCTGCTTATGCTATAAAAATTTTTGGTATTTTATTTTTTATTGATTTCGGTAAACTCTGTTTTTTGTTTTATTTTATTTTTAATGATAGTCCTCCACGCACATGTACATAGCGGTAGGGGTAACAAATGCATATGGTACGTAAAAATGTAGTTATAATTATATGAACACATATTTTTCACATTACATGTATTTGAGGCTACTCAAATTATTTTCAAATTTTCACCATTCATTCCCAATTGAAGAAGTCATATAATGTTATCAACTGACTATACGAAGTTTGACCTTTCTAGGACGATTTGATGACTAGATATGGAAGACATGAAAGATTCATGAAATCCTTGTAGCAATTTCCCCTCCAAAAGCTGTTTTTTGCTCTAACTCCCTTCCAAATGCAGTTGGGGACCTAAAATTAGAATAGATTAGCCACTTGAGCTTTTTTTATCATATGATACCGAAATAATAAATTTTCGACCTTTCGTGTATCCCCACTACATTTTGAGGTCAATAACCTCACCTTATCTCCTCCAACATCATGTATGGAGATGAATTGGAGATATAGTTTACTTCTTATCACCAATAATCATATGAGTTCATATTAATTACATTTTTACTAATTTGAAGCTCCTCAAGCTCTATTCAAATTTTGATGATCCGCCATTTTGGATCTATTTTGATCCAAATTCAAAAGCTCATATTCTGGTCACCAACTAACCCTACATACAAAAGTTGATCTTTTTAGGTTGATTTGGTGAGGTAATATGTAAGATTTAAGAAATTTAATAACTTAAAACTTCCTCAAAAAACCAATTTTTGCTGTAACTCCTCTCAAAATGCACTTACGAAGCTAAAATTTGGATATGTTGGTGTCCGTGACTCACTTTTTTATATGGAATAAAAAAAAAATTAAGCAATTTACCTATTCACCAGTCCTCCACAAAATTTGAACGATGCGCTATTTTGTGGTGTATCCAAAAAACAAAAAAAGAACCTTTTTCGCATTTTTTAGAAGAGTCTCTCACAAAATTTTGAGCCAATTTTATGAATACCTGTACATAGTATATACCAAGAGGTGGGATATTTTCCAGATGATTACAAATGGTCTGAAACGCAAGGATTTGAATTTGAAGACACCACACTTCCCCGAACCCCCTCCCAAATCAGGTAGACTGTCATGCCTGTCGTTTCTGAGTGAAAAACTCAGATAAAAAAGTGTTGATGGAAACAATGTCAAAGTTGACTAGCAGATTGTCTAAATCACAGCGAATTATTGCTTTCCCATAAGACTAAAACTTCCTTGTACAAAAATGAGCTCACATCTGGAAACTACTACGAACCTCAAATAAACCCAAGTCAATAAAACCAATTACAAATACCTGGTTAACCTCAATCCGCTCAAAGCTGTCAGAAGAAGTGACTCTACGCCATCTTTGCATTGGCCATACACGATTTTTCCATTCTTACCTCCTGATCAAATCTGTTGCTCCTATATGCGGCAACTGCTTCCCTCTTATCTCAGTTTAACAAATCTTAATTGACTGCCCAAAATACGTATCTCAGCGCTTCCACCTATTTCCTCTTTCCCTTCAAGAACTACACGCAGACGAAGAAACTACTTTGAGAAATATTATGAAGTTCCTCAAAACTACTAACATTCTCTCCCAAATTTAGTCCTTTCTTCAACCCGTGCCTCTGGCCAAGGTAGTAGTACAGGGCACCTAAGTTTAACAAATAACCAAGTAGTAAATCTTCAAATTTCGAAAAAAACTAGTTTCATTTTGGTGTAAAAAAAAAATATGAATAAAAATTCAACATACTAAAAACCTATTCCTCAAATCCTCGTAACAAATCTCCCACCAACCGTAAGCTAAAACGAAAAATAATATCTCGACCTATTTCTCATTCATTCCAGTCGCCGAGCAAGATTTACAACAAAACTGCACCAGATGAGCAGCACCGGAATCTGCAACGAGGAAAAATACATCTACCGTAATTCCTTCACAAAACTCTAATTTACGATCACGTCGCTAGTCGCTACATCAAAACGCGTGTGCAAGAAAAAACCGTTCCATCTCGGCGAAAAAAAAGTATCGTAAAAAGGGGTAAATTTATTTTAATACACCGTACCATATACGAGTAAGTCCGGTCACCGATTCTTTAGAGCTTTGAACGAAGCCGATCTGGAAATAGAAAATGGCGCATTATATTTCGATTAAAAATTTAATACTTTATCGCGTTCGAGTTTTGTCGCCGCTTTACGAAAAAAGATGTGAAGAAAAGTACAGCTAAGCGGAGAAAAAAAAGTCTCGCGCCAAAGAGAAAAAGAACCCACGATGAGCGAAATTTTAAACGGTTTCTTTACTGCAGGTTTTTTTTTTATTTTCACTAAATAAGTTCGTATATGTACGCGAGCAAGCGCGATTAAAAAATCCAGTAAAGAAGAAAATTTCAAAGGAGTCACCGAATTTTGCGAATAAAAAACCCACGCAGTGTAGTTAAGCGAGGGGGCTCCGAGTTATAATACCAATAATATCGAAAAAATAAGATTACACGGTACCGGAGCCGGTCATCGTTTCCGATTTCGACCAAGGCCGGCGGAAAAAACACAAGTATAAACAGTAAAAACAGAAATCGTTATCTTGGGAGCAATTGGGACATTGTCGCCACAACAGCGGCGTAACTTAATTCCACCGAGTTTTCCCGCACGCTCGAATCCCTCTTCTTCGCCACCGCGTAAGATTCTAAGAAACACGTTATTTTTTCCTTTCTGTCGCTTTGTCTCTTCTGCCGCTATAAACGAAAAAAAAAACTTTTCCCCCCGAAAGTTTCGCGGTTTAAGTTACATTTTAAAGGGCCAATTATAAAATGAATCAACATAACAACTTCGGTAATAAAGTCGACGACTTTTCGCTTAAATAGAGCAAGCGTTTCGGCTTAAGTAGAATAAGTTTTTAAAAGTACATTTTAGCTGAATTTATTGGGTCGCGTATTGAAACAAAGCGCCGTTCCGAATCGAATTTGAATTCGTAACTTTTTTATGGTTCGGTTGCCGCTTCGCGTCGCGAACCTACACTTTTTCCAGCCATTTAAATACTTGCTACAAAATTTTGCCTCGAAAAAATTATCGCTTCGGATAAATTTTACGTTTTAAAACAAATTTTTGCTGTAGGCGAAGTTATTTTCCCTCTCAAAATCATTTTCTCGTCGTTGAACTTTTACCTGAGTTTTCAATAAGAAACTAAGCTATTACAATCTGTTTAATTTGGGGAGGGAGAGATGGGAAGAGAAAGGGAGAGATCGTATCTTCACGTTTCAGACAATTTGTAGTTGACTGAACGATGTCTATTACGATACGTAGGTATTAACCTAAACAGACTCACTGAAGCAGGTTATACCATTTTATTCTGGAAAACAACATTTTTGAAAATAAAAATTAAAGCCAGAAAGAAGTGAGAAATTTTTTGGACGTTGAAAGAATGCTAAAATTTCCCCCAAAATTTACATTTTTAGTGTGGTAAAACTTTAACATAAAATAGGATTTCTTGGTTATAGGTCTATACACAAAAATAACTTGAATGCACAATTGCAATTTATCTAAAATCAACACATTTGTATGTGACGGACTATCAGTACTATTTACCAAGCAAGAACTGGCTTCCTCTTCGTTAACAGGGGAACTTGTGCCTGTAGCTGTTCCGAAACTACAACTTGATCCAAACAAAGTTCGAATTATTAGAGGTGAAAATGAAGCATGTGTTTATATACCGGGTGACTACTTGATTCGAGCACCCAAGCGAAAAAAATAGCTAAACTGTAAAAAAATTCAAAACAAATATGCATTTTTGACAACGAAAGTATGAATTAAAATTTTGCGTTTCATTGATAAACGCTTTTAAGCATTAAATAAATATTATTTATGGTATTTATTCTCGCTAACATCATTCAAATACATAATTTATTTCTATCAGGGAAATATTTTTGCGCTTGGGGTGCTCGAATCAAGTAGTCACCCGGTATATATAATACATAACTTGATATTAATAAGGGAGTAAAAGCTTAAATTCGAGTTACTTTTTTTCTGACAAGCTTTAATTTAAAGTCAAAAGGTTTTTAGGAGAAATTAAGAAATTAGTAGTAAAAAAGATGCGCGCGTTCACATTGATGCAATTAAAAAGGTCTTACTGTATACGAAGTATAACTTAGCACTTCTTTTTCTTTATGTTCTTAGATTACGTTTCTCAAATGTTTCCTGGAGTAATCAAAGAGGAGCAATGAAAAAGGGATTACAAATGGTCTGAAACGCAATGATTTGAAAATCCCATCCTCCTCCGGCCCCTTCTTTTCAAATCAAGTAGGATGTAATAGCTACCTTTTTAAATTTAAAAACTTACTATAAACTTTTTTGAGGAAATTTGTAAACATGAAATCTTTGGATTCTTCCATATCACCTCACCAAATCGAGCTCGAACTCTACACTAGAATATCGCCCTTCGAATATGGGTCAAAATGAATTTATAATCACTGATGGTCAAAATTTGGTAAAGGTCTGAACAGCGTCAAATAGTTCAAATTTGATATGTGACAATAAGAAGTGCATTATATCTCAAATAAGGTTATTTTCCTCAAAATTGGAGGGGTGAGGGGGTAAATCAAGAGTCGTAATTTTCAATTTATGAATTCATACAAACAGAGTAGTTAGAGTAACTAGTTCGCTTTCTGATTGGTCTTACGTCACCCGTATAACAATCAATCAGCTAGTCGGAAAGTGGTAAATTACTTCGACTTACTCATGGAATAAGAACATGAATCAGCGATGATTCAAATTACAAACGATTAGTCAGGCACTGAAAAGTAAAAACTGAACGATATTATTTAGGAAGGTAAAAATGAAATTACCTAGATTTTGATCACGTTTTAACGTTATGATTGGTTGTTACACGCGTGAAGTATGACCAATCAGAAAGCGGACTAGTTAGTATAATTATTACTCTATACCATGCTTTCAAGTGATCCGGGTACAATCAGCGCAGAAATCTCAGTTTGTTGATAACATATTAAAAGTTAAATTATGAGTACAATCTTTAAATGAGAAATTATTTTTAAAATTACTTTAATGAATTTTAAAGCAGATGAATTCATTTCAGCTGCATTACAATTTCTTTGTTTGAAAAAATCAATTTTAAATAATTCGAAAAGGGATTTTTTCGCTGCTTGTAACCGAATCACTTGGACACACAGTATGTGTCTGTGGATAAGAAAAGGTATCTAGGCGTCCAAAAATTTATTTTTGGTTTTTTGTCGTTTCGGGTAGTTCAACACATGTTTTTTCATAAAAAATCATCAGGATAAAAAAAAATAAAAATTGCTCCGTGAAGTCAACATAGTGCTCAAAATGTTGTATACATTATTAACGATTCATAATCTTCTTTTAGGTCTCCTGTAGAATTAGCGTTTGGACGCTTAGGAACCTTTTTTTATCCAGGGTCATATATCTTGAATTCATGTTCTTAGGGGTTTTTGGAAGAGATAGGTGAAAGCTTTTAGTCTTGATGAAGGTTGTGAAGTCAAAAAATTACCAATGATACCTGCAAGTTTAAAAATATCTTCATTAAAAACTTAGCTCTAATAACATACATTTTATCACATTCTAGCCTTATGATTGGTCGTTATACGTGTGATGTATGACCAATAGAAAGCGGAGTAGTTAGTATAATTACTCTATATCACAAATTCCCTTCTTAAGAGGTTTTGGGAAGGGAAAGGTGAAGGTTTTTAAGTCTCGGTGTAGGGTGTGAAGTCAAAAAAATTACCAACGTTACCTTCAAGTCTGAAAAAGTCGAAAAAGTCCTCATCAAAAACTCAGCTTCAACAACATAGCATGGCTGCTTACAGTTTTTTCTTCTCCCAAGCGACGATTATCGACGCGCCAACGATGGCAAATTGCTACGCGAGTTTCGAGTGTATTTCGAGTTATTCTATAACGAGAGTTTCTTTAATTCGAAGAATAAATTTACGCAAGCTATAAGGCCAACTTCGCAGCCGTTCGTTTCAAGCACCGATTGTAACAATCGCATAATCTGAATAGAATAGGCGAAATTTGAAATTTAACGTAATCCAGAATCGACCGGCAAACATCGTGGCTTTTTTCGGGCTACGTTTCGACAAAATATCACGCCCGACTCGGCGAATTTAATTCAACTGCGCTCGACGAATTTCAAAAATAATATTCGAATTTCTACGCTACGTTTTACAACTCGACGTTCGCAGCGTAGAAGCCGAGGAATACATCGCATGTTACGTTGTGTAAGGTAATTGTAAACTAATTATTGTAAAAGGTTGATTCGATTAGCCGATTGTTCAGATTCGCGCACGTTGCAAAACGCGCCGCGCTGCCGTCGAAAAAAACATTTATTTGGTTATCGCGAATTATTTACCATTTTTAGCCGGGCTCTCGATGCCAACGCGTATTTTCCGCTTTATGACCTGTATTTACGCGGAGTATGGGCTTTTTCTGGTCTAAATTTTTTTCCAAGTGAATTTAAATACAAAATTCGGCCCGTATATTTTTTTTACAAGTTTCAAAAAAGAAGTAAATTCACTTTATTCCAATTCATGTCATCGTTGTTGTGAAAAATGAATAAAAACATTCGTATATTTTAGTTTATCTATTCCATAAAAGAAATTGAACAAGTATACCTGACTTAAAGTATGTATTATATAAATATAGACTCAATAAAGCGAATTGTTCTTTCATGCCATTCTCTCCACTCTATCACCCTTGTTTCATATAATTTTCATGAGTACCCTTTGCAACTAACGCATATTTCAAAAGTAAATCACGGAGTCGTCTATTTAAAACAAAATCAGCAACTATTGCAATCACTTCACTTTTTGAAAAAAAAAAAAAAAAAAAAAAACGAAATTCAACCTACCGTATTACTTACTTTAATATTGCATGGACCTCGAATTAATTTTCAAAATTCAGGCCCTCTTACATTAGAAAATAATTTATTGTGTGTTTTTATTTATTTCTTTTAAAAATTCGGGTTCACTGAAGAAAGTGATTATATCATAATAAATTCTTCCATTCTGATATAAATTTTTTAAAGAATTGTCGCAGACATCTTGAGGAGTCCACCTCATCATCATATAAGATAGGGAGCACCATTTCCCTGGTCCCCCCAAGTATTTGCTAGGGGGTTGAAATTATGCACATCGTTAGTGCTTCGTTAGTACTCATTAGTGCACGCATTATTGAATAAGCCACCTGACCAAATTTGATCAAAACCCAAGGTATGTTTTTTTTTATCCACTCTATAATATATATTATATTTATATTGTATATGTAGTATATACAAAACAGTTGGACATTTGCCAGATGATTACAAATGATCTGAAACGCAAACATTTGAAGACCACCACCATCTTTCAACCCCCTTCCCATATCAGGTACGCCGCAATAACTGTTGTTTTCAAGTTGAAAACTAAGCTAAAAATGAACAATGAAATTATACAGAAATTAATAGGTATTAGGTAACATGTATAAGCTTTGGAATATTGAAAAACTAAATTTTTACTTAGATACAGTACATAATGTAATCCAAAATGTATAAATCATACAACCAAAAACAACACTTGTCAGATGCGATTTTTATATGAATTTCATCAAAAATACGTGATTTTTTCAGGTTTTCCCCCATTTGACCCCCTCTGCAGAATCTGTGACAGCCCTTCAAGGCTGGCAGACCTACATATTTGGATTCAACGCAAAAAATCCTGTAATTTGATACCAATTTCAACTTTCAGTATTTTCGGCCAAAAGTTCATGAAAATTGTGAACTTTTCAGCTTTCGCTGTACTTAAAAGCAGCAGCTGGGGATTGGCAATCCGGTGATTTTCGAAGTAAGGGTACATACACTAACTTTTAGAACCGGTCCCAGCTTTCAGTTATTTCGGCCCATTTTCGACAGGTTCAGCTCCTATACCATACAAACATGCGAACCATAATCAGTTTTAGCTATTTTTCAGCATGGCGTACCCGAGTGAAAAATCTGAAAAAATTCTATATGGTTTAGGGGTCGAGGGGGCATCTAAAAATATTAATTTCCTAATTGTGCCAAAGCGTTATCAAGGTTAAAAAAATTGAATAAAGTTACGAACTAGTCTTTGGTAGGAGTAAAATCATGGTGGAAGGTTGCTGATTTTTACCAAGAGACCCCTATGGAACAGAACAATATACTAAATTTTCAATAAAATTCGAATTGGCTTTTCAATTAAAAAAAAATTTATTAAAAACCATGGAGGCGGGGGGTCTAAAATTTTGGCCATGAAAGTTTCCAAAGGGTACCTACGCACTCCTCAAGTTTCATCGAAATTGGGCTCCGGGCCTGATTCACCATTCTTATCCTTTTATGCCCTTTTTTCACAAAATTTCACCCCAAAAGCTCCAAAATTGCAAGTTTTATTAAATTTTTTAACTCTCTTGTAACAATTTTAGCATTACAGGGTCTATATATTCTTGTACCTATGAATAACTCACAAATTTAGATTCAAGAGGGTTTAAAAATGTTTTTTTTTATCGTTTAATTTTTGGTTAAAAAAAAAACATTGTCACAAAAAACGCGTCCCTTCACCGCCTAAATGAACTGTTTTTCACCAACCTTGTTAACCATTTCCTTTTCACTAAATTATCACAAGGTTATGATTTGAATGAGGGGGAGAATCGGCAAAAGTGTTATAATGATAAACATTATGTATTAGCAATGATGTTGTCTGAAGTGAAATTTGGTTGAACCTAATTTATTCAAGTACATACATAGTTATTATGCCTTAGAGAGATTGAATAATACATATGAAGTTTAATAGAGAAGAGGGAACGGGGAGGGGCACTAACGAAAATGATGAGTGCACTAACGAGCACTAACGAAGCACTAACGATATGCATAATTTCAGCCCTCTAGCAAATACTTAGGGGCAGTCATTTCTCCAGCCCCCATTCAATATCTATGCTTGGGGTGAGCACTAACGAAAATAATGTATGTACTAACGAGCACTAACGAAGCACTAAGATATGCATAATTTCAGCTCTCTAGCAAATACTTGGGGGGCCAGGGAAATGGAGCTAAAATAAGGGTTACTATAAAAGAAGAAAAAAATGTTCATCCTCCACATGAGATGAACATTGATACTCTTCAATGTTTTCAAGCTTTTATTAGAAGTTTAAAGATGAACTTTTTAGAAATTCCATTTGTAGAATCTATTCCCCAAGAGTCAAGCTAAAAATTCTATTGAAATTCCGATCCTATATATAACTCCATTACATCAAAAATTATTCTAAAAATACTCGAAATCTGCCATCTCCGCTTCATTTTACGACATGAATCATTTTCTAGTATTTATTCTACGTTTTTTGAGTGAAGAATACTTCTCCTATCTCCTAAAATTAAATAAGCTGTAACAACTTCTCTCTTATTTTTACGAAAATTCTAGATTAAACAACTACAATTATAATCGTCGATCGTTGAATAAAACTTTAAAACGAAAACCTCCCGGAACGAATGATCGTTGTTGGAATAAATTCGTGTGGAAATTACTAAATGTACATCTCACATATACGAATTTCGGTTATTTTTATTGCTATGGGGTAACTTTCGCTCGAAAGTTGGAAAATTTGAAGGTCAATAAACTACGAATGATGCAACTAAATAAATACGACAGACATGTTGGCAAACATGGTGGTTTCTAGAATAAAAAAAAGTGGTATAATAAAAGAATATCTAAACCATCGAATAAGCCAGACTAGTATTACATTAAATCGAAAAAATCATACACTCGTGTGCATAGAACTTCATTCGCATATACATATGTAGACAAGGCTGTATCCAGAAACAGAAAAATTAAGCGGCCCACCGAGAAATCCCATTTTTAATGGCCCACATAATACTTATCAGCCCACTTTTTTCTTTTATTTTTCAAATTACGGATTTATGGAATTCCTTTTGTTTTTTTTTTATCAAAGTTTAGAAATTAAAGTGGCCTAATTTTTACCTCATCGGCCCAAATATATCGTGGCCCACCGAGATTTTCTCGTTAACTCGCCTCCTGGATCCGACCCTGTATGAAGATACATTGGAAGAAAATATTTTACAAGTTGATTGACAGCTAACTCAATCGTAGAAGTAAATTATTCTAATTGAAAAGTAAATTTACCATTTAAAAACCAAGCATTCTCATTTAATTAAAAAAACTACATCTAGATTTTTATAATTTCCTAAATTAACCCGACTAACGCGTCGCTCAAGTACAAAGCTAGTCCAATTTATTTCTCCGCATTACGGAAAAACGTCGACAGCGAAAAAAAGTTCACCGTTGCATCGACCAAACTCGGCGACAAATTTCACCATTTTAGATTCAACATCGCTAATGAAAATGTCTAATCGTGCGACAGCGTCAAAACTATAGCACCGTTGAGCGTTTTTTTTTTTTGTATTTCTAAAATTTAATAATGTACAGAGATTTTCGTACTTTCAACTTATCAAAGCACATTCGGTCTCCACGAACGCCGGATAATTCTTTGGCAAAAGTTTCATCATAACAAACGTATAAGAAAAGATGAGCGATATAATAAAACGGACAACTGCCTTACGTTTGTATTTTTTTGACATGGGACCAATGTACCCCAATTTGAGATTTTATCGGGTCACTTTCCTCGTCGTATTTATTCGCGTTATACGGAAAAACGAATAATCTTCGAGGCCCATTTGTAGTGACTCGGTCGTCACAAAAATTATCGAGTAAATTGAAATTGGTTTGGCCTGTGGTAACGAAAAAATAACACCGTGTTTTTTTCACCCCAAAGTGTTTTTCTTTCTGGGTACAAAATGGAAGTGTAACCTTTCTCATGATATAGATTGGTATTTACTTTACGTCGAATTGTTTGTCTATGTGTATTTTTTTTTTTCCAAAAAAACGACTCGTCGATGCTTACTCTCGACGAATCAACTGCCAGCATTCCAGCCAAAACAAGTTGATCGAGAAAATCCTTAACTTCCGTTTCTACTCGAAAATCCGTCAAAAGATTTTTCAACTTGAATAAAAAAGAGAATCCGAAAGGTATCAATTTCAATCTGAATATAACTTCTGAATTTACAATTCCTCATTCCGGAAATAAAGCTTAAAACAAGCTGAAAACTGGTAAAAAGCGACGGAGAAAGTGAACGCCGAAGACGGCCGAACATGTCAACGGTGACTTTAATCCGCAAGCCGTTTTAGGATGAATGTCACGTTTCCACGTAAATCTTACGACTCTGTACGAACGTTAATACTACGTAATCTTCAATGCTGGACGACAAATTTCAATTCTGAAAGCTATTTTTTCTTAGCCGACGCCCCCCACATCCTTTGCTCCTCGCCTCGACGGTTTCGTTCGTCTCTTTTTCACTCTTTTTATTCGGAGTAAAGGCGAAGTTAACTGGAATTAATTCTGCGCTAATGCGACATATCCCCGAGAATCATTATAGAATCCGTCCGAAGAAGGCGGACTTTTTTCATTGTTTGATCAAAAAATTACCTTTTACTCGAAGGTTACGCTCGTTTGCGAATTACAGGTTGGAAAATTGCATGATTGGTTTATACGTTTTTTTTTAATATATTAAAATTTCATTTCCAAGCAATGACAAGTTGAAAATATTTGAAACGTGAAAATTCAACGTATATTAGATTGAAAAACAAATTATAAAAGCCCAATTTTATATTGAGCACGATAACCCCTCCTTCCCACTCCAAGATCATATGTGAAGGTGAATTTCGGATATAATATAGTTCTTACCCCCAAAAATCATTTGTCCATATTAATCGCATTTCTATTTATTTGAAGCTCCTCAACCTCTCCTCAATTTTGAGCAAAGTTCAAAAGATCACATTTTGCTCCTAAACCAACCTTACACACAAACTTTGACTATTCTAGGTTGATGTGGTGAGGAGATATAAAAGGTTCAAGAAATTTTATACTTCAAAACTTCTGCAAAAACCGGGTTTTCGCTTTAACTGCCCTTCAAATGCATTTAGGAAGCTGAAATTTAAATACAGGGGTAAGCAAAAGTCAGACAACGCAGTCGAAAATTCGTTTTAATATTGAATTTAGCTCAATTCATTTTATAATTTTATTTTTAATTTTTAATTTTATTTTTTTATATTAATTTATTAATTTTATTTTTATTAATATAATTCCTAATCATGGTAGAATTAGAATATAAACTTCAGGATTGCCAAAAAATCAAAATGGACGTTAATATAAAATTGGATAGAAAAAATGTTATTTTAATTTTCTTTTCAAGGTAATATAAATAAAAATGTTGTAAAATTATATAGGTACCGTCTCAAAATAATTCTCAAAAAAAAGAAAAAAGAAGAGTTGTACTACTTTAAAGTTCAAACAATTTAAAAATCCCCAACAAATTTTTTAATAGATATTTTTCTAAACTGTATTTTAGGAATTCAAGAAATCAATAGAGCGAATGACGGGTTATGGAATTTTATGAATTCGAAGCTTACATATGAATCCCTTTAACATTACAAAAGGGAAGAAATATCATTTTTGCAGGCTGTGAACAACTTCTCCTTAAATATGACAAATCATGCCCTCCCCCCCCCCCCCATTTATGACCCATTTCGTGTAGTGTCGTGAAGATGACACTTTTTTAATTACAATTATTCCACATACTCTTGGTAGTAGGTGGAAAAACTTCACATGAAAATAAAGGGCTTTGGTTTCACGAAAAGTTGGGGGTACACTTTTTTTTCATACCACTCATAGTTATCCCTAGTAACATAAAAATTGTTTATAAAAAAAAAATATTTCGTTTTCGGTACTTTTATGTGCGAAACACTTCAGTTAAAAAATAAAGAGTATTAAATTTGAGATAAATTAGGAGGAAGCAATTTGCTCCAACACCACTTTGGGGAGGTGTGCAGGGAAATTAAATTAAATTTTTTGCGCATACTTCTACTGCCATTCGTCACAGGTGACCGAGATCGATATAATAATTAAAACAATTTAATCGCTAAAAATTTCAGTCGTAAAACGTTTGGTTGCCTGACATGGGGGGCGGGAGGGAGGGGAATGGTTAACATTTTTTCAATCAAATGATAAGCAACTGAGGTGCGTATTAAAATGAAGCCAGTCGAAGCAGAACAGTGTAGGTACACAGTGTGAGCGATACTACGGAGAATTATTGACGTCACATCGAAATGACGCAGGATTTTAACCAGTGTTGACAACTGAGTAAATGAAAAAGTATTCATCTTATTTATTTATTATCACTATACCATAACAGTAACACCAAGTATTAAAGAGTGCTATAGTGTCATCCACAAAACTAGACCCTTATGTTTATAAACAAAAAAAACTCAGCTAAAAATGAAATTTTCGCGTTCACCTTTGACTATATACCACTGGACTGCTCAAACTGTAAAGAAAAATTCTGTCAATATCAAGTGAACACTCTCAGACCAAAATGCGTCTGCGCATGTGCGAGTTAAAAATAACAACAGGAGCAGCTGATACCAGTTGAACTTGTTATACTCGAAACTCGAAATAATATTGATAACTTTGAACTTGCGCATGCGCAGACGAATTTTGGTCTGAGAGCGTTAATTTGATATCGACAGAAATTTGTGCAATTCTAAATAACGAATTCGAGCAGTCCAGGAATATACAGTCAAAGGCGTTCACAGAGAAAACTTTGCCAAACTTCTTCAAATTAACCAGCTATTTTATGAAATTGAACTGTGATTCGCATAGAGGTTCGCAAATTTAGCTAAAAAAGAGAACGATTTCGCACTTCCTCGAATAATTATATTTTTCTAAACCAAAAAACATATAGCCACCCAGGTTATATAAATATAAATAACAGGTTACACCATTTGAGCTCGTGTTAAAAAATTCAAATTGTGTCCGACATCTTATAACGCCAAAAAGGAGATATGTTATCAAATTTTTTGATTTTTTTCCCTTTCCGCCAACTCTCGACCCACATATTGGTAAATAAATGATGAAATGTGTTGAAACCATTGGTTTTTGTGCATAACTGAACACGTGCATTGAAGCTTCCCTTTTTGACGTCATTTAACAGCTGAGTTATGGTTTATACTATTGGATTTTATTAACCAATGAAAAACGTGGATTATATTTTGGTGGCCAACAGGAAATGGTGTAATCTGTCTTTATACTTATATAACCTGGTATGGCTACCACACTCTTATCTCCGTAATAATTAATAATAAATATGACAACAAAAGGCTTATCAGGAGGGTCTAGTTTCGTGGATGGCATTATAGTTTATTTTCCAACGTTTTTCACCTATTAACTATTATTTGGTAATTTTCTATTTCTTTTTTTTCCTAATTTGAGCCTCAGCACCCTCTCATCAAGTTAACTTCCACAACTAACATTTTTGCGGCAAGTCACTCTGTTAGTTTACTTTTTATGAAACTTGTCCTTTAAACTTTTCCCGGTAAGGCATAGCGTAAAAATTTTGAAGTGATAAAAAGGAAGTTTGAGAAACCAAATACATTCAGCGTGGAGTAGAAAATGAAGTCTAATATTTAATACAAGGGACCACAAACTTGAAGTATAAAGGAGTAAATCTAATCTCGATAACAACTGCGAAGTAATAAGTTGAATTTTACAATTCGCTAGTGTACAGCTGCACATGCAATTAAAAGCCACGTAATACAGACGCTTCTATTAACCGAAGTACAAGTACGTCGACTTCGACGATTGCTATTTCATGGATAATCATTAGCACAGCAAACACTCGGTCTGTATAATGTGTAGAGCTTTCCCACAACGCATTATAGTCCCGTATATGGTGCCACTAAAACAGAAAATTTTCTTACATTGAAACCATTACGACGTATTCGGCTCAACGTTGCTGTTCGCGTACAATACTTCAATACGCTTTGGGATAAAAGCCAATTAAAAATTTATCCATTAAGCGAAAATCGACGTTTCGATAGGCGATTGACGTTGTCATATTTTATTTAACCGTATCTACCGGATTTTTTTCTCACACCAACTTACCGATAAAAATCATCAAAGTAAACGGATTGAATCAAGGTCGTAAGAAATGTTTTTCGTTTTTAATTAAAACCATCGAATTCTCGAATACAAGTTCGGAAATCAATAATGATCTGAAAAAAGGAGGTTTTAATTATCACCGTATTTTTTTCCTTCTTGGCTAGGTTGTTTTCGAGGGTGTTGTTTATGTAATAGATTTTCGACGTTGATGTTTATCTACGATGTTCGAGGTTCGCGTCCATTCAGGTAACACGAAACACGATATACCTTTAAATCCTAAACCTTCCTTTATGGTAATTCTAAAGGATGTTTTCGAATTTACGAAGAAGCAGTAGCATGGTAATCTTTTTTCCTTACTTTTAGATCATTTACCTGCGAGTTCGATTGTTCGGGTGATTTTAAATTTACATTTTCGTTTCGTATACGACGTTCGAGAGCATTTTTCGAGTGTTTCTTATTATTTCTTTTTGTTAAATAAATTACCGCATTCGTTTGATTAAAAATGCAAACAAAAAGTATCAAGATACAACAATGAAATTATCATTTCCGAGAGTTATTTTCGCAAAAAATAAAAGATGGAACTTGCGTAAAAGAGAAATGCAGACGAAAAAAGTATTACGAGATACGCGAACGTTATAGTACAAGGAAAAGATAGCGAATGAATCGTGAAATATATCGACGGTACTTAAAAATAGTACAAAAGTTATGTAAAGATTAGGTTAACAAGACTAAAGGGAATAACGGCGAACCTACGATATCACAGTCGGCGTTCGGTATTCTCGTGCTTTATGCCAACTTCGCCACTTCCTTCGAATCGAGTTAGAGATTTTATTATACGAGTATATAACTTCGATATATGTATGGTAGAAGAGGATTGGTTCGAACCAACGGTTTACTTAGTTGACAAGAAATGAAGTAATCGTATGTCAACCGAGTGTTTGGATTTTGGTATCTTCAACATACTTATAGAACTGACGAAGACTATAGCAACGTTTCTCCAAAGACACAGCGAAACGGAAAATACAAAAACCTAATTATAATCCATAAATCGGGGCCATCGAACTGAACTAAACCTCTCCGAATACCCCACACTCTCACATATTTTTAAACAAGAAATCGAGCCAACTTATCGTTTCCACCCTTCACATACATTTTCTTCAACAACGAAATTCGTTCGTAGTTTGTAACAAAGTTGGGCAATCGACTAGCTTTAATTTTATGATTAGTTTGACTTTATTACTGTTTAAGGGTTAAAACGTGTAAACCGAAGGGAGCGTTTGACGCTTATAGTGGTATTTTTATACGCTTAAGCGAGAATTTTCCCCCTTTTTTGGCCCAACAACCGAACAATATAGCCGATTGGAATGCTAATGCGGATCGCGCCCATAAAAATATTTAAATAATTTTTTTTCTCTGATTCTCGCGATAACCTGGTTTCGCGAAAGAATTAAGTTTTTTTCTATGGAACTGCATTCCATGGAGTTTACCTCGGTGGACCCTGATGTTTTTTGAGAAATGTTTTCATTTTCGAGGGTGGCGTTATTTATTAAACTTTTAGTTCGATAGTTTTAGGAGATAAGCGACAATGAATGATTTTCGTTCTTTAATGATAAAACTGTAAGAAAATGATCGACGTAACTACAGAAATTGAGGCTTTGGGGTACTACTGATGTAGCACAGTTGTTTTCTAAGGCTTATATACAGGGCTGGGTAAACATGATAATTTGCCACGGGCTTAGATTCTTTAAAGAAGTTCAAAGGAATGACTGAACTTGAACTTCACTACTCGATAAATTTCAGGTTATGTCTTCTTTCTAAAAAGTTTTCTATATGGTGTGATAAAGGAATCCCTGAAAACCAGACTCCATGGTCAAATTGTTCAAAGTGTTGTTCTTTACTCTTTCAAAAAAAAAAAATCCAGTGCTCTAATCGAAATAGGCTTGGAAAACTGAAAAGATAATTTAAAAAACTAATATGTACTATAAAATCCAATTTTCATATCAATGTTTACACGTGCTGTTGGACATTATAGACCCATCTATCGTTCATTCCCTTTTCTGCCCTTTTCTGCTAACAAGATATTTTAGAGCCAAGAATAGGACAATACAGAGCCAATTTTCAACTACCTTGTAGACTTCATGGTAGTTTACAATGTTTCGATTAGTTACTTGTTCATTTGACTGAATCGAATAGCGCATGCTTAATTTCACTGGTTCTATTGTGTTCCCTATTTAAAATGGTTGTATTGGTTCTTAAGTGGACTATGGATTTTAAGCAAAAGTGAAAGTGTTGACTCACCAAAAACCATTGAAGGGTGGTTAGGGAAGGGAGGGGGTGAATCCTTAAAAGTTTAGGATAATGTTTTTAATATAAAAATTGTAGTTTAAAAATGCATAAAATCTCACAATACATATTATACATTCAAAACAAACATTATAAGCAGATTATTACAACCTTTCGCCATTACTACACGGACTCATCAGGTATTAATAAATATCCTCAAATTTTTAGGATCCGCCATTTTGTATCCATTTTGATCTAAATTCAAGAGGTCATATTCCGATCATCAACTAATTTCACATACAAAGTTTGACCTTTCTAGATTGATTTCATCATGAGATATGGAAGATTCAAGAAATTTCTGGACTTAATACTTCCTCAAAAAACCGTTTCTTGCTTCAACTCCACTCCTAATGCACTTGGGAAGCTAAAATCAGAACAGGTTAGTCACTTGAGTTCATTTTATCATATGACATCATAATAAAAAATGTTTGATTTCTCGTGCACCCTTACGACATTTTGACATCGATAACTCCTCCACCTTTCTTCCAACATCATGTATGAAAGTGAATTGAGGATATAGTCTACTTGTTGTCCCTAATAATATAATGAGTTCATATTAATTACATTTTTACTAATTTAAGGCTCCTCAAGCTCTGCTCAAATTTTGATAATCCGCCATTTTGAATCCATTTTGACACAAATTCAAGAGGTCATATTCTGGTCACCAACTAACTCTACATACAAACTTTGATTTTTCTAGGTTCATTTGATGAGGAGATACGGAAGATTTAAGAAATTTTATGACTCAAAATTTCCTCAAAAAGTCTTTTTTTGCTTTAATTCCTCTCAAAATGCACTTAGCAGCTGAAATTTGGATACGTTGGTGTCCGTGACTCATAATTTCATACGAGATCAAGAAACGAAAAATTCAAGATACATGCCTCTTCTCCAACTCCCATTAATATTTGAGTGATACGCCATTTTCAGGCGTACCGAAAAAATAAAAGAATATTTGTTTTGCATTTTTAAGAAGATTCTCTCACCATATTTTGAGCAAATTTTATGAATACTCTCCGGCCCTACGCATGCGGAAAAAATATATACACTATGCTATAACTTGATTATGTAAATGTTTAGCAAAATTTAGTGAATTAATTTAATGTTGAGACTGACAATCTTTCTTTCTTTCCCTCCCCCCTCCACAAAGAAAACGCACAAAAAATATATATATAGGTATAGTACGGTAAAGTCAGACACGATGTTGGAAATGCTGCTATTCTTCCGAGACCCGATGCTACGTTGCGAGACCCCTTTTGGGTCTCGCAACGTTTTGTGCATATATTGGAACGTATATAGTTTTCAGTTTTATACAAACGTTGGGAAGCTCTGGATATGATATCTTGGGTAGACCCACCTGGGCCTGACAAAGATAGCAATGAACCTGAAGCGTTTCTCATAAGAACCTTTGCGTATCATTTGTATACATGAATTTTGAATTTTTATTACCCCTCTAAAGATTCCTAATATGCTATGTTCAACTGGTTTCTAAAAAAGTCATGCTAGCATCTCTAGCTCTTTAAATAAGACCGGGTCTCGGAGCGTCTGTTTGGTATTTACGATCCAGGGCCTAACGAAGATACTAGCATACATATATATACACTTGTATACAAAAAAAGTTGGACGTTTGCTAGATGATTACAAAAAATGGTTTTAAGCACAAAGATTTAAAGACCCCTACCTCCCCCAAGACCAGCCATAGCCAAATCAGATAGGCTGTAATAGCTGTCCTTTTTAAGTTAAAAACTCAGTTAAAAAATATTAAAACGCAAATAATTTACAATTTATAAATGTGAAGCGCAATGGATGATTAGCGAGAAGGAATGTTACTTATCTTTTTATGCTATAACTGCAGATTTTGGAAGTGTTTAGAAAAAATTCAGGGAATTAATTTAATGTTGAGACTGTAAATCTTTTTTTCTTCACCCTCTCCTCCCCTTCAAAAAAAACACAGAATTAATTTACTTTTTATAAAAATACACACTATCAGAAGATAATTACTTCTAAATGGAATTTAAATAAAATGTAAAATGAGTTGATGATCAGAGAAAAAATGCATTATTTTCTAATTAATTAGACATTTAAATTTATTTTTATTTTTTCAATTTATCGATAAATTTCATCTCTCCAAAAAAAAGCATTCGTATCCTTACTGTCAACCCATGAAAAACTAACGTAAGGCAAACGCTAGCGTCAAAACGCGGCGAAATACGCTGTACGAGCCGCACACCTAATTAACGTAGGTGAAATGCAAATACACACAGACATCGGCGCTGGAAACTCGGCTCGTACGCATCATACACTAATGAACGAACTAAATAATGAAAATCAACCGTAGGGTAATTAAAAGTTGGAAATTTCGACGAAGTCGAGAGGTGCGAGCTCGATAGAACAGACGCGTCGCGTTATCAAGAGACATAATACCACTTAGTATGTAGATATGATTCGAATGGAGCGCTTCGACGCGCGCGTATTAATCTGTAAGCGTCTCCGGGAACGCGTCTCAGTTACATTGTGTTGTCTGGTCTTTAATCCTTAGAATCGATTTCGGATGCATGTGTGGTCTGTCACAATAACCCCGAACGCGATTTAAATAAAAAAGTAATAATATGGTTGTAACGATAAAGCATCCGAGATACACGGCTCGGATGCTCCGGCATTCCGTCCAAAAACTCATTCTGCCCCGTTCGCTTTTGTGTTCGATTAAACATTTTGACAGTAAGAAGGATACAATTCTGTTTTGGCGTTTAACAAGTGATCGTCATTCTGGTCCCATTGTGGCCGAGTTGTTTGGCTGGAAATACCTTGTAATTGTGATCGCAATAAAGATCTCGGTATTTTTAGTCGCGGCTACGATCATCCATTAAATTAAATGAATTTCATTTTTAGTCCGGCAGAAATTCCGAAAAACACGGTCAAGCGAGTTCGCGTTCATAATGAAACATTTAGTTAAATGTTATTACCAAATCGCGTATTATTTCGCAACGGAAACTCCAACAGGCCGCTATAAATTACAGACTCGGCCGTGGATTCACTATGCAACCGTGAACGTAGATTATTTTTTTAAAACTGCGAAAAAAACGTCTGGCTGTTAAAAAGAAACGTATTAATGGTATTACGTATCTGTGAAAACTGTCGCAGACGTGCGACCCATTTCCAACCGTTTGGGACCGATAAAAATTTCTTCCGCCGGAAAAAACATATATACGAGAATTTGGAAAAAGAGGAAAAATTACCCGTATAAAATTGAATAGTAAAGGTCGAACGACAATATGTAAAGTTTATAGGGCGCGAAACTGCGACACATACAGGTAGCCTGAGCCGTTGTCAACGCCGCCAAACTTGTTCAGCGGTGTCATTTTTTAGGCTCACGTCGTCGTGCTCGCTACGTAGCGTATTTTCGCGTAATATATGTTAGTTTATAAACATAAAAGATTAACGTTTTTCTTTTCTTTTACCTGCGACTATAATTTATCACCTTTTGTATACTTTCTCGAGCCCTTTTTTTTTTTTTTGCTTTTTCTACGTTCGAGTGGAGCGATGAATATTGTGATTTGTTTTCGCTTTTCGTCTACTCTTTCAGCCTGTATACCAGTGGGCGTGAAAGAGGATGGAATTCATAAAGCAATTAGTACGCTCAAGTGGATATGTCAAAGAACGACGTCTGTGATTACAGCGCTCATTGCTTCAACTCTTAATTTATGACTGGATGAAATACGTCGGAAACTTGGAACACGAATGTATACTTCGTTGTTATGCGAAACGATGAGAGCGTGATAATGAAAATTATTTCCAAATGCGACTCGTTTAAATATTACGCGAGTGTTTTAAACGCTCCGGGTGTTATACGTTGGGATGAGAATTTCAAATACTCGTTCGCAAAATTGTTGAGATGGAAGAGAAGGAATTTTTAGATGGTATTTGATTCATATTTAGTGAGAACGGACAAACGGAGGCTCTGCTATTGCGAGCAATTCAGGTATACGTGTAATGGAGTTTATTTTTAAAATCATATTCAGGTATATGAATTTTTCTGAAAGGGAAACGCCATTTATGACTTTAGAAGCTTCCATGAATGTTTCTTATAAGATTGAAATTTTACCCGAGTTCCAGTAGGTCGGAATTTTCCATGATGGAAATTCGGAAAATAAGTAGGTAAATGTGAAAAAATTGATTTTAAAACGAAGAAATGAAAAAATTGGAAAAATAAATGCTAAGTGCCCTCAAACAAAGTTTTTAAAACAACATATTTTAATTTCAAATCATTTCGTTGCGTTATTTTTGAGAAAAATGATACCAATAAAATAAAATTTAGTGAGAGAGTCTTCATGTGAATAGTTGAAAGCATTTTTCTTATTATTTTTATTTTTTATTTTCGATGCACCTCAAAATGGCGTATCATTTAAATTTTGAGGATAGTTGAAGGGGCGGAAGGGAGGAAATAGAATTGAAATTTTAGTTTTTGAAATTAATATATTCAAAATTTAGTGGTGAGTTGGAGCAAAAAACTATTTTTTCCCCTTTCAAAAATGTTAAAGAAATCTATGTAAGCTCCTCGACTAAATTTCATATTTACCTCTTTAGACTTCTTACTACATATAACATTCATAGTTGACAATAAGTTTAGACTATCAGAATTTTTTTACTTTAAACTTAATATTTCCCACTTCAACCTTCGAAAAATTTTAAGCTTTTGAGTTTTTAGCTGAGTTTTCAATAAAAATGATAGCTATTAAAGCCTACCTGATTTAGAAGGAGGGGTTGGGGGAGGATGAGCCTACTTGATTTGGAAGGAGGGGTTGGGGGAGGATGGGATCATCAAATCTTTGCGTTTCAGGATATTTGTAATCATCCGGAAAGTGTCCTATATTTTTATGTGAACGTAATATTTTTTCCCCTACGCGTAGGGCCGTTGAGTATGGATGATAATTGCTCAAAATTTGGTGAGAGACTCTAATTAAAAATTTGAAAAGTTACTTTTTTGTTTTTTCTAGGGCCGGTGAGTATGAATGAAAATTGCTCAAAATTTGGTGAGAGACTCTTCTTAAAAATTTAAAGTTACTTTTTTGTTTCTTCTATACATTTCAAAACGACGTATCACATGAATTTTGAGAGGGGGTGGAGTGAAGGAAAATAGCCACAAACCTTTGTTTTTGATCTCATATAAAAGAGTTAATTCAGGGCACCAACATATTCAAATTTTTGCTTCCTTAATGTATTTGAAGGGGAGTTGAAGTAAAAACATGTTTTGGGTAATTTTTGAAGCATAAAAGATCAAATTTTGTGGGTAAGGTTAGTTTAGGACCAAAATGACAAAATCAATTCAACATGGTAAATAATCAACATTTGAGGAGAGCTTGGGGAGCCTCATGACGAAAGATTTCTTTAATAAAAATGTTTTAATTATTTTAATTATATTGTTATTATTTATTCAATAAATAATTTTAATAAAAAAAATTATTAACCTAAAGATTCACTTTAAAGGTAAATTTATAATTAGGGGATCAAGAATTTCGAAGTAGGGCTATGTCTGTTGTTAAGTCAATCCTTCGAATACCGTTTTCCAAAACAGTATTAAAATCTGGAAATAGCTAATAAAATTTATTTTTATTATTTAAATTCAAAAACAGGTACTTTAAAGTAGAATTTTATCCCAACAAAATTTTTCCATAATTTTAAATATATTTTTAGTGGTACTCAGTTCATCGCATACTATATGATGAAAGATCTAAATGGTTATGAAAAGAGAAGAATATATTTTGACCCTGATGAGCAATAGTGTCATTGAAAGCAATGTCTTCTGAGCAATTTCCATCTCTCCAACCTTCACAGTGGTTCCAATAATTTTTACAAGACTGGTAAGCTCATCCCTTACCCTCCAAAACATAATATTTTTTTTTTTCAGAGTTCATTAGAACGATAAAAAAATCAAGAATTTTTAGAGGTTACCTTGACTTGTGGAACGTGGATTAGATGAATTAAATTGCTTGGTTGAAAAAACTTATTAAAAAATCCCACTAAATTTTTTGGATTTTTTTTTTGTTATGACAAGAAGTGAGAAAAAAAATGCCTTACACAGTAGTGTAAAAAAAAAATTTTAAATCAAGAAAAAATCTCAAACGATATAAACTCATTAAAAAAATGAAGAAAAATAGCCTCATGTTTATGCAGAGACGAATTTCAAAAAAGTGTGCAACAATTTTTCATCTATAGTCGGCGCAAATTACTTAGAAGCCTGAGTTTACGCGGGAACGTTTTGTTGCGTTTAGCGAGCCAATGAAGAGGGTTGTATAAGGTTAGGGGCATACTAAAGGAGCTTGTTTGTAAATCATTTTTTAATTTTTAATTATACGTGGAAATTTTTTTAAATATGAAAGTGTTATAAATTTTTTCTCGCTGCAGTTTTTTATCGTCAATTTGTTCGAATATAGAATAAAAAATCAAATCTTCTCTACGCAAAAAAATTTTCAAAGGCGTTGAAACAATTGCATGTTATGCAACTACGCATTCACTGTGACGGTACTTTAATATCCAAGCGTCTAACTAAATTGCATGGACTATAAATTCATATTAAACGCAAATTGAAAAAAAAAAAATAGTGTGGAGAGTTATTAAGGAATCTTAACTTTCCTAGTATCCTTTAAAATATGAGAAAAGATCCAAAACATGAAGAAAACGGGCATTTAAAAAATTCAAAAAGGAAGAAAAATCTAAAAATGATTTTTCTTTATACGCACTACGAAAATGCAATATTACTCCCGCTCGACTACCTACGAAAATGAACGATTTCAAACAAGTATTACTTTCCATCTTAGTATGACGAAAAGTTATTACTTTTCATCACAGTGTGACGAAAAGTATGATTCTTTAGTTCTTTACATCACACTACCTCTTTATCATACCTTACCACCACACTCGTTACCAATTCTGGCTGCAAGTTCGTGAGATTAGGTTTAATTGATGAAGTGAAAATTAGTTATGATTATAACTCATTTGATATTTAATTTTATATTCTACTGTTTCATAGTCTGTATAAAGAAAAATATCTTACAATACAGGAGGCGAAGTGAATATTTTTTGTCTTGTGCAATTGGCTTCACTCACCTTCGGCTCGTTCCGCCAACATTCGCACTCGACAAAAAAACATCACTTTCGACTCCTGTATAGTAATATACTATTTTAATTTTCCAAGTAAGAAAAAATGTTTAAAAATATATTCTTTATTATTTTCATAATTTTTCCAAGTATTGCTACAGAATAATTTGTTGTCCAAGGCGACAGGCTATGTTATGTTGTCTGTACCCAAAACAGTCAAAACTTCAAATTTTATACATCAAGTCAAAAAATTCTTATTCTAGACCAAATGCCAAGCTTTCTGCTACTTTTTTCTACACTGGACTTCTGTTACAATAGAAATCAGACTTAGTAAACAGTACTTTTTGCGTTGAATTTCTTACTTAAACAGCCATCCAATGAGGAATAGGCAAAGAAAAAGGATTTAAACGTTGAACCAATGATAAATGAGCAACGTTAATTGGTTTAAACAGCCATCCAATGAGAAACAAGCAACATTAATTGATTTAAACAGCCATCCAATGAGAATTAAGCATCTTTAATTGGTTTAAACAGCCATCCAATGAGAAATAAGGAAGTTTAATTGGTTTAAACAGCNGCCATCCAATGAGAAACAAGCAACTTTAATTGGTTTAAACAGGCATCCAATGAGAAACAAGAAACTTTAATTGGTTTAAACAGCCATCCATGAGAAATAAGCATCTTTAATTGGTTTAAACAGCCATCCAATGAGAAACAAGCAATTTAATTGGTTTAAAACAGTCACCAATGAGAAAAAGCAACTTTAATTGGTTTTAAAAGTCATCCAATGAGAAATAAGCAACTTTAATTGTTTAAACAGCATCCAATGAGAATAAGCAACTTAATTGGTTTAAAACAGCCATCCAATGAGAAATAGCGTTTAATTGGTTTAAACAGCCATTAATGAGATAAGCACATTAATTGTTTAAAAGCCATCCATGAGAAATAAGCAACTTTAATTGGTTTAAACAGCCATCCAATGAGAAATAAGCAACTTTAATTGGTTTAAACAGCCATCCAATGAGAAATAAGCAATTTAATTGGTTTAAACAGCCATCCAATGAGAAACAAGCAATCTTTATTGGTTTAAACAGCCATCCAATGAGAAATAGCACTTTAATTGGTTTAAACAGCCATCCAATGAGAAATAAGCAAGTTTAATTGGTTAAACAGCCATCCAATGAGAAACAAGCAACTTTAATTGGTTTAAACAGCCATCCAATGAGAAACAAGCAACTTTAATTGGTTTAAACAGCCATCCAATGAGAATAAGCAAATTTAATTGGTTTAAACAGCCATCCAATGAGAAATAAGCGTCTTTAATTGGTTTAAACAGCCATCCAATGAGAAAAAGGCAACATTAATTGGTTTAAACAGCCATCCAATGAGAAATAAGCATCTTTAATTGGTTTAAACAGCCATCCAATGAGAAATAGGCAACTTTTATTGGTTTAAACAGCCATCCAATGAGAAATAGCAACTTTAATTGGTTTAAACAGCCATCCAATGAGAAATAACAAATTTAATTGGTTTAAACAGCCATCCAATGAGAAATAAGCAATTTAATTGGTTTAAAACAGCCATCCAATGAGAAATAACATTTATGGTTTAAACAGCCATCCAATGAGAAAAGCAACTTAATTGGTTTAAAACAGCCATCCAATGAGAAAAAGCAACTTTAATTGGTTTAAACAGCCATCCAATGAGAAATAAAGCAAATTTAATTGGTTTAAACAGCCATCCACTGAGAAATAAGCAAATTTAATTGGTTTCAACAGTCATCCAATGAGAAATAGCAACTTTTATTGGTTTAAACAGCCATCCAATGAGAAATAAGCAAATTTAATTGGTTTAAACAGTCATCCAATGAGAAATAGGCAATTTAATTGGTTTAAACAGCCATCCAATGAGAAATAAGCAACTTTAATTGGTTTAAACGCATCCAATGAGAAATAAGCAACTTTAATTGGTTTAAACAGCCCAATGAGAAATAAGCAACTTTAATTGGTTTAAACAGCCATCCAATGAGAAATAAGCAATTTAATTGGTTTAAACAGCCATCAATGAGAAATAAGCATTTAATTGGTTTAAACAGCCATCCAATGAGAAATAAGCAATTTAATTGGTTTAAAGCATCCAATGAGAAATAAGCAATTTAATTGGTTTAAACAGCCATCCAATGAGAAATAAGCAACTTTAATATTGGTTAAACAGCCATCCAATGAGAAAACAGCAACTTTAATTGGTTTAAACAGCCATCCAATGAGAAAAGCAACTTTAATTGTTTAAACAGCCATCCAATGAAAAAGCAACTTTAATTGGTTTAAACAGCATCCAATGAGAAATAAGCAACTTTAATTGGTTAAACAGCCATCCAATGAGAAAATAAGCAACTTTAATTGGTTTAAACAGCCATCCAATGAGAAATAGCAACTTTAATTGGTTTAAACAGCCATCCAATGAGAAAAAGCAACTTTAATTGGTTTAAAGCCATCCAATGAGAAATAAGGCAACTTAATTGGTTTAAACAGCCATCAATGAGAAATAAGCGTTTAATTGGTTTAAACAGCCATCCAATGAGAAATAAGCAATTTAATTGGTTTAAACAGCCATCCAATGAGAAATGCAACTTTAATTGGTTTAAACAGCCATCCAATGAGAAATAAGCAACTTTAATTGGTTTAAACAGCCATCCAATGAGAAATAAGCAACTTTAATTGGTTTAAACAGCCATCCAATGAGAAATAGCAACTTTAATTGGTTTAAACAGCCATCCAATGAGAAAAGCAACTTAATTGGTTTAAACAGCCATCCAATGAGAAAAGCAACTTTAATTGGTTTAACAGCCATCCAATGAGAAATAAGCAACTTTAATTGGTTTAAACAGCCATCCAATGAGAAATAAGCAATTTAATTGGTTTTAAACAGCCATCCAATGAGAAATAAGCAACTTTAATTGGTTTAAACAGCCATCCAATGAAAAACTAGCATCTTTATTTGGTTTAAACAGCCATCCAATGAGAAATAAGCATCTTTAATTGGTTTAAACAGCCATCCAATGAGAAATAGGCAACTTTAATTGGTTTAAACAGCCATCCAATGAGAAATAAGCAACTTTAATTGGTTTAAACAGCCATCCAATGAGAAATAAGCAACTTTAATTGGTTTAAAAAGCCATCCAATGAGAAATAAGCAACTTTAATTGGTTTAAACAGCCATCCAATGAGAAATAAGCAACTTTAATTGGTTTAAACAGCCATCCAATGAGAAATAAGCAATTTAATTGGTTTAAACAGCCATCCAATGAGAAATAGGCAACTTTAATTGGTTTAAACAGCCATCCAATGAGAAATAAGCAACTTTAATTGGTTTAAACAGCCATCCAATGAGAAATAGCAACTTTAATTGGTTTAAACAGCCATCCAATGAGAAAAAGCAACTTTAATTGGTTTAAACAGCCATCCAATGAGAAATAAGCAACTTTAATTGGTTTATACAGCCATCCAATGAGAAATAAGCGAATTTAATTGGTTTAAACAGCCATCCAATGAGAAATAAGCAACTTTAATTGGTTTAAACAGCCATCCAATGAGAAATAAGCAACTTTAATTGGTTTAAACAGCCATCCAATGAGAAATAGCAACTTTAATTGGTTTAAACAGCCATCCAATGAGAAATAAGCAACTTTAATTGGTTTATACAGCCATCCAATGAGAAATAAGCAATTTAATTGGTTTAAACAGCCATCCAATGAGAAATAAGCAACTTTAATTGGTTTAAACAGCCATCCAATGAGAAATAAGCAACTTTAATTGGTTTAAACAGCCATCCAATGAGAAATAAGCAACTTTAATTGGTTTAAACAGCCATCCAATGAGAAATAAGCAACTTTAATTGGTTTAAACAGCCATCCAATGAGAAATAAGCTTTAATTGGTTTAAACAGCCATCCAATGAGAAATAGGCAACTTTAATTGGTTTAAACAGCCATCCAATGAGAAATAAGCAACTTTAATTGGTTTAAACAGCCATCCAATGAGAAATAAGCAACTTTAATTGGTTTAAACAGCCATCCAATGAGAAATAGGCAACTTTTATTGGTTTAAACAGCCATCCAATGAGAAATAAGCAACTTTAATTGGTTTAAACAGCCATCCAATGAGAAATAAGCAACTTTAATTGGTTTAAACAGCCATCCAATGAGAAAAAGGCAACTTTAATTGGTTTAAACAGCCATCCAATGAGAAATAAGCAACTTTAATTGGTTTAAACAGCCATCCAATGAGAAATAAGCAACTTTAATTGGTTTAAACAGCCATCCAATGAGAAATAAGCAACTTTAATTGGTTTAAACAGCCATCCAATGAGAAATAAGCAACTTTAATTGGTTTATACAGCCATCCAATGAGAAATAAGCGAATTTAATTGGTTTAAACAGTCATCCAATGAGAAATAGGCAAATTTAACTGGTTTAAACAGTCATCCAATGAGAAATAAGCAACTTTAATTGGTTTAAACCGTCGTCCAATGAGAAACAAGCAACTTTAATTGGTTTAAAAGCCATCCAATGAGAAATAAGCAACTTTAATTGGTTTAAACAGCCATCCAATGAGAAATAGCAACTTTAATTGGTTTAAACAGCCATCCAATGAGAAATAAGCAACTTTAATTGGTTTAAACAGCCATCCAATGAGAAATAAGCAACTTTAATTGGTTTAAACAGCCATCCAATGAGAAATAAGCAACTTTAATTGGTTTAAACAGCCATCCAATGAGAAATAAGCAACTTTAATTGGTTTAAACAGCCATCCAATGAGAAATAGCAACTTTAATTGGTTTAAACAGCCATCCAATGAGAAATAAGCAACTTTAATTGGTTTAAACAGCCATCCAATGAGAAAAAGCAACTTTAATTGGTTTAAACAGCCATCCAATGAGAAAAAGCAACTTTAATTGGTTTAAACAGCCATCCAATGAGAAATAAGCAACTTTAATTGGTTTAAACAGCCATCCAATGAGAAATAAGCGTCTTTAATTGGTTTAAACAGCCATCCAATGAGAAATAGCAACTTTAATTGGTTTAAACAGCCATCCAATGAGAAATAAGCAACTTTAATTGGTTTAAACAGCCATCCAATGAGAAAAAGCAACTTTAATTGGTTTAAACAGCCATCCAATGAGAAATAAGCAACTTTAATTGGTTTAAACAGCCATCCAATGAGAAATAAGCAACTTTAATTGGTTTAAACAGCCATCCAATGAGAAAAAGGCAACATTAATTGGTTTAAACAGCCATCCAATGAGAAATAAGCAACTTTAATTGGTTTAAACAGCCATCCAATGAGAAATAAGCAACTTTAATTGGTTTAAACAGCCATCCAATGAGAAATAAGCAACTTTAATTGGTTTATACAGCCATCCAATGAGAAATAAGCAATTTAATTGGTTTAAACAGCCATCCAATGAGAAATAAGCAACTTTAATTGGTTTAAACAGCCATCCAATGAGAAATAAGCAACTTTAATTGGTTTAAACAGCCATCCAATGAGAAATAAGCAACTTTAATTGGTTTAAACAGCCATCCAATGAGAAATAAGCAACTTTAATTGGTTTAAACAGCCATCCAATGAGAAATAAGCAACTTTAATTGGTTTATACAGCCATCCAATGAGAAATAAGCGAATTTAATTGGTTTAAACAGCCATCCAATGAGAAATAAGCAACTTTAATTGGTTTAAACAGCCATCCAATGAGAAATAAGCAACTTTAATTGGTTTAAACAGCCATCCAATGAGAAATAAGCAACTTTAATTGGTTTAAACAGCCATCCAATGAGAAATAAGCAACTTTAATTGGTTTAAACAGCCATCCAATGAGAAATAAGCAACTTTAATTGGTTTAAACAGCCATCCAATGAGAAATAAGCAACTTTAATTGGTTTAAACAGCCATCCAATGAGAAATAAGCAACTTTAATTGGTTTAAACAGCCATCCAATGAGAAATAAGCAACTTTAATTGGTTTAAACAGCCATCCAATGAGAAATAAGCAACTTTAATTGGTTTAAACAGCCATCCAATGAGAAATAAGCAACTTTAATTGGTTTAAACAGCCATCCAATGAGAAATAAGCAACTTCAATTGGTTTAAACAGCCATCCAATGAGAAATAAGCGTCTTTAATTGGTTTAAACAGCCATCCAATGAGAAAAAGGCAACATTAAATGGTTTAAACAGCCATCCAATGAGAAATAAGCATCTTTAATTGGTTTAAACAGCCATCCAATGAGAAATAAGCAACTTTAATTGGTTTAAACAGCCATCCAATGAGAAATAAGCAACTTTAATTGGTTTAAACAGCCATCCAATGAGAAATAAGCAACTTTAATTGGTTTAAACAGCCATCCAATGAGAAATAAGCAACTTTAATTGGTTTAAACAGCCATCCAATGAGAAATAAGCAACTTTAATTGGTTTAAACAGCCATCCAATGAGAAATAAGCAACTTTAATTGGTTTAAACAGCCATCCAATGAGAAATAAGCAACTTTAATTGGTTTAAACAGCCATCCAATGAGAAATAAGCAACTTTAATTGGTTTAAACAGCCATCCAATGAGAAATAAGCAACTTTAATTGGTTTAAACAGCCATCCAATGAGAAATAAGCAACTTTAATTGGTTTAAACAGCCATCCAATGAGAAATAAGCAACTTTAATTGGTTTAAACAGCCATCCAATGAGAAATAAGCAACTTTAATTGGTTTAAACAGCCATCCAATGAGAAATAAGCAACTTTAATTGGTTTAAACAGCCATCCAATGAGAAATAAGCAACTTTAATTGGTTTAAACAGCCATCCAATGAGAAATAAGCAACTTTAATTGGTTTAAACAGCCATCCAATGAGAAATAAGCAACTTTAATTGGTTTAAACAGCCATCCAATGAGAAATAAGCAACTTTAATTGGTTTAAACAGCCATCCAATGAGAAATAAGCAACTTTAATTGGTTTAAACAGCCATCCAATGAGAAATAAGCAACTTTAATTGGTTTAAACAGCCATCCAATGAGAAATAAGCAACTTTAATTGGTTTAAACAGCCATCCAATGAGAAATAAGCAACTTTAATTGGTTTAAACAGCCATCCAATGAGAAATAAGCAACTTTAATTGGTTTAAACAGCCATCCAATGAGAAATAAGCAACTTTAATTGGTTTAAACAGCCATCCAATGAGAAATAAGCAACTTTAATTGGTTTAAACAGCCATCCAATGAGAAATAAGCAACTTTAATTGGTTTAAACAGCCATCCAATGAGAAATAAGCAACTTTAATTGGTTTAAACAGCCATCCAATGAGAAATAAGCAACTTTAATTGGTTTAAACAGCCATCCAATGAGAAATAAGCAACTTTAATTGGTTTAAACAGCCATCCAATGAGAAATAAGCAACTTTAATTGGTTTAAACAGCCATCCAATGAGAAATAAGCAACTTTAATTGGTTTAAACAGCCATCCAATGAGAAATAAGCAACTTTAATTGGTTTAAACAGCCATCCAATGAGAAATAAGCAACTTTAATTGGTTTAAACAGCCATCCAATGAGAAATAAGCAACTTTAATTGGTTTAAACAGCCATCCAATGAGAAATAAGCAACTTTAATTGGTTTAAACAGCCATCCAATGAGAAATAAGCAACTTTAATTGGTTTAAACAGCCATCCAATGAGAAATAAGCAACTTTAATTGGTTTAAACAGCCATCCAATGAGAAATAAGCAACTTTAATTGGTTTAAACAGCCATCCAATGAGAAATAAGCAACTTTAATTGGTTTAAACAGCCATCCAATGAGAAATAAGCAACTTTAATTGGTTTAAACAGCCATCCAATGAGAAATAAGCAACTTTAATTGGTTTAAACAGCCATCCAATGAGAAATAAGCAACTTTAATTGGTTTAAACAGCCATCCAATGAGAAATAAGCAACTTTAATTGGTTTAAACAGCCATCCAATGAGAAATAAGCAACTTTAATTGGTTTAAACAGCCATCCAATGAGAAATAAGCAACTTTAATTGGTTTAAACAGCCATCCAATGAGAAATAAGCAACTTTAATTGGTTTAAACAGCCATCCAATGAGAAATAAGCAACTTTAATTGGTTTAAACAGCCATCCAATGAGAAATAAGCAACTTTAATTGGTTTAAACAGCCATCCAATGAGAAATAAGCAACTTTAATTGGTTTAAACAGCCATCCAATGAGAAATAAGCAACTTTAATTGGTTTAAACAGCCATCCAATGAGAAATAAGCAACTTTAATTGGTTTAAACAGCCATCCAATGAGAAATAAGCAACTTTAATTGGTTTAAACAGCCATCCAATGAGAAATAAGCAACTTTAATTGGTTTAAACAGCCATCCAATGAGAAATAAGCAACTTTAATTGGTTTAAACAGCCATCCAATGAGAAATAAGCAACTTTAATTGGTTTAAACAGCCATCCAATGAGAAATAAGCAACTTTAATTGGTTTAAACAGCCATCCAATGAGAAATAAGCAACTTTAATTGGTTTAAACAGCCATCCAATGAGAAATAAGCAACTTTAATTGGTTTAAACAGCCATCCAATGAGAAATAAGCAACTTTAATTGGTTTAAACAGCCATCCAATGAGAAATAAGCAACTTTAATTGGTTTAAACAGCCATCCAATGAGAAATAAGCAACTTTAATTGGTTTAAACAGCCATCCAATGAGAAATAAGCAACTTTAATTGGTTTAAACAGCCATCCAATGAGAAATAAGCAACTTTAATTGGTTTAAACAGCCATCCAATGAGAAATAAGCAACTTTAATTGGTTTAAACAGCCATCCAATGAGAAATAAGCAACTTTAATTGGTTTAAACAGCCATCCAATGAGAAATAAGCAACTTTAATTGGTTTAAACAGCCATCCAATGAGAAATAAGCAACTTTAATTGGTTTAAACAGCCATCCAATGAGAAATAAGCAACTTTAATTGGTTTAAACAGCCATCCAATGAGAAATAAGCAACTTTAATTGGTTTAAACAGCCATCCAATGAGAAATAAGCAACTTTAATTGGTTTAAACAGCCATCCAATGAGAAATAAGCAACTTTAATTGGTTTAAACAGCCATCCAATGAGAAATAAGCAACTTTAATTGGTTTAAACAGCCATCCAATGAGAAATAAGCAACTTTAATTGGTTTAAACAGCCATCCAATGAGAAATAAGCAACTTTAATTGGTTTAAACAGCCATCCAATGAGAAATAAGCAACTTTAATTGGTTTAAACAGCCATCCAATGAGAAATAAGCAACTTTAATTGGTTTAAACAGCCATCCAATGAGAAATAAGCAACTTTAATTGGTTTAAACAGCCATCCAATGAGAAATAAGCAACTTTAATTGGTTTAAACAGCCATCCAATGAGAAATAAGCAACTTTAATTGGTTTAAACAGCCATCCAATGAGAAATAAGCAACTTTAATTGGTTTAAACAGCCATCCAATGAGAAATAAGCAACTTTAATTGGTTTAAACAGCCATCCAATGAGAAATAAGCAACTTTAATTGGTTTAAACAGCCATCCAATGAGAAATAAGCAACTTTAATTGGTTTAAACAGCCATCCAATGAGAAATAAGCAACTTTAATTGGTTTAAACAGCCATCCAATGAGAAATAAGCAACTTTAATTGGTTTAAACAGCCATCCAATGAGAAATAAGCAACTTTAATTGGTTTAAACAGCCATCCAATGAGAAATAAGCAACTTTAATTGGTTTAAACAGCCATCCAATGAGAAATAAGCAACTTTAATTGGTTTAAACAGCCATCCAATGAGAAATAAGCAACTTTAATTGGTTTAAACAGCCATCCAATGAGAAATAAGCAACTTTAATTGGTTTAAACAGCCATCCAATGAGAAATAAGCAACTTTAATTGGTTTAAACAGCCATCCAATGAGAAATAAGCAACTTTAATTGGTTTAAACAGCCATCCAATGAGAAATAAGCAACTTTAATTGGTTTAAACAGCCATCCAATGAGAAATAAGCAACTTTAATTGGTTTAAACAGCCATCCAATGAGAAATAAGCAACTTTAATTGGTTTAAACAGCCATCCAATGAGAAATAAGCAACTTTAATTGGTTTAAACAGCCATCCAATGAGAAATAAGCAACTTTAATTGGTTTAAACAGCCATCCAATGAGAAATAAGCAACTTTAATTGGTTTAAACAGCCATCCAATGAGAAATAAGCAACTTTAATTGGTTTAAACAGCCATCCAATGAGAAATAAGCAACTTTAATTGGTTTAAACAGCCATCCAATGAGAAATAAGCAACTTTAATTGGTTTAAACAGCCATCCAATGAGAAATAAGCAACTTTAATTGGTTTAAACAGCCATCCAATGAGAAATAAGCAACTTTAATTGGTTTAAACAGCCATCCAATGAGAAATAAGCAACTTTAATTGGTTTAAACAGCCATCCAATGAGAAATAAGCAACTTTAATTGGTTTAAACAGCCATCCAATGAGAAATAAGCAACTTTAATTGGTTTAAACAGCCATCCAATGAGAAATAAGCAACTTTAATTGGTTTAAACAGCCATCCAATGAGAAATAAGCAACTTTAATTGGTTTAAACAGCCATCCAATGAGAAATAAGCAACTTTAATTGGTTTAAACAGCCATCCAATGAGAAATAAGCAACTTTAATTGGTTTAAACAGCCATCCAATGAGAAATAAGCAACTTTAATTGGTTTAAACAGCCATCCAATGAGAAATAAGCAACTTTAATTGGTTTAAACAGCCATCCAATGAGAAATAAGCAACTTTAATTGGTTTAAACAGCCATCCAATGAGAAATAAGCAACTTTAATTGGTTTAAACAGCCATCCAATGAGAAATAAGCAACTTTAATTGGTTTAAACAGCCATCCAATGAGAAATAAGCAACTTTAATTGGTTTAAACAGCCATCCAATGAGAAATAAGCAACTTTAATTGGTTTAAACAGCCATCCAATGAGAAATAAGCAACTTTAATTGGTTTAAACAGCCATCCAATGAGAAATAAGCAACTTTAATTGGTTTAAACAGCCATCCAATGAGAAATAAGCAACTTTAATTGGTTTAAACAGCCATCCAATGAGAAATAAGCAACTTTAATTGGTTTAAACAGCCATCCAATGAGAAATAAGCAACTTTAATTGGTTTAAACAGCCATCCAATGAGAAATAAGCAACTTTAATTGGTTTAAACAGCCATCCAATGAGAAATAAGCAACTTTAATTGGTTTAAACAGCCATCCAATGAGAAATAAGCAACTTTAATTGGTTTAAACAGCCATCCAATGAGAAATAAGCAACTTTAATTGGTTTAAACAGCCATCCAATGAGAAATAAGCAACTTTAATTGGTTTAAACAGCCATCCAATGAGAAATAAGCAACTTTAATTGGTTTAAACAGCCATCCAATGAGAAATAAGCAACTTTAATTGGTTTAAACAGCCATCCAATGAGAAATAAGCAACTTTAATTGGTTTAAACAGCCATCCAATGAGAAATAAGCAACTTTAATTGGTTTAAACAGCCATCCAATGAGAAATAAGCAACTTTAATTGGTTTAAACAGCCATCCAATGAGAAATAAGCAACTTTAATTGGTTTAAACAGCCATCCAATGAGAAATAAGCAACTTTAATTGGTTTAAACAGCCATCCAATGAGAAATAAGCAACTTTAATTGGTTTAAACAGCCATCCAATGAGAAATAAGCAACTTTAATTGGTTTAAACAGCCATCCAATGAGAAATAAGCAACTTTAATTGGTTTAAACAGCCATCCAATGAGAAATAAGCAACTTTAATTGGTTTAAACAGCCATCCAATGAGAAATAAGCAACTTTAATTGGTTTAAACAGCCATCCAATGAGAAATAAGCAACTTTAATTGGTTTAAACAGCCATCCAATGAGAAATAAGCAACTTTAATTGGTTTAAACAGCCATCCAATGAGAAATAAGCAACTTTAATTGGTTTAAACAGCCATCCAATGAGAAATAAGCAACTTTAATTGGTTTAAACAGCCATCCAATGAGAAATAAGCAACTTTAATTGGTTTAAACAGCCATCCAATGAGAAATAAGCAACTTTAATTGGTTTAAACAGCCATCCAATGAGAAATAAGCAACTTTAATTGGTTTAAACAGCCATCCAATGAGAAATAAGCAACTTTAATTGGTTTAAACAGCCATCCAATGAGAAATAAGCAACTTTAATTGGTTTAAACAGCCATCCAATGAGAAATAAGCAACTTTAATTGGTTTAAACAGCCATCCAATGAGAAATAAGCAACTTTAATTGGTTTAAACAGCCATCCAATGAGAAATAAGCAACTTTAATTGGTTTAAACAGCCATCCAATGAGAAATAAGCAACTTTAATTGGTTTAAACAGCCATCCAATGAGAAATAAGCAACTTTAATTGGTTTAAACAGCCATCCAATGAGAAATAAGCAACTTTAATTGGTTTAAACAGCCATCCAATGAGAAATAAGCAACTTTAATTGGTTTAAACAGCCATCCAATGAGAAATAAGCAACTTTAATTGGTTTAAACAGCCATCCAATGAGAAATAAGCAACTTTAATTGGTTTAAACAGCCATCCAATGAGAAATAAGCAACTTTAATTGGTTTAAACAGCCATCCAATGAGAAATAAGCAACTTTAATTGGTTTAAACAGCCATCCAATGAGAAATAAGCAACTTTAATTGGTTTAAACAGCCATCCAATGAGAAATAAGCAACTTTAATTGGTTTAAACAGCCATCCAATGAGAAATAAGCAACTTTAATTGGTTTAAACAGCCATCCAATGAGAAATAAGCAACTTTAATTGGTTTAAACAGCCATCCAATGAGAAATAAGCAACTTTAATTGGTTTAAACAGCCATCCAATGAGAAATAAGCAACTTTAATTGGTTTAAACAGCCATCCAATGAGAAATAAGCAACTTTAATTGGTTTAAACAGCCATCCAATGAGAAATAAGCAACTTTAATTGGTTTAAACAGCCATCCAATGAGAAATAAGCAACTTTAATTGGTTTAAACAGCCATCCAATGAGAAATAAGCAACTTTAATTGGTTTAAACAGCCATCCAATGAGAAATAAGCAACTTTAATTGGTTTAAACAGCCATCCAATGAGAAATAAGCAACTTTAATTGGTTTAAACAGCCATCCAATGAGAAATAAGCAACTTTAATTGGTTTAAACAGCCATCCAATGAGAAATAAGCAACTTTAATTGGTTTAAACAGCCATCCAATGAGAAATAAGCAACTTTAATTGGTTTAAACAGCCATCCAATGAGAAATAAGCAACTTTAATTGGTTTAAACAGCCATCCAATGAGAAATAAGCAACTTTAATTGGTTTAAACAGCCATCCAATGAGAAATAAGCAACTTTAATTGGTTTAAACAGCCATCCAATGAGAAATAAGCAACTTTAATTGGTTTAAACAGCCATCCAATGAGAAATAAGCAACTTTAATTGGTTTAAACAGCCATCCAATGAGAAATAAGCAACTTTAATTGGTTTAAACAGCCATCCAATGAGAAATAAGCAACTTTAATTGGTTTAAACAGCCATCCAATGAGAAATAAGCAACTTTAATTGGTTTAAACAGCCATCCAATGAGAAATAAGCAACTTTAATTGGTTTAAACAGCCATCCAATGAGAAATAAGCAACTTTAATTGGTTTAAACAGCCATCCAATGAGAAATAAGCAACTTTAATTGGTTTAAACAGCCATCCAATGAGAAATAAGCAACTTTAATTGGTTTAAACAGCCATCCAATGAGAAATAAGCAACTTTAATTGGTTTAAACAGCCATCCAATGAGAAATAAGCAACTTTAATTGGTTTAAACAGCCATCCAATGAGAAATAAGCAACTTTAATTGGTTTAAACAGCCATCCAATGAGAAATAAGCAACTTTAATTGGTTTAAACAGCCATCCAATGAGAAATAAGCAACTTTAATTGGTTTAAACAGCCATCCAATGAGAAATAAGCAACTTTAATTGGTTTAAACAGCC
The DNA here is from genome assembly GCA_009761765.1 of Phenacoccus solenopsis. Classification (NCBI taxonomy): domain Eukaryota; kingdom Metazoa; phylum Arthropoda; class Insecta; order Hemiptera; family Pseudococcidae; genus Phenacoccus; species Phenacoccus solenopsis. The sequence continues at coordinate 27,005,486 of CM019754.1, read as the reverse complement.
ATCCAATGAGAAATAAGCAACTTTAATTGGTTTAAACAGCCATCCAATGAGAAATAAGCAACTTTAATTGGTTTAAACAGCCATCCAATGAGAAATAAGCAACTTTAATTGGTTTAAACAGCCATCCAATGAGAAATAAGCAACTTTAATTGGTTTAAACAGCCATCCAATGAGAAATAAGCAACTTTAATTGGTTTAAACAGCCATCCAATGAGAAATAAGCAACTTTAATTGGTTTAAACAGCCATCCAATGAGAAATAAGCAACTTTAATTGGTTTAAACAGCCATCCAATGAGAAATAAGCAACTTTAATTGGTTTAAACAGCCATCCAATGAGAAATAAGCAACTTTAATTGGTTTAAACAGCCATCCAATGAGAAATAAGCAACTTTAATTGGTTTAAACAGCCATCCAATGAGAAATAAGCAACTTTAATTGGTTTAAACAGCCATCCAATGAGAAATAAGCAACTTTAATTGGTTTAAACAGCCATCCAATGAGAAATAAGCAACTTTAATTGGTTTAAACAGCCATCCAATGAGAAATAAGCAACTTTAATTGGTTTAAACAGCCATCCAATGAGAAATAAGCAACTTTAATTGGTTTAAACAGCCATCCAATGAGAAATAAGCAACTTTAATTGGTTTAAACAGCCATCCAATGAGAAATAAGCAACTTTAATTGGTTTAAACAGCCATCCAATGAGAAATAAGCAACTTTAATTGGTTTAAACAGCCATCCAATGAGAAATAAGCAACTTTAATTGGTTTAAACAGCCATCCAATGAGAAATAAGCAACTTTAATTGGTTTAAACAGCCATCCAATGAGAAATAAGCAACTTTAATTGGTTTAAACAGCCATCCAATGAGAAATAAGCAACTTTAATTGGTTTAAACAGCCATCCAATGAGAAATAAGCAACTTTAATTGGTTTAAACAGCCATCCAATGAGAAATAAGCAACTTTAATTGGTTTAAACAGCCATCCAATGAGAAATAAGCAACTTTAATTGGTTTAAACAGCCATCCAATGAGAAATAAGCAACTTTAATTGGTTTAAACAGCCATCCAATGAGAAATAAGCAACTTTAATTGGTTTAAACAGCCATCCAATGAGAAATAAGCAACTTTAATTGGTTTAAACAGCCATCCAATGAGAAATAAGCAACTTTAATTGGTTTAAACAGCCATCCAATGAGAAATAAGCAACTTTAATTGGTTTAAACAGCCATCCAATGAGAAATAAGCAACTTTAATTGGTTTAAACAGCCATCCAATGAGAAATAAGCAACTTTAATTGGTTTAAACAGCCATCCAATGAGAAATAAGCAACTTTAATTGGTTTAAACAGCCATCCAATGAGAAATAAGCAACTTTAATTGGTTTAAACAGCCATCCAATGAGAAATAAGCAACTTTAATTGGTTTAAACAGCCATCCAATGAGAAATAAGCAACTTTAATTGGTTTAAACAGCCATCCAATGAGAAATAAGCAACTTTAATTGGTTTAAACAGCCATCCAATGAGAAATAAGCAACTTTAATTGGTTTAAACAGCCATCCAATGAGAAATAAGCAACTTTAATTGGTTTAAACAGCCATCCAATGAGAAATAAGCAACTTTAATTGGTTTAAACAGCCATCCAATGAGAAATAAGCAACTTTAATTGGTTTAAACAGCCATCCAATGAGAAATAAGCAACTTTAATTGGTTTAAACAGCCATCCAATGAGAAATAAGCAACTTTAATTGGTTTAAACAGCCATCCAATGAGAAATAAGCAACTTTAATTGGTTTAAACAGCCATCCAATGAGAAATAAGCAACTTTAATTGGTTTAAACAGCCATCCAATGAGAAATAAGCAACTTTAATTGGTTTAAACAGCCATCCAATGAGAAATAAGCAACTTTAATTGGTTTAAACAGCCATCCAATGAGAAATAAGCAACTTTAATTGGTTTAAACAGCCATCCAATGAGAAATAAGCAACTTTAATTGGTTTAAACAGCCATCCAATGAGAAATAAGCAACTTTAATTGGTTTAAACAGCCATCCAATGAGAAATAAGCAACTTTAATTGGTTTAAACAGCCATCCAATGAGAAATAAGCAACTTTAATTGGTTTAAACAGCCATCCAATGAGAAATAAGCAACTTTAATTGGTTTAAACAGCCATCCAATGAGAAATAAGCAACTTTAATTGGTTTAAACAGCCATCCAATGAGAAATAAGCAACTTTAATTGGTTTAAACAGCCATCCAATGAGAAATAAGCAACTTTAATTGGTTTAAACAGCCATCCAATGAGAAATAAGCAACTTTAATTGGTTTAAACAGCCATCCAATGAGAAATAAGCAACTTTAATTGGTTTAAACAGCCATCCAATGAGAAATAAGCAACTTTAATTGGTTTAAACAGCCATCCAATGAGAAATAAGCAACTTTAATTGGTTTAAACAGCCATCCAATGAGAAATAAGCAACTTTAATTGGTTTAAACAGCCATCCAATGAGAAATAAGCAACTTTAATTGGTTTAAACAGCCATCCAATGAGAAATAAGCAACTTTAATTGGTTTAAACAGCCATCCAATGAGAAATAAGCAACTTTAATTGGTTTAAACAGCCATCCAATGAGAAATAAGCAACTTTAATTGGTTTAAACAGCCATCCAATGAGAAATAAGCAACTTTAATTGGTTTAAACAGCCATCCAATGAGAAATAAGCAACTTTAATTGGTTTAAACAGCCATCCAATGAGAAATAAGCAACTTTAATTGGTTTAAACAGCCATCCAATGAGAAATAAGCAACTTTAATTGGTTTAAACAGCCATCCAATGAGAAATAAGCAACTTTAATTGGTTTAAACAGCCATCCAATGAGAAATAAGCAACTTTAATTGGTTTAAACAGCCATCCAATGAGAAATAAGCAACTTTAATTGGTTTAAACAGCCATCCAATGAGAAATAAGCAACTTTAATTGGTTTAAACAGCCATCCAATGAGAAATAAGCAACTTTAATTGGTTTAAACAGCCATCCAATGAGAAATAAGCAACTTTAATTGGTTTAAACAGCCATCCAATGAGAAATAAGCAACTTTAATTGGTTTAAACAGCCATCCAATGAGAAATAAGCAACTTTAATTGGTTTAAACAGCCATCCAATGAGAAATAAGCAACTTTAATTGGTTTAAACAGCCATCCAATGAGAAATAAGCAACTTTAATTGGTTTAAACAGCCATCCAATGAGAAATAAGCAACTTTAATTGGTTTAAACAGCCATCCAATGAGAAATAAGCAACTTTAATTGGTTTAAACAGCCATCCAATGAGAAATAAGCAACTTTAATTGGTTTAAACAGCCATCCAATGAGAAATAAGCAACTTTAATTGGTTTAAACAGCCATCCAATGAGAAATAAGCAACTTTAATTGGTTTAAACAGCCATCCAATGAGAAATAAGCAACTTTAATTGGTTTAAACAGCCATCCAATGAGAAATAAGCAACTTTAATTGGTTTAAACAGCCATCCAATGAGAAATAAGCAACTTTAATTGGTTTAAACAGCCATCCAATGAGAAATAAGCAACTTTAATTGGTTTAAACAGCCATCCAATGAGAAATAAGCAACTTTAATTGGTTTAAACAGCCATCCAATGAGAAATAAGCAACTTTAATTGGTTTAAACAGCCATCCAATGAGAAATAAGCAACTTTAATTGGTTTAAACAGCCATCCAATGAGAAATAAGCAACTTTAATTGGTTTAAACAGCCATCCAATGAGAAATAAGCAACTTTAATTGGTTTAAACAGCCATCCAATGAGAAATAAGCAACTTTAATTGGTTTAAACAGCCATCCAATGAGAAATAAGCAACTTTAATTGGTTTAAACAGCCATCCAATGAGAAATAAGCAACTTTAATTGGTTTAAACAGCCATCCAATGAGAAATAAGCAACTTTAATTGGTTTAAACAGCCATCCAATGAGAAATAAGCAACTTTAATTGGTTTAAACAGCCATCCAATGAGAAATAAGCAACTTTAATTGGTTTAAACAGCCATCCAATGAGAAATAAGCAACTTTAATTGGTTTAAACAGCCATCCAATGAGAAATAAGCAACTTTAATTGGTTTAAACAGCCATCCAATGAGAAATAAGCAACTTTAATTGGTTTAAACAGCCATCCAATGAGAAATAAGCAACTTTAATTGGTTTAAACAGCCATCCAATGAGAAATAAGCAACTTTAATTGGTTTAAACAGCCATCCAATGAGAAATAAGCAACTTTAATTGGTTTAAACAGCCATCCAATGAGAAATAAGCAACTTTAATTGGTTTAAACAGCCATCCAATGAGAAATAAGCAACTTTAATTGGTTTAAACAGCCATCCAATGAGAAATAAGCAACTTTAATTGGTTTAAACAGCCATCCAATGAGAAATAAGCAACTTTAATTGGTTTAAACAGCCATCCAATGAGAAATAAGCAACTTTAATTGGTTTAAACAGCCATCCAATGAGAAATAAGCAACTTTAATTGGTTTAAACAGCCATCCAATGAGAAATAAGCAACTTTAATTGGTTTAAACAGCCATCCAATGAGAAATAAGCAACTTTAATTGGTTTAAACAGCCATCCAATGAGAAATAAGCAACTTTAATTGGTTTAAACAGCCATCCAATGAGAAATAAGCAACTTTAATTGGTTTAAACAGCCATCCAATGAGAAATAAGCAACTTTAATTGGTTTAAACAGCCATCCAATGAGAAATAAGCAACTTTAATTGGTTTAAACAGCCATCCAATGAGAAATAAGCAACTTTAATTGGTTTAAACAGCCATCCAATGAGAAATAAGCAACTTTAATTGGTTTAAACAGCCATCCAATGAGAAATAAGCAACTTTAATTGGTTTAAACAGCCATCCAATGAGAAATAAGCAACTTTAATTGGTTTAAACAGCCATCCAATGAGAAATAAGCAACTTTAATTGGTTTAAACAGCCATCCAATGAGAAATAAGCAACTTTAATTGGTTTAAACAGCCATCCAATGAGAAATAAGCAACTTTAATTGGTTTAAACAGCCATCCAATGAGAAATAAGCAACTTTAATTGGTTTAAACAGCCATCCAATGAGAAATAAGCAACTTTAATTGGTTTAAACAGCCATCCAATGAGAAATAAGCAACTTTAATTGGTTTAAACAGCCATCCAATGAGAAATAAGCAACTTTAATTGGTTTAAACAGCCATCCAATGAGAAATAAGCAACTTTAATTGGTTTAAACAGCCATCCAATGAGAAATAAGCAACTTTAATTGGTTTAAACAGCCATCCAATGAGAAATAAGCAACTTTAATTGGTTTAAACAGCCATCCAATGAGAAATAAGCAACTTTAATTGGTTTAAACAGCCATCCAATGAGAAATAAGCAACTTTAATTGGTTTAAACAGCCATCCAATGAGAAATAAGCAACTTTAATTGGTTTAAACAGCCATCCAATGAGAAATAAGCAACTTTAATTGGTTTAAACAGCCATCCAATGAGAAATAAGCAACTTTAATTGGTTTAAACAGCCATCCAATGAGAAATAAGCAACTTTAATTGGTTTAAACAGCCATCCAATGAGAAATAAGCAACTTTAATTGGTTTAAACAGCCATCCAATGAGAAATAAGCAACTTTAATTGGTTTAAACAGCCATCCAATGAGAAATAAGCAACTTTAATTGGTTTAAACAGCCATCCAATGAGAAATAAGCAACTTTAATTGGTTTAAACAGCCATCCAATGAGAAATAAGCAACTTTAATTGGTTTAAACAGCCATCCAATGAGAAATAAGCAACTTTAATTGGTTTAAACAGCCATCCAATGAGAAATAAGCAACTTTAATTGGTTTAAACAGCCATCCAATGAGAAATAAGCAACTTTAATTGGTTTAAACAGCCATCCAATGAGAAATAAGCAACTTTAATTGGTTTAAACAGCCATCCAATGAGAAATAAGCAACTTTAATTGGTTTAAACAGCCATCCAATGAGAAATAAGCAACTTTAATTGGTTTAAACAGCCATCCAATGAGAAATAAGCAACTTTAATTGGTTTAAACAGCCATCCAATGAGAAATAAGCAACTTTAATTGGTTTAAACAGCCATCCAATGAGAAATAAGCAACTTTAATTGGTTTAAACAGCCATCCAATGAGAAATAAGCAACTTTAATTGGTTTAAACAGCCATCCAATGAGAAATAAGCAACTTTAATTGGTTTAAACAGCCATCCAATGAGAAATAAGCAACTTTAATTGGTTTAAACAGCCATCCAATGAGAAATAAGCAACTTTAATTGGTTTAAACAGCCATCCAATGAGAAATAAGCAACTTTAATTGGTTTAAACAGCCATCCAATGAGAAATAAGCAACTTTAATTGGTTTAAACAGCCATCCAATGAGAAATAAGCAACTTTAATTGGTTTAAACAGCCATCCAATGAGAAATAAGCAACTTTAATTGGTTTAAACAGCCATCCAATGAGAAATAAGCAACTTTAATTGGTTTAAACAGCCATCCAATGAGAAATAAGCAACTTTAATTGGTTTAAACAGCCATCCAATGAGAAATAAGCAACTTTAATTGGTTTAAACAGCCATCCAATGAGAAATAAGCAACTTTAATTGGTTTAAACAGCCATCCAATGAGAAATAAGCAACTTTAATTGGTTTAAACAGCCATCCAATGAGAAATAAGCAACTTTAATTGGTTTAAACAGCCATCCAATGAGAAATAAGCAACTTTAATTGGTTTAAACAGCCATCCAATGAGAAATAAGCAACTTTAATTGGTTTAAACAGCCATCCAATGAGAAATAAGCAACTTTAATTGGTTTAAACAGCCATCCAATGAGAAATAAGCAACTTTAATTGGTTTAAACAGCCATCCAATGAGAAATAAGCAACTTTAATTGGTTTAAACAGCCATCCAATGAGAAATAAGCAACTTTAATTGGTTTAAACAGCCATCCAATGAGAAATAAGCAACTTTAATTGGTTTAAACAGCCATCCAATGAGAAATAAGCAACTTTAATTGGTTTAAACAGCCATCCAATGAGAAATAAGCAACTTTAATTGGTTTAAACAGCCATCCAATGAGAAATAAGCAACTTTAATTGGTTTAAACAGCCATCCAATGAGAAATAAGCAACTTTAATTGGTTTAAACAGCCATCCAATGAGAAATAAGCAACTTTAATTGGTTTAAACAGCCATCCAATGAGAAATAAGCAACTTTAATTGGTTTAAACAGCCATCCAATGAGAAATAAGCAACTTTAATTGGTTTAAACAGCCATCCAATGAGAAATAAGCAACTTTAATTGGTTTAAACAGCCATCCAATGAGAAATAAGCAACTTTAATTGGTTTAAACAGCCATCCAATGAGAAATAAGCAACTTTAATTGGTTTAAACAGCCATCCAATGAGAAATAAGCAACTTTAATTGGTTTAAACAGCCATCCAATGAGAAATAAGCAACTTTAATTGGTTTAAACAGCCATCCAATGAGAAATAAGCAACTTTAATTGGTTTAAACAGCCATCCAATGAGAAATAAGCAACTTTAATTGGTTTAAACAGCCATCCAATGAGAAATAAGCAACTTTAATTGGTTTAAACAGCCATCCAATGAGAAATAAGCAACTTTAATTGGTTTAAACAGCCATCCAATGAGAAATAAGCAACTTTAATTGGTTTAAACAGCCATCCAATGAGAAATAAGCAACTTTAATTGGTTTAAACAGCCATCCAATGAGAAATAAGCAACTTTAATTGGTTTAAACAGCCATCCAATGAGAAATAAGCAACTTTAATTGGTTTAAACAGCCATCCAATGAGAAATAAGCAACTTTAATTGGTTTAAACAGCCATCCAATGAGAAATAAGCAACTTTAATTGGTTTAAACAGCCATCCAATGAGAAATAAGCAACTTTAATTGGTTTAAACAGCCATCCAATGAGAAATAAGCAACTTTAATTGGTTTAAACAGCCATCCAATGAGAAATAAGCAACTTTAATTGGTTTAAACAGCCATCCAATGAGAAATAAGCAACTTTAATTGGTTTAAACAGCCATCCAATGAGAAATAAGCAACTTTAATTGGTTTAAACAGCCATCCAATGAGAAATAAGCAACTTTAATTGGTTTAAACAGCCATCCAATGAGAAATAAGCAACTTTAATTGGTTTAAACAGCCATCCAATGAGAAATAAGCAACTTTAATTGGTTTAAACAGCCATCCAATGAGAAATAAGCAACTTTAATTGGTTTAAACAGCCATCCAATGAGAAATAAGCAACTTTAATTGGTTTAAACAGCCATCCAATGAGAAATAAGCAACTTTAATTGGTTTAAACAGCCATCCAATGAGAAATAAGCAACTTTAATTGGTTTAAACAGCCATCCAATGAGAAATAAGCAACTTTAATTGGTTTAAACAGCCATCCAATGAGAAATAAGCAACTTTAATTGGTTTAAACAGCCATCCAATGAGAAATAAGCAACTTTAATTGGTTTAAACAGCCATCCAATGAGAAATAAGCAACTTTAATTGGTTTAAACAGCCATCCAATGAGAAATAAGCAACTTTAATTGGTTTAAACAGCCATCCAATGAGAAATAAGCAACTTTAATTGGTTTAAACAGCCATCCAATGAGAAATAAGCAACTTTAATTGGTTTAAACAGCCATCCAATGAGAAATAAGCAACTTTAATTGGTTTAAACAGCCATCCAATGAGAAATAAGCAACTTTAATTGGTTTAAACAGCCATCCAATGAGAAATAAGCAACTTTAATTGGTTTAAACAGCCATCCAATGAGAAATAAGCAACTTTAATTGGTTTAAACAGCCATCCAATGAGAAATAAGCAACTTTAATTGGTTTAAACAGCCATCCAATGAGAAATAAGCAACTTTAATTGGTTTAAACAGCCATCCAATGAGAAATAAGCAACTTTAATTGGTTTAAACAGCCATCCAATGAGAAATAAGCAACTTTAATTGGTTTAAACAGCCATCCAATGAGAAATAAGCAACTTTAATTGGTTTAAACAGCCATCCAATGAGAAATAAGCAACTTTAATTGGTTTAAACAGCCATCCAATGAGAAATAAGCAACTTTAATTGGTTTAAACAGCCATCCAATGAGAAATAAGCAACTTTAATTGGTTTAAACAGCCATCCAATGAGAAATAAGCAACTTTAATTGGTTTAAACAGCCATCCAATGAGAAATAAGCAACTTTAATTGGTTTAAACAGCCATCCAATGAGAAATAAGCAACTTTAATTGGTTTAAACAGCCATCCAATGAGAAATAAGCAACTTTAATTGGTTTAAACAGCCATCCAATGAGAAATAAGCAACTTTAATTGGTTTAAACAGCCATCCAATGAGAAATAAGCAACTTTAATTGGTTTAAACAGCCATCCAATGAGAAATAAGCAACTTTAATTGGTTTAAACAGCCATCCAATGAGAAATAAGCAACTTTAATTGGTTTAAACAGCCATCCAATGAGAAATAAGCAACTTTAATTGGTTTAAACAGCCATCCAATGAGAAATAAGCAACTTTAATTGGTTTAAACAGCCATCCAATGAGAAATAAGCAACTTTAATTGGTTTAAACAGCCATCCAATGAGAAATAAGCAACTTTAATTGGTTTAAACAGCCATCCAATGAGAAATAAGCAACTTTAATTGGTTTAAACAGCCATCCAATGAGAAATAAGCAACTTTAATTGGTTTAAACAGCCATCCAATGAGAAATAAGCAACTTTAATTGGTTTAAACAGCCATCCAATGAGAAATAAGCAACTTTAATTGGTTTAAACAGCCATCCAATGAGAAATAAGCAACTTTAATTGGTTTAAACAGCCATCCAATGAGAAATAAGCAACTTTAATTGGTTTAAACAGCCATCCAATGAGAAATAAGCAACTTTAATTGGTTTAAACAGCCATCCAATGAGAAATAAGCAACTTTAATTGGTTTAAACAGCCATCCAATGAGAAATAAGCAACTTTAATTGGTTTAAACAGCCATCCAATGAGAAATAAGCAACTTTAATTGGTTTAAACAGCCATCCAATGAGAAATAAGCAACTTTAATTGGTTTAAACAGCCATCCAATGAGAAATAAGCAACTTTAATTGGTTTAAACAGCCATCCAATGAGAAATAAGCAACTTTAATTGGTTTAAACAGCCATCCAATGAGAAATAAGCAACTTTAATTGGTTTAAACAGCCATCCAATGAGAAATAAGCAACTTTAATTGGTTTAAACAGCCATCCAATGAGAAATAAGCAACTTTAATTGCAGCATCCAATGAGAAATAAGCAACTTTAATTGGTTTAAACAGCCATCCAATGAGAAATAAGCAACTTTAATTGGTTTAAACAGCCATCCAATGAGAAATAAGCAACTTTAATTGGTTTAAACAGCCATCCAATGAGAAATAAGCAACTTTAATTGGTTTAAACAGCCATCCAATGAGAAATAAGCAACTTTAATTGGTTTAAACAGCCATCCAATGAGAAATAAGCAACTTTAATTGGTTTAAACAGCCATCCAATGAGAAATAAGCAACTTTAATTGGTTTAAACAGCCATCCAATGAGAAATAAGCAACTTTAATTGGTTTAAACAGCCATCCAATGAGAAATAAGCAACTTTAATTGGTTTAAACAGCCATCCAATGAGAAATAAGCAACTTTAATTGGTTTAAACAGCCATCCAATGAGAAATAAGCAACTTTAATTGGTTTAAACAGCCATCCAATGAGAAATAAGCAACTTTAATTGGTTTAAACAGCCATCCAATGAGAAATAAGCAACTTTAATTGGTTTAAACAGCCATCCAATGAGAAATAAGCAACTTTAATTGGTTTAAACAGCCATCCAATGAGAAATAAGCAACTTTAATTGGTTTAAACAGCCATCCAATGAGAAATAAGCAACTTTAATTGGTTTAAACAGCCATCCAATGAGAAATAAGCAACTTTAATTGGTTTAAACAGCCATCCAATGAGAAATAAGCAACTTTAATTGGTTTAAACAGCCATCCAATGAGAAATAAGCAACTTTAATTGGTTTAAACAGCCATCCAATGAGAAATAAGCAACTTTAATTGGTTTAAACAGCCATCCAATGAGAAATAAGCAACTTTAATTGGTTTAAACAGCCATCCAATGAGAAATAAGCAACTTTAATTGGTTTAAACAGCCATCCAATGAGAAATAAGCAACTTTAATTGGTTTAAACAGCCATCCAATGAGAAATAAGCAACTTTAATTGGTTTAAACAGCCATCCAATGAGAAATAAGCAACTTTAATTGGTTTAAACAGCCATCCAATGAGAAATAAGCAACTTTAATTGGTTTAAACAGCCATCCAATGAGAAATAAGCAACTTTAATTGGTTTAAACAGCCATCCAATGAGAAATAAGCAACTTTAATTGGTTTAAACAGCCATCCAATGAGAAATAAGCAACTTTAATTGGTTTAAACAGCCATCCAATGAGAAATAAGCAACTTTAATTGGTTTAAACAGCCATCCAATGAGAAATAAGCAACTTTAATTGGTTTAAACAGCCATCCAATGAGAAATAAGCAACTTTAATTGGTTTAAACAGCCATCCAATGAGAAATAAGCAACTTTAATTGGTTTAAACAGCCATCCAATGAGAAATAAGCAACTTTAATTGGTTTAAACAGCCATCCAATGAGAAATAAGCAACTTTAATTGGTTTAAACAGCCATCCAATGAGAAATAAGCAACTTTAATTGGTTTAAACAGCCATCCAATGAGAAATAAGCAACTTTAATTGGTTTAAACAGCCATCCAATGAGAAATAAGCAACTTTAATTGGTTTAAACAGCCATCCAATGAGAAATAAGCAACTTTAATTGGTTTAAACAGCCATCCAATGAGAAATAAGCAACTTTAATTGGTTTAAACAGCCATCCAATGAGAAATAAGCAACTTTAATTGGTTTAAACAGCCATCCAATGAGAAATAAGCAACTTTAATTGGTTTAAACAGCCATCCAATGAGAAATAAGCAACTTTAATTGGTTTAAACAGCCATCCAATGAGAAATAAGCAACTTTAATTGGTTTAAACAGCCATCCAATGAGAAATAAGCAACTTTAATTGGTTTAAACAGCCATCCAATGAGAAATAAGCAACTTTAATTGGTTTAAACAGCCATCCAATGAGAAATAAGCAACTTTAATTGGTTTAAACAGCCATCCAATGAGAAATAAGCAACTTTAATTGGTTTAAACAGCCATCCAATGAGAAATAAGCAACTTTAATTGGTTTAAACAGCCATCCAATGAGAAATAAGCAACTTTAATTGGTTTAAACAGCCATCCAATGAGAAATAAGCAACTTTAATTGGTTTAAACAGCCATCCAATGAGAAATAAGCAACTTTAATTGGTTTAAACAGCCATCCAATGAGAAATAAGCAACTTTAATTGGTTTAAACAGCCATCCAATGAGAAATAAGCAACTTTAATTGGTTTAAACAGCCATCCAATGAGAAATAAGCAACTTTAATTGGTTTAAACAGCCATCCAATGAGAAATAAGCAACTTTAATTGGTTTAAACAGCCATCCAATGAGAAATAAGCAACTTTAATTGGTTTAAACAGCCATCCAATGAGAAATAAGCAACTTTAATTGGTTTAAACAGCCATCCAATGAGAAATAAGCAACTTTAATTGGTTTAAACAGCCATCCAATGAGAAATAAGCAACTTTAATTGGTTTAAACAGCCATCCAATGAGAAATAAGCAACTTTAATTGGTTTAAACAGCCATCCAATGAGAAATAAGCAACTTTAATTGGTTTAAACAGCCATCCAATGAGAAATAAGCAACTTTAATTGGTTTAAACAGCCATCCAATGAGAAATAAGCAACTTTAATTGGTTTAAACAGCCATCCAATGAGAAATAAGCAACTTTAATTGGTTTAAACAGCCATCCAATGAGAAATAAGCAACTTTAATTGGTTTAAACAGCCATCCAATGAGAAATAAGCAACTTTAATTGGTTTAAACAGCCATCCAATGAGAAATAAGCAACTTTAATTGGTTTAAACAGCCATCCAATGAGAAATAAGCAACTTTAATTGGTTTAAACAGCCATCCAATGAGAAATAAGCAACTTTAATTGGTTTAAACAGCCATCCAATGAGAAATAAGCAACTTTAATTGGTTTAAACAGCCATCCAATGAGAAATAAGCAACTTTAATTGGTTTAAACAGCCATCCAATGAGAAATAAGCAACTTTAATTGGTTTAAACAGCCATCCAATGAGAAATAAGCAACTTTAATTGGTTTAAACAGCCATCCAATGAGAAATAAGCAACTTTAATTGGTTTAAACAGCCATCCAATGAGAAATAAGCAACTTTAATTGGTTTAAACAGCCATCCAATGAGAAATAAGCAACTTTAATTGGTTTAAACAGCCATCCAATGAGAAATAAGCAACTTTAATTGGTTTAAACAGCCATCCAATGAGAAATAAGCAACTTTAATTGGTTTAAACAGCCATCCAATGAGAAATAAGCAACTTTAATTGGTTTAAACAGCCATCCAATGAGAAATAAGCAACTTTAATTGGTTTAAACAGCCATCCAATGAGAAATAAGCAACTTTAATTGGTTTAAACAGCCATCCAATGAGAAATAAGCAACTTTAATTGGTTTAAACAGCCATCCAATGAGAAATAAGCAACTTTAATTGGTTTAAACAGCCATCCAATGAGAAATAAGCAACTTTAATTGGTTTAAACAGCCATCCAATGAGAAATAAGCAACTTTAATTGGTTTAAACAGCCATCCAATGAGAAATAAGCAACTTTAATTGGTTTAAACAGCCATCCAATGAGAAATAAGCAACTTTAATTGGTTTAAACAGCCATCCAATGAGAAATAAGCAACTTTAATTGGTTTAAACAGCCATCCAATGAGAAATAAGCAACTTTAATTGGTTTAAACAGCCATCCAATGAGAAATAAGCAACTTTAATTGGTTTAAACAGCCATCCAATGAGAAATAAGCAACTTTAATTGGTTTAAACAGCCATCCAATGAGAAATAAGCAACTTTAATTGGTTTAAACAGCCATCCAATGAGAAATAAGCAACTTTAATTGGTTTAAACAGCCATCCAATGAGAAATAAGCAACTTTAATTGGTTTAAACAGCCATCCAATGAGAAATAGCAACTTTTATTGGTTTAAACAGCCATCCAATGAGAAATAAGCAACTTTAATTGGTTTAAACAGCCATCCAATGAGAAATAAGCAACTTTAATTGGTTTAAACAGCCATCCAATGAGAAATAAGCAACTTTAATTGGTTTAAACAGCCATCCAATGAGAAATAAGCAACTTTAATTGGTTTAAACAGCCATCCAATGAGAAATAAGCAACTTTAATTGGTTTAAACAGCCATCCAATGAGAAACAAGCAACTTTAATTGGTTTAAACAGCCATCCAATGAGAAACAAGCAACTTTAATTGGTTTAAACAGCCATCCAATGAGAAACAAGCAACTTTAATTGGTTTAAACAGCCATCCAATGAGAAATAAGCAACTTTAATTGGTTTAAACAGCCATCCAATGAGAAATAAGCAACTTTAATTGGTTTAAACAGCCATCCAATGAGAAATAAGCAACTTTAATTGGTTTAAACAGCCATCCAATGAGAAATAAGCAACTTTAATTGGTTTAAACAGCCATCCAATGAGAAATAAGCAATTTAATTGGTTTAAACAGCCATCCAATGAGAAATAAGCAAATTTAATTGGTTTAAACAGCCATCCAATGAGAAATAAGCAAATTTAATTGGTTTAAACAGCCATCCAATGAGAAATAAGCAACTTTAATTGGTTTAAACAGCCATCCAATGAGAAATAAGCAACTTTAATTGGTTTAAACAGCCATCCAATGAGAAATAAGCAACTTTAATTGGTTTAAACAGCCATCCAATGAGAAATAGCAACGTTTATTGGTTTAAACAGCCATCCAATGAGAAATAAGCAACGTTAATTGGTTTAAGATCTTAGATTTGCGTTTCATGTTTCATATCGCTAATTACAGAAGTACGATTTCCTTTTCATATCATATCTCTAAATCCCTCTTGAAATGAAGTATGAACACTGATAATAAGAAAGCCGACCTTAGGTTGAAACCAACTCCACCCAATAAACTCTTGGTTTTATCATAACACCTTTGAGGAGCAACTGAACTGCCTAACCATTTTCCTTGGTTGTTGAAAATATCACGTGCTGCAATGCTCATTTATCTAAGAAATTTCGCCTGTTTTACCCAAACAAACACTCCGATGAGTTTGGAGAACTTCCGCGAAAAAATACACAGCCAGAAAAATTCCACCAACGTGAAAAGGCGATATAGCGAACAAAAATTTGACATCTGTACTCCAAGAATTATACGTATTAAGAATCTCCCCGCACGTTTCCACCGTACAGGATTAGAGGAAGATTTTGTGGAAACTGGAATTGATAAAGTATAAACCGTTGGCGCAAATTATAGTTGTATTTTAAATATATACAGGGAATCCCAAAATTATTTGTAACTACGTTAGTTGAGTTATTACCGTTGTATACGTATAAACAGCGATCGATTTTCGTCGCGTAAAACTTTTTAACAACCGTTTTGCGAACTCAACGGCCAAAACTGCCGACGTATTAAGTTTTCTCGTAGTTTCAACACTGTGTAATGGTGTACTTTATTTATGTTACCAGACTCTTAATAAAATTCAATTTCAGATGGACCAACCATATTCGGGTCTATATCCTCAAAATGCCTTTCGCTAGCGAAATCGTATTCGGAAAATTTCGCGCCTATTGGCCTGTCGCCGAGTGTACCAAAATTTCTAGGTTTTTAACCTTTCCGCTAGAACTTCTCTATTATTTAATGGACGGACTAAATGATGATATTGGGAAAAGGATGAACGATTTTCGTTATTTGAAAAGTTGTGGAAAATTTCTTTCATTAAATTACTTTCTGGGCTTAATACTCGAACAGAATTTGCTGATGAAATTTTAGAGATCATTGATGGAAAAAAATTTTCTCAGAATAATTTGAAAACATTTTTTGATGCACTATACGCATCAGTTTATCCACACAGTAGGTAAAAAATTGATGGTGAGGAATCATCGAACATAGATGAAATTCTAAATGATTTTTTTTTTTCGTTGAATTTCTCCTTCAGCAATTCTATATTTTCAAAGGTAATATTTCTCCTGAAAAAAATTGAAACCTCAATAGAAGAAAATTCTAGAAATAGGTACTCACTATTTTCAAAAGATTAGAAGTAAATTCGATCTCCACACAATCATTTATCTCTTAATGCAAGAAGTAATGAACTATAGTAGGTTGTTCAATCATGCCCCCCCAAAAAAATTTCATCAATTACAAACAAAAAAGAAAGATATTCGAAACACATCTCGTAAATTCATCTTTCCAATTATCAACAATATTCTTCACCCAGGAAAAAAAATTGAAAGAGAAAAAAATCGAAATTAATATACAAATACGAACGAATCTATTCAACGCGAATGTATCGACTAACAAAAGTATATTCTTTTAATGAAATTACGGTTGAATAACAAATTACTTGATTTTCCATCTCTTTTTTCGCTTTACGACAAAATAACGAGGTTACAAAAAAATAATGTTGAAAGATACTAAGCATAAAAAATTTTTACATTCCGAAGCCAATTACGAAACAGAATCATTTCTAACTGTATCAAAAAGGTATAAATGTTAATTGACTCGCGATTTTTTTCCATTACACGGATAAAGTTTCGACGGATCGGAGAGAAAAAATCCGAGTACACAAATTTTAGGACGCCCTTTGCAGTTGTACAACTAACGGCAGCGTCGAATCGTATATCGTAGTAATAGCGTTATACTACTTGGATACTATTAAACGAAAAGTCCGATGAAAGCACCCCGGCGCCTTATCTTGGCACTGATACTGTTGTCGGCACGAAGGCGCCGGGTCGCTTCCCATCAAACTGTCAACTTTTAACAGTTTCCTTCTTTTTTGAAAAACTAGGCATTTATGCACACTTTTAGGCCGCAAAATTGAACGATTATCGCCGCTTACTTTAATGAAGCCTGGAACTATAAAATGTAGGCAATTCAGAGGGATTTCTAAACTTAGAGAGGTAACATTTTCCTTTTCAATCGAACCGTTTATTTTTTGTCGAATTAGTTCGGTTTAGTACTCAGTTTAAAGTTATTTCACGCCTTCGCTGCGTAAACCGCTGGAGACAATTTGAGATTTTTTTACTCTTTGTAAATCACGTAATAAAATCTGATCAATTTGGTTTATAGCGATTTTGTACTCCTTTCTCTTCTTTTTTACCATTCGAGTAGTAAGTTCGCGGTGAAAAAGTTTCGCCAGGGGTTTTTCTATGTAGAGAAAATTTAGAGGTCAATTCGATAGAAGAAATCGACCCCTAACAAACCCAAACTATTCGTCGAATATCAAACATCAACGCAGCCGTTGAAAATTGAATATCAACTTTTCAGCCGTAAACTTTTCACTTTACTTCAACTCCGAGCTTGTTAGCTTGTTAACTAAGGTCGAGTCGAATTTCACGATTGTTGGGATTTTTTTCGCACACCCTCGCCGCCAACGCTTATAGTTTTTTTGTTTGACCATTAAAAGTGAAACCGTTATAGACTTCCTTTTTTTCTAACTATCGTTTTAGGTCATTAATTTTCTATGATCGAGGTTTCCTGACAAATAAATGTACTTAACCGGTGGTCCGGTGATCAATAATTTATTTTTGCTTGCTCTTTTTTCCGGTTTCGTGTATTGTGAAATTTTTTGGACTCTATTTTTTCGTCGATTAAATTTTGCATTTTGCGCTGCAATTATTTTATATTTTTGAAGGATTTGTATGATTTTTTTTTTGTTTTCAATTTTATTTTTTTATTTTTTTTTTATTTTTGATAAGTATATATTCTTTTCAAAGACTAAAAAAAATATATCAACTGATGAAATAAAACAACTTCATTTTTATAAATTATCTCAAGGCCTTTCTGTAGTAAATTAAATGTATAATTATGTTTGGCCAAACCGTAAATGACACCCATTTTATATATCTTCGATTTTAATAATTCAGAAATATATTTCAAACCTCTCAACAAACACTGGCCATTTGCCTTCTTTGTAATTTGGTACAATGCCTATAAATTTCGGATTCTTCCAAAAAGTGAAAAAATGAATGTGGCGAGAGAAAAGATTTGCTGAATGACCTTCAAAAAAAAATAAGAAAAAAATCATCATACAAAGTTGAAAAAAAAAACGTAAGCAGCCATGCCGCATTACTGGAGCTGAGTTTTTAACTGGAGCTTGTTTTGATTTACTAATAACCTTGCTTAACCATTCATGACTACAGGCCACACCCAATACCAAGTCTGAAAACCCCTACCCTATCCTTTCCAAAAACACTTAAGAAGTTGAATTTGGCACAAATGTAGTATTTCTTGCCATGAAATAATCATGCGAACACATATTTCTCAAATTATAACTATTTGAGGGTCCTCAAATTATCTTCAATCATGATAATCCGCCATTTTGGATCCATTTTGACTCAAAATTTAAGTGGTTATATTCTGGTCACAAACTAATCCTACACACAAAGTTTGACCATTCTAGGCCGATTTGGTGATGAGATATGGAAGATTCATGAAATTTCCTGCAGCAATTTCCCCTCCAAAAGCCGTTTTTTGCTCTAACTCCCCTCCAAAATCACTGAGGAAGCTAAAATCAAAATACGTTTGTCACTTGGGCTCATTTTATCATATGACACAGCAATAAAAAATTTTCGACCCCTCCTGTACCCCCACCACTATTTTAGGTTGATAACCCCGCCTTCCCCCTCCAACATCATGTATGGAAGTGAATTCGGGATATAGTATACAACTTATCCCCAATAACCATATGAATTCATATTAATTACATTTTTACCAACTTGAGGCTCCTCAAGCTCTACTCAAAATTTTGATAATCCGCCATTTTGATCCAAATTCAAGAGGTCATATTGTGGTCACCAACTAACCTCACACACAAAATTTGACCTCTTTAACTTGATTTGGTGGGGAGATATGGAAGATTCAAGAAATTTCATGACTCAAAACTTCCTCAAAAAGCCGTTTTTTGATCTAACTCCTCTCAATATGCACTCAAGAAACTGAAATTTGGATATGTTAGTATCCGTGACTCACTCTTTCATATGAAATCAAAAACGAAAAATTTGAGCTATTTGCCCTTCTCCAGCCCCCTCAAAATTTGAGTGATCCGCCATTTTGAAATTTTCGAAAAAACAAAAAAATACTTTGCGCATTTTCAAGAAGAGTTCCTCACCAAATTTTGAGCGAATTTTATGAATACTCGCCGGCGCTACGCGTGGGGGAAAAAATATATATATACCAAAAAGTTGGACATTTGCCAGATGATTACAAATGGTCTGAAACGCAAAGATTTGAAGACCTCACCCTTCCCCGACCTTCCCTTCCCAAATCAGGTAGGCTGTAATAGCTATCGTTTTGTTAAAAACTCAGCTAAAAAATACCTCTCACATATGAAAAAATCAAAAAGTTATTTTTGCACGATTTAAAATTTCATTTTAGAGTCTAAAGACTGGCAAATATTTTAGCTGCCAATTTTTTACAAAATTGACAGTCTAGATTTTTCGTATTATTATTATTATTATTTTATTATTATTATTTTTTTTTTTTTGAAGAACTCCAAATTTTATGTAACGGAGAGCTTATTAGTCATGTGCATAGTACAGGCTTCATTTGAGATCTTGAGAGACAGAAAACAGAATATTTCCCATTTTTACCCAACAGGGATACCCAAAATATGAGTTATTTTGTGGTGAAATAGATAATAATGATATTCTGAAGCAACGATGTATACCTGTGGGTTGAAATCGGGTATACTTTGTTTCCCAAGTCACCCGATCTGGAATTCAGCCCCTACTAGGCATGTGACAATAAATTACCCATTTATTAATGATTTTTGAAAATATACAAACCTTTCTTATTTATAATATAAAGTGAAAACAGGCATTTGACTTATAAACATTATTTTCAGTACTAAACAGCAAAATGTAACTATGGGACACAAAGGAATTTGAAATTGTCCACTTTTTTGGCCATGTTTTTGGGTATTGCCATGCTTGCATCCAGATTTTGCTTTTAATGTATGCAATTAGGCCCCCTGGTGGAATTGGGTGTGGGGCTGTTATCGGACATTTGGTTGCAATTTTAACTAATTTGTCGACCTTTTCATTACCAGCTATGCCTCTGTGACTTGAAGTCCAAAATTTTGCATGCGAATTAAAACCTAGAATATAAAGATTAAATCATTAGAAGGGAAAACCCCATTCAAAATAAAGTTTAAGAACGTCATCAAATTTTTTAAAATTTGAACATGAATTTTTGAAGTTGCATCTTTATATAAATTGCTATAAATCACGATATACGTAACTTTAAAAATTCACAACTCAGCTGAAAATGGTTTGGTAGAATTAAATTATAGGTCTGAGGGTTTTTTGGTCTGTTCTTTCCAACTATGCTAATTCCATCAAAACCTTATGGTTGGAAGTAATTAAGTAGGAACTCTTAATTTTTACATAGTTGAAATACGTACAAATAATATTTGTAAGCCAAAAAACTGTTATTTTGAGAAGTAATGAAAACAGAAAATTCATTGTACATTTTTTTTTGTTCCCCTAAAAAAAATGAAATCCAACACTTTTTCGATATAATTGAAAAATAGGTCAATAACTATTTTTCTGAAATGGTATAGAGGCGATAATTCTGGAAGAGGCGGGGGTGAAGGGTTAACAATTTGTTTGAGATGATTTTGATTCAAGAGTAACATTTGGATCACTTTTTACTAAATTTGTGTCAAAGGCTTTAGATCCTTTTAATTACTTCTCCATAAAACGCTAGGCGAAGTTATGCAACCATTATAACACTGATGTAGTTTGTTTTAGCACAACCTCATTTAAGTTATACACTTCCAGAACATCTTGTGTAGTAGCAAGTCGTAGCCAAATACAAGAATATCGAATAATGCTCTTCTGCCTTTGCGATAAAAATCACAAGTACGCAGTGGAGCTGTATGCTTCTGTACTATATAAACTAACGTAACGGTTACGCTTTGATATGAGATATGAAATTTACGACGTTCATCATCATTTCGCGAAAAAAAAAAAGAGGAACTCTTCTCGCTAATATTTTTCCCGGTTATCTATAGCTTATATTTGCGATATAATATTTTCTATATACTATTTGCTCTTTGTGGACGATATAACCGAAAGCTTTGCGGAATTGAATGTTATTTCTCTGGAGTATATTTTCCTTCATCTTTTCGCGAGATTGATTAATACAGAAATACGAAAAGCGCCGAAAGAATACCCACGATATGAAATGTCAACGACACTTGCATTTTCGCGATCGTCCGAAATTACGCCTCCGACAATAAGAACTCGACGCGCGGTTTCTTCGCCATACGCGACTAAATCCGCCTTATTTATCTTTTGAATAATGGACGCGCATTAGTCAACGCGGATATGTAACAAAGCTGCGCTCGTTTTCTGTTAATTACAAAAAGGTTATTTACCAGAACGACGACGTCTCGGCTGTACGTTCATCGACGCCGCAGCCTTATGCCGCGAAAACTAAAACACGTTAAGATTACCATTATTCTTCATTATTGGGCGAGGAGTTTTCGCGTTTCGTAGTTCCGCTACGGTATACCTGGTAACACTGTCGGTTAAAGGGAAGAGCATCTAACGCTGACACATTGCTAATCAGTAAACGGAGCATACATAATGTTTGATTTATTATATAGTTTCATTGTAACGCCGCTTATTACGTCACCGTGCGACGTTTCTCCATCAATAATCTGATACGAAAACAAAAGACCTATTTTCCTTATTTACCTTTAAATCAACACATGCTCGCGTCGAGGTATCCTATCGTGCCTTTGGAACCCTTTTCGACGAATATCCAGGCTTTAACTCGCGAATGTTCTGATTGTGAACCTGAATTTCTTCGCATAGTTGTATCAACGTTTTAATTACTTTACATAATATGTCGATCCTCTGTTAGCTTCTAGAAACGAATAAATTCTTAAGAGCAATATTCTGGAATCTATTTACAAAAATTTAAATTTTAAACTGTAGCGTTATTGTTGTCACGATTAGTGGGAGTATGGGTTTTTCCGGATGTATGGACGACTAGGTTAACGCTTGTCGTTCATGCATCGGAAATTAGTTCCCTGCATGCCGTATAAAGCGAGTGTTATAATTTTTTGATTCGAGATTTGACGCAGAAGAGATGTCGGGCTAAGGTAGCGCGAAAGTCTCCTCTGGGGAACGGGGGCATAAGGCACCGCAGTCTCCACTCATAACTTTAACTTCTCAGAATGTTTTTTTAATGAAAAGTTTAATTGTGTAAAGTTTTTAAATAAACGTTTTGTGATGTGTTTCATCAAATTCTAATTCGGAGTTCTCATACACTCTACAAAACAAATAAAATCATAAATCTATATAATGATGAAACAATTTCCTATTTTGCGTATTTTTGAAAAAAGAAATTGAATAATTAGCCCTTCGAACTTCTCATGAAATTGAAGTTCAAAATAATTTTTCATGTAAAAATTAAAAATTTTATTTTATTTATTTCGTACGTTCCATCCATCAAATTTCAATAGGTAGAGAAAGAAAATCAAACAAAAAAGAAATGAAATTCCAAAATCTATTATTTTCCCTCAATTAAATAGTTCCGACTTTCGAATAATACATTTCCTGTATACTTCAAAAGTTTATTTTGAGAAAAATATACCTATACATTTTTTTTATTGAGTACACAAAAGTACAGAAATGCGTGACAGCAGACTTCACGTAACATGTACAAATCACCGTAAACAGTATTTCCTATTTTATCAATATCAACATGCAAACTTATTAAAATATTAATACAACCGAAATAAAACCCTCAATTTATTGGTAATTTTCATTCTTACTTTTTTTGTTGTTTTACAAGTACGAAATATTGATTTGGTATGTCATGAAAGTTCTTTTGGCTGGCTGGGAGTAAAAGAGTGGAGTTTTTGCATAACTTTAACTTTCAGTTCGAACTTGAACTCTTTTTCGGTCGTGCTGCCATCTCTCAACACGATGGAGTAGTTATTGTTGTAAGGCAGCGATGATCTCATAGTAGTGTATGCGAAAGAGATAGAAGCACTGTCAAAGTAAAGGCTTCGACGATTTTATTTTAGATGACGCTACCAACGATTAAATAGAATCGATCGCTTTAGGCTTTTTTATATAAATTTGGTACATGAGGTTATCAGTAATATTATAGATATAATACTGATAAGTATTCTCGATCAATTTAACTTGACACAGAATGAACATCACGTTGGAAAGAGGTTTTTTTGTGAATGTTGTACTTTTGGTAACTATAGAAAATGGATCGACGGGGCTCCATAATGAGCTAGAATGATAAAATCAAATCCTAAGCAGCCATGCCGCATTACAGAGGTTGAAAGCTGAGATTATCATTGAAGTTTGTTGAGATTAACAGATAATGTCGTCTTGCATTCTTCAAAATATTCGTGATTCTCTCCAAATTTCAGCTTTTTTATCACTTTTTGTCGGTTTTTCAACGTTTTTGAAAAAATTATCTAGTTTCCTAATTTTTTAACCACTTCTTCGTGTTTTGTTTTTTCTCCTTTCCTTCTTAGCGATACTGAGCACCACTCAACCTTTTCTCATCACTCTTTTTGTTTTTAACACAAATAAAATTACTGTTTTGAAGAAAAAAAAGGAATGCGTATTGCTTATCGAAAAAGATTACATTTTTGCTTATTTAGCAGACATCTATTTTCGAAGTTTTTGGCACGGTATACTAAACACATAGCTAACAATTTCTGGTTGCTCACATGTTCAATAATTACTGTCAAGGACCAGGAGTCACTCCGGATTCCGAAACCGCAATGACTCCGGGGGCTGGAGTCAAAATTTCGGAGTTAGAGGTTAGAGTCGAGGGTCACATTTTCAACTGACTCCGGAGTCAGGTCGGAGAGTTGGGCTCACAGATTTCCTCCCCGAAGTCAAAGTGGAGTCGGAGTAATGTTTGGAGAAATGTTCCGGAGTTAGAGATTAGAGTCAGAATCTGAGACAAAATTTTTGGGTGATTCTTAGTCCGTAATAATTACGGTAATAAACAAAAAACACCACCACAACAAAGACTCCAAAACCAAAGTGACTCTGGCGTCAGGGGTTGGAGTCGGCATCAAATTTTTAACCTGACTCTGGAGTCAAAGATTGAAATCTGAGTCAAACATTTCCTTGACTCTGAAGTCAGGCTAGAGTCGGAGTCAAATTTTTGGTTGACTCCTAGCTCTTGATTACTGTCTCCAATATAAGAACATCAGAACATGACTTATATATTATTGCTATTCATAAATAAAAAGAAATAAGTGCTGATAATAATTTATTTTCCTTCAAAATTATTTTTTTGAATTAATTTTTTTTCCGAATGTAAGTGAAAATTACGCGCGAGCGTAGTCACCGAACAGAGAAATACCCCACTGCCCACGGCGTTGGTTACAATTTTGAGCTTTTTTCCATTATTATTCTCGACGATCTTCATCAAGGATTCCCTTGTGCTATGATGACATCTAATTGTAAAGATACTGAAGTTCTTGAATGTTTTTACCATACTATTAAAAATATAGTAGAAAATATTAAGCCAAAGGAGTTCACAACTGATATGGCCACCAAATTGTACAATGCATGGGAAACTGCAATGGGCCGAGTTGAGTTATGGCTCTTCTGTGCATGGCATGTAGATAAAGCTTAGAGGAATAACGTGAATAAAGTATTATATCTTATTAAAAGATCTAATTCGTTTATTCAAAACTGAAGATGAATACAAAGAATTTGGCGAATATTTCATGAGCTATTATTCGAAAAATACTCAATGTTAGGCATACCGTTTCAGAAAGAATGCTGAAATAACACTAATATGTCAGTAGAAAACATGCACCGTACTATTAAATATTTATATTTTAAAGGAAGAAAAAGTGGTAGACTAGATCAATCAATTTATTACATAATTCAGTTCTTGAAAGATAAGCTAATTGATCTTTTGACTATTTTATATAAGGGGAAGGTATCGCAAAAACTTTCCAAAGTTACTTTGTTGTTAATATTCAACTAAATTTTTTTTCTACCAATGAGAATTACGCTTTCTGCGTTGAAATTTCAACTTTACATTTTTACACAATTTATGCATCCCATGAAATTTTCTATAAATGGAGCACTAAATCGTGAAAATGTTTATACACCTCGTCCAAAGGAGTTTAGAGCCCTCAAACCCTAAAGTCCCAACCTCGAAAGAGAACATTAATTTTTTTCACTTCTTTCAATTTTTCATACGATAGCAAATGATGAGAAAAATCATAAAATTTAATTTTCAGTTTATAACATATGTTGTTTCATCATTAATCAATTTAAATCAATTTCATCAAGAATCAATGTTGCTAAATAAACAAGAGCAATGAATCAAAAGTTGAAAAAAATATACCATTTTAATAAATATTGTTTAAAATAATTGAAAAACAAAATAATTGAGCTTTTTTTTCAATACCGTGCGCAGCCACTGAGGCTAGAGGCACGTGCTTATGACTAGTTTAATGAGGCTCGCTGAAATGAGAAACCTAAGCCTACACCAGTATCTGTCTTGGAGCCATCTGTGCAGAATATTGTATAATCGGAGTATTTAGAACACAGTTCCCTTAAGACTGAGGCTATAATGTCTTCATGTGAATGTTTTGTCATCTGTAAGAGATAAATCTAGGGGGGGTTGAAAGAGTAGCTATGGTGGCAAAGCAAGAAGTATGTGAACTGGAAATGGCAGGAGAGTATTAAGGTTCAATGAGGTGGGAATTTCCTCTACAAAATTATCGAAAAGAAAATCACTGGAGTGTGGGGGGGATTTTTTTAACGATGATGGTTAGAGTACTTTCTGAACTATTTAAGAGTATTAGAAACTAGAATAAAGATTTTAAGAAAATCTCTACGCAAGTGGAGGGGCTATTCGATGGATTTGCAAAGGAGGTTGATAATGGGTGAAGCGCAAAAAGCATCCGTTGCGAGACGTATTGATGTATGTTGCACAGGATTCAATTTATTTAAGATTAAGTTTAACAGAGGCGTGCACTGAAGCACCATATTGATACTTTGAACGAATGATACTATGGTAAATGCGTAGAAGAGATCAGCAATCTAAGCCATATGAAGCAAGAAATATTTGTAGTTTTAATTAGATTTATTGACCAAGTTATTTTTTGTTCAATAATTAATTCCACATTTTTCATATGGTCAGAAGTTGGAATACTCACTATAACAAAAAAGCAGAGAAAAAATTATTTGAAGTTTTTTTTTTTTTTTTTTTTTTAATAAGAGATGTGGAAAGACCATTTGATCGCACAGTTTTATTTTGGTGCTTCTGGCCTAAACGGCAGTACATGGCACTACTCAAAAAAAAAAACCTTGTAAAAAGAAGCTCCTAGGACGAAGAGAATTTAATATAAAAATATTCTATTATTTTCAGTGACATTAGAATGCAATTTCAAGAGTTCATTCGGACTCCAATGCAATCAACTAGAAGTCTACTATCACTAATCAAATTATGGAACAAGGATCAAATGCTATGAACAACAAATACAGAGAAATGCCTCCCAGTAAATGAATAGCTAATCGATTTTGTAGTATGTTGTAAACATAATAGGTAATTTATAACAATTATTTTGAAGACTAAATAAACAAGCTGCCCGATTTTCGAGATATTCGGTGAAGATGCCAGTTATATAGAAAAACCCTTTGCGATTTTTACACACATTGTTATGATTCTCAAGTTGTGAAATGCTTTATTGATGGACAATGAAAATGAAAAAAATCGATTAATTGATAAGATTCAGTGATGTTCTTTACTATGATAAATGGTGTTTTATTTTTCGATCACCAAATTTCAGTTTTCACGAACAACTCCAATCGAAATGAGCGAGACAGAATAAGCTAAAAGTAAAAAGAGCAAAGTAGTCTTTCGAAATGCATCCTCAATTCCCCATGGTATAATTTCTCGTACTCTCATAACCATATCCAACTCGTATGATTTTTTCAAATTGTATTTCCTTCCAAGTACACAGGTACACACCACATTAAACCTGTTTGCGCGATCGAATCAGACGCGAGGTTTTTTTCTTCTTCATGACATTGTTCATACATCTCGCATAGAATAAACCTACATCTCCATCTCCTTCCATTTCCATTACAATACCGGACGTGCAGCAATCTTTATGGTATACGACGATGCTGCATAACTAAATGTTACATACAATTTATAATACACGCCAGTATGCCAGTAATAAAAAGAGTTGTTTGTTTTTTCCCCAGTCCAATTAGGAATTACTAGACGTAAGCTTGTCTGCGTCGCGGTACAATATGAACCTTTCATGTACACTTACAACTGGCTAACCATTCGATGGCATGAAACTAGCTGCCGATCGAGACATACTTGGAATAAACTTGGATGCATTTCTCGACTTTAATTATCAGTTATGAACTGGTAGCTCTTTCGAAACACATACGTTTGGTTAAAAAAGAGCACACGAAGGCAGGCGAAAAAAATCCTTCGGTTAAGAAAACCTCTCGAGGTCCTATTTGATCGAGTAGAAAATTATGATTACGAATATTTATCATAGACCAGGAATCCGCAGGCTGCAGCCCATCCAGTTCTTAGCTAGAGTATTGTTTAGAGTCGCTTTTTTTCACGCCATAATTCGTGATTAGAATGAGACGAAGGTATGGTTCATGGAATTAATACTCACCTGTTCGGTAGGCTATTTTTTCTTCTTTTTTATACTCGGTAGCATGAAAGCTTTCACGTCGTGAAATATTTATGTTGCGTTTTTTATCTTTTTTTTTTTGTCCAAGAGGTTTGCCAGTACCAGCATACTCTCGCGAACAGATTATATTACTCACGCCGATTGACATTTTATCCATATCGGTCTTTTTTGAAACCGTATCGCCGATTTAACCGGTCCTAGAGGTTTACAATAGTTCGTATGGAGAAGAGGCGTTCTAAATACATGAAAAAGTTTGACTATGAAAACAATATGTTCATATTTTCAAAGATCATTGCTCCTTGATCCCAGCAATCTATAGCTATCGTTAATACGTTCGTTAACGACATGCTTGCGTTAATTACGACTCGGGTAATTAATTACGCTTCTTTTTCGCCTTCGTACTTATAGGCCTACGTTCGAGAACATTCGTCATTTTTCATTTACTGTATTCATACCCGAAATACACTCCATTAGGTAGGAAAAAGCCGCTGCGATCCTGCAACTGGAGAACAAATATTTATCCTTCGAATTCAATCCAAACATCATTATACGACTGACTCGAGGGCGTTATATTGTTGATACACTTATCGGCGCGGTCTTATCGATAATAAGTGCGCAGAACTTCATTAGCTTCGCGATGAAATTTTCTTCAAACAAAAAAACAACAAAATTATTCTCCGAAAGTGACGCCACATAATGAGTGAAAATTTCACACCGTATTACAACTGCATATAATATTTACCTCGCGTACCGACGAGCTCATATTTACAATGATGTTGTAGATTGTCGCGTCGTTTGTTTTCACGACGCTCTCGTACAAAGGTACGGAGTAAATTAAAATACCGACTGTTTTCCATTCGGTAAGCTGGAGTCGTTTTCCATGAGTACTCGACGTGCGACGAACAACAAATTCTGATCCTTTTGTTACATTGTACAACAACGTTAACTTCGTGTATTTCACCTGAATTAGCAATTAGTGGCTATTTTAAGCTCGTTCTGTGGTTACAAGATGTAGACATTTTTGTACCGTAGCCATCTTAGCTTTCGTAACTGATATATTTGCAACAGTATACAATCGAGGAATACGGTACATAAATGTGGTGAAATTATTCACATTTCGTTTGAAATATTTCAACTTCTAATTGCTCACGGACATCTCGAGTAAACAAATTCATCATTATTGATCCACATTCATTCATGCATTAAGAGTTCTGAAAAATCCAATAAATTCTCCATACATACCTTTCGCACAGATTAACAGTACGTTGAACATGAATATCGATATTTACAAATTATGCAAATAATAACAATTTATTACGTAATTACATTATACGGGACACTGCTGACACGAGTTGAGCAAAAACAAATTAACGATAAGGAGTAAAATGCCGCTAGCAGCATCGTCATTATAACTGGGTTATCGTCATGTGTAATAATCGAACATGCTCTAAAATGCCCCTACACCAGGAATAGATAAAAATCTCGCTTCGACGTGCCGACGTGAATTTTTTTCACGAATTTATCGATTAATTTCGAACAGAACACTGAATGCGAATGCTGAATACCGAATTACTTATAAGGATCGCCGTTTCCCTTCTCCTTCCCAATTCGTAGAGTCTTTTCAGGAAATACGAGCTATTCTGAGGTTTATCGCGTAATTTTTCTATTTTTATATACCCAAGTTATTAGTCATAGAACAATATGTGTTTCGGAGTCGTCATTATGTAATGTAGGTCGTGATATGTTTTCATACTGTTTCGCGTAATTGGATAGAAATTTTCAACCGAGAGTAATGAACGCAGTTATTAGCTCGTTATTTAGAAGAAATACTGGTATTCTTTTCGATCGAGGAGACAAAAAGGAATTATGGTTTCCGCGTTAATTTCGTGGTCTATTATTATTTCCGGTCCTTCGGGCGTTCAAATCGAGTCGCCATGATGAACGAAGCCCCGAAGAAACAACATAATGAAGTCATGAGGGAATTCAACTTATTCTTTTGCGAATTGTGGGAGGAATAAACTCACTCTGTAACTAATGAAATTATTTTTGAAAAAGTTTCAAAAGGAAGATTACAAAAAAAAACTATTAGGAAATCTTCGAAATAATCCATAAAATAGGAAGACTTGTAGTTGTACATTTTCACCACTGAGGACTGAATTTTCCATATAACCTCAATATAGGTTGGTGGTAGGTACTGAAAACAATTTTTATATTTTTTTAGGGGGCGTGGCCTGCAACAAAAAAAAGCCCCTTAATTTTTTTTCTACAGAAAATAAAATTATTAGATATATAAATCCAGAAAAAAATTGAATTAAGAAAAAAATCTGTTTTTTTTTTTCATTATTTTTTTAATTTATTTGGAAGAAAACGTTTTTGAATTAAATTATGTGAATGAAGATTTGAGTGGTAAAAAATAAAAATGAAAAGTAATTATAAGTGCTATCAACTTTAAAAAAAAATCGAGGTCAATTTTTGAAAAAATTTTCGAATATCAGCAATGTTAAAAATCGATTTCAATTCGATTATTCGAAACGGATGGAATATCGAAGCGAATCGAATATTTGAAGGGAATCAAATATCGAGTCGAATTTTCTAAGCGATTTTCTTTACAAATATTTGAGAATAAAAAATCGAAGACTCGATTCTTCGATTCGAGTTGACAGCACTATTCCATCGAACGCTGAGCATAAAAGCGTCGTATTACCTACTTTGGTAAACAAATGTTACGATTAATAATGTTGGTAACACTGTTAAATAAATAAAAAATTTACTTTGCATTTGCTCATTGCTCCTTTCTATATAAAATAGTATTGCCAACATCGAATCACAATCCTTCTTTACCAGAGAAAGGAATTTCTTGTTTTCGAACTTTGGATTCGATGGGTCACACCGTACATATGTAGGTATTCCTCCTGTTTCAATAAAAAAGGAAATTAATATGGAGTGATTTTTTATGATTTCAGTTTTCAAAAAAATGAAAACGTGTTTGTAAAGTTGAAAAACAAAAACGACTCAAAATTCTAATGAAAACTGTTTTAACTGAACATGAAACTTAAAGAAGAAATTGTACAAGCAACCATTCTATATTACTTGGGCCTGAGTTTCAGATGGAAGCATATTCAGACTCGCAGATGATAATTTTATTAGCTAAAAATTAATTAAAACCCCTAGCTATTATAGACCTTCAGATTTGGGAAGCTCTTTTTTAATTATTGATTCGACTCGAAATGAAGATTCATTAAAATTTTGGGAGAGCTTAGACGAAAGACAAACACCTCGAAATTTTTGTTCACAGTCTCGCCTAAAAGAATGAGTTCGAATTTCAGCTGGCATAGTACATTTGGATGAGAGATTTAGATGAAAATTACTTTTAGAAAAGCAATCACATCAGAAAATACCACTGATAATTTTTTTCTTCTCACCCATTATACTTGGAAATCTGAAACTTCGTACGCAGAGCTTCTTGAATACTAGTATACGATCTCTTGAATTCAGCTGAGAATGAATACAAAATGGCGAATCGTAAAATTTTGAGGAAGGCTTGAAAAGCTTCAAACAGTTGAAATTCTATAAATATGCGGACGTACAGAGTCATATTTTTTTGAAGTGCAGGATATCCCAAATTCAATTTTGAAGTTATTTTTGAGGTAACATGTAGAAGCTTTAAGGCTCGATACTGAATGTGATGGTAAAGAAATTAACAATATTATTTGCAAATTTGAACACGTCCTTAATGAAAAATCAGCTCTAGCAAAGCGGCATGGCTAAATACATTTTCCCCTTATCATACATTCGCATATTACTAACTATGGAATCACCCCCTACCCATCTGTGAAGTGAATTTGAAATATGTTACATTTTTTATTTGCAAAAATCATACTATGAACCCATATCTATCAAACTTGGGCTGTTTGAGATTTCTTGAGCTTTTCTAAAATTTTATTCTTCTGCTATATTCCACTCTCCAACTTATGCTATAAGTACGCAACAAAATTTGAGATTTTCAGGTGAGTTTGGTGAGGAGATAATTATGTAAAAGTCAAGAAAATCCATGACTCAAATTTCCTCAAGAAACCAGTTTTTGTTAATTCCTTCCCAAATTTACTTGAAAAGCTAGAATTTAAATATGTTTTTTATTGAATTAAAATTTATTATACAGAGTCATTTCTATTTTTATGACATTTTTATTTTTGTTAATAACTGCAATTAATTTTATTTTTCAATTTACGTATAATTTAAAATTTAAAATAGTAATTTGTGAAATGAAAAATGAAAAAACGTATTTAGTAAAATATACGAGTGAATTATTATTTTTATTTAATTAATTTTTTTCAATATCTTGATTAAAAAATAAAAATTTTAAATTATAAAATCTATAATAATATGTGTAATGAATTCATAAATAATCAGTTCATGGAAATATAATTATATATCTCCTCTCTTCCGAACTTTCCTTTTCAAATTAGGTATGCTGCAATAGCTGCAATTTTTATTTCAAGAAATCAGTTAAAAATTGTGTACGAGGGTTTTTTTCAAATCAAGTTAATGTTTTTTTTTTTACCTGTCATGTACAGCAACAATAGCTAGAGGCACGAGAACAACTGATTAATAATTTATCAATCTGTGTTTGGTCATCTGACATTATGTCCTTTGAAGGATTTTTTTCTTATAAAAATAAAAACGTTTGAAATTTTTCTAATGATTTCAAAAAAAAAAAAAAAAAAAAAATATTTGCCAGATGATTACAAATGGTCTGAAACGCAAAGATTTGAAAATCACACCCTCTCCCGACCTTCCTTTTCAAATCAGGTACGTTGTAATAGCTGTAATTTTTAAGTTAAAAACTCAGCTAATAAAACTCAAAATTTGAGGAAAACATTTTTTCATCAAAAATATCTGTGTTTAATTTTTCCAACAATTTCCTTCAGATTACACGACATATACTGTAAAAATACTAGAGGCGAAGACAATATAAGTAATTATTAGATTTGTTGAAATGGTAAAAGGTAAGGAAGCCACAAACTAAGTTTTCGATAATTAGTAAGAGTCTAAAATGAGAAAATAGGATGAAGAGTGTAGAACAAAAGTGAACAAATCCTGAGCAATGGATTAGATTTGATCACCAAAAAATGATACAAACAACTGAAAATAAAAATTAGAAATGATGAAATTTTATTTGGGATAAGGGGATGGGGGAGGGAAGCGATGAAAAAATTTCAGTACGTTTCTGGAGCACAATTTAGTTATACATACTATAAGAGGTATCAAAAGGCTTAAGTATTTAGTTATGACAATCTTTCTATCGACCTCTTTTTTCTTCCTAATATGAAAGAAAATTTCAATTGATGATCATTCATGCAATACAGAGAGAAAACACTGAGAAAAAATAGAATCGAGAAATTATTAAAAACAGGGATATTTTATGATTTTGAGCTCATGTCAACACAAAAATGACCAAATGAAAAAATTACATCGCACAGACAAAAATCCACCTATCAGGCTCCACCTAAGATCACTATCGACCTGTCAAATCCATCGAACCAATACTGATACCAATATCCTTTCTATTCACTTCCTTTACAATTATATCCAAACGGCGCCCGAATCAATGTCCGAAAAAAATTCAAATAGGCCGAAATCTGCCGGTCATAGCTCCGGAAATACCTTCAAAATAAAAGAACGCGCGGAATCGTTTAAAATACGATACCTCGTCCTAACCTTAGGAGATGAATTACATTAAAACACCATCGTGCGCGTCCTTTATAACTATAAATTCGCAAATTAAAAAAAGCCGGCTATAACGACGCGTGAAATAACAAAGTCGTACGCGACGTAAAGGCGCAGCCCGACCAGACACTTGTTCGGGATCATTTCCTGTGCCAGGTATAGGAATTTTATCTGACCATTAATCGACGCTGATGGGTAGTTTTTCATGCGGCTATATGTTAATACAGTGCGATGTAACTTTATCCTCGATGTTTCCACTTTATTCCAGGATATGTAAAATTCGTGTAAATAATCGATATTAATTTTTCAAATAATTTTCAAACAGTAGGCGAACCTCCGCCAACATGAGCGTACCTTCTAATTCGATACTGAATAAGAATCTAATTTCACCGAATATCGATAACCATAAAATTAATTTTTGCGTAATAGTAAACCATTTGTGATCGCTCGTAAATACATTTCAATATATCAAGATAAAACGATTCAATCACGTAGGCACTAGTTCTATCCACTTTTCTACATGTCCTCCGAAATCTCAATAGCCGGAAATTCAAGGGGGAAAAATTACATTATTGAAGAAAGTTATCGGTTCGTAAATGTGCGGTTTCTAGATGCCCACGTATTGGAGCCAAAATCGTACCTACGAATTATTTTTTTATTACAGAAACGAACGTCGAATGCATGCGAACACGTAGCGCGTATGACTATGTTCCTAAAAAGTCTTCTTTAGCGGTGTTACTTTCTATTTCAAACAACGCCAGAGCGCTCTACGCGACTTACGGTGTAACCACGATATACCAACCTGCATTTTTAATCTAACATGTGCACCGCCGTGCAGTGTGATGTAGTGAAATGTGGTTAACAGGTGTGTTCGCCTAAGTATACCATTTGGTTACGAATTTTCGGGAACTTGAACGCTCGGTCGGGATTCGGTGCTTTTTTGAGATTTTTAAAAACGTGCCTGGTGTCGCGTATTATTGAACTTTTTTTTAAAAGTGAATTTAGGTGAAGTGAATTTACTTTATGGAGGTGGCAGAATCAATTTGAAAGAATAAGGTAAGAATTCTTTGCTCTTTTTCATATAAATTGAAAATTAAGGTTTTTTTTGTTTTTTTTTTCAAACGAATCGTCCATTCTAAAATGGAGAAATTATTTTTTAATTGACGTTTAAGATTTTCTCAAATACTTACTGAAAGCGATGAATGCCAATACACTTCGAGAAATACCATGATTCATTTTACTTTTGAAACTTGCATCCACTCTATGACTAATGATTTTACAAGATAACAGGAAATTACTATAAAAGGGATTGGAGAGAGAAACAAGTAAAACTCGGAATTTTGGGATCTAAAAACCCTCGATTATTTCCTAGTACCTGTTAATTTCCACCTTTAGGTTACTTCCCCCCTAATTTTTTATTTTCAAGAATCTTCTCTTCCTGACTCCGAGTTAACTCTCCACCAATTCGCTATTGCAAATATCGCGAAAAAAACCAGTCAACAACTCGTTTCCGAATCCAGCCGAACGAGCATCATTACGAAAAGTTACGCAAACTCGACTTATTTAAAATACGAACGCTTCGACTATTATGTTAATTTACGTAAAAATATCATATTTAAAACGTCGTTCGCCAGATAAACAAAAAAAAAAAACAGAGATGAAACCGCCCAGATGTGGCTCAGCACGCAAATTCTACATCCACTCGTCCAACGCCGCCGGTTTATCTTTTCAGCTTTTCGTTAAGTAATCGTCGACTGTATTTCTCCAATTATCGTGTCTCAATGGTCAAGGAGATTCATGAAGATATTTGGCCATTTTTCGAACAATTTTTGATTTTTTAGATCGTTAGAGTTGAAATATATGTATTACGTTGAGAAGTGATGAAGCTGAATGATGATACTATCGAGCCGGCTAGGATGGGTGATTTTTTCAAGGATACGATGAGGAGTTTAATAACGTACTAGGTGCTCGTTATTATCATACTAAGGGTTCGTGATAGACGAACGTTCAGGTAGCATCTTCAGTGATGGCTGTGAGATCAATAATTATACCGCATGATAGTTCATTTCGGGGCCTTCATTATGTTCCTGTTTAACAGCATTATGGGTTAGGGGTTAGAGAGATGAGAAATTCAAATGCAGTTGTATCATACTACTGAGGCAAAATAGATAAATGATTTTCTCCTTTCATCAGCGCTCATGAGGAGTTAAAAAGTCTCGCTACATTTAAACGAGCACTTTAAATAAATTCTCTATACAACCGAACTTTCATTACAAAAGAGTAAAACGTTTAGATGAGAAAGGAAGAGGGAAAAGAGTTGAATTATGATTCGCCTGAGAAATTTATTCATAATTTTTTTAATTTGTGTCAACTCAAATCTGATTTTTCAAAAAAAATAAATGGGCAATTAAACATAAATGTTCATTAAGATATTTTTTTCGCACAAAATTTTCCTGCTAACGTAGGGATGAAAAACACTTTTATTAGGTTCCAGCTCTCTCTATGAGTAAGCTCGCCATCCATAGATCAAAACTACATTCTTTTGGACATCATTCTACTATATTATTGCATAATGCAGCTTACTAGCATTCTTCCACGAGTCAGGATAATAACCATCAAAGAAGAGGTTTGAGGTGAAAACGTTTTCCATAAGTTCAGTTTTTAAAAATAATATTTAATTGTTCTAAAACATATAATAACACTTGTTGGGCAAATCTATACTAAAATCGACTTTTCAAATTTAAAAAAAAAAAAATAATAATAATAATAAATATAATAACAAGTTTTTTGCAATTAATTCACTATTACCACTCTTATTGCTACCAATCATAGCAAAAAAACGATTAATTCGATTAAAATTATGTAATGAAGTACATTCATAGATTTCATGCGCATAAAAAAAATTACGTCCTACCCCTCACACACACACACACAAAAACATTA
Organism: Phenacoccus solenopsis; assembly: GCA_009761765.1. Classification (NCBI taxonomy): domain Eukaryota; kingdom Metazoa; phylum Arthropoda; class Insecta; order Hemiptera; family Pseudococcidae; genus Phenacoccus; species Phenacoccus solenopsis. The sequence goes on along the minus strand of CM019754.1, from coordinate 26,968,785 downwards.
GCTGTAGGCCAGTAGCAAAATGTATATTATTCTGAAAAAAATTCATGAAGTAATATAACGTTGTATACTATTTTGTATACACATTATATTTCCCTACTCCCCCCCCCCTTTCGCAATGAAAATGATGAAGAACAAAAATTTCTCTAAATTCAAAGGTTGTTCATGCAAATATTTAGCGATGCTTTTTTAAATATTTGATTCGAAAATGTGAGTTCATTCAAATTTTGAGGGGTTAAAAGGACCCTCAATAACTCAAAATTTTCATCGTCGTGTCCAGGGCCGGCGCAGCTTCGCACACTTTGCGCAGTTCCAAAAATTCGTTGCGTACTGCGTAACGAACTAAAATACTTCAATTTTTAGTTCATACCATATCAAACTTGAAGAACATTTTTTTTTTCACTCCACCCTAATACTTATGCATGGCAAGTACGATGCGTGGTCAGTTTTTATTTTTTTTGACAACGTTGCACCAACTCCAACTTATTGAAACTTTTATACTTAGTAAAGGTTAGACTGAATAACACATTTTATTAAGAAAAAATGGCGACTGTACCTCCAAAATTTCTTTACAAAATGGCGGTTCAAATTTTTCAAAACGTCATAACTCGGTGATAAATGGCTCAAAAATTTTGAGAAAATTTTATAACATTCCCCTTACCTTCTAGAATCGATCTAAAAAAACGCAAAATTTTTGTCTATAACTGGCGAAAAACTAGAAAATAAATTTTGGTCCCTCCCCCCAAAAATAATTGCGCCAGGGGTCCAAAATTTTTGTCAGAATATTTTCTCATCATGGGTGATCTTTTGGGATAGGTTTCGTCAAAATCCATTTTGGGGTCCAAAACCCTTTACTTATCCTGTTATACCCTTTTGGGGAAGGGAAAGGGTAGACACATGAATTTTAAAATTTTTACAGTACTTTGTGTACCTGCAAAAAATTCTTAGAATAGGCTCTGTTCGTGTCATATGATAAAATGAAATAAAAGTACCATGTTTGAATTGTAGCTTCCTAAGCGAATTTGAAAGGAAGCCGGAACAAAAACCGGTTTTTAAGGAAGTTTTGAGCTTTGAAAATTCTTTAAGCTTACATACCTCCTTATCAAATTAAAACATAAAGCTTTAACTTGATACGTGAGTTTAGTTGGGTACCAGAATATATGACTTTTTGAATTTGGCGGGAAATTTTTGGGAGGTTTGAGGAGTCACAAATAGCTCAGATTGGATGAATATGGATGTATGGGTACAATCATACTGAAAACAAAGAATATACTATTCATCTTAAATCTACTTTCACAGCAATGTTGGAGGGGGGAGAAGTAGGGGTTATTCTCTTCGGAGAGAAGGTAAGCGAAAGGTCTAACATTTTTTATGGTATGGTAGAGTTAGCTCGAATCATTGACATATTCAAATTTCAGCTTCCGAAGTGAATTTGAAGAGGAATTAGATCCAAAAACAGATTTTGGAGAGAAATCAAATTTGTAAATTTCTTTCAAAGATATTTAAGTGCCAAAAAATTCAAGTTTCAAACGTGTAGTAAACTGTGGAATACCATTTGATTGCTGAAGTTTAGATACAAATAAACCAAAATGGTAGATGAGCCAATTTAGGTTGATATTGTCATGACCTCAAATAGCTCAAATTCAATGTGTGTAGGTTCCAAGTTTTTTGGACTAGAAGTACTACAAATGCAAAGTTTTACTTCTTAGATGGTATTGAGGAGTATAGATAGAGATTTCCAAGGGCAGAGCCAGGATGTACCAATGGAAGAGATTTAAACATTTTTTCAGAACATTATAAATTTTGCTCCTAATATAGTGCAAGTGTTTTTTTTAAGACGGGAAGGAGGGCAGATGATACGTAATTTCTTTCAATAGCAGAAATTTTTTCACTACGCAAAAAATTCATAAATGATTTTCAGTACGAAGACATTAATAGATTATTTGCAAATTAGAACATGTCTTGATTAAAAATTCTGCTCCAATAATGCTGCATGGCTACTTACATTTTTTTTTTGTTGTAATTTTTTCTTTCACTCGTTGAAAATTCTATTTATGACTATTTCAAAGTTCCTTTTACTTTTGAAATCGATTCAAAACAAATCTCATTTTCACTAATTTTACTACACTCTCTTTTTTTCTCGATAAAATTTCAACATTTCTTTTACATAATAATCTATTAGCGAACAACATCATAAAATTACGATAGTTATGGCAACCTAATGTGGGATTGGTGCATCATGACAGCAGTTGTAATCCATCACTTATGCACTCACAATTAGGCCTACCATCTGTGATTCCGTTTATAATATGGCTTCTAGCAGTTCTAGTAAACCTTCAAAGAGTCCCATCACCTCTTGCAGTCGACTTCAGTTCACCATAAGGATACCGGAGCCTTTAGAGATCTATATGGATCATATTAACGCAACATAATCTCGATCGTAATGAACTCGTTGAGGTTTCTCATCACCATCGCAAGACTTACCCTCGATATCATATATCGTTCCAATGGAAAAAGATTTCCACGCCTCACCTTGGAGAGTGAGATGCGGTCGAATTCCAATGACTCTCATCGGTACGCAAGTACGCTACAAAGTAATTCGGTAACCCGATCGCCAGTGAAAGATTAATCATATCTGTTCATTTACGCGCATACCTTCACGTCCGGACTCAATCATTAAACTCATTCGTGACCATAGCGGGCTAATGATTTAAAAGCGGTCTCGCCGTTTCGGCCAGACGTGGCTTAACCCTTTTGAATTAGTGATAGCGTAATCCACGGGGATAATGCAATGGTTATAAATAATTCCGTTTACATTGCTCACTCGGCGTAGACCGTTTGGCCCGGATTGAGTGGACTAGAACTAATCGATAAAGACCTAGTTTCCATCGATAGCCGATAATGAAACAGCCGATCGAGAGATCCGATAGATGATTCGAATTCTCTTCTTCGAAGGTAGACAATCAACTGCAAGATTATTCAACCTTCGAGAACGCCAAATCCAACGATAATTGTCGAAAAATCGAGATGCTATAAAATAATTTTTTTAACTCGCTAAAATGATTCAATAAACTCGGACTATAGATAACCTCGAGTTGATTATAATTTTAATATCGTTCGAGACCCGCATCGATAACGCTATCAAGGAATCGATCGCGATAACCGACGGTATAGATATAGGAAGCTCTACTACCAGTTGCATTTTTTTTTCCCTATCGACTAATTAACGCATTCCGATAAGTTATTTTCTTTGAACGCTATTTTATCCGAAGTTTACGTGTTCAGGTATATAAACGAGCCTGTTATGAAACGTTCAATCATTCCAACTCGACCTACTGTTAAGTTCATCCGATTATTGACGACGGTAACACGATATCATCCACAGCGATTCCAAGTAACAAAGAAGTCCAACGGAATCGCGAATCAAAAGCCCAAGATGCAGCTATCACCAAAGGTGAAGGTTATTCGTGTATTTGTACGCTTAAAGAGCGGAGATGGCGCGATACCGGCGACGTACAAATTAATGGTTTGAGCGCGAAGCGGCTCTTAAAACGATGTCGTTCCGGCTGCGGGCACGTTGTACAATTAATGTTTCGAAGAATGTAGACTAAAAAGCAATGTGTACCGGTTACCTGTCTTAGTTAGCGAGTTAATTAAATCTTAGTCCGAGTTTCGGACGTTTTCGTTTGTACGCGCGTCGCTGGTTATGATTTGTACAGGTCAAAGGTACGTATCAGCGAAACTTGACCGATTCTACTTTCTGTTTCTTAGTCGACGAGCGAATGTGATGTATTTCAATGGCGAACGCATTTACGTCATTGGTAACGTCATCAGGATTCGTTCGGCGAGGGGGACATTGGCATAGGTTTATGATGATAACGACGATGATGAAGAAGCGATGATGGTCACGGTTTCATATCAAAGACTGTATCACAATGCGACAACATAATATGGAGAACACGTCGAAATTTGATTTTATCTTGGTAATTCATGAAGTGATATTACACTTCGAAGACGTTGTCTGAAATGAACACGTTACTTTTCGTAGAATTTCGATCATAGTCATTTTTTTTTTTTTTGAAAGGAAGATTTTCATCTTAAAATTAAAAGCATGTTGAATCTACAATTCTACATATAGTCATTTTGAATAATAAACAACATTTTGATCAAAAACAAAATAAAAAATCTTTTTTTCAAATGTCAAGGTTTCAGAAATTCTAAATAAAATCAAAACTCATTTTTCACAGGTTTTTAAGGTGATAAAAATTTTTCTTGAGGTTATCGAATTTCAATAAAATAAAAATAATTAATTTTTTGCAGACATTTAAAATTGTGTTAGCTTCTTTAAAATGTTTTTCGAAAGTAATCAGAAAAAAAGAAATTTTTTTGAGATTTTAAGGATTTAAAATTTGAAATTAATTGTAATGTTTTGCAAAGCTCTGTGCAATTATAGTGTATTAGAATATGGAATTTTCATCTAATTTTTTATGAAAAGATAGTTATTATAGCCTAACTGACTCAAGAAGAAGAAGTAGGAGTGGTGAAAGATCTCGAAATCTTGACTTTTCAAATCCTTTATTAGCATGACAAGAGTCCAAATTTTTATACATAAAAAGGGGGAGGGAAGGGGAAGTGCATAAAAATTGCACCAAATTAACAAATTTTTTTTATTTAAAATATTTATTGATAGAAATAATTATTATAAAATTATTAAGTAATTTTTTTTTAGTTTAATTTATTTAGTAAAGATTTTTACGACTGTTTGAGGATGTTTTAAGCTATAAAATTTTTTGAATATTTCATATATCTTCGGCAAATCCATTTGCAAAGCTCAAATTTTTTGTATAGAGTGGATTAAGAACCGCTGTATGACCTCTCAAATTTGATTTGAAACCGACACAAAAGAACAAAAAATCAGCATTTGAGGAAGGCTTGAGGAACCTCAAATGATTTAAATTTGATAAATACAGACTCCTACGATTAGTGATGCCATGAAATATTGTATGTACTAAATTTAATCTCACAGGTGATGGTGGAAATGAAAAGGAAAGATTATAGGATTATGGTGTTCAAAATGTTGTGAAAGTAAACTGAAGATAGAACCTTTTCCATTATAGTTTTACATGGAGGAAATCAAAAAAAAAAAAAAAAAAAAAAAAAAAACAGATTTTGGAGGGAAATCGAATTGGAAAATTCTTGGAAACGTTCGTATTTCTTCACCTGATCAGCTTAGAACTACAAATTATAACTCTCTAAATTAGGGTCGAAAGGAGCTCAAAATGATGCATGAACCAAAATTTGATGAATATTTGAAGAATTTGAATTGGCTAAAATTAATGAATAAAAACTGATGTAATAGACTGATTTCACGTGACGTCATAATCTGAAAGAACAAATTATTGCACTTCACGAAGAAGCAAATCTTTTTTTTTAATTTTTTTTTTTTTTTTACTAAAAGAAGAAAGTTAAACTCTTCTATCTCCACAGCTAAGGAACATTTTCGAAAACAGTTTGAGGATTCTATAAGCTTTAAGCTTGAAATTTATATTCATGTTCTTGAAATCAGAACATTTAAAATTTGTTTGAAAGAAATTAAAATATGATAAATTTTTCAGGCTTTGGAGGCTTCAAAATGGGATAAAATGAAAAAAATAAGAAGTTTTTATCTTTTAACTTTAAAACAATCTCTTGACGATGAATTTTGAGAGGAATTTTTTTCATTCATATAAGGAGTACATGCACCTAACTAACACATTTTCACAAAGTTTTACCATCTTCAGGTCAAGGTGTTTAATAGTTAAAAATAAAAATTGACAATATATAAGGATAATGCCTTTAATAGTTCATAAATATTATTTTGTTTTAGTTCAGAATAATTTTTAAAGCTTAAAAAAATAAAAAATAAGTAGCCTCATTTTTTTCAGGATCTCATAAAATGTCTTCAACCTAGTTCGAAATATTTTGTAGGATATTTTCAAAAATAGGGATACTGAAACATGAAAGAAATTCAAAATTACTTTCACTTGTGATCGATAAATTTTCCTTATTGCATTAGAAATTACTTCTCAGAACATGGGAAATTTTTCGAAAAACTGAAAACTAAAATTTAAAAGGAATTCAATTTTTTTTTTTAATAAAAATTCCCAGTCAATAAAAAATAATTCTGATTCACTATTTTTCGTCTCATCGTAATTTATGTAACGTATTCTACAAAACCACTTGAATACCTTCCATCGTAAGCTACGTCATTTGGGTAAACACCGTAATAACCAACCAAAAGCGAACAGATTTTTCAATTATACCACGTGCGAGTTCAGCTACACGCGAACATCGAAGCCCGGAGACGTAAAGGAGGCATTTCCTAACACGCGAGCCCGTCCTAACGTCTTACGAATATCGCATTAAAATGCTAAAACACACAATCACCGTATCTGTACCCATCTCGCGGTCGCGGATCCCGTCAACTAAAGAAGGTAACATTCCGCCACGTGCACATAAATAACCTGGAATATGCGAATTTCGCACGTATAAATCATTTGTACGATACACCGCATGTATAAGTGTATAGTACACTGGCGGCGAATTGACGAAACTCGCTACACTGCTTTAATAAGATGCAAGAACTGGTACGAGATGTTGGTAATGTTTTACATTTTTTTTATTTCAGAATCTTCTAAAAAGTAGGAAGGTCTTATTAACGGGGTAAAATATAAATAATTGTTAAACCTTGGGTTCCCTAAATAAAACAAAGTTTCACCGAATGAGCTCGACTTGATGGAAATTGTAATTCGGAAACGACGCTTGAACAAACCTTATAGCTGCGAGGGTTTATTAGCATTTTAATGGGTCATCAATACGGTCTCGTTTAAGAGGAATAAGTAGGTATATTCGTTTTGTTATTGGATTATTGAAACACAATTATATTATACCGAAGCGGCGCGTATTTAAAAAGGGCAATTAAACGAAAAGTAATTTTCTCATTGAAAATCAACGTAACACACTAACGATCACGTAGCTACAAAGAAATCTTTATATAAAGATGGCAGTGTACAGAAAGCTCGCTCATTCACACCGTACCGAGTGGCGTAAACGTCTTCCCCGATCGATCATGTAATTACCATTCAAATCAACCGGAACGGCTTATTCGTTAATAAACGTCGCGCATGTGTTAATTTTTCAACCCACTTCGGGTTCAATTACCAAAATAGAAAATCTCTGCGGCACATGTACCATCGTATAATTCACATTCCCACAAAACAATTGCGGAAATTCAATTCCGGTTTCGAGCGGCAAATATGTACGGTACGAGGTGATTAAAAACAAAAAAATCCTTGAAAGCTCCGCCTCACGCCGTTCCCTGTTTTAAATAATTAAATCGAATCTTCGCCTAAATTCAGATTACACGCTTTCATCGCGCTTCGGTGAGAATTAGCCGTCGGTCTGGTGACGATATTGAAAATTCGCCTGCAGCTCATTACATCACGAAGGGGGATACGCCCGATATACCACCTAGATTCAGGTCACCCGTCAATTCTGTGCGGACGCGACTTTGAAATTTGGAAAGCCATCCGCGTTCGAGTAAAAGTGAAAAAAGTTGAACGCCTAACACGTCGCCGACGCCTGAATGTGTGAAAAGTACTCGCGTATCGCGACATATCCGTTACTTGTTAAGCTTGTAAATGACGACCGCTTCGACAATACCGTTTTTAATGACACGCACAAACGTACCTCGTATGTATCCCACATTATAAGTACCCAGCGCTAATAACGAGGTTATTAGGTGGAAACTTTTTACCAACAGTCGCGCCGAACGTACGCGTAGCCTGTCGTACCTCCAGTAAGTACCAATTCGAAGACAATATGATCACTTCTATACCGTATTTGGTACACGCTCTACTATGTTGCTGGTATTGAAACTGGTTACACATTACGACGTCTCTCGTTCATTTGATACAGATCTAGTCGTCCAGTCGAATATACCAATGACATAAAAGGACGACAAAGATTGCCTTGTATATAAATTATTATCATTTTAATGCCGCCACCGCTTCATCTCCCAGTCCTAAGGTTCTGTTGGAGCAAGATTTTTGGTAATAATTCGAACCTTATTGGGGATGCGGGTACTTCGAAACGCTAATAGTCCAATATAAATCACCAAAAGAGTACGCCTCGAATGCTCGTGAAATATGATCGGCTACGCGATACTGGAGCTCACTTGAATCATCATCCTCATCGCGACAAAACACGAATTTGATATAATCACCAGTAACGATTTATATACCTTGTTGTTTTGGAATTTTGGAATCTTAAATCCCTCATTTCATGTAGATCCAGGCGAATGAGTAATAGGCGATGAATTCTTCACAGCTGCACTTTTCTTTATTAAAATTGGATTCATTTATAAAATCGGATCCTTTTCACTATCACAATGTTACTGCATCATTAACATTAGTAGATTCATCAACACTATTCAAAAGAACAAAAAAAGTTTAAAATAGCATAATATGTCAACAAACAACAAAATCCAAAGTTGAAACATTAACAACTACATTACCACCAATAATAATCTAACTATTGATGAGGAGTACAATAACAACATTAATAACAACAACTTCATCAATAAAAAACATTTGATGCTGACAAAGTCAACATAATCACCATCATTATCATCAGTAATAACAAAGCAAAATTAACAAATCATCATAACAACAGCAACAGTGTAACATCAACACCACCATTACCAACAACGACTAACAACAACTACAACAACCACAAATGAAAGTGATAAAACATTTTTGAAAATTCAACTTTAATAGCATCAACCTATCAACACAATTAGCAAAAATAACGCAAAAATTAACAAATATGCACAACAATGAAATATCAATAAAATATAATCATGATAAGCAACATCATTAACTGGACAACAACATGAATATTAAAAATGATAGTCATCACTACTACTACTAATGTAAATTACAAGGAAATTGACTAATCAATACTACCATCAATAACATTCCTAAAGTATCAGTATTATAATCAATAAATCAATATCCTTATTATCAGCAGAAACATCAAGTTCAACAAATCAATATAAATTCATTATAGGCAATCATCATAACCGACAAGAACAATAACAGCATCATCTCTATCGATGAAAAATGAGCCCATTACTCAATAGCGATAAAAATTATCAACAAACAATCACAAGGAACGAGAAAAATAATAATAATATATCAATATCAATCATGAACGAATAATAAACAATGTAATTTACATCATTAAAATTATTAATAAAAATAACAAGAAGATGAACAATGTCAATCCTTGCACCGATAAAGCATTACTACGATAATCAGTAAAAATAATGATGATAACAACAACAATAGCAACAACAACAACAACAATAATAACAACATAAAGTCAACATAATCACCATCAGTAAAACCGAAGCAAAATCATTAAATCAATATCTTCATCTTCATTACTATCAACAAAAATATTACCACAATCTTCATCCATGATGATGACAACTATGACAACAACAACGAAGACAACAACAATAACAATAACAACAATAATAATAATAACAACAACAACAACATAAATACTAACTAAACAATGTCATAATTGTTATCATTAAAATTAATCGCAAAAATAACAAAAATTATAATCATCATCATAATCATCTTCAATAACAACAAAAAAATCAACAGCAACAAAACAAAAACAATTAATGAATAAAAACACTATGAATATCAACTAAAGAACTTCATAATTACCGTCCTTTAATTACTAACAAAAACAACATCGATAAAGCATCAAGATGATAATTACCGAATGACCATATCAATCATCATTACCATTATCACCAACAACGAATCATAATCATTATCAATTATAACAATAACAATAAACATCAACAACAGCAACATGAATACCAACCAAATAGCATCATAATTGCCATAATTACTGATAAATGTAACAAAAACATCAATAAAGCATCAGAATGGTAATCACGTAATAACCTTAACCATCACCACCATTACCACCAACACCATCACCATGACTACCAACAAATCATCAACATAATCATATTCAATAACAACCCAAAATCAACAAATATGCGCAATAAGTATCAAGAACACATTAACCAACAACAATTAACAATAACAACAAGAAAATTAGAACAGCGATATGCAATCAACATCAACAACAATATCATCACTGAATCAACAATATTAACATCCTTAAAATATAACGATAACATAAAAAAAAGAGGAAGAAAAATGAAATATTTCAATAATAACAATAGTACCAGTAAATACGATAAAGTACGACAACAGCACAATAGGAATTGCAAAATTGATGACCTGGAATCAAAAATAGCCAGTAACTATACCTATCAACAACCGATTATAATTATCTCTAGTTATCTCCGAAATGAAGAATATTTTACAAGCGAGTACATAGACACAGGTAGCGGGTACTAGTTCATGAAATATAATATTATTTCTCCAAATTACCAAGTTTTTTCGACACGAATGAGTTAAAAGTGAATCTTAATCATAACATAACTATAGTAGCCATATTACGAAAGACCACCCAGCACATAATGAGACAAGCCATCAAAACAATAATATATAATTCCAGCAACATAGTTTGTCAAAGGAAAACCACAACTCTACTCTTGTACAGTAAAAGTAATGACAATCGTGGACACATTACCGCATCAAAAATATAACCACACGCCGCGATAAAAATATCGTAAAATTTCTTACCCACCTCACCTATATAACATAAACGAAAGTAATTTTAAGTTTCGTAATAGACATTGGAAAAAAAAATATAAAAATTAACCCGATCAACCATCTAAACTGGTATTAATACATCGATGACCGATAAAGAAATTTAATCGGTTTTCGACTCGCTCGAACGTAAATCAATACATTTAAAAGGTTTCCTGACTGCGAGCAAAATGTATTAATTACCGATGATTATAAAATCGCGGCGCGAAGCGAACAGCCACCGCTTATTTGAAATATGCGACGCGATATATTTTCCGCGGTTCACTGACCAAAGAATGAGTTCGGCGAAGGAAGAAGAAGCTGCTTCACAAAAGTAGTTTATTTTATCGTTGATAACAGATAAACATTATTTTTAATGACAAATGTCAAGCCGTTAAGAAGTAGCGGAACAACACATAACGGCGTCTGAATCTTCTTTCCACGTATAGTATCCGCCGATGAAAAAAATAACTTCGAGTTCAATAAAGTTGCACTTGATCGAGCTTTCTTCTCGTAATTAATGCCGCGGCTAGATATTAAGACGTCAATGTACCCGAGCCGCTTTCCACAATCTGGCGTACGCAGAGTAAATACAAAGTATGTAAGCGGGAGTGCCATCCATTCTGCGCGTATATCGTACTACACAACGTATACCTATACAGGTTGCCGTGTAAACAAACACTTTTACGGATTTTGACATCGCTTTTGCGCAAAGCCACTGACCCGAGAAGATAATTATATTCGTTGGGCCGCCAGACAAATAATTACCGAATCATACAAACGAACCGAAGCTCGGTAATACATTCGATCTGGCGGTCGTGTAATTATATCATGCTGATGTTCGGTGTCCGCCGCGCCGATCGAATTTCTTGGAAAATTTCGTGTAAAAAATGAATCCGAATCACAGAGCGGCGAGTTTGTAAGACCAGTCATATTACATGGATTGACTGAGATATGTTTTAAATTACCATCTTGTGGTTACAACTATGCAAGCTGCATTGCTGCATTAGGTCGCGGATTTTGTTTATTTATGGCTTTCGGTGGCCCTCGAATTACGCTCACGTTTACTTTTGGTTTCTGTACGTAGCGATAAACGAACATTTTTTCTGTTTATTTTTCTTCGAGCATTAACTCACTCGTTTTTTTTTATCAACTTTTTCGATATGGATGATAGCATCAGGTGTACGGTGTACGGATGAATTTTTCACTTTCTTTACTACTTGCATTGTATGCATTTACATAGTGCATGAAACCGTATCTCAAGTTTTATCAGTGGAGTTTTCAATGAAAAACTATGTTATTACAGCTTACCTCATTTGGGCAGGAGGTATCGGGGAGAGAAGGCTCTTATAAATTTACGTTTACACCATTTGTAATTGATTGAGTTATATTATTCATTCTACATTGCCAAGATTTGAATAATCATTTATTTTGAGATTCAAGGAGAGCACACAAATATAGTTATTTTGCGAATATGAGTTTTATCGAATAAGCGATTTATATTAAGATATTATAATTACTCAAAATTTACGAAGTTGACATCCCTAATAACTTTAAAAATAGTTTATTGGAATTTTTGAATAGACTCAAATTAACAGTTCACTCTAATAAGCTTCAGAACTGTTGATTGTGAGTGGGTGTGATAAAATAAAATAAAAACATGAACATACACACATTTAAGCTTTTCTAAGTAAACTTGGAGGAGAGCTGGAACAGAAAATACAATTACTAAGGAAGTTTTGGGTTATGAACTGCACCTAGAACGCTTAAACTTCTAATGTAGCTTTGGTTACTGATCTCAATATGAACCTTCGAATTTAGGACAAAATGAATTTAAAATGGCGACAGGTTAAAATTTCAGGAAAACTTGAAGAACGTCAAAAAGCTCAAATCTGATTAAAAGAAACACAAGTGAAAGAACACAAGATCAACTCAAGCTTATTAAAAGAATTATTTCACAACTGTCCAATATCTGTAAAGGCACTAGTATTTATAGCAGCGATGCATGTCCCCACTCCGTTGACGTAAACAAAGTAGGGGCCATTGCCTTTTACACGAGGCTACCTATACTCGTTTCAATATGGGAAATTACCTTTGACTATATACCCCTGGACTGCTCGAACTCATTGTTTAGAATAGCACAAATTTCTGTCGATATCAAGTGAACGCTTTCAGACCAAAATGCGTCTGCGCACGCGCAAGTTTAAAGTTATCAATATTATTTCGAGTTTCGAGTATAACAAGTTCAACTGGTATCAGTTGCTCCTGTTGTTATCTTTAACTCGCGCATGCGCAGACGCATTTTGATCTGAGAGTATTCACTTGATATAGACAAAGGGAATTACTATGTAATTTACCCAGGTGCCTTTTACATAAAGTTTTTTTTAATATGATACTAGTACCTCCTCGCCCCTTCGGGGCTCGCAATAAAAATTAAATGAAGAAAATCAAGTTATTTTATCAGACAAGTATTACTACATTCCAAACTGCACAACCCAATTTATTCTTTTTGTTACCCCCACTAAAAGTTCTTCCTTTTAGGATGGGTTCGTACCTTTATACTTCTGTATACATGCCATTTTAAATAATTTTACAACTTCACCCTTACTCTTGCTTATGTACAAAGCTTTTATTGAAATTTATCACCTTTTTTTCTTTTTGTATACCTGCTATCCTTTATACTTTTTATACTTGCTACTCAAAACAAGGATGCGCGCGCATCTCAAAACCGATTTCATTTTGATTTTAATGTTTAGAGAGACAGGGAAGGAAAGTTGGACGTCAGAAGACTGGTGATTTCACTAATACATACAAACACAACATATGGACTGCATTATGCAACAATGTTCTAAGTGAAATGAGGCGCCATAAACTTTAACTACATCAAGTTTCTGATGTAATGTAAATTATAACAAAGCCACTCAATCAAACTGAACAAATTTCGCTTGTTTGTCTTTGAAATTATTTAAATAACATGAATGATTTCATTCATTACTAGTTTTTCTCATTAAAAACAAAAATAAGATCGATCAACAAGTCTATGGCGCCTCATTTCACTTAGAACATTGTTGCGTAATGCAGTCCATATCAGATGCCTGCAAACGAAAGATAGTGACATTTTAAAAACATAAGGGACAATTTGTCCCTGTTTTGTTGTTATCAGTCTATAATCATAATATGATGAGTTGTGTTTGTGTTAGTAAAGTCACGTGATCTCTGACGTGAGGACATTCCTTCCCTGTTATGAAAACTCATATAACGACTTGAAAAGGGTGAGGAAGGATTATCTTCGTCAAAATATGTTTGGGAATTCATGTGTTTAGGATTTTAGATTCCTTGAGTAGACTTAGAACCACTACAAGAGAGTTTTATAAGTATTGGCGAGGAAATGCTGTTTGTTCACATTTAAATGGTTTTTGGTATCCTATGTAGTATAATAGCAGTGCCTCCTCACAACAGTGATTTTGGAACTTGGACCTCTAGTAGACATTACAAAAAGAACTTGTGATCCCCTTCGTTGTAAAATGGGTAATTTATGACGTTACCCTAGGAGCGAGCAATTACAACATTTTCCTAAGGGTATAAAGTTAAGATTTAAGGAAGCTCAAATACATTAAAACTGATGAATACAGACTCATATGACTATGGGTAATTCTCTGAAAATGTCCATATTTCTGTAATCGATGTTTTTTTTGAAGAATTACGCTACAATTGAATTTTTTTTTTTTCTATATTTATATGAGTATCTCCTCTAACTTTCCCATCGATTGAAATTGTCCTCCACCCCCCCTAAATGGGGGTTTTTTCAACCCAAAGGTCAAAAGTTCCAAGGCCGTGGCATGTAAACGGTCACGTTTTGAATTTTCAATGTCACATAAATGATATTAAATTAATATTTTTTTGAGGAAAAACTTAGCAAAGTTGCTCAGGATAGTTGAGTGTGTATGTTAACGCTCAAAATGATGTCCAAAGTTTCCCTGCTTGACCTCCAGGAAGGTTCAAAGACCTGTAAATGGTTTATACACTCCTAGGCCGTGGCGTTTTTTGTTTGCTTCTCCTGCGGCAATGATTTTATAATTCGTTTTTCTTTGCGGTTACAATGCTTCCTTGACATCATGAGAATACACTGCCAGCATTCGAAATGTGAAATGTCATTTATTTATCACAGTCGGAAAGCAAAATTCGTAAAAATTGTTGATTCCCGGTTTTTGTGGTATTAGGCCGTGGCTTATTCTAACTCAGCCATCAAATGTCCTAGGAACCTGGAACAAAAGGGATATCGAAGATTAGTAAGTACATATAATATTCACCTATTCAATATTCTCTTAAATTAACTGTTAGAAGCTCCTTAATAAATTTTTGGCGAATTCTCTTAGGCCGTGGCTGGTTGGTTTTCATCTTAGGCCGTGGCGAAGTGTTTTTTTTTACGACCACGGCCTAGGAATTAGTGTCTTTTTGCCATTCTAAATCAATTTTAATGGGGATACACTAACAAAGATGTTATTAATTTAGGTGTTAATGGCTGTCTCTCGAAAAAAGACACTAGTTCTTAGGCCATGGTCATAAAAAGACACTTCGCCACGGCTCAAGATTAAAACCAACCAGCCACGACCTGAGAGAATTCGCCAAAAATTTACTAAGGAGCTCCTAACAGTCAGTTTAAGAGAATATTGAATAGGTGAATATTATATGTACTTACTAATCTTCGATATCCCTTTTGTTTCAAGTTCCTAGGACGTCTTACGGCTGAGTTACAATAAGCCACAAAATCGAGAATCAACAGCCACGGCCTAAGAAGTTCTTAGGTTTTGGGTAATAAAATTTCAAAAAGTCCCCCTACCCCCCAGGGGGACATGACTTGAGCCGAATAGCATAAATGACATCAAGGACACATATACTCACTATCCCAATCAAAAAAATTCCCAATATCAACTTTTTTTTTCAGAAAAATAAAGACATCGAAATATGGACATTTTCAGAGAATTACCCACATGAAAGATTTGGTGAGGAGAAGGGGGAATAAAGTACACAATATATTTCAAATTCAACTTCTCAGATGTTTTAGGAAAGTTTATGTAGGAGTTTCCAATTAGATATGGGTGTAAAGAGATCACCAACATTATCTGTAAGTTGCAAGTTCGAACAAGCCTCCATTAAAAACTCAGTTTCAATAATATAGCATGGCTGCTCAGTGCCATTATATTTATTTTTTTCCTGATATTACGATAAAAATCTCAGTCCTCAATACCAATGATCGGAAACGTCATCGACGTTATGTAATACACCTTTGTATACGCTCGTACTAAATATAGTAACACCCGGGTTTCACGTACCACTATCATATGAACTAGCAGAAGTTTATATTAAATCTCCACAATAGTCAATTAGAGCATTCTATTAATTAAATAGCCACAATATAGCTTCGAGTCATTCCAAAGTATCCGGTTACTTATGAAGACATCTCGAACGTACACCTCGGTTAACATAATTTATCGCGCGTTCGATAAGCCATCTTTTCATCGCGAATTAATACGGTCGTGATCGATTCCATGTTTCAGATTTCAATCGTGTCCGTACAACCAGTTCGCATGTTAACTGTTTAGGAATATCAACTTAGAAGACAACTCGTAACAGGTACGTAACACCGGTTACAAATATTCTCCGATGCACGTATCACTAGCATTAATGGACGTCTGGTCTATTTCGAATGCACCAAAAAATATTTAAATTCTTCGGTTAATTTCGTCCATCTGAATATCACCGACGGTTCTCATTATCGGCGCTACTAGTTTCGCTTTCCGAACTTGTAGTTGGTTTGAAAAAACCGAGACAGGTCTTTGTTCTCATCAATATAGTCTATAGGAAATAAGCCGCTGCGACATTCTTCCGAAAAAGGTTTCACGATTTGATACTTTCACCGTTTGTATGAAAATTTCCAACAGAGAAATATTAAACGCTTCGTTTCGTGAATATAATTATTAAAAAAATAATATTATTCGATAGTTTCGTCGCTCGAGTAATTCTGAGAGGTGAAGTATACGGTCCTACCTCAACACAAATTATGAAAAAAAAAAGAAATTCTTTGTGTTCCACTGAATTTCGTTGCTCATCTGTTAACGAATGAACGTAATTAATTGTAAACTCGTTACAGATTATACATAAAATCCTTGCCAAAATGCGCTAAAATTGATTTTATTTGCTTGTTTACATTTTCATCTAAACATAAATACGTAAATCGTGTCGCAAAAGCATGTACCGAAAATCGCCACAACGCTCTAGTTAACACTGCTATATTTTCGGTAAATATTTGCGATACCATTTTATACTCGCATCATTAGTTAAACATACGTTATTTTGAAACATTAAAAATTTCAGAAGGTAATTAAATTCGTAAATCGATGGTAAAAATATCAAGATGCTATCTCAATTAGGAAGTAAAAGTGGATATTTTTCATAATTTCATCGCTGTCATCGTAATCTCTAACGGGTCATTTAGAACAGTAGATGAGTCGATGAAAGGTAATTCCGATCTTGACGCATTTGGAAGGAAAAAATTAATGTTTTCGTAAACAAAAGGGAAACCCGGAGAATTTCTTTCAATTGCATATAAATTACTGTGGCACTACTGGTGAATTTTTAAAAATTGAAATTACTTATGGATGATATTTTTTTCACTAATAGTACGCAGCAGGATTTTCTAAGCACACTTTTAAGAAATAGTACACGAATTTTCGTAATTATCGAGATCAAATTAACTGATTAATTTTCCGCATGAACGCGTATTGACCAACCTAATGAATGAAAAATAATTTAAAAATTCGATTCATTTTTCTCGGAGTAATAATTGGTAAATTTTTTATTTCCGTATGATTTTTTATTTCTCGTAAATTGTTCTAATTATTTTTTCAAGAATATAAAAACTCGACTCAATTTGAAAAAATTATTAGAAACCTTGATTAGTAAATAAATGAATCACGCAAGATTATTTTTACATATACGTTTTTTCATTCCTTGATAAAAATTATTTCTGATGAATTTTTCGTGAGAAATGAGTTCCACGAATATTAATTTTTCTATATTGATGATAAAAAAATTATAGAAACACTAAAGAAATTGATGACAGCATTAATGGTTAAGAAAAAATGAATTTTTCCAAATCATGGGCTTATTACGCACCTATAAAGGCAAAAAAAGATGAGAGGTGATTTCCAATTTTTGAAGCACTTGGGTCATTTTTATACCTCCTCCACTTCAGTAGACCAGATGATAATTATTCAATTCTCCAGGGATATCTATTTGGAAATGCATGGAATTTTGAGCTCAAATTATTATGATAAAATCATTCTACTGCGCGGCCCTGCAAAAAAAAACGAATTTTTCGGAAATGTTATTAGTTTATGTTATATTAGACTGAAGGTGAAACATATGCTCGATTTTTACCTCACAATGGTTCCCAAAATATCACATTATTGTTTTAAAATGACTTCGTGCAGATACTTTAGCATAAAAAAGCTCAGATCTTGAGTACTCCAGTGGAATGAAAATCAAGCAAGTTTTGCCTTTTATCCAAAAAAGCCTAAACCGAAAAAAATTTAAAAACAGTTCGCATCTACTAAAATTTATTAAAAAAATGACGACTAGAATTTTTACTTTTTTTTGAAAATGTCAGTAAAACTTTGACATAATTTTGGAGGGTATTTAAAAATTCAGTTTGGAGGCTGAAATTTTTATGAGGCACTTTTGAAGCCATTTAGCATTTATTGCTACCATCCCCAATTCACATTTAAAAAAAAAAAAAATAGCATGAAAGATCGATTTTTTTTCTTTTTTGCCAAAATAATCAAGCTTAGGGTTTGACAACTGCATAATAATCAGGGTAAAATGTGAGAAAAAAAATAAAAATATCCTCTTACGTCACTATTTACCACTCTAATAATAGGATCAAAATTCAGAAATTATTGGTAGATACATCAAATCCTCTAAAAAATTTAATTTCATGCAGTTTGAGATTATTTAGTATTCACTGGCCATCTCAAATTGATCAAAGAATCGAAAAAAAATTGGCTGTAATTTTTTTAGGAAATTTCCCATTAATTCATACATAGTATGCATAATTTACAATTGAGATATATAAAATGAGCTTGATTTTTATTTCAGTATCATATGTACTTAAAAGAGAAGTTATGCCTAATTTTTACATTACAGATTTCTCAAGGTAGCTCAAACTTTACTCAAGAATAGCAAGACTGAGTAATTGAGTATTACCTAATTCGAAAAACGAAACTGAGTAGAATTCTCCTCTCCAGTTTTCATAATATACGTTTCAGTAATAAATCATTTACTCACAAATGTATTATTAATTTATAAAAATACTTCAAAATATCGAATTTTTTAATAAATTCAGAGAAAAATGTGGACGTCGAAAATTGAAAAAAAATTGATAACTATCCAAGTCTTCGGGCAAAACAAACCTAAAATCGCCCAAAACTTTTTTTTACATTTTTTTTTTTAAGAATTATACGAAATTTCCAAACGTAGACTCTACTACAAAAGAGATAAATATTGATCTAGGGTCTAAAATTTTTTACAAATCTTACTAGTTATTTTGCAAATATCAAATCCTAAGCAGGATTGATTTTCGAGAAAAAAAATTAATATCGGTCCAACATCTTTAAATAACAGTCACTTTAGGCTGTTGATATCATTTCTGTTAATCTTAAGCTGGTATCGATATTATTTTCCAATTAAATTACTTACATCCAATTGATTCTATAATGTAAATATTTTTTCATATCTTTAATATTCGATTAGATAAAATCAATATTTAAAGCAATTAAGTTTTTTAAGTGGGCTATTTCGAGTCTCAACTAAATTGCAGTTGAGACTCGAAATAACACGTCGCTCCTTTCATCATGATATTTCGTCATTAATGATAAAATGATATTCATAACTTAGAATGATGAAATTGATCAAAAGGCTGAGAACGAGATGAATTAACTTATATCGATAATTTTGTGAAGCAAAAAACAATTTGAATTTTTGTACTTGAAAGGGTACACAGTGTTTAGCCTTTCCAGTAGAAAAATTAAGATTGACCTTTTCTCATAAAATTAACAATATATTACCAAACTATATGAAATAAGTTCAACGTTCAATAAATTTCAACAAATTAAATACCAAAATGTTGGACACTTCTCAGATGATTGCAAATGGTCTGAAATGCAAAGATCTGAAGACCTCAGCCTTCCCGAACGCCCTTCTCCAACCAGGTAGGCTGTAATAGCTATCGTTTTCAAGTGAAAAACTCAGCTAAAAAAAATTCAAATACATACTACCATTTGTACATAGGTATACCAAAAATAGATGAATATGATCCCCTAGATTGAAAAATTAAAAATTAATTTTGAGAATGGACAACATTTTTGTAAAAATTTACCTAAAAAACTTCAACTCAGTCTCCCGTGTTATTGAACTTAATCGTTAAAAAATAAGAAGTCTTCGATGACACATGACATATTTGAAATATGCAACGAATGCGTTTAAATTCACCACACAGACGATACCAACTGCCATTTTAATTGCCATATAAGATTGTAAGATTGGCGGAATATTTGTCATCTCTGTTTTTAATTACTCAACGACATGGTATAACTCAGGCGAATGTTAATTTACGCGATTACCGTTGTATATCTTCGATAATGAGATTCGTGCGAAAAATTTCAATTTCCTAAGGTTACTTTTGCTGTTTATCCTAACGATCTTCGATAAAATCGCATTTAATCGTTATCTATCAATATGCAAAACAACGTACGTGCGTTGTTTTGACAAATAACCTCATGTTGAACGAGGCTCGTTATTACAATTACAAATTAACGCGAGACCTGGTCAATGAGCCAAAGAAGAAAAAAATTTCAACAGAGAAAGTCCACTGCATTAGAATGATCTTGGCATCTGTCGTTGGGTTTTGTAAACCTCACATAGGAAGTTTCGATCCATCCATTAGATAATACAACCGCAGAGGAGATTTTACGCTTCGATGGCTCTCGAACGGATTAACCATTTGATCATGCGTATCGGTAATGATAACTTTACATATTAGTTGTCAGCTTTGATTTTCTCGAAAACATCAATGGGCTCGTATTACTCACAGGGTTGTCGAGAGTTAGAAAATAGAGATTCCTTCGAATACCGGTAATGATAGATGATTGAATCTTTATCTGTACCGACTTCTTACGCGATCGATACGCGAATACAAGTTCAAGGGTTTCCGATACGGTTGAATGTAACCACTGATGTAACTCATTGGGCAATACAAGCGAGACGAGTAATAACTGTTCATCGCCATCAATTATAAGCACTTACGTAACCTCAATCTATTTACGAAAATAATTTCATCAAACCCGTTGCTCGGCATTGTCGATTGTTTTATAAACAATGGATGAGGCGAAAAATAATTTCCTGGAAAGTGAAAACGTCGATCATAACGAAGGTCAATGCATTGTTTTTATGACTGTCTTCTGGGATTTTTTTTCGTTTTTAATAGAAAATTCGCCATAGTCGAGTAAAAGCGAAATCATTCTTCGTACGCTTCGACCGTACTAAAAAGAGGAGAAAAATCACCAACGTACGAGTGGGTAGAAAGAATTATAAAAGGTAACGCGACCGAATGCAATCGCACACAAAGATCTAAACGCCCTTAAGCCATTCGTAATAAATCTGTACGGAATTCTCGAGCTCAGGTACAAAACACACCTGTATAAGCGCGGTCCTAAAAAGCGAGAATATCTCGATAGTGGAAGTGTTCACGAACTGTTGCGCATCACCGACACCCGTACTACATCACCTGTTACTTTACAATAAATGGCCTTGAAGTAGCATTGTGTTATTAGGTTTTTAAACTGCTGCTGCGTTTTCTTCCACTTCGATTCCATTCGATAGGTGCATATTGCATATATGATTTTTATTACGTTATTGTAAATATACCTATCTATCTTTAAATGGCCAATATACGACTCGTGTACCGGTATTTCATGACCATATCGTGAAACCGTTTCGTAATTAGGATTATGTCCTCGTCGAGCCTCCATCTTTCGAATTCT
Organism: Phenacoccus solenopsis; assembly: GCA_009761765.1. Classification (NCBI taxonomy): domain Eukaryota; kingdom Metazoa; phylum Arthropoda; class Insecta; order Hemiptera; family Pseudococcidae; genus Phenacoccus; species Phenacoccus solenopsis. The sequence goes on along the minus strand of CM019754.1, from coordinate 26,946,902 downwards.
TTAGACGTAGCCGAAAAAAAAAATGCATTAAAACGAATCCATCGTGGCAACACGTCGATGTTAATTATACCCTCCGCATCCCACCACTCAATAAATGAGAATATGATGAATGAGATTCTAAATAGCGAGCAAGGTGTGTCGCCCATGAATACGCCATCTAATGCTGACAAGCACCATCTGCAATTCTGCACCGCATAGTTTTCTTATCATTCAACAGTTCCAACTAACAGAGGAATTTCTATGTATTTCACTTCACATTGGGAAGTCCTTACCTACGTTCTGCGAAAATTTCACCATTTCTGGCATCAACGGTGGTTTTCTTTCCTACCTTAGCAACCGCAAGTATTAATATCTGGCTACGTTAATGGCAATCTCGCGGAATATAATTAAGCTAAGCCGTATAATTCTCGGTTAATCATCTACTGGATGGGATATATATACGTTAAAATTCATAGCCCTTTTTCACGCTTCCATCTCGACTATAATAACTTTTACAATCGATTCTACACTTACGGGTTAATTAATGATACCGCGGGATTACAAGGTTCGCGAATCTCCGCATTCCGACGCCCATAGCGAGCTCGCAGCTGATATAAGATGTGGAAACGAAGGGGCTACGGTGGATTTTTTCTAAAACATTTAAACGTGGGTGGTAATGGGAATATATGTATTTTACAACCGTGAAATTTTTTTTCGGTAATTAATTTTTAATTTTTTTTCTCCGGCGAAGAATAAAGAGGTAATTAAAGGCGATGATGAAGAACAATGTAAACTCAAGATGAAGATTTTTAGCAGTTTCTTAATTCGTGGAAACATTAAGATTAAGATACCGGTGGTTAAAAGGCATAAATGAAATATTGGTACTTGAGGGCGCCGTTATTTAATTTTCGGCGAGTTAATAATATACTCGTATTATACTGTTATGATGGAGTATTAACGATGTAGATTCCAGTATCATTGCTGCAGTCGTGTTATGGTCATTTGAGTATTGCGAAATATCGTAAACGAACGTATGTAAGGTCGTGTGTGATGCTATATCTTACGATAAATCGCGTCTGATGTTTGCAATCGCATTTTTTCGATCCTTGACCCTTTGGTACTCCCGAGATTCCATTACTAAAGAAAATTCAGTGATAGAATATACGTCCTCGTGATTAAATCTATTTCGAAATGAAAAAATCTGCGAGGACGCAGAGAAAATTTCTTGCATTTTAAATGATGGTATGTAAATAAACCCAGTTAGTGTGTAGCATTTGGTTTTTTAAGGGGAGTTCCTTCATTAAAATGAATGTTTTATTTATTTAGTTTTCTAGCTTTTTACAAGTTTTTTCTATTTTCATATTCGTTTTTATTTTATGAATTGTATATTTTTTCATTATTCTATTTCATTCAAACTTTTTTTTTATTATTATTTAATATTATTTATACTGGGGTCTTGAATTCCCAAGAAACATTTTATTTTATTAATTTGTCCATTAAAAAAAAATATAATTCTTCACTTATTATTTTTTGTTTCCTCTTGCTTTCTTTTCAGATATTTCAGTTTTTTCGATCTGCTTTCTTTTCTTAGCTCTTTTGCTCTTTAATTATTATTATTTTTTCAGTTTAATTTATTTTTAATTTTTTTATATTGACTTCTAATTATTTTTGTAGTTTCCAATTACTTTTTTATTTTTGGTATAGCACTATTTTTTTTATATTTTTGATAATTTTATTTTATTTTAATCGTTTCACTAAAAATATCTTTTTTTTGCTAATGCAAATGTGTAAATAGTGAAGAACAGATAGCAGAAGCACCTTGCAAAGCGTCGCTTTTGCGCATGCGCATAGATGAATAAACGAGAACTTATTTACATTCAACATGACTTTCCGCGAGCATTTCCCGCTTTTTTTCTCAAGTCATCACTTATCAGTATCTTGTAAACACGTGTTCATATTGCGCATGCGCAAAAGCGATGCTTTGTAAAGTGCTTCTGATATTTGTTCTTCAAAACGCATTGATTTTCTAACGTTGCATTAGCCGTCCATATATATATGGTCGATGGTAGAACAGAGAAAAAATATTGTAGAAATGAGAAAATAAAATAAAAATAACAGAAATCAGCTCTAAGAAATCAAAAAATGACGAGAAATGCAAAGATTTGAAGAGACCACCCTCCCCAACCCTCCTCTCTAAATTAGGTAGGCTGTAATAGTTATCGTTTTTATATAAAAATAAAAAAAAAAAACTCAGCTAAAAACTGGAAATTCAATGATAAGATTATGTGAATAAAAGTAGAGGAGCAGGAAAGCTAAAAAAAGGGAAAAGGGAAAAAAATATTTTTTTAAATTATTAAAAAAAAAAATCAAAGAGAAAGTGGAATAAATTGATAAAAAAAGTGAAGAAAAATTTCATAAAATAAAAATAAAAAATGAAAATGACAACAAAACAAAAAAAAATAGTTGAAGTGATAAATGTAAAAAATGAGAAATTAGGTAAAAATACAGAAATAAAAACTAATGAAAAATTAAAACTGCCAAGATATGTAAAATAAATAGGTGATGTAGGGATAATAAAACGAAAAAAAGAAGAAGAAAAAATATCAAAAGATGAAAAAACTGAAGAAAACATGAGTAAAAAGTATATAAACAAGTTTATAACGAAAATAATGAGGAAAAAATTAAAAAATTTGACAAAAAAAAAACAAAAATGAAGCTACAAGAACAGTTTTTTTGAATGTAAAAAATGTCTAAAGATATGAAAAATAAATGAAATAAATTAAAAAATACATTTAAAACAGACTTTGTAAAAAATTTAATATTTTCCACGTGAACATGAAAAATCTGACATAAAAGAAAAATTATGCAAAAGTTGATAAAAAATAATGAAAATAAATTTTTAAATTCACAAATAAATTAGAATATAAAAATTAGAGTAAGATGACAAAATTAGTAATAAGCAATAAAACAAAAAAAAAACAAAACAAAAAATACAGAACAATTACAAAAAATCAATAAATAAATGTAAATGTATTTATTAATAACAAATAATACTAATAAAATACTGTTAAAAAATCATATATGTAAGTATTATGAAAAACAAAAGAAACAAAAACAAAAAACAAATTGCAAAATGAAGGTAAATAACACAAGAAAATTATACTGACACCCATTCTCTCTTTCCATTTTACTTCTCAAGTTTTCAATATTAAATAATTTTCAAAAACTGATAACCAAAGCGAATTTCATAGATTGAATCCAAGATTTTCAAAAACCTTAGAACACTGGAAATTCACTCTCCTCTCCACCACTTACGACTTTAGATTACATCATTCCTCACGCCATCAGCTCACTCAATTACCATCGACTAAAAATACACATAACGCTCTCAGCGATCTCGAGTATTAATTACCAACAAGCCGACGAGCGACGCGGTATGGCGCGCTAACACCGCGAACAAATAACGAACATCTCGTTGAAAATATTCTTATCACAAGCTCGCGTCTTCATAATCACATGTAAGTACGCGCGGCACGCCGCGGGTATAGTACTTTTTCATAAATATTCAACAGCTTCATACGACTGTCTTGTCTTCCAACTGGATACGCGATCTCGTGACAATGAAGGAGATTCTCCAAGTCAGAAAAAAAAACCGCGCTTCACGCCATCTCCATACATGTTCCGAAGGGGTTTGCGCGCATCGTATTACCGCATTGACTGTTGAATTAGTTTCCCTCGTACAGAATTGATAATAACGTCGAACGAGATTTTTGTCTGGTTGCGGCGATGAATAGATGATGGCGCGGTTTTATAGACAGTTGATTGCACTTGACGTGCTCGTCCCGTGTTGTGTAAAATCTCGTCTCAAGGTCATCCTCCGGGTAATTTACACAACTGTATAAAAAATCGGTAAAAAATCACTTTCCATCGTATTACATAACGTCGCGGTTCAAAAGAGCACTTCGTGACCGTCTCGTGGATACGAAAACTCAACCTCGCGCAGCTTCCTCCAAGGCGGAAAAAAATTCGGATCTACGTGCCGTGTTACGCTAATTAAAACGACGAAAGTAAATTTCTACCTTATCTTAGGAATATAGAAAGCGCTGAAAATTGCCGGCATAGGGTGATCCGTATCGTATCTATTGTCCAGTACCATCGACCATCATCACGTCTCGGCGTGAACCAGTCGTCTTTTAAATTCGTAAAATCAATACGTGCTCATGTTTCCATCGTATTGATTTTTCAACACCTCTAGCTATTGGAATAGCTTCCGCTGTGCACTCGATGCTAGAGTATGAATCGAAAACTTTCTTTCCATTCTAGTACGATTGCTGGTCATTGAAAGTAGGCAGAAAGGCACATACTGCACATACTTCTTTAGCAATGCAGAAGCTTTGGTTCTATTATTTCCTACTGGAGTCGTAACTTTTCAATCAGCCGTAGCAACCGGATGAAAATGATTTCTCATCTGGTGAAATCAACTGATCACCTGAGAATCAGTTCATTCCACACAATATCCATGACCTCGTAGAAAAATAAAACTGAAAGTAGATATTCTTCCAAATTCCTCAGCAAAATCGATATCGCTATTTCCTAAAAACATGGAATTGAAACACCACGCATCGCTACCTCTGCCAAGTTTTTCACCATAAAGCACACGATACTAGAGAGAACAAATAGGTACAAAAAAAAGGTGAAACGACGAAGCCAATTTAAATACCGAAATTTCTCCATCATAAAAACCCATTAGAAATTAATACTCTTGGTCGAAAAAAATCCCATCGGAGGAAATTATAACGCCATTACTCTTCAGAAACCATTCGATTATAGTTAGTCCAGCATGTATTAGCGAGATAGACTAGGCAGGTAAAAAAGTACCATAGCTAAAATCTGTTTTGTTACGTTATGTGAAACAAATCAGGTATCTGGTCATCGTGGCTTTTAAAACTCCGATTCCATTTTATCGTGCATTTTTTACAGGAAGAATACAACGTGAATAACGTCGAAGGTCATCATTACTTTCAAAAATGCTATAACTAGATGCTTTGTTCGAGGCTGCATTACGATGTCGGCGACTACATTCGTTTCTATTTACCCAGCCAAACGTTCGGGGTAATTGCAGCGTGACAGCGATTACCCAAATCCCATGGTAATCTCAGACGAAACATTTGATAACAAAAGTACATCCGAGTCTAGCGCCAGTAACACCAACAAGTTCGAGATTTCCCATACATTACCGGTTAATTAAATCGAATGGGGATTCGTAGCAGATCACGATTTCTGACATGCAAACAGCTTCGCGAATGGCGTGAGATTTTCGAAAATCGCCATCCACCGTGATTTAATAAAACTCGGCTGTTTAGAAAAAAAAATAAAAGAATTCATGTTGTAGGATACGAGCTCATTGTTGGTACGGACGGTAAATTGATGAGAACATGTACGGACATAGCTTGTGGTTTTTTCCACTTCTCCAAGATAAAAAGAAGCCGATTCGGAGCCTTTTATAACGTGGTGTAATTTTAACTATGCGAGATACTTATGAAGCGGTACAAACAAAATCTTCGCTACAAATTATTTCCTAGCTTAAGGGCGTATTTAGGTCATTTATACCCATCTGAATACAACTCTCATACTTACATCTTCCATATACCTACAAGATATGGCGGTATATATTGACAAATAGTCATTGGTATGGGTGAAATTTCCTGGTTCGATTGGGTATTCCTGGATGTATTTTTTGCAACTATTTCATCGTTCGTTCACGATTTTAATACGAAGGTATGCAAGAAGGGTTCCAGAATACACCCAAATCTGAGAAATGATTCTTCCCATGTAACAGGTGGATACGGTAAATCATTTCTACACCTTTTTGATTAGCCGCATCTTGAACGCGGTCAGGACTGAAATGAAAATGTTAGTTAATCTTTTTTAGGCTTTGTTCGCTCCATTGATTAATATCTAAAGCCGACTCTCGGCCGGAGGAGGGCGGGACGAGTTTTACGAGTTTTTAAATTTATTTTAAGCCGACATCTGATAATTGAAGAGCGAGCTTAGCGTTTACATCCGAAGGGTATATACGATCGTATATTAAGTATCTAAATAGAAACGCAATTAGCCGAGGTTCGGGATTAGGATCTGAATTTTCGTGTAATCGATACTGGCGTATTTACTATTTACCTTATGGTAGGATATATTAGTAAGTCGATGGCGTGGGAGTGTTGAGGTCTTAGTATTGACTATTAAATATTACTGCTGTTAAAAGCAAAGATAATGAAACAAGAAAAAAAAAGAGTATAAGAAGCTCAACTTTTACAATTTCATCATGTTTAATTTTTTTATGATATTTAGAATATTTCATTAAACAACGTAAATCAAAAATCTCCGTTGATCCTCCGTCTGACTTCTCTAGAATAATAAGAGAAGAGCTCAGTGCCAGTAATTCGTTGAATAAAATCCTAAATTTCAAGATATTAGCCCCTTCGAGTGTGGGCCCATTTATCATATGCACATAAGATAAGCACTTCACCGTATCTTATTGTTATCACCAGTGAATGAAACTCCAACCACCAAAAACACCCACAATCGCATTTTTTTGAAATTTAAAACGGTTCTCATCACATCAGAATCATTTTGAAAAAAAATGCACAACAGAACCAAAAAGAAACAATTCCCAAGAAGGGAAGAGTGATTCCCAGTTTAAAGAACAACATGAAAAGAAAATGAGCAGAACCACAACCACTTGAACATGTTTTCAATTTGATCAAATCGAACTATAGAAGAGAATTACTACAAGAAGCAATTCATGAATTGGTTCTTTATGGTTTTCAGTTTTCTCTGAAAATTACATTGAATCACTTCACAACTCAGTTTTACCAAAGAACGATTTTTCAAAAAACGCAAAAAACAGATTCAATGTAATGGCGAAATACCTACTACATCCGAAATGCATTCTTATGATACTCAAGTAGAAGTAGTAAAATGGAATTCCATTAAAAAAAAAAAAAACCCTGCTAGTTGATCTTTCTAAAAGTGAAAGGAAAACTTGAAAAAGTGAGTGTTAACTCCAAAGCCTGATTCTGGATTGAATTTCTGCTAAAATAAGTGTGATAGTGACGTGTGTGTTAATAGACTGAAAAGAAATCAGAACATTGGTAAATTTCAGTAAAAAAATATAATACAAAAATACAAGAAAAATATTGGTGCATTCTGTGCGATTAGAGCATTGAAAAAATAGTAACCAATCAATCATTATGAAAAGAAAAAAGTTATAAAATGGTCAACTCTGATTGCTCCACCATTAAGAAGCAAGGTTCAGGATTTTTAGGATCTGCATTATTACTACACACTATATGCAGTACCTACCCACTGTTATCACTCCATTAAGTTCAAAAGAATTTTAAAATATTAAAAACTGTGTCCAAAATTGTACGACATTCGAAAATCACTAAAAATCAAACAAGAAATAACCGACAACCCACAAAATATCCATAACATTTCAACTCTTTTACAACGTTGCGGCCTTCTATTTAAAATTTAACCATCCTAGAGGTGGCGTGATAACCAAGGCAGTTAAAAACGCCACCAAAAAAAAAAAATATTTTGGAAAAAACGAAAGACTAATTAGAGTAACGGTCCTGAATTTTGAGAACCACGTGATGTATGAGTTACGTAATAAGTTCAGAACAAGAGACATAAAAAAAAAAAAAACATTATGTCGAAACATTCAGAACCAGAACAGTTAAAAGTAATCACTTAAACTAAATAGAACTATTTAAAACATTTTTTTTTTAAACCAATTTAAACATCAGAACCAGAACCAATTCATTTCTAAATCTCAATGGACCACCAGAATCACCACCAATTGATTCTCAAACGGTTTCATTCCCTGCTTATCACTGCAAAAACTTTAACAAAAATGTTTTCCAAGTTTTGAGTCATATAGACCATAGAATGTAGGTAATAATTTAATATCTTATACCTCTATACTACGTAAAATTACTTGTTTCGATTTGTTTAAAAATAAAAAATTCTAGCTTAATTTTTATAGAAGCTTTTGTAAAAAAAAAAAACTTATTAGCAACGCAATAAACAACTTCATAACGCAAGATACAAGCTACGACTGAAAAATAAAGGGAACATTCTCATATAAACCGAATGCATACGAACTCACCCGAAACATGTCGAACAGCTTGAATGCACTGTAATCTGAAAACAGTCAATTATATCATGCTTATATTCTTTCAACAAAATATGTGAAAATTATATTCTCATTTTCATGCCATGGTATTTCTAAAGAAAAATGGTGCAATAGATAATAAATTTTCATCCCCCCAGCTGATATTTTAAAATTTGAGGGATCAAATCTATCTTTTCGTGAGATGCTATTTTATTTAAAGATCTATTCAAATATTATCCTAAAGATTATTATGCTTACTTATTATCAACAACAATGTGTATTTTAATCTTTTTTTGAAGCTGCCCAAGTTGAAAAATTAATGGTGTTTACAATGTTCTCCTACCCGGCTACCCCTCTTCCCCTCCAAAGACAAAAATATACGATCTAAATTCAAGCACCTGTGTACTTACACTTACATAGTATTTTCGATGTGAAGATCTTTAATAGATACTTAAATATGATGAAGATAAGAAATTTTCAAAAAAAAAAAAAAAAAATGGAATTCTTGTTGATGTGGTACGAAAAATGAAGATATGATAAAAAACGCCCAACAAATTTTTGGAGCTGCTCAAAATGGGTTGAACTGTTCATCAGAATACACACTGATCAATAATAACCCTTCTTAGGCACTTTCAGATCTGTGACCATACTCGAATACCGATCAATCTACCTGAATCAAGAATTCTCAAAATAGCACTTCAAATAATTTATTTGGCTCGATGAACGAGGCAGTATATTCGCGAAAACGCTTCCTCGACGAAAATATAGCAAATTCTATTTCGCAAACAGATTATACCAACCGCCCAAGGGTACACCTGCATAAACACCGTATACCCACACTAAAGCAAATGGGTATAATACAGATACTTATTAATTGCCCCTACAACTACCTTTCATATACCTTCTACCAACAATGTAAAAAACTGGAAATCATTTCGCTGCGAGTAAATTAAATCCGAGTACCGTTCGGGGTTCTTAATTTAAAGAAGCGTCGAGATAGCATCTATTGTTAACCTTTTGATAAGTTGAAACGATTCGGGTGAAAAAAATAGAATACAAGGAGAGAAGCAAAAAAAAACCAGAAGCTAGACCACCGTGAAACCTTTTTATCCGTATACCCAGCAGCAAAGAGCGAACAAATTATACATTTTCAACCCGCTTATTTCTTTTCGGTAGCCATTTTAATAACAGAAGAAGTAGCAGCGTTTAAATTATAACTATAGAATGTCGAGTTTATTCATAATTTCCAACGAAAAACGAGAATAAGAGGTGCGGCGAGTAGAAAAATTCACCCGGGGATGTTCGTCTATAAATATCGTTCGGTATAAGGGCTGCGTGCTCGTAATTAGGTGTAAATAAATTACCATCAGCAGCAGCTGAGGTGTAGTATATTACGGTATATCACCCGTGCAGGCGAATCGACGTCAGCACTTTGAACTCGAAGGTGTTTAAACTAATTAACAAATTAGTGCGAGTTTTTTTTTCGGTTATAATGAGATCTGGATGAAACCATTAGGCGTATTTTATTAACCCTTCCATAAATGGCTTCCATCGAGTAATGAGAGTACGACACACCTGCGTCGTTAAACGCCAATTATCGATGGAAAAGGGAATCCTCTACTATAGCGATGAAAAAATCCACCATATCGCTTTTCTTCGAATTCTTCTAGTACCTTTGTGCCTGGTTGACTGGTTTTCTAATAGCTTTTTTCCCTTCGCGGTATTCGTGGAATGATGGTGTCGTTGTACGCGACATCTCGATGGACTCGCAGCCTTTGGGTGACCTTGCATGTAGGTTATACCTCGATATAAAATACCAACTCATACCGATGCTCGTCTAACTGTAAAATCCTTTTGTCGACTAGATTCTTCAAAGTGTCATAACCAAGCTACCGCGCTTTTTAATCCTACAATTAGTTCGAGCCGACCAAAAGATCCGCGTTCTACATGAAGACGTTACGCCGATTAAACGGACGTTGCGGCGTATGAGTTGACGGCTTGTCGACTCGATCGCGATGACAGGTTAGTCTGAGCATGGAGTTCATTCCATTTACATATTAAGAGATTCATTCACACTCTGAGGAATTATTCGCTCCGAGTACCGACCATATTTCACGCCAACGACTCTCGCTTCCATATGCTTCATCGATTAGGTATTTTAGTCAACGGCGGTGTCCATTTACAATGTATCGAATACCCATAGGCTAAACAACTGTTTCGTCGAAACCACCAAAAATTCAACCCAAACCCCTACATTATCTTATTACCGAATGTAAAATTAGTAGGCTGAGCTCACACGACTTTTAGTACTTAAAAATATTATTTTACCATCGTAGACACCTACGACGTCATGAGAACACGCGCAGTCGGAGATGCCATGCGGCAGGTTCTTCTCAATGGATTTCTGACCTGCACCCACTGAAACCTTGGAAGAGCTGTATGGGAAAATCGTGACACCTTAACAACCATTCCAGATATACATCAGTCGTTCGAGATATCTACGCGTTGGATTGCTCCGAAATATCGTATTATCCAATCGTAATAATCTAATCAATGATATACTCGAGTAAAATTGAAAGTCTATACGATGATAAGTATAGATGAAGTTTTGTAACGACGTAAAAGAGAAAATCTGCTTATCCAAGTACCACACGTACAGCCCGATATCTGTGCAAATACCGCAACCTACATAATAAATTGATTTCCGATAATTTCGAATCGAGTATTTCATTTATGGTTTTTCGACGATATTTCATCGGTTATACGGTACATATGCCAGTTTCGAGCATTATTACCGGAAACACGGGTCTGTATAAGTCTGTTAAACTTAATAATGACTTTAATCACTCTAATACCCGATTAACGTTCTTCAAAGGTTTCTTCATCTATAGTTAAACCCTGCTGCCACACTGGATGGTTGTTCACGTTATGCAGGTGTTGACCGAGCCTTCTCCAAGCTATCAATTATGGTAACAAGTTGTCGGGCTATTTTACCCGTATTTTTATTTTTTCCCGACTTCGTTGGTAACATGCAACAGCACGAGCCAACCCTTTCGCGAGTTCTCGATCCTATAGGCATTACCAAGCCCGTGGATGCACGCGGCGCGAACTCGTTCCAACATAACTAGTTTTCGCGGCTTTTTATCGCATTCGTTTCACACATTTTTCATACTCTAATTACTCTATAAACGTAATTTCAGTATCAACGTAAAACACCGGTAATTAACCGACGCGGCGTATTTCACGCTATTTTCGCACTTTGTAGAATCCTAGTGTCGACAAAAACGTGCTTTACTCGTTTTTATTTCTATCAATCGCCCGAGCTATACCTGCAATAGAATGCTCTTGCTTGATTTCATGTATTAATTCTTCGAACTAATTAATTATTGAAAAAAATATTCCATATTTTAATTACTCGAAAAAGAAATTTCTTTACACCTCAAAGAAACTGGGACACAAGATGAAAATTTTACTCCACTGTTCGACGTGTCACTGAAATATGACGAGAATGTAATTAATCAACATTGGTATTTTATAAGAATTTAATGTATAAATAAGTAATTAATGCAGAATATAAGATTTATGACACAGTTAACGAGCTCGATCGTTATCGACGATTGTGTTTTCCAAATTTTTAGTATCGTGCCATATGCATATACATCAGGCACGCGATCGATCGAATTTCACGCCGAATAAGACCGAAAGATTCCTGCGGTTAGACGTATCTATTATGGATGGAGGATGTGGATGCCTTCTTAGTCCTAGATGTTCGATGAATCGTTTCCGTAATTTATTTAATTTTATTAATTTAAATTACACTATTTCATACAACATAGTTTATCGTATAATGCCCTTCATCTTGGTTGCGGTTTGGCGGTTTTTAAATTTTTTAATTAGTTTTATAAATGAAATTAGAGTTTAATTAATATTTATGCTTAAAAGATGTAAAAGTGGTGGGTTTTGCCAAATGGAAAACATTACAGTTTCTATACCTCAATTGATTCAATTTTTTATGTGATAAGTGAATGGTGAGAAGATGGTAGAATATCTGAAAATTAGATCTCAGAAGGTAATGATGATTCAACAAAATGTATCACTCCACGTAAAAGTGAAGTCAACTCCCTATCAATAGGAAAAATGTCACTAAACTAATTAATTTAAATAAAAATTTTAGAAAAGTGGAAAAATTGACTACCTATTTACAAAAATAAAAACAACAATAACAACAACAATAATTATTCATGACGAAATAGGCAATTTTAAATAATAATATAATAATAATAATAATAATAATAAATTATAAAAAGTGAGATGGAATTTTTTTCGTGTTTTGACGCAAATAATGATAATTTGTCAAAACTTTTTAGCCAAATTTCTGAAGTACATGAAGGTTATTGTTTTTATCACGAATCAATATTTTAAACATAAGGGACTACAATATTCTAAGAAATTTTGCATGACCTGATTTGCTCTCAAAAGTTCTTTAGATGCTTAGCTAATTGAAATTTTTCGAAATTATGAAAACTTGAAATTCCTCACATCCTGATAATGTTGATACCTATAAAAAGTACACACCTATTTCAACTAAGAATATATCTACTATTTCTTTAAAATATTTAAAATGATCATTAAGACAATCAACCCTATATTCCTTTTTTTCAAACAGTCGAATTTATGTAGTAATATTAGATCCACCCGCATGTATCAAAAAAATAATGAGCCATAAATACTCAATTTTTGGAAATTCATTATTATTAAATGGATAGATAGGTGAAAATCTTGAGATAGAAAAAAAAAAAAAAAAAAAACTGAAACTGGTATTTTTTTTAAATCTTGTAGTATTTATTTTAATTCTAGTTCTAGAGTGCTCGATTCGGTTCTTAGTAGCTTGTTCGCTAAACTAAAATAGAAGTGATTATTAGTAAAATTTTAACGCTGATAATCGTGAAAACACTGGGCTCTTTTTATTTTTATATCGCAGAGCATAGAATTTTCCTTCAAATAGAATAAAATGTTAACAATATCTACCTGATACTCGAGTAATAAATTACGATTGCTTTGGAAAAGTGATTGTGTTTCTCCCATCATTATTCGTTATTTCGTTATCAATGATCAATGTTAGCCATCAGCATTAGATCATAACTTCAAAATTACATGAATTATTCGTTACACTTACGTTAGTTCTCATATTAATAAACACGACGAATATAAGACCTAACTTTCAAGAATTGGGAAAATGCGAAAATATTGCTATAATTATCAACTACTAAATTTATTTTATAAGTAATTGTGATGAGAAGCCAATCGATCGGTCCTTCGTGTCCTTCATGCTTACATTAAGTGTATCTAAAATAGCTGCTGTACATGGGACGTAAGAAAAAAATGCCCAACATTTCTTTCAATTCTATCCTAAACTATTAAAGTGTTCAAAACATTTCCTGCGCTCTTACCAAGATAGGCATGTGAAAAAATTATTTCTAATTTTTAGTTTAAATAATTAAAACGTATTCTCATCGTGAAAATTTACAAATTATAAAAATGATAATTTTCATTTACTGATGATAACAAATTATGGCAAATAGTCACCTTACTAAAATAACTCTTTTTTTTTTAAACAGGTGTTCGACAAAATTGAACTATTGACACCATTGTAAACAAAATTCGATGTTGTAAAAATTTGCTCGTTATTATTTTTGTCTTAAAACCTCTATTTTTGGCAAAACGTGAAAAATTAAGCCTCACAAAATTTTCACATGATCATTTTTATATAATATTAATTCTAGGACACCATACCCTTCATTGGTGCAATTTACCACTGATAACGTCTTCAAAAATTTGATGACATATTGGTGGACAAAAAATTACAACACCTAATACTTTTTTGAATTTATGACATTTTAAAAATTTAAAATTATTTATCTTCAATAGCGAGAATGTATTTGATGAAAGGTGTTTTTTATGGCATTCATTTAATTTTTTTTTTTTTCAGAGAGACCCTATTTCATATTTTATCAAAAAAAATCAATATTATCACTTTTAATACTTGAAATGAACTAAAAATGATTCTTTTAAAAAAATTTCATTTAAAAAAAATTGAATTAGTACTCTCATAGAGTCGCAAAATGCAACTTTTACTCACTATCGTCCTAAAAATGACCCATCAACCACTTGTCAATAGAGTCACAATTATTCAACAAAATCTGAAATAAAAAAGGCTGATATAAATAGAATAAATAAATAGCTGATATTAATTTGCTGTCAATTTTTTTTATGATAAAATAAATGTAAAATATTTTCGAATAAATACAAGTTAAAAGTTAAAAATCAATATCACCAATTATTTAATCATCTTAATGAATGGAAATTTCGCAAAATACGAATAAACGATCCAATTATCATACTTTCGATGAAAAATTCACCTCATTAACATGTAAATTACACTTGATTTCATATACTCAAGTTCAATGCCACCTCATCTTATCGCACACCTTATCCACAACCACCGTGAAATATCCGTCGAGTTTCTCCCATCTCATCTAATCCAACCTTCAATACCGCCAATTTACTAAAACAATGCTTTCGATGCGCATTTCACCATAAACCTAACGCCTCGCCTGCGTCTTATTTTCACCGACGATATTAATATTCAACGGATGAGTACGCGTAGCTCGTTCGTCGGTAGCAAAAAATACACGTACTTTCTATTTCGAGACGCGCCATTCGCTACAACAAAAATACCGAAAAGGTCGCAAAGCCGAGTAATTGTTTAAACATCGCACCAGTGTAACTTGTACGCGAGGTAAAAAATATTACGCGGGATGAAGTATGTGAAAGTACGGTGGCGACCGGGCGTTAAATAATATTCACGGATCATAGAAAACTTACACGGTCTCTATTTCATAGAGCTACTGTGTTACCTCAACGTCTGAACGCACGAGGTGGTACATTAAGACCGGAGTTTATAGCGCCATCGACCCTGTGTTTTCATAAAATGAACCGAGAAAAATCGTCTATTCTGGCAAAAAACAAATATTTTAAAATATCGAAAGGAATGCAGTTTACATTAATAATATTTTAATTGGTAGTTTAAATCGTGTTCAGCTTTTACACATTTATAAATGATGTCGGTTTAGCGAGTCTTCGTTCGCTATTTTACGACTCCCCTACCCATATAAAACGGTAGCTAAGGTCTGCTCAGATTTGAAATGTGCAAAAAAGTTTTATTTATAATCGAGCTTAGAAGTATGTTTTATTTTTATCGTTTATTAATTCGACGCGTATAGGTAAATATTTATATAAAACACGGAACGCGAAAAAGAAAATGCTCGTTACAAATGGTATTCGGCCTTTACGTGGTGATTTCGGGCTCGCGTTGAATTCACTGGAAGCGCTTTAGATATGAAATATCACCAGTTCAACTGGTTTGCCGTACACGAGCATTGGTCATTAACCACGTTACATGTACGACGAAAAAAAAAACAAGGGTATGGGGTACGGTGTAATATTTAAACCATCATCAATCTAATCGTAAAAAGTAATGTAATAAAAATCCGACGCATTATTTTCGTTATATTACGCTTATTCATTGAAGTTGAATTCAACGAATTCTCTAAATCGTTTTACGACCACAATGCGTGTGGATAAGACACTATTCATTAGAGTGCAGCGAAAATCAGTTTTATTCGAAAACTGACGAAGCTGGAGTTTTAAAAGTTGCCAAATGATTTAAAACTATGATTGGTGAAGAAAATTTAGAATTGTTCAATATATAAGGGTCTGCGCTATCTTCTAGAAATGCTAGTGCGTAGGTACGAACTTGAATTTGAAAACTGATATGACACAGGCCTTGAAATTTTGATAGAGATCTACGAAATTTACATCAAAAATATTCTAAAAAATGTCAAAATTTAAATGCACTATCGAGCTATTGGAAATCTGGTTATCTAATGAGGTAAATTATGGTATTTTACAAGGTAAATTACGGTATTTTACTCGGTAAATTACGGTATTTTACTCGGTAAATTACGGTATTTTACTCGGTAAATTACGGTATTTTATGAGGTAAATTATAGTATTTTACCTATTAAATTATGCATTTTACACGTCAAAGTGGAGAATTTTACCAGTTAAATTATGGTATTTTACCTGGTAAATTACAATAGTTTACCTGGTAAATTACAATAGTTTACCTGGTAAATTACGGTATTTCATCTGGTAAATTAAGGTATTCTACCTGGTGAATTATGGCATTTTACCTGGTAAATTACAGTGCTTTAGTAGGTAAATTAAAGTAGTTACCTAGTAAATAAAGATATTTTATCGGGTAAATTAAGCTATTTAACCTGCTAGATTTGGGTATTTTACCTGTTGAATTTAGACTTAAAAATTTTTTGATTTTTTTAGTAACGCGTTTTGTGGTCATTGAAAAACTTTTACAACACTACTCGTAGAATTGAATGTAATTTAATTCTTATACCTTCAAATTTGTTAATTACGAATTTGATGTTTATACATCAAACAACTGCAAATTCTTTTTTCATTTCTATCAATTTTAGCTTTATACCATCAAATTAATTGGTATGCATTGATTTTTCAGAGTATATGTTGAACTACAACGATGCGACTTTTTCGCAGCAAAAAGGACGAAGTTCAAGCCGAGCCGACGTCTTACAAAACCGTCAAAGCATTACCGGCCATTATATTAGAAGATGATCAAGGACCGGCTGAAATGAAAAGAAGTAAGTAAATATAGTAAATCTATCGTTTAAGTGCCGATATGACTGATCAATACTCGAGCTCTAGTACCTGTATACCGTGCTGATTCGATAAGACCGAGACGTTTATGTAAACATACATTTGTCCAAGGTAAAAGTTGAACATAACTAGGACACAAATATTAAACGGATAACTAGTATAATAATTCGATCAACAGGACGTGTCCAACGATATGTGGTACACATCAGTAGCTCGGACTTTGTTTCCTACCCATTACCTACATTTACTTCGATATGCGCACGGAGAAATTACAAATTAACTTGGAAACGTTCTGATTTTTTCGTATTCACGAGACATTTAGCATCTCAATATTGTCATCGATAAGTGCCTACGATGGCTCAACACGAGCCAGCTAAGTTCTTCGTAAGCCAACGAAATGCATACGCGGTAGTAATTTAAATCTAGTTATTGGCGATTTTTCATTTCCTCGTTGAACGCTGCAGTTGTAATTGCATATCAATAGATGAATAGAGAGCCTTAAAAAAATTTTTTCACGGTTTTCAATGCAAGGTCGCTCGTTATGTTTTTCAACTTTTATAAATCGCATTCGCTTTGTTCAAGAGTTTTGTACATTTTTTTTCCTTTATGTACATTTTTACATTTCATTATTTTTTTAATACGCGGATACTATTTCTATGATCTCGTTCTAAGGAACGCATTTATTGATTTATAGTCGTATTGTACCAGCGCCAGCGGTTGTTTTATTTATGCTTCGAGTCGTTCATTAGATGAACCGAAAGTTCCGCTATTGTGTATTTCTCAATAGAGGCGACAGATTTTAATATTTCATGCGGATATTGGATTCGAACGGTGTTCATTTTATTTGATTTCTGGTATGCATAGATTTATGCGGATATCCATAACCGAATTCCTCTCCATACCACGAAAATTAATAAAAAAATATATATATACAAAAATAAATCAATTTCTTTTACGAGTAGATATTTTTTCACCTTCTTTTGTAATACAAAATTACTTCAATTTACCTTAATATGATTTTTGAATTTTTTTTCGTAATGTGCGCCCTTCACTGTTTGTTTGTGAGTTTTGTGGGTCCCCAACAGAAATAAAATAATAAAAAATAAATATTTTAAGATTTTATTTTTTGTCGTGATTAAATATTTGAAGCAGTCAATTTTTGTCTCCCTTCAATTCCAACGATAGGCAAGATTTGCAAAAGACCAGTCTAATTGGAAACGTCGAAAGAATTTTTTTTTTCTTTGAGGCAGAGATTTTCCATCTTCTCTCTTTGAAAATATCTTTACCTGTTGAATTTTGATGATTGTAAAGACTTTGATGAATTTCAATATGTATTTATAAATTTTTTCAATTGTGAATTTTTTAATTATTTTTTTGTCCTTCAATTTCAACGATGGGCAAAACTTGTATTGTACCTTCTTACTTGATATGATTGAGAAAATAAATTTTCAATTTTTTTTTTTTTTTTTTTTTTTTTTGAAAAGATCTATTGTCCCTTCACTTTTAGTTATAGCTTAGCATTTGTTTACAAATCTTTTTTGTTCAAAAAATCACCAATTTTCATGATATTCAATAATAAAATCTGAATATTTTGATCAAGTATTACTCCATTAACATCCAGCTTTTATTCAAGAAAGTTAATTCTTTCCAACTATGCTTAAAGAATGTTTTCATGATTTTTTCATAATTTATTTTAATAATTTCCAGTGAAGAATATCTACTATTAAATAGTAGATTGATTTTTGTTCTGTTTTTTACGCTGTCAAAAAATGTCAGTAGCACGCTCAAAAATTTTTTTACCTTAAACAAATGAAAGTCAAATTAAGAAAATTTTGGATTTTTTCGAGCATTAAAAAATTCTAAAAAATTAAAAAATTGAAAATGTAATTAAAAAATAAATTATTGCATATACATATTTTTTAAACTTCTTTGTACAGCAATAATATTTCATACTTTTAAAAATGATTGATAAATCGACAATTTATAGTTGAGAAGCATAATATCAGCTCGAATTCTGTCTTATAGGACTCAAAAAACACGATGTGCCTAATTTATACTTTACAAGGTTCTCAAAGTATTTTTAACATTTTTTAGTTTATACTAAAACGCAGAAAAATTGAAATGTCCATTTTATAATACGTGGATTCGAACAGAATATGGGATATTTTCAAAACCTTCAGAAAACAATAATTGCGCTCTATATGCCTTTCAATTTCAATAAGACAGAAATAGAACTTATACATAAATCACCTACTAGGGCTTCTTTGACAACCATCACAGATTCAAAGAAAAGTAAAAAGGTTCATATGGCTGCCATTCCATTAATTTTTCATGATTTCAGTTATTTTACAAATTTTTCAGTATACCTACCTTGGAGTCATTATCGCCATTGAAAATAATATCTTTCATTTCTTTCACTTTTTTATGTTTTTATCATTTCCTTTTTTTTAATACTTTGTGTACAGTTTTCAGTTAATCTTACTCATTAATTTCTTAAACTTTCATTGAAGTATTATTATATAATTCAGTTATGCTCTTTATTCACCAGAGAATAAACCAGAGCAATAACGACAATCTAAACTCAACGAGTCATTACCAACCGATTCGTTCGGCCAAAGGAATCGACTATAACGGCGAGTAAAGCTCAAAATGTACCGAGAACGTTCTCATCATACGTTTCTTTCGATTATCTACCACGTCAACCATAACCACAAAATATTAATCATCTTCAACCTTGTCAAAGATAAGTAGCTCTCCACGGAATCACGATGTGGAAAACACCTTACATAATTATAATTTTCCGTAATTCCTTTTAATATTCCAAAAGGGCTGAAACCGAGGAAAAAAATCAACCGAAGACGTCACAGATGCTCGATTATAGGTCAAAGATACGTTGAACGGATATCCGATTCTTTTCAACGATGAAATAATGACGTACGAGTATTCACTAATTACTGTATATGGAGATTCAGGGTCTTGTTTGGTCTATATCGATTCCTTTATTGGATTAAATTTAAAAAACAATCGGTGACTGTAGCACGTGCTACATGTGTCTGCAACGTTACGTAATTACGGACGAAAACTTTACGTAATTAGCCGAAGGGTATGTTTTAACTACATTCCGTCGCATGGTAATATCGATTATGGACAAAGAAATATGAATATTACAAACTCGTGAAAGTGCTTCGATTTTGCAACAATAGTTTTGGAACCTGTTCGTCGAGGAACAGGTTTACCGGTGTCGGATCGTCTTCGCTAGGAATTCGTGGATTTTTATGTATTAGCCGATAAACGAGTACCAATCGTCGAATTTTACCCGAATAGAATACGTAGTGTGAGAGGTCGTTATATCATGGTTCGATGAACCGTTTCTTTTCGTTATCTACTCCTTGTTTACATTTCATCGGGTAGCTTTCATTTTTCACTAGGATGATGCATTTTATTCCAATAAATGCCTTTATTTTCTTCGTAAACGTTCGTGTATGACATAATAGGGCTACAAATGTCCTTGGATGCAATTCCAATCAACAGAAGTCTTTTATAAAGGTAACTTATTGCTAAATGAATCATTCTGAATGGACTTTTTTACTTCGATCTGTCTTGTTATTGCAAGCAGACCGCAAATACCATTTGAAAATTCGTAGACAACCTTCAGCTGGTCAATGAGAGCGAATTTACGAAACAAACATTCTCGATTTAAGTCCGCTAACATCCTTCGAGTCTTCTTAGTGTTAACATACTGTTATTCTAAACACTATTAATTTACATCAATCGTTTAAAATTTCAAGAACAATGAAGAAATTACTTCTTCACCGGTCGACAAGAGGAAATAACGTGCCAGTTTAAACAATACACACGATAAATACCAATTACAAAAACACATACCATAATTACGAATAACCTGTGTAATAGGTATTACCGAAATACGGCACACTCTTGTGAAAATATCATGTACCGATTCACGAACAAGGCGCAAGAGTACCTATTACATTGTTTTTGCACTTGAGCAGGGTCATCGCGGCGTTAGTCAGGTAGACACCGTTGACCAGCTGCACGATTCCCACGACCACGTTCTGCTGTAATCTTCGTACATACGCGGTTACTTTCTCCGTGATCTTTCTAGAATTACTTAATCGCTTATGATAAGTCATCAATGAAAGAAAAAATACGATGTAGTCTTTCACTAGGTTGCCGCTAATCCCAAACGCTTATGGAGTATTTTCACCGAGAATTAATCGTTTTTACTTTTATCGTCTTCCGAATGGGAAGAACACAAGGTAGTCTTATACCTTTAAAATTAACACGCTGAAATGAGCTTTGAACATTGCGAAGAGTAATAATTAGTTGGCTACTTTATGGACAGTCTTCGAATAGGTTGTATATGCTTTTACTTCTTCATCTCGTACGGTTTCTAAATAATAAATCAACATATTCGATCAAGAAGTTGAATGAATATTTGGTCATTGTTATTTTATGAGCTAAAAAACCTTACGCTCTGAAGATGAAAATTAACATTTACATAATAAAAAAAAAAAATTTTAAGTTGAAAAATATGTTTAAAAACAGAAATATATGAAAAATCAGATATCTAAAACTTGAAAAACGAAAGGAAAATAAATAAATACTTGTTCTGAGAGTAGATGAGGATAATGGCCCGCACATAGTACATTGTATTATGATAGTTGCATACCACCACAAGGTTTTATAGCGGAGAAGCAAGGAAAATAATTTAAATTTCTCTTCTCAGCAAGGAGGTTGAATTTCATTTCTTGGTCTCAAATTGAAGACGAAACTTGAGCGAATAAACAGAGGTCAATAAAATCCTAAAAAATGTTGAGGGAAAAAAGTCAAATCAATTGATAAAAATTAATTTAGAAAATTAATTTTTAATCAATTATTATTTAATATTAAATTTCTTAATAAAGGAAATCCAAAAATAATTCTTGAAAAAACAGAACGAATAAACAGGTGGAAAAAGATGAGGAACAAACGCAAAAAATATTATAAAAGATTAGAATTAAATTTTTCATCAGTTTTTCGTAAAAAATAAATTTATAGCCAAATTTCTAAATGGAAAAATGTTTGAAAGTAAGAGTTGAAAAAATTTTCAAAAATTGAAAAACAAATAATCAAAAATAAGAAAAAATTTGTTCAAATTGAAGAAAATATGAAAAATGGAAAACCAAAAAAATTCCTAAAAAATTCAAAATTGGAGAAAATGTTCAAAAATGCAAAAAATGTTAAAGAACATGCAAAAATGAGCAAAAATGAAAAAAATTTCAAGAACTGAAAACCAAATGCCCAAAAATATAATAAAATGTCTAAAACTGAAGAAAATGTCTAAAAATGGAAAACAATTGAAAAAGCCATTCAAAAATAGACAAAAAAATTATAAAAAAGGAATTAAATTCAAAACTCGAAAAAAAATCCAAAAAATGTTCAAAAACATAAATAAAAGTTCAAAAAAATGTAAAAAATGTAAAAAATTGAAAAAAATTAGCTAAAAAAATAAATAATAATAAACATAAAAAAATTAATAAATTAGCTCAATGATCCTGAAATAATGAAACGCTCCTACCATTTCAAATTTTCTTTTTAATTCATGAACCTCGTTGTCAATATTCCTTCAATGGGTATTCTTTATTTTTCATCTAAGTGAAAAAAATTTGCATTGGACATTTTGAAAACAAAAATAGAAATCTAATGAAGCACAAGACTGAAGAACCAACTTATAATAATTTCTGAATTCCTGTTCAGGCTCATCAGTTCTCAAAGATATAGATGCAAAGCTTAACCTTGCAGCATTCTTAAAACTCTATATTTCTTCCGTCATTGATACATAGTAAGCTTCGACAAGGAAAGAAATAAGGAATAATTCAAGTTTATGTTTTTGCTGGTAACTTCCGTTAAAACAACAAATCGGAAAATAGTGGTAACTATAGTTAAGCTCGTCTCATTGAGTGCGTCGCATATACCACCATCATCTTCGATATTGGTAAATTAATTCGGAACAGTGTTAAACGAGTTCAGATTAGAATCGGCTTCGGCGCGGTAATTCGTTTACGTAAATTGTATTTGTACTCATTTCACGGCTATGAGGATGCGCGAACTATTTACACGATTTAAATTGATATCGGTTGATTCTTGAGCGGAAAAGGAGGGAATGGAACTGGTTGAGAAGATATTAATGTCAAACACGAACCAAAAAAGAATAGGTGATTCGGCTCGTTGAAAAAACTTAACCGAGTTACCATATTGATCGAGTTATTGTAATGTTGCTGGGTTAATTAAACGAGCGTGTTGCGATTTAGAGTGATAATTATAAATACGCTGAACGCTGTGTATCGATTCTTATGAATACGAAATTTATGTCACCATCGATACAATCGCGATTGATAAACCTCGTTATTGGTAACCTAATGACGTCATTTGTTTTCAGGATTATCAACATGGGGCAGAAAAATGGGTAAAAAATTGGAAGTTTTGCGACGCAGTGACTCGAAAGATTCACTAAATAGCATCACATCTAGAGGCTCTATAAGTCGTAAATTACCATGGCGTTTAGTACGATCACCTTCTTCTTCGAGCCAGCTTAAAATATCAGATCCACATCCATCCTCTGAGGCCAGCGAGAAATCATCTATAAAAAGCTTCTTCCAAAGGATAGGTTCAACCGGCATCCTCAACTATTCGGGGGACTGCGATAATGAGCGGAAATTGGAAAAGCCCATGTATCGTAGTTTATCTACATCGCAATTAGTGATGTCGTCTTACATCAAGGGCGACGATCCAGCCGACTACATTGGCGATACGGAAAAAGATACGTCTTGTAGTTACGAAGAAAATCTGCACACAATTCCTGCCTCCAGTTTGAGTTACATCCCCACCAAAACCGTCAGCTGCGATAACATTGCCGCTATTGAATCCAAAGTGGAATCGAATCTAACTCCTAGTAGTAGAAAGTCAAGCTTCCCTTATGCCTTTTTGCGATCAAAATTGTCCGTGTTACCTGAAGAAAATGGAGGCAGCGTGTTGAAAAATTTCAACGGCACTAGGACAGAAAAACCCATGAAATTTGCTCCCAGTCCGAGTCTTTGTTGTAAATTCGAATACAAACGTAGCTCCAGCTACGTGAGCTCCAACGAATCCGGATACGACAGCGACAGCGCCAGGGTATCCGAAAAATCTGAGATCATCGGTGGTGATAATTGTCCTAATAACTTGAATATCAGCTCCGACGGTGATAATACCAGTTTAGTCGCACAGAGTACCAGTGATAATAATGATAACGATTCCGATTTCGTCGACGGTAATTTCGCCGATTTCGAACAGAATACTGATTTGTACCTAGACCAAATGGATACGTGTAAATTACTAGATTTATCGCGTGTTTACAATTTAGATAGTCAATTGGAAAGCATAACAAACGATTTATCATTGTCCAGTTTGTCGGAAAATAGTAAAATTTTAAATACTCCATCTATGAACCTATTCTATAAGAAGAACGAATACCTTAAAAATAAACTGGCCAGTGAGGAGGCCAATCCGAAACCCAAATTCACCAGGCATATGTTTATCAAAAATTCAACGCGAAGGGAGTTCTGTAGATATATGAAAAACAATATTTCCAAAAGCTACGAACAAGATTTGAGTTCGTTACCGTCATCGGTCAATGATCATTTTCAAGTTACTCATAGGTATAAATTAATACGATTGATTAAGAACAGCGTCGATGAGGATTTGGGTATTTATTTGACTATGAAGATACATCACATTATTCCCAAAAATAATCATTCGACTGAATACAGCGAGCAGGAAACCAGAGAGGCTAGGTACATCGTGGTCAAATTAGAACCTGGCAAAATAGCTGACAAGTAAGCGGATATTCATTTTCATATATGCCAAATAAGTTGCCTATCAAAATCTGAAAAACAATTTTTTCCTGGTAATATTTCGTAGGCGTCGATTAGGCAACTCATTTAACGCAAGTTTATGCATGATAGATGGTATTCGGGGTGCAATCGCAAAGTAGTCGCGCTCTGGCGGAAGATTGACGAAATACTAAAAACATGACACAGTACATTGTCTCTTACGGGAGATTTTGTGTTTTTTGTAAATATCGTGAAATCGGTGGAGTTTGAGAAAAAAATTAATATAATCGAATTTATAGAACGTGAAATTTCCTATTAAATGGTGTAAAAAGTTTTCATTTAAGTTGCATCTGTTAGGAGTAAATGACGAAATAAATTTATCAAAAATCAGCTGATCGGGTTATTTACAATATCATAAGTTGGTGTGCTTATCATTTTTTTTTTCAATATGACTATTGTATGATTCAAGATAGAAGATACTGTTAGAAATATCCGAAGTATGTGATCTTCTTTGTGATAAAACATAGAAAATGGGTAGAAATGTATAAATTTTCCATTATATTAATGTATGATGATTCTTTTTTGGCGTTTACTCCTGACAAATGCAGCGCAAATCAAAACTTATTGCACCATTTAATAGGCAATTTAATGTTTTACAAATTCGATTATATAATTTTTTTTCTAAAACCTCAAAGTTTTCACGATATTTCCAAAAAACACAAAATCTTCCACTGTATCATGTTTTCGTTATCAATCGTCCAACATTTTACCTACATTGACGCTACCGCACTATGCTTACTTGTACCTCAAATAGGTGCGTCTAATAACAATTTTGACTACAACTGTTCATAAAATTTATTGCATATAACAAAATTTTGTTAAATCTTTCAAACAATGTAATTTTAAATCGGTCATATTTATAGATGAAATGATGAAATTGTATAAAAATAAATTTACCATTCCATCATTTTTTTTTCCATCTCAAGTAACGTAAGCACAAATGGGCTAAATACAAAAGTGTGGTGAGAACTCAGCATACTCTTAGGGACAATTCATTATGTACTAAGTTCACAAATCACAAACTCGTTAAGTTCAGTTCATTTGCAAAAAAGAATTGAGTTCAAGTTCATAAAAAAAAAAAATTGAAGTTCATTTCATTCATTTAAGGGAACTTCTTGCGCTCAGTAATCAACAAACTTGAATTGAACTTGTGGGTCACTCATAGTACATATTTTCTTCCAGTATTCTGTTCTAACTCTCCTCCAAATTCTGTATGTCTATGCTATCAAGTAGAAAAGATTAAATAACACAAATGAAGAAGAAAAGAAATAGAAAAAGAGAACGTAGAAAAAAAAAGCAAGTGGATTTAAGCGAAACAGGCTCGGTTTTATGATTTCTGTACGTGGTGGGGGTGGGGGATGTTGGTAGAAAATTTCCAGACCTAGTTTTAAAATTTCTGTATTGAGGAGTGGGGCGGAGTTGAAAATTTTGTAACAAATTTTCCATAAGTTGCCAATCGGTAAATTTTTTAAAAATTTCATGGTAATTTCCACTTCAATAGTTTTAATGAAATTAAAATTATTAAAAAAAAATGAAATTCTATTTTAAAATTTATTTTTGCGGCTTTTCTATAAATTTATGCCATACTTCATCTATTGTCAACATTATTTCTAGATGAATGTTTAAGGCGGCCAGTCCATTTAAGGATCTTCGCCCATCAAATTTCTTGAATAAAATTTAAGAACCTGAAATCATAAAATTATTTATACCTCATTCACGGCATTCGTACTTTTTATAGAGTGGGGATAACTGAAGAGCAACTGATGAATAGAGAGGAATTATGTGCTTTTTTGCTCAACATTGCATCAGCCTTCAGCTACAATGGTGACATGCTATCAATACAATTATACGTATTCGTGTAGCAAAGAAATTCGTGTTGATGAGCTTAAGCTGGGAGGGGGAAGTTGCACACCCAAAACCCTCCTCTTAAAACCGACCTTGGAGGGAAATGAGCTAGAGTTTAATTTAAGTTCATCTTTTTGAAGTTTACTCCTTCCCAAGTTCATGTAAGAAAAAATGAAGTTCAGTTCAGTGCATTAGTTCATTTTGAAAAATTCAAATTCAGTTCAGTTCCCTTCAAAAAAAAAGTTGAATTTCGAGAACTTGAAGAAGCGAACTTCACGTTACACATTCCTGAGGACAACTACTTATGCACGATTTGGAGGAAATAACTTTTATTGATTACAAAAAAAATACGTCTACTTCTGTAAGGTATTTACTCCAGTCCACTATCTGAAATAAGGAATAAAAGATGCTTCTGAACTTGACATTTCATATTACATGAACAAAATGAAACATTAATACAAAAAACTGCAACTTCAAGAACCCAATTTTTTATTTTTTATCCAAAATTAGACAAAATTCATAACTGGGTAAATAATTAAACCAGGAAAACAACTAATGATAGAAGGTTTTTCAATTTGTTTAAATCTTTATCAACTTGATTCATCATTGATTACTCATAAAATCTCATGAAAAAAATTAATATGCTTTCGAAAGAACTCACTATATCTTTGAGGTTCGATTAATTAAACGTTACGTCACCTCAACTACACTAAATATCCTGCAGCATACCACCACGACTCTAAATTCAATTATAAATCTAATTAATCGGTATTTCTTACAGAGACGGCCGCATACACCTAAATGATGAAGTCGTGAACGTAAACGGTCGCATGTTACGCGGTATAACCGATCTTTTCCAAGTTCAATCAATTTTAAATCGAAGCTTACCAAAAGAATGTGGAACCGGTTACTACGTCGATATTATGATATCGAGAGATACCCGACCTACCGAAGCTGATTCTTCTAGTCATCCCTCAACTCCAAGAGAAAGCTCAACTTGTATATTATTAAATACTTTAGCTCTTTCAGAACAAAGAAATGAGAGGTACGTATGCATGTAAGAACTACCTATCAAATAAATTACGACTAAAAATATTCATCTTTCGTATTATCTTTTGTTCATAGATTCAAAGAAAATGACAACAGACATAGATCGGATAAAAGGAATAGTCTTCGTTTCAGCACCCTCAGCGAGTCTTTTGAATGTTCATCACCATCTGTGCTCTCGGTAACATTTAAAAAAGGCGTAGGCCAAAAATCTCTAGGTTTTAGTATAGTCGGCGGTAAAGACTCGCCTCGAGGGGAGATGGGTATTTTTGTAAAAACCATTTTTTCTTCTGGTCAAGCCGCCGAAATGGGATGTTTACAAGAAGGTAACAAAGAAATAAACAATACAGAAAATTCGTATTGCGTAATTTTTCATTCCAGTAATAACGATCACATGGTATTTTCAGGTGATGAAATTTTATCAGTTAATGGAGAAGAATTAGCTGGCCTTTCGCATGCTGAAGCCATACAAGTATTTAAGCGTGTCAGAAATGGACAAATAAGACTACAAATTGCCAGAAGAAAAACTCATAATCAAAATGAAAAGTAAATTGGTACTCATTATTGGTTAGAATTGGAAATCTAGAAATTCAAAACATCTCTAATTACAAATAAAACTGTTTCTCCATAAAATATAACATGACATTTTTTTAAGAGGTTTTGAGCGATGAAATTTCGTCAAGGACGTAGATAACGAGGGGGTATAATGGGAACGTCCCCCCTCCCTCCAAAAGTACCTTCTCAGAGTTGGCAAACATTTTCAAAATACCACAAAACGTTACAATGTTAAGAAAAATTGATGTGATATCTTAAAAAAATTTAATTCATTAATTAACAAAGAATGGAAGAAAATCTACAAACTTGCCAACTCATATAAAAGATGAAAAATTTTCATTAGCACGTTGCCTTTTTTTCAAATTTATAAACATTTTAGCGGTTAGTTCGTTACATTTATTTTCACTTCTCGTAGAATCATGTTCATGCAGAAGTTTCGCATCTATCAAAATTAAAAGACTAATGTGAAGAATGAAATTTCAATTATCATCCTGCAACTAAAGAAGAATTGCCAATTTAATAATTCATATGAAAATGAAGAAATTTTCTGTTTGAAAAATAACATTTTTTTTTTAATGCTGATTTTCTATTATTGACGAAGAATTTACAATTTGCTAAAATTTAAACATCGAAGAATAAAAATTTTTCCAAAAAAAAAAAAAGTCGACAGTTAATACAATTGCACGATATTTGTTGATATTATTTTGGTTTTCTCCTCCCTCCCCCCAAAAAAAAATATATATATATATCCTGTACGTCCCTGAATTCCGTGAATCTCTCATACCTCTTCAGCAAAATGGTTCATCAAAATTAAAATAAAGGTGAAAATTTTTCTTTTCCGCAAATTTTCAAAATGAAAAAAAGAAAGAAAGATTTACAATATGTCAAAGATATATCATACATACACGTTTCTTTCTTTTAGTATAACGAAAGCTTTCAGACACTGCATGCAATTCTTATTGGAAGGCAAAATTTAGAGCACTAAAATAATAATATTTTTACAACTCTTGTCTGTAAAAACTAGTCGCCAAAATTTCTAGAAATTTAAAATAACAAAAGTTGAAATATTTGATTATAATTCAAGTATTTAGAAGAAAGGTATCAGAAGTGAAATATTCACTCTCTGTCAATTTTCTTTTATGTTTTTCAAGGGAAATATTTATTTGATCAAAAATATCTGGTGTACGATTTTCAATCATACATGTTGAACAATATGTAATTAAAATGATTTATTAATTTATACACAAAAAACACTATACTCAAAGATAAAAAAAAAAAACCAATAGGCAAAATATGAATAAATCAAATTGGCTACAATAATATGTTTACTGAAATCAACAGTTTATATTGTTGATTTTCCTAGATTGCAATTTGGTCATGATTTCAGAAAACTCATATTTGCCATGTCATAACTGAAAATCATTTTTTTTTGTTGCAGAAGTAGAGTGCCAAATTTTATGAAAATCAAATTTCAATAAATCATCAATTAGAAAGCTGCCAGTCATAAAGTGTTCCATTGTTTATTTTGTAAAAATATTTATTATGTAATTTATTAATAAAAAATTATAGCCTTTTTTATTGGTGAGAAAAATTATTCGCTAAATAGTTCTTAGAATTGGAATGCATTACTAGTACTTTCACAAAATATATGAAGATAGCGCTACTGTTGAGAATACAAACTATTCCTACTTCAAGCGTTATAAAATATTCGTTTTTCAGAAGTGAAGAAAAATTATCCGCAAGGTACTACCTTATTCACAGCGATATCAACGAAAGAATGTAACTCATCAATACTTGTAATCTCAATCACAGGAAGTTGCTTCACAGAAGTAAATTTGCTTTCGTAACCTACGTCGAGAAAACAATCTAAACATTTATTTATAAAAATAAGATTTACCCAAATTTCCAAAAATGATATTGTTGATAAGTTGAAATTTTAATCCTTATTCATTTCATTTTCATAATTTCCTATACTTATAATTAATTTTAAACTTATCTTTTATTACTATATTATTTTTTGGTTGATAAAATTAAATACGAGTCTCAATTTTTTTCATGTGCAGAGTCAGCAAAACTCTATAACCCTTTTCGTTCACTTCATCAAAAATAATATTTTTAAAGAATTCTAATTCGAAAAATCTTTTCAATAATGAAATAATTTCATAACAACCATCGCAAAAAATTAAGCGGTATCTTCACTTTTTTTTCTTGCATATAAAACTGCAACTCTCATATTTTCAGGTTTCAATATTTCAAATATATACGAGGATTACTACAGTAGCAATAGCGACAAAACCAATTACAGACTGGCGGATTTGCTCTCGTCATTATATTAATTCTCATGAGAACGCTCGCAGCAAAAAAAAAAACATAGAATGGTGAAAATTTAGATTAGCGAAATACAATTGTAAAAATATAATAGAAAATATAAATCCAAATTGGAGAAGGGAAATTACCTTCGAATTGAAAAAAAAAAAATAACATGATGATAATACAGTATAATAATATGAAAATATCTGGCCTGTAATTTTTCTGAAATAACATTCTGTGCATATTGAAAAACGTACCTAGTTTTAATAGTTCTTACTGAATAAGTGAAATTTCATACAGAATAAGTTGAAAACTTACACTAAAGTTCTATGATCAATAAATTCTTCATAAACGTTTATAGTGATAAGTGAATAAATGAAAAACTTTCACTTAAAATTTATTACAATTTTAAAATTAAATATCTTAAAATAAAAAATAATAAAAATTAAATTTTAAAGTACTATATACAGCGATTTTTGCGAACCCATTTCGACACAATTTTAGAACTTCATCCGCAGCCTAAACAAAGTAACGTAAAATAAGTACGATTTCTACAGAATGTCATTGGATTCATAGGCCACTTATTTAATCGTCATGGTAACAAAATTGTTGGTAATTTGCAAAAATTACATCCCAAAGCGTGGACACTTTTATTAACCAATGCGATAAATAAATTGCCTATACTGTTTTGAAAGAAAAAACTAGGCATACCTGTTTGGAATCACAAAATCACATGAATTTCTTTTGCCCCAAAATCGTAGCCAATACGCCCATTAATATGATCCATGTTGAACCGAAATTAACTCCAGAAGCAGATGTCGGGGTAGTGCTATTACCAGTGCTAACAGGTGGGTTACTGGTTGTCGTGGGAGGAGACGGACTGGCATAGTCAACGATACCTGGATCATTTACATTCGTCGGGTTCGAACTTTGAGCTGGTAGAGGAACAGATGGGCTACTCTGACTCGAATCTGTTGCTGGAGCATCACCTTGCATTCCATCTGTGCCTGAGGGTATCGCTAAAAAACTACTTCCAGAACCAATATTTACCATAGGTGGTTGAACAGAAGGCACACTCATACTTGGTGAAGAAGGTTTATTGAAAGAAAATGGCACCGGTTTTCTCGGAGGAAAACTTGGACGAGCTGGGAGAGTTGCGCTGAGTAATGGTGATGGAGGAGTTAAGTTAGCAATGTTTGTCGCGTTTAAGTCGTCTAAAGCTGAACTCAACTTGGTGAAGTTGAAATTTTTCACGAATTTTTGAAATTGTGTGTTGTTGATGTTGTTTGCAAAAGTTTCCAAATTAGAAGTCACATCTTTCATCATAGTCTGTAAGTCTGTTATGGTTTGATTCCAAAACAAAGTGCTGTTGAAATTCGGGTTATTTTCTTTTTGGGTGAACAAAGAGGATAAATTATTAAACAACGATAATACACCTGACATGTTGCCGAACATACCAGTTTTATTCACCGCTGATAAAATATTAGTCCAAGTTGATAATGGCGCGCTCAAATTGAATGGTATTTCATAGTTAGATGGAGCAATCAGTGATTGACTAAGAAGGTTTGAAAACATGGATGGACTGCTTCCGGATGTACCATTCAAGGATTTCATCATATTCGTCAACATATTCATGAATGGAGTGGTACCATTAGGCAAAGGTGTAAGCAAGTTATCAATCATAGAATCTAAATCAGTTAGTATATTGTTGCCACCAGCAGTTGTAGGGAATAAACTAGATAAAGGTCCCGTATTAGCTGTTGAAGGAGATGAAACAGGAAGTGGTGGTTGGTTACCACTTGGACTCGGGAAAAATGCAGAAAATGGTGATTGGCTATTACTTGAGCTTGGACTTAATAAGTTATTGATCATGGAGGATAGGCTATTCAATGGAGATGCCGGGCTACCCAAAGGTAGAAATGAAAATGGCGAAGATTGAACGGGTTGCATTACGCTCGGTTTCTGGAACATGTTCTGGAAGCTGCTAAGCATTGAAGGCATACTTTTCATGAGTGTAGATATAGTTTGACCCGGTGCGGAGTAATATTCTGGTTCTTCAATTTCATCACCACTAGGATAAAATTCGTCATATTCTGGATATTCATAATAATCGTATGCACTTGAACTAAAAAGGCTGGATGGAAATGAACTCGACATTGAACTTTTCAATGTATTTTGCCCGTTCATTAAAGAATTAAAGGCATTCATTAACGACGAAGATATGCCATTGCTGTTTGGTAAGAAGTTTGCAAAATTCATAGGTGTCTGAGAGCTATTAAGGAATGGAGTAGTGAAATTCCAAGCGCTAATATTGTTCCACTGAGGAAATGTAGAGTTCAGTATACCAGATAAGAAAGAATTTAAACCAGCAGCTGATCCATTAGGAGTGAAACCAGTGAAGTTCAATGGCACAGCGGTGCCAGTATTTCCAGTCATTGATGGAGCGAAGTTACTAAGTAAGGATAAAGGATCTTCAACTTCTTCATCATTCTCTGGAATATTATCAGACTGCTCTGAAGATGTAGACACTGTAGAATTAGGGAAAAATAAATTCTTCAGCGAATCTAAAGGTGATTGCAAGAACGATAATATGCCATCATCATCTTCACTACTATCAGGATATTCATAATCTTCTACATCTTGCGTTGATGATTCCACCGCACTACTTGAAGTAGGTACTGTAGGAGTTGAATTAGATGTTACAACTGGTCCTAAAGATCCATCAAGTGCTACGAATAATGAAAATGGATTTTTCTTTTTTCCAGATCCTCCAAATGAATTCGATCCTCCGAAAGGATTAAATAATGAGAATGGCTTATTCGGTTTATTTGGCTGTGAAAAAGGATTTAAAGGATTAGTGATTGAAGGAATCGATGTAGATGAGCTACTTCCTCCTCCTTTACCATTATCTTTTTTATTTTTCGATTCTTTAGGTTTAAAGAGATTGAACGAATCTAATGGATTAAAGGAAGGTTGAGAAGATTTGAAAGGATTAAAAACAGATCCCAAGCCAGCAGATGAGTCTGACTTGGATGGTTTAGAGGTAGATTTCGAACCTATGGATGTAGTTTCTGACTTAGAAGGTTTAGAGGTAAAATCCGAACCTGTAGATGTAGTTTCTGCGTTAGAAGGATTAGAGATGGATTCGGGAGCAGTAGATATGGATTCTGGTTTAGATTTATGTTTTTTGTTTGGTTTAAAGGGATTAAATGGATTCAAGGTAAATCCAGAATCATTTGAATCAGTTTTTGGTCCAAAGAGATTGAATGGATTGAATATCGATCCTTTGTTAGGTTTTTCTGGCTTTAATGGTTTAGTATTAGATTCGGAACCAGGGGAGCTACTACCTGAGGTGGAAGCACCTGATGAGAATTGTGAACCTGTGAATGTAGGTCCTGGTTCTGATGGATATGAATTGGGTTTTCCTGGCTTTAATGGTTTAGTATTAGATTCTGAACCAGGGGAGCTGTTACTTGAGGAGGAGGCACCTGATGAGAATTGTGAACCTGTGAATGTAGGTCCTGATTCCGATGGGTATGAAGTATATCCTAAACCTGAAGCACTTCCACTTGTAGAAATAGCACTACTAGAAAATCCCGTATTAGAGGGACTTGTAAAAGGAAATGTTGGATTATATGGGGATTCCGACTCATTATTATCAATACTGGTAGAAGTATGACTATTATAACTGGGTTTAGAAGTGGGTTTGCTAAAAGGTTTGAAAGGATTCAAAGGATTAAATGTATTTTGATTTTCATTACCACTGCCACTACTTCCTGTCTGAGGTTTATGAAATAGATTGAAAGGATTGGAAGGTTTTGGCTTATTACTGTTTGATGTGTTAGGATTACTGGTGGTAGGGTTGTTTTGGCTTCCATTTGGGATAGTATTTGAGCCATATTCACTATTTTCAGTACCATTTATGGGAAATACAGGAACTATGATACTTGATGGAGGCATAAAATTGTTGATAGTTTCAACAACATCTAATGGATTTGGTGATGGTAGAGTATTTGAACTTGAAGGAATATTATTCATAGGAGAGTAGTTATATTCAGGAACACTACCATTGGGTATTGTAGCAATATTAGGTGCAGGAAGAGTATATTCAGGAACACTGTCATTAGGTATTGAAGGAACATTATGTAACGAAGGGTTAGTAAATTCAGGAACATCACCACCAAGCACTGTAGGATAATTATTTAGTACAGGTTTAGTACTTTCGGAAATACCAACACTAGACCAAAAAACAGGAGAACTGGGAGGTACATAATTTTCTGAAAAACTAGGAGGCAAGTAATTTTCATTAGGACTGTAGGGAATCGGAGTAGAACTGTGAGGTATGTAATTTTCTGTAAAAGTCTGAGGCAAGTAATTTTCTTCAGGGCTATAGCTTAAGTAATTTTCGCTCGGACTCACGAAAGAGCCACTAACGGGCCATCCACTGGCTGTAGGATACACTGGAAAACCACTGGACCATGTATTAGGATATTCTGCGTAATCGGAAAGTTCTGGAAATTCATTGTCTGAAGGGAAAAAAGGACTAGAAAATTGACCAAGAGGATCTTCAAAACCAGTCAATGGCTCATTATATTGCCATTCTGGGTAGCTATCAACATAATTTTGTGTAGCAAAACTAGTCGTACCAAAATCATAATTTGATGGATACATCATCGGTTCAAATTCTTGAGCGAGATTGCCAGAAACTGAATAAGGAAAAGCTGAGGATTTTATATTCAAGGAAGGAAAACTTGACGACACACTTCTTTTCGATCTATGATGGCGCGAAAATAGATGCGGCTTATTAAAAAAACTAGGCGATTTACTTACTGTTGAAGGCTTAGGCTTAGACGAACCATTATCACCCGACGATGACGATTGTTGGCTAGGCAAACCGCTGAGAGAGGATAATATTGCTTGATTAGTTGGCGAAAATGGCTCAGCAGTTGGCGGGCTGGCACTACCTCCAAATCCAGAGAATGGTGGAAATGGCGCAAAAGGTGCTGACGGTATATTTGATGCGGTAGGTGGTGACATTGGTGCTCCTGATGGTGACATTGGTGGTCCCGATGGAGACATTGGTGGTCCCGATGGAGACATTGGTTGGCCTGATGGGGACATTGTGGGTCCAAAGAAAGACGGAAGTCCGCCGCTAGGGAAAAAACTATTAGTAAATCCAGAGGTAGGTGGTTTACCCATTCCGGATGTACCAGACGCCATAGTTGATGGTGGCTGATAAAAGGCTGTAGGATTACTAATACCACCAGCAGATGGACCACTTATATATGACGGATACGCTTCGCCACTAGACGATGGATATCCCAGGCTGCTAACACCTGAAGCATTTACAGGTGTAACTGAAATATCTATCGCCATTCCCGTTACATTATTTGTCATATTACCGCCATAATTCAGATCCACCACTTCGACTGTGTCAGCCACCCCCGTCACAGGCACCAAATTCCCATAAGGATCTTTTACCACTGCGTCTATATTTTGAGGATACTGTCCGACGTAAATTTCCGAAGCCACGAACGGGCTAAGGAATAAAACGGCAAAAACTGCCGGTAACATAATATTTAATTACGAACTCAAAATGATTTATTTACTTAAATCGAATGGTAAAATGAAATAAACGAAATTAAGAACAAAATGAAACTTTTCCAATCGCAACGTATTTCACAAATGACTACTTCGACAAAATTTAACCTCTACTATTGGTCAGCTTATCTTTTAAAAATATAACATTGAAATGACAAATTGTTCGTGTACTGATAATCTTTTATTGGCAAGCGTTTAACTACTTTACAAAAAAGTACTTTTTCAACCTTACGTTCGAACACGTAACTAAGCCAACTCAAAGGATATGATTCATCCATAGAGTCGATAAATTCAATACCATCAAAACAAAACACTCGCGAACTCGACTATTTTCTCCATAGTTTTTATCTAAATACTAAAAAAATTTTTATACTGAGCCATCTAATATTTCTTTTTCAGTAGTCAGCATTCAGCGCTAAAAAAAAAAGATAAGAGAATCTATGATTGTGTCACCGTGTCACTGTCATTGCCCTTTTTACAGATACTTAAATGTACCACAACCACGTATCGAAATTTGAATATATTTCAACTCGGGGGCTCGATTACCTACTTGAATCAACATAAGTAGGATTTCCTTGGATCATTTTTAATATCGTGGAAGTTTTTCAGGAATAAGATAAGGGTGACCTCGACTAAAAACTCGAAACTA
The DNA here is from genome assembly GCA_009761765.1 of Phenacoccus solenopsis. Taxonomy (NCBI): domain Eukaryota; kingdom Metazoa; phylum Arthropoda; class Insecta; order Hemiptera; family Pseudococcidae; genus Phenacoccus; species Phenacoccus solenopsis. The sequence continues at coordinate 26,910,055 of CM019754.1, read as the reverse complement.
AAACTTCGATATTTATTTCTTAGTAAAACGTAGATAACAAGAACATTGGTTTTCGAAGATTACGTAACCCTTGAACGACGAACATTTCACAAATTTCAAGGTTTAGTTCCCTTCGAGCACCCAGTAAAATGTCCAACAGCGGAAAAATATCACACACGAAATCAGTTTTAGGAGACTGTCGCTTCTGAAAAATTTCACCACATGAGAAATTTTAATTATTCAAGCACACGCGTTCGTATAATTTTTACGTACCAGGCCGTCGGCGAGAATTTCCAAAACAAATGAATATTCTTAAGTTGTTGTCGACTCGCGCAAAAAATGATAAGAGTATTTTATCGGCTTTGCGGAAAAACGGCAACGGCAACTTAAATGATAGGCAATATTTCAACGTTTATCACTTTCTGGGCGAAACTTTTCCAGCCCGAGCTACCGAATCAATCTGCGTTCCACGTTGTGTTTTCGATTAAATGAGTATAGCCCGAAACAAGGGTGAACAGATTTTGAGCTTTTACAGCTGTTAACAAACAAGCATCTGTCTCTTCATTCTTCGTTCTCTGATTTATTTTACAGAACTTTCTGATGAAAACTTTCGCCAATGAACGTTTACGGGACACCTTTGCTTCTCATGTCCGCTTTATTAGTGCATCTGTCCCTACGTACTGTGAACCTTCGAAGAAAATTTTCTAGTATGGATAAAACGATTCTCTGGCTCAACAGAGGGAATTCTTTTCTTTCGATCGAAGGAAATTACTAAAATGAGTGAAAAGTGACACGGTGTCCTATACTTTTATTTTCTATCTATACTTGAACTGATAAAAGAAAATCACCTTCAAATACCTGACCTACTTAATCGCGCCACACATTACTTCAAGTCTGGGGCTACTGTTCGAAACGATAAATTTTGTTTCGTTTTGAATTAAGTCTCATGAAAATCTGGAATTCGAAACTTTTTCATCGTCTCGAAAAATTCGATATGAAAAATAATTTCGATTTCGAGAACCGTTCGAAACCGAGACTCGAAACGAAATTTCTTTCCAAAATCGAAATTTCGACGAAACGATATACCAATGAAACACTATCGGTAATATGAGAAATTTTGAAGTTTGAGCTCACCCCAATGCTTTTTTCGATCTCATCGATTTTATAAAGTTTTTAAGGATGTTAATTTCCCATTTCGGCAATTATTTTAAAATTTTAAAATTGAAGCTTCCCTACCACAATTTCACTTTTATAACCAATCTCTCAACTACAACCTATAATGTAGAAGAAATCGATTATTTTGGGAAAAAATCTCGAAATTTGAAACTAAAATTGCGAAATTTGAGACTAATATTTCGTTATGAAAAAAATCGAAATTCGAGACTGAAATTTCGTTTCAAATTTGAAACCGTTTTTGAAAGTCTCGAAATCTCGTTTCGTTTTGATCGACGGCAACTTTTTTCAAGTCATAGTGTAGTTGAAATTTTCATTACTATTCTAAAAAGAAATTAAAAAAAAAAACATACGATGAAAAATCGCTTCAAAAAATATAAATTTGTCCTTTCTCACGTAATAAAGACTCCGTAAAATATAAGACACTGAATCGATGTTTCACACAAAATCATTCCCGACCGAGTACATGATGCTTTGAATTTTCAGTCTCGGATCGTGTACGTGTCAAGAATTTGTTTTCAACTTTTCATTAATTAAGTATTTAACGAAGCGATAGGAGTTACTTCACCAAAAACTTCGCCTTCTCTATGCTATCACCACGTCGTACGCTCATCCTTCGAGAAAACAAACAAACAACTTCAAAAGAAGAAAATAGCGTAGTATAGTAAATGAAATTAAGATTGATATATTTTATTATCATTGTCGGGACTTTATAAGCTACGAATTTTTAAACACGTGTAATTTCGTGTAAAATGTTAATCAAAAGAAAGAAGAATTGCATAGAGGGTAAATGCACGTTTCTATAGTTCTTGAGGTATTTTCGTGTTCGTTTATTTATTCATTTTTTTTTACCCCCTGAATGATGGCGTGATAACCCAACAGCAGTTGAATACACCACAAAAAAAATCAGTAATCATGCAAAAATCGAAGTTGTCATTTCCTTCCATCATTTGATGGTAGAACATAATTAATCATGAATTGGTACGATTCCTGCATAATATTAATTTATTCAGATGTTGAAAAGAAAAAAGAATGTAAGCAGCCATGCTATAATGATTCAAGAAATTTCATGACATAAAAGTCCAAAACTTCCTCCAAAAGCCATTTTTTGATCGACCTCTATTCCAAATACACTTGAGAGGCTGAAATTTGGCAACGTCGGGTACATCAACTTACTCGTTCACATGAGATTACAAACAAAAATGTACAGATATTTGTCCTCCCCTCCAACCTCTTTTAAAATTTAAATAAAGTAAGTATCATTTTAAAAACAATACAAAAAGTTTGTTGCGTTACCAAGAAAATTTTCAGCAATTCCGGTCATACCCGCCTGAGCTGTGTACAAGGGGAAAAATAAATATATATATAACACAAATAAAAAGTTTGATATTTGACATTTGATTATAAACATGCTTCAAATCAAAACAAAATGCATTCAATTAAATTTTTCGGTTCAAAGGAAATTAAAAATAAATGTCGGCACCCCAATACTGAAGTAAAAATTTAAGCAGTATTAAAAAAATTAAGATTAGGAAAATTAAATGTAAAAAAAAATACGACATTGAAAAATTACTATGAAAATGTAAGTGGAGTAACAATACAAATACCCTGATGATAGCGTAAAAACCAAAGTAGTTATGAACGACTACAAAAATTTTAAATAAAAAAGAAATAAAAGAGTAATAATTCAAAATATAACACTATTAATTCAACTTTCTGATATCTCACAGTTAGACCTATAGTCAGCCTGTCATTTCAGAGGGATCTCTGATGAAATTCTAGAGGGCTCATGTCTTCTTTTTTTTTTTTTGTTAAATGGCACTTTTGTATTGAATACAAAATGTTACTGGGAATGCTAGAAATTTTCTGGAGGGGCTCAGCTGCACCCCCTCCCTCTCCGGCTGCAAGACTGCTCATAGTAATCATAAATCATAATACATTAAAAATTAGGTATTTAAAATACGGCATTTTATGTTTCATTTGATTAAAAATCAAAAACAAAAATTTTTCTTGCGATTTGACGATCATTTTTACCCTTTTATCTTTAGATTTTTAATATGACATTTGATTTTATCACATAAAATGAAAAAATTAGATAAAATATAAATATATTCATAATGAAAAATAAAATAATAAACCAAAAAAGAAAATTTTTATAGTAGCGTGAATATCAACTTAGACATAAAAACCACTCAAAAAAATTTAATGGAAGATACAAAAGTAAAAATAATGTATGAAGTAAAATAAAAATAAATAGATTATAAATAAATAATTCTGCCTAGTGAAATTAGAAAGAATGATATTAAAAAAAAATTAAAATTGAAAACATACAACAATACAACATTAAAATTTAAAAAATAAAATAATAAATGAGACAAAAATAAAATAAAAAATGAATTGAAAAAAAAATACGTTTTATAAGCAACTCATATTAACAATTTTGAATACAACATCACTAAAAAATATGAGGATTGATCGAGAATTATACTACTGAGAACTAAAAATCTTGCTAAAATTTTTAATAGGTACTATTGTACCATTCATGGACTCAAGGAATAAGATATTTCTAAATAACTCTAGTGAAAACGGTGAAATGTGACAAAATAGATGTAAATCGAGGATACATAAATGGAATAACTCTATCATACATTCAATATACACGAAGAAATTTCAAATTTAAAGATCCACATTACTTCACAATTAGCAGTAGTGCGCTTTAACAATATTTCGGCTACCTATATAAAAATCAAATTACATCATCGAAATACGAAAAACTCTCATCTTCAAGTTACAGAACTATACGAATGAAAATACAGCTGACCATATTCGACTTTATAGCTGAAGCAGCGAAACCCTTTACATCACGATGAACGATTTGTACAGATTTCAATACGTCCGTTAATGAAATAATTGAACTCACGAAGCTAGTTTTTCTCAACTGGCTTGGCCGCTAACAGCGTGTAAACGAGTTTGAAGTTTAAATTGGCGCGAATGATTTTCTGACGTTTACATGAATGGAGGCAATTACCACCATCGGTATGGATTTTTTCGAACGCTTTTTAGTTCAAAGAAAACCACACTCGAGATACTCCATTAGCTGCTTTTGTACGCTGTTAACGCCGAATTCGTCGATTTGGCGAAAATTACAGATATTTCATAAATGAACGGAAAAAATCCACGACAGAACTAGCCAGTACGTGCGAATCGAGGAAGCCGTAGGAAAATTTTCATTGGCTAGCTCGAACTGTGTCGATACAAAATCCAACCAAATGTTAACGAGTAATTTTCAAATCTTTTATTGAAAATTCGTCGACTGAGAATTCTCTTTAAAGTTGATTTCTTGTCATAATATCACCCCCCCTCCACCCATTGTTGGTTCTCGGCCTTTTTCGAATTCGTAACTTAAATTTCTAAATTTACTTTTGTTAATCGTACTTCTAGATACACGTATACTCTGTAGCTCGCTTTTACCAATTCTTATCAACGAAATACGGTCGAGGCAAAAACTTTGCTTCGAAAGTTGCGTGATAACGTTTGAAAATTTTACTCGATTGTTCTCCCCTCACTTTTTCTAGTCCCCATGCAACGGTGAATTCTTTATTTATTATTTATTTATTTGTTTATTTATTTATTTACATATTAGAGTGCTCCCTCACACAGCCTCATGAGCCAATTACGAAGGAGGCATTTTCAACAAAGTACAAATAGTTGTTCATTTCAATTTAATTTAATGTGACATTCAAATTCAGACTGAAAAAAACCATAATCCCCAATCGCAACTCCCCTCTCTCACCAAATTACAAAAATACATTAAATCAAAAAATATTTTTTCTAAATTTAAGGCAACAAATTCCAACCCCTCCTCTTCACCATCTACGTCCCCATCCCCTTTTTGCACCATATATACTCACCTTCCCCTCTCCTCAAATTATTGTATTCACTATTAACATCATTCGTTTGAATGGAGAGGACAAATTTTTATACCATCATAATCGAAGTTCTAGAATAATTCTTGTATTCCACGAGATGGTAACCGTTTGTCGTGCGAATTAAGTCGTTAAAAAACCTATAATATCGATCCATCTACTCATCGTGATACGCAGTATCGCAAATGTAAGCAATATAAGGCAAATTTCTCAAATTAGATTTGTTTCCGGTTCCGCTTTTCTAAGAAACAACAATACCTTACACACATCTCATCGAATACGTACGAGTACGATACACACACGAGGCATTTTTCGGGCGAAAATGCACAAGGTGCCTACACTGATACATTATTCATAAGACCGAACATACATGCCGAATTGCACCCCTATTTCGTGTTTAATAGTTCGCAAATGTACACGTCTTTTCACCGCCTTTCCCTCGTTCGGTCGTCGAACGCAATTTATTTGTAGAACGACGAATGCGGATTTACCTTGTATCGCGTAAATTTTTATGAAAAAATTAAAAAGAAATTATTTTTCCGTCGTATAGTAATCGTTGAACAGACACTTTAATCTATACGGGTACAAGAGGGGGTGGTCGTTCGTCTCTAAAGTAGCGATCGTCATATGGTGACAAATTTCCCAAATATTCGATTTATATTCTGAAAATATTACAAGTCTCGAGAGAGAGAGACGCTTTTTTCTACCGATATAGGTATAATGCGATATACGAGCACGATGATTCTTTGATATTTCTGCCTTTTTTAGTTTGTTTCAGAGTATTTTCAATATTTTTTACTTTCTTATTACGTTATCGGAATTGATACGGGAGAACAGGGGAGGAGGCAGAGACGTTTGTGAATCGATTCGCGTTATCAAAAATACACCTCGGTATGTCGCTGTTGCTCGACGATATACCGCACTACCTGTGTTCATAGGTTCGGACGCGATGACGCGTTTCGTATTTCCGGCCTGCGAATTTATCGCGGTCAGATTCGAAAAAATATCAGTACGAGAACCAGGCTGGTATTCGAGGTGTATTTCGAATCCTCTTTTCTTGGGTTTGTATCATAAACCTTCGACGAAAATTCCGTTTTGATCCGATGATATCGGATTTTTATAATTTTTCATTCAAATTTTCGACTACAGTCCAAAAATTTAATTTAAAAATGAAGTTGGAAAAATAAGAAATATCGCCATTTTTTAGAGACTTGTTTTCTTTGTAACGTTAATTACTGAATCAAAAATATCACAAATGGAAGAAGAGAGTTGAAATGAGACTTGGAATAAGTAGTTAAAAACTTTTCGAATTTTCAAAAAAAAAACAGTCTGGTTCTCTCCCTTTGACTCAAATTTTACGACTGAAAAATGTACATATCTTTTTGAAAGGACAACTGTTTGGGGCCAGTAATACATATAAAGATGAAAAATCTATATACTTTGAATATTGTACTTACAAAGCATGAAGCACAAAGTTTTCCAAACATTTTCTGCGCTAGATGAGATATCTCAAAAAAAAAAATTCCTCCAAGTATATTAATTGGAAAAATTGGCCAAGTAGGAAATCTGAAGGTCATTGTAACGTCGACAAATATAACTCAATTAAAAGAGAAAATAAGAAGACGACGAAGAAAACGCTAGTTGTATATGTTATACTCCAAGAAGACTTCAGGCTCTCTCATCATCCCTATGAAATTTAAACTGAAAAAAAGATTTTTAGAACAAAATAATCACGTTGATATGCGGATTTCACAGAACTTATGACTTCAATATACCGACGTCGAATTCTCATACACAGTGGTTATTATGGAGGAATGCCCCGGAGACTTAGATGATGAGATGAGACGATTTCATCAATAAATTTCCAACATCGTGCGGCGTGTAGTACACGAATACAGCACATCAATCGTCATAACGTCGTACATAGCAGTGTCGCCAAGTACCTAGTTTCTATTCATTAATTCTAGATCCAAAATGGAAAATATTTTTTAGCAGCTTTTTACAGTGAAATTACTTCATTTACAAAAAAAAATCTTTGAATTGAATTACCTATTATTTTTTATTTATGCGCTAAGTTTTTTTTCGAACTCTGAAATGTTATCATTATTAGAGAAATTTGTTTAAGAGAAGTACATTGCAGTATTCGAAAAGTTATTTAATAAACTTCAAAGAAATTTATCAAGCTATTTGGTCACGAATTATGGGCTCGGAGAAAAACATGCATTTTTTTGGATGGGTTTCAAAATTTAAATTTGATAACTTTGAAGAATCAGACTCTACAAAATTGTACTTCGAGGGGTAAAAATTGTCTTTTAATGATTTCATCAAAAATGTGAATCGCATGTTTCTACGATGAATTATTTAGAAACTACATCAAAAAAATTTTTTTGAAGAGTTTTGAGGTTCAAATTGAATTTTTTTGAGGAAAAATGCAGAAAACAATGAAAGGAACACTTTTTTTGGGAGCACTTTTACACGATTAATTCGTCATAGAGTTAATTTTCACGCATAAATCTTAATTAGAGAGATGAATAAGAAAAATTATTTTTTGCAGGTTTAAACCTCTGTCGTATGGAGCTACGCTCAGTTCAGTTCAAAACTCAAAAAATACAAACGAATTTATAATTCAAGAGAAACAAGAGCAATTATAATAAGAATCATCTTGGAGAAATTTAAAACATTTATAATAACTTTAGTAACTATAAGGTATGTTAAAAAGCAAAAACCAAACATTACTAATTTTTTTAATTTCACCTTCAAAAAGTCAAAAACGGTTGATGACGTCATCCCATTTCATCATAAATTTGGAACAGCTAGTCTTCGGGTATGCTGATTATACGGAATTGGAAAGATACCTGAATTTTCACATTTTTATTTCAATTTTATTTTACACACATCAAATTCAAGCGTTCTTTCTTCTTTTCACCATCAGCTTCTCGAATTCTCGCTGATTCAGGAATTCATAAACATATTTCTCACATGAGCTATGGGCTTTTGTAAAACTGATGAATGATGATTTCAATTCCTTCACTACTGCTCTTAACTCAAACTGGTTACCATGTGAATTTACTTCCAATTTCCATTGATTTTTAGTCTGCGTACAATCATTCTTGTCTATTATAAGTTAATATTATTAAGATGGGACAGTTATAACTTTTTTTTTTTACAAAATACTGAGCCACGTTAGCAATAGTTATGCGATGACCTCAAAAGAAGACACAAAATATTTCAGCCTCCAAACTCATCAGAATATCTTCAAAAACTGAGCTTAACTTTTCAAAATATTGTCATTTTAGCGAAAAAAAAAAAATTATTTTGGATTTACTGATATAAAATTTTTCACTTTTCAGGAGCTCCAAGATTTTTTTTACATTTTCAAAAGAAAATCCTATTTTTGTATATTTTTAATTGAGTTTTCAACTTGAAAACGACACCTATTACAGCCTACCTGATAAGGAAAGAGGGGTCGGAGGAGTGTGGAGTCTTCAAATCTTTGAGTTTCAGACCATTTACGCATAATGATCTAGCGAATGTCCCAATTTTTTAGTATATATATAAAAATTCATTAATTATATTTATGTCTCCCATGCGTAACGTCGGCGAATATTACGAAATTTTCTCAAAATTTGGTGAAAGGCTCTTCTTAAAAGTGCAAGATACTTTTTGTTTTTTCGACACACTTCAAAATGGTAGACGACTCAAATTTTGAAGGAAGTTGGAAGGAGGGCAAATAACTCAAATTTTTCATTTTTGACCTTATATGAAAGAGTGAGTCATGGACACCAACATACCCTTTCGGCCTCCCAAGTGTGTTTGTAGGGGAGTTGGAGGAAAAAACGGTGTTTTGAGGAAGTTTTGAGTTATGAAATTTCTTGAATCTTCCATATCTCCTAACCACATAGACCTATAAAGGTCATATTTTGTATATAAGATTATTTGCGGACCAGAATATGACTTCTTGAATTTGGGTCGAAATGGAATCAAAATAGCTGATCATCAAAATTTGAGTGAAGCTTGAGGAGCCTAGAATTAATAAAAATGCAATTTATTTGAACTCGTATGATTATTGGGGATAAGAAGCATACTACATGCTAAATTTACCTTCACATATGATAATGGAGAGGAGAAAGAGGGGTTGTTGACCTAAAAATATGGTGATGGATTAAAGGTCTAAAGAATTTTATTGTGGTGTCATACATAATTATAATAAAATGACACAAGTGACTAACCTAGGTATTCTGATTTTACCTTTTCAAGTTATTTATAAACCTGAACAAGTCCCAATCAAAAACTCAGCTCCATTAATGAAGCATGGCTGCTAACGTTTATTTGTATTATACCAACATCAATATAATAAACGGTAATTAAATAATAAAACGCATGATATTTCAGCTCTGTCGAAGCCCACCACAAAAACCATCACAAATTTTTACTTCTTACGCCTTTAACGGGTTCATAAAATATGATTCGTTTGCTCACAAAAATCTGCAGAATGAATGATGAATCAAAGCTGAAGCAAGAGAAAAATGATTAATCAATTTGTAATCAAAAAAGAACAGGATCTTTCGTTGAAAAAATACATGCTTTTATTAAAAACTTAATTAAAAAATGAACTTTTTTTAAAGCTAATTTCAGGTAAGAAAAGTAAAAAACAAATCAAGCTATTTCGAATTACATTTAAATTCTATAAAAACCATAAAAAAGACAAACTTTAAAATTAATTTACAAAATCAAAAAAGTCCATTTTACGCTATGAAAAAAAAACTTAAATTCGATAATTCAAGCATTAATTCCCCCCTCCCCACCCAATAGGCAATATTTCCACCAAAAACATAACTGTACCCATCTTCAGCTATGATGACCACACCTTAAAAATAACAGAACATATTTCAACGAGCCAAAAAAAAGCCCGTTTGAAAAATTATTTTCAGCAAATATCAAAAACTCAAATTTGAGTTACGCAATATTATGCAACAAAAAATAATATAATGAAATTTATTCTAGGTATTCAAAATTTCAAATGCATGTGTAATGTCCCCCCACTGAGTAAAACGTTGAGTTTTCTAAGGTTCCATCACCATTCCTTTGTTGAATGAATGATACAAAAGAGGTATAAAATAACGAAGAATAGAAACTAGCACGTTTTACGACCTCCCATTGATAAAAAGGTTGAATTTTTCAAGGTTTTATTACCATTTCTTTGTAAAATAAATGATATGGAAAAGCTACAAAACAGCGAAGCATAGAAACCAATAGGTACGTTTTATAACCTTCTATTGTGAAAAAGGTTGAAGTTTTCGAAGTTTTATTCACATTACTTTGTTAAATAAATAATAAGGAAATGTGGTAAACCTGCAAAGATTATAAACTAGCATATTCCACGATCTCCTATTGAAAAAATATTGAATTTTTCAAGGTTATGTTACCATTCCTTTGTTGAATAAATTATTTGAAAGGGCTGTAAAACTGCAAACAAAAGAAATCAGCATGTTTTATGACCATCTATTGAGAGAAAGGTTAATTTGATGAGGTTTTATTGTTACCTCTTTGTTAAATAAATAAATAAATAAGAAGAGGTGTAAAATTGCAAATAATATAAACTAACACGTTCAATCGAATAATACGTTCGTTATGAGGGCAATAAATATTAAGAAGAGACATTTACAAACATTTATTCAGAGCCTTTAGATAATGAGATTCTAAAAATGTATGGACCACACATATAGTTTTTTGGGGGGAGGGGGGAGGAGCATTGGACTTTGAAAAAATCCTACATTTCTATTGTTCGGTAAGACCATTTACATTTCACTTGATAAAAGTAAGAAATATTGGGCAAAAAAATAAAATGCCGGACTTGTAACAACCCCACCACCAGCTACCAATTTCGGGCGCAAAAATACGTGGTTTTATTTCATAACGATACGTGTACCTTCACAAATGCGTCGTTACACATTATCAACGACCCATTTGTATTAGGTACGTACTCCTATACAGTAATCAAAGCATAGCGGATACGGTATAACTGATAGTCCACTATTGGCGATTCATTTTCATAAACATAACCGTTATCGGGTATTCCACAGGTAACAAGACTCGTGTCATAAATTTCGAACTTTAGACGATAACTAAGCGAGTAATTTTTCACCAAAGGTATACCTCGCTTATAACACGTTACGTCAGCATTCCCCGTCATCGACATTGTCACTTCGCCGGGTTTTATTTTAAATCAAGGTCAGACTACAGATAGGAAAGCAGCTATGAATGGACAAATGAGTTGGCAAAGGTGTAAGAAAATGTAAAAAAAAGTGAAAGACGAGAAGTCAATGAGATCGGACGATAATAATTCCTGGCAAGTGCAAAACAAGACAACGATTTGAGGTTAGGGTTATACGTCGGCGAAATATGCGTAGGGGTTGAAATGATAATGTACAAACGAGCCTAAATATAAAGGGCGCGCGTTCGCGAGGGATGCTCAAGAAGAAGGAAAAAAAAAGGTAACCCCGAATTTCTTCGCGCGTTCCGTATCTTATTCTATTTCTAATCAGTATTCCGTAGGTATACCGAGTAGGGGTTCGGAAACACCTCGCGTAAAACGTATTTTCTAGTCGAACGACGTCGCCTCTTAATTTATAATTAATCCGTTCGCCGTTCACCATGTCGAGATGTTAATTATAGAAAGACGAATCGGACTTGCAATCGTATAATGATCAAAGTTATATTGGAAAGTTGACTGGCTAAGATAAACGAGTCGACTCGATTATGACACGTCGGCGACGCGTTCGATTCGGTGTAATTACCAGGTATAAACTTCATAGAAAGTCGTTGGCGGTATTGAAAAGCACACACAACGAGGAAACGAGCCACCGTATCCCTGCAACGGATGTATTTTGAGAACCCTTTCATACAGACTCCTTGGGAGCGGATGAAAAACACGCGACCGCTAAGAATCGAGAACGGGACAGTGTGGCGTTTTGAAATCAAGCGACAAATGCTTGACGCTCGAGACGCGCGTATTTCTTGTCATCGTTCATTTGCATACTTCATTCGAATTTGATTACGGACGCGCGACGCTGTCGACGAATCTAAAATTACACCTCCTCGACGGTCCTCGTGGCGAAAGCCGATTACAGAAAAACTTTTCCGGCGCGCAAACAAAACCCCGCCGTTAGAATGCGATAATTAAATATAATTATGTAAATTTAATTAGCCCTAATCAAATCATTAATATCAATAACTCGCTTTCCGCATTGATCCGTCTATAATAAAGTAACACGTCTGTCTTTCCTTTTTATATCGAATTAATTTCGCCGGCACGCCAGACGAAATGGCGATGCTCGAGCTCTCGGTGTCCGTATATTCAGAAAATTCAATTTACTAGCCTCCACCGAAAGCGAGTTACTAGGAATATCAAACCGGCTTTTAATTTTATTATTCGTACGGCCTGAGGGCATTGTTTGATGTTGAAATTTTCCTACAAATTGACCTAATTTCGTCGTTAACCTTTTTTCGACTAATTCGAACACCATTTCCATATGCTACTTTCGTTACATGAAATAAAGCAATTTTTTTTCACTCCAATGTATCGAATAGAGAGAAAAATATCCCAATCTATACATGGAACTACATCGACATCGCAATATACAGGTGATCCATCCATATGTGATATCCTTCATTCCACGAGTTAGGCATTTTATGAGACACTAATGCATGCAGATGTGTTTCCTATGGTGGAAAAAATTTAGGTTTTTCTCAAAAAGTGAAGGAATCGCAATCGCAATAGCTGCTAAATGATCACAAAAATATATCATAAAAATTTCAGTCTGCTAACTCAATTTTTTGGCTCTCCTAAAAGAAATCAAAATTTCACAAAAAAATTTTTGGGCAGTTAAATTATTTTTCAGGTTTTAAATTAAATTTTCTCACCCAAAGGCAAAAAATTTTAGCATTTAATTTCTTTAATATTTCATAAGTCTGAACTATTTTTAATTTTTTTTTTTTTTCGAAAATGAAAGATAAATGAGAAGTAAACCTCAACTCATACCTCCTCACGCCAACTCACATCCGAACTAATCAGCTTCAGACCTCTACTAGCCCCATCTTTCGTCCAAATGTGATTTCGATCTGTTGACTTCTGCTCGAGTTAACGAATGAAAACACGAAGAAATAAAAAAAGAAAAAAAGAAAGAAGCTAATAAAGAAACTGAGTGAACGCAATAGCGGATTTATTTGAAAAGTGAAGTCCGCTAATAAAACGATGTCACTTCGTTTTCATATTTACTTTCTTCAAAAAGCATCAATTTTGGTTATTTTCGAACATGAAGGACAACTGGGTAATTTATTGGTCCTGTATACAGTATGGGCTTAATTTAGACTATTTCAGACAGAAGAGAGAAAATTTTCACAAAATATCACGTCCAATCACCATAAACAATTAATCAGCTCCAGACCTCTACTAGCCCCACTTTTCCTCCAACTGTGGTTTCGATCTGTTGACTTTTGCTCCAGTTAACGCATGAAAATACGAAGAAATAAAGAAAGAAAAAGAGTGAACGCAAAAGCGGACTTATTTGAAAAGTGAAATCCGCTAATAAAACGATGTCACTTCGTTTTCATATTTTCTTTCTTTAAAAAGCATCAATTTTGGTTATTTTCAAACATGAAGGACAATTTGGTAATTTATTGGTCCTGTGCATAGTACGGGCTCACTTTTAGCATTTTCGGGCCAAAAGAAAGAATATACTTCATTTTTGTTCCACAGGAGAAGATTGAGCATTTTGATGTTGAAACATCTGTATGTAATTATGTACATAGTCATTTTAAAGTAAAAATGTGAAGTGACGTAACGTGAAAAGACATGAATTGAGGTTTTTCCGTTCTCCTACGACAATTCAAGTAAAACGTGACGGATCGACACGAAAGGGCATAGGAGGATAAGAATGGCGAATCAGGCCCGGAGCCCAATTTCGATGAAACTTGGTTGGTAGATAGGTATCTTTTAGAAACTTTCATTGCCAAAGTTTTAGACCCCCGCCCCCTCGTTTTTGAGAAATTAATTTTTAACTGAAAAACCAATATTCGAATTTTTCTTTCAAGCAGTAGTTGACTGACTTTATTGAAAACTTAGTATGTTGTTCTGTTCCATAGGAAATCTCTTGGAAAAATTCAGCAACCCCCCACCACGATGTCACCCCACCAAAGACCGTTTTTTAACTTTATTTAATTTCTTTAACCCAGGCTTACCAACCGGGAGGGATAATCCCTCTCGGGAGATATTTTTGACATTTTTGAAAGTTTGGTGGGATTTTGGAGGGATTTTCCAATTTTGAGGGATTTTTCACGATTTTGGAGGGATCTTTTCAAAAATGAAGGAAATTATGCAAAATTTAAAAAGGATGAATAATTATTGTCTGGAAGTTTGAAATGAAATTAATTTGTTAAAAAATAGATTTGCGATGCGTCGATCCGTCGAGTCGAACATTGTAAAAAGTGTGGTACTGTGGTGTGGTGCACCGGTGCACATCCCTAAACCCCAGCAACAAGTGAAATAAAATAAACTGATATTAGATATTACTAATAATGAAAACTAAAAAAAATAAATGTGCAAATTGCAAATTTGCAATGTATTTGTGTAATGTATTTATTGTTGGCTAATCGTACAAAAATCAAAAAATGGTAAAATATACATTTTCTTCAGAAAAAAAATGTGTAAATGGCTGGTAATGTTATGTTTTGTCATGTGGTACGAAGACAGGGAGAACCCCAACCTCGCGATCGCGCCGCAAAAATGAAAGGATTTTTTTCTCGAGGAGGGATTTTTTTTTTCTTGAAATAGGGAATTTCTTCACAAATTGGTTGGCAACGCTGCTTTAACCCTAATAACGCTTTGGCATAATTATGAAATTGATATTTTTAGATGCCCCCTTGACTCCCAAACTACGTGAAATTTTTTCAGATTTTTCACTCAGGTATGCCATATTAAAAAATAGCTAAAAATGATAATGATTCACATGGTAGAATAGTCTAAGAGTCGAACCTGTCGAAAATGGGCCGAAATAACTGAAAGCTGAAACCGGTCCCAAAAGTTAATGTATGTACCCTTACTTTAGAAATTACCGATCTGCATATCTGCGGCTGCTGATTTTAAGCACAGCGAAAGCTCAAAAGTTCACAATTTTCATGAACTTTCGGCTGAAAATACTGAAAGCCCCCTCTGCTCAGGCCTGGGAAAATGTAAGGAAAAATTCAGCTCCAATAACGCCGCATAGTTGCTTACGCTTTAAAAAAATCTATTTTACACTTTTTCAGCCTATGTCGCTACCTATCATTTCCATTGCCAAAGTTTTTTATGAGTATTATGACATTGTGTTCCCTATAGTTGAATGTAAACGACACTCGTTCATTTATATCAAATGGTAAGATGATGAAAATTATCGAAATTAATGTAGATTAAGCATTCATCACATTATATTGCACTGCAAATACTTTGAAAATAGAAGAAAAAGAATAAAATCATCGACCAACAAAATAGAATTCATCAACAAATTCGTAATTTCAGGTAAATTGTACAAAAAACTAAAAAAGAAAAAACAAGAAAAAAAACTAAAAATTTCAAATGACTAATTTACATAATTACGACAATAACTTAAGAAAACTAAACATACAATTGTAACTGATAATTATAAGCAAAGATGAAATAACCCCAATAGTTGAATTCTCATACGAACAAATAAATAAAACCATTGTATTTATCAAATTGTTTATTTCAGCCGCTTCAATTTATATGGTAGGCGAACAACCATATATTAATGTTCATGAGTAGCCCTACTTGCGCTGCGGCGATATGAGAGATATTACATCGATTCAAAACACCCTACAAAAGCTCACTTCGGAGCCACCGTAGCCATTATTACCTAATCGTAACTCTATCATAGTCTCGACTGCTTGAATATTAATTTTTACTTTAAGCGTTACGCCAGCCTACAGTCAAGAGGCTCATTAAAATATCATTTTCACGAAATTCGGACGAACACTCAGTCGATGGAAGGAAACGCCGCTACACAATCATAGGTGTAATCTTCGTTTCGACTACATTGCATGAAAGAATGTTAAGGGAAGAAATTTCCCACTTTTTTCACCATCGCTGCGCAAATTAGTGGAAACGAGTTGTCGCCGTGGCGAAGAAAGCCCTTCTTCAGCACTCACAGGGTGGTACCTTTATATTTGGTATTCATCGTTCAAGGTTACCGTCGGATGTTTTGTTTTCTCCCCATTTAAGCGCTCGTCGGTTATTATTATTAAATTATTTAATGAAAAGAAAACCACCTCGAGTGTGCTTTTGTGAGCTTTAATTATTGTATGCGGTATACGTATGAGCGTTCTTTTGGTCGGGCGATGAAAAATCGCGTATCTTCATTACCTTTTAATTCGCGTGGCCATATTTAAAGGGTATATTCGTAAAAAAGTAGGACTGATGTAATGAACGAATCGTTCGTGTATATTTCTTCGGTATTAAGGCATAAAACTGAACATATTATAAATCAATAGATCATAAACATTATGAAGAAAAAAAGAAGCATTATGAAAAACGTTTTGATTGGGTGTTTAAAAAACACAATGATAATACAATTTTTTTTTTTTTATTTTTTTAGGAAATGCATAGTAAACAGAATGAAAGAATACTTGACAAAACTAAAATTTAACTTCTTTTGTAATTATTACTTGCCGATCAGAAGATTTCCTTTTTTCTTAACTTGTTCTTTTTTTTTTTTTTTTTTTTGAAAAAGTGAAAAAGTAAAATTTGAAAATAGAAATTTTTTTCGGAATAAATATCATAAATTGGAACCTAAAAACCTAAATGCAATGGTAGCTCAACGGACATTTAATATTATTTGTTTATTCGTTTTTTTTTTAAATTAAATTGGAAATTAGATTGCGATACTAATGAAATTATTTTATCATCATCATTATTTACTTTAAAAAAATTTAATAAATTCTATAAAATTTGAACCTAAAATCCTGAATGTATGTACCAGTAACGTAAGCGACTGTACAATACACAACAAAGAAAATAACCTAATAAATGACCTTCATTCATGTATCCTAAAAAAATTGTTATCAAAACTTTTGGGAATAAATTTTAATTTTGATTTAAAAAAAAATTAAATTGTAAATATAATTATTGTAAAAATAATAAAATCAAATTCTCATGATTACTTACCATTTAAAAATTGAAAATTTTTTATGATGAATTGCATGAAATTTCAACCTAAAATGTTAAACGTGTAAGAAATATATATATTTTTTTTATTATCAATTTTCGACTTTTTCCTTTATTTTATGTTTTACAAGCACACATACTTTAAGTTCTAATTGTCAATGCAACTGAAAAAAAAGTGATAATGATAAAATAAGACTGAATTATTTATCCATAATTATAGAATTTTAAACAGGAACTTCTAAATAAATCTTTATAAATCAAAAATAAAAATAAAAATTCATATAATAAAAAAAAAATAGGAAAGTAATAAATAACAATAATCAATCATTAAAATTAATCTAGATTAGAGTTGAAATAAACTAGAAATCTGAGCCTCTAAAATAATACCTAGCGAAATGCTAAAAACACTTGCCTCCCTCGGGTTAAAAATAAAAATGAATAAAATTAATTAACGCAATTAGGTACGAGTATTTGACGAGGGAAAATTGATGATCTTCATTGACCAAATCAATTTCACTTCCACCAACCATAAGATAATGATGAATTAGGAACAAAACCAAGGACTAAAAGTATTATTGGATTTGGACATCCAAAGATGTTCCGTCGTCGATTCTAACTTGATTTTCTCGATGTGACGAAGAAGTTGCCTAACTCAACTATTTGGGCGCAATGTAAAACCATTGCCCACGCCTGATCGACCTTTCAACACCAAACGTACAAAAAATCACCTCATTTCGGGTAACTCCACGACGAGAATTTTTTTTACGACGTTAAATTGCACGATAGGTTACAAAAGAGCTATGTCGAGCACTCTTGTTAAACAGAACTAATTACAATCGCCCTTTTGTTTGGAGCGAGGGCGGTAAAAAAGAAGCGGTATATTTTTACCCTATACGTTGGCGACGCAGAGCGCGAAATGTGATTAATACGGCGACGGGTCTACGTCAGGACCGAAACGCTATTTATCACCAGATTACTTGTCAACTCGAATACCTGTTCGACAAGCGCACTTTTTTCCGCTCGATGCGCCAAATCATCTTCAATATTAAATCAGCGTCCGTGTATTCTAAGTAATTAACATAATTTATTTGGAAACTTCTCGCAGGCGTATAGTTTTTTCATCGAGGCCAAGATACTTCAAAGAGGTAATTTCTCACCCTCGATACAAATTGGTAGCGATAAAAATTTGTCACACATTCGCAGATTAGAACTATAACATATGTCACTACACCTATAAAACTTTTGCCCACGTTTACACCGTCGTCGAAGGTAATTGAAAAAGGTCTTTTGGTTTTCACCGCCTTGCCAGCCCCCCCCCCCCGAAACGCATCTTTCTCGTAATTTATTATCGAAACCAATTACAACTATTTGGCCAACTTTACAGTTTCCGGCCAAAAGTAGGTACGTTTCATCTAATTCTTTGGGGTGACGAATTTAACGGCCATAACTATCATCGCCATTAAAACTTACCCGGCTTTGGCTCGGCCCTTTGTTTCCAACGATAAGAACACCCGCCAAGGAAAACGTTTTAATTAATTTCACTGCATCCTTTGAACTACAATCGCCGCGTATTTTTCATTTATGCAGATGACTTGTTGATTATTACTACGATTTCAGTGGCGTAGTATTTGCAATTTTTTTATTCAAATTCACTCGAATCCATCGAAATATTCGTACTTTGGGGAATAAATACTTCCAAGAAGAAACTAAATCCGTATTTAACGTTGATTTCGTGGGGCTTTGAGCTAAAACCAAAGAAATTACTTATTTTCAGCTCAATTTGCAACGAAAAACTAAGGAGGTAAGATATCATATCTTCACGTTACAGACAATTTGTATAGTTCGTTGGCCAATGTCCATCCCTATGTTAATGTCTTTGTATAAGACTAGTAGGGAGATCTTCATTATTCTTTCTTGAAATGACAGCACAATAAAAATTTTTCGACCTTTTATGTAGCCCACCCTCATTTTGAGTCGATAAGCCCTCCTTTTCCGCTCCAATATCGTGTGTGAACGTGTATTTAGGGTATAGTGTGCTTTTCATCTCCAATAATCATATGAGTTCATAAAAATTGCATTTGTATTAATTTGAGGCTCATCAAGCTCCACTTAAATTTTCATAATCCGCCATTTTGGATTCACTTTAAACCAAATTTAAAAGGTCATATTCTAGTCACCAACTAATCTTACATACAAAGTTTGACTTCTGTAAGTCGATTTGGTGAGGAGATGTGGAAAATTCAAGAAATTCCATAACTCAAAACTTCCTCAAAAAGCGTTTTTTTGCGCTAACTCCCCTTTAAATCCACTTGGAAAGCTAAAATTTAGATATGTTGGTGTCTGTAACTCACTCTTTTACATGAAATCTAAAACGAAACATTTGAGCTATTTGCCCGTTTTCTAGCCTCCCTCAAAATTTGAGTAATCTACCATTTTGAGAGGTATCGAAAAAATAAAAAAGTACATTTTTCGTATTTCCAAGCTGAGTCTCTCACCAAATTCTGAGCGAATTCTATGAATACCCGCCCCCGCTACGTGTGGGAAAAAAATACACATGGAGTAGTTACGGTAATTGGCACAATTTCTGATTAGTCATAGGTCACGTTCGTAACGACCAATCATAAGACTAGAATGTGATAAAATCTAGGTAATTTCATTTCTACCCTGCTCATATTGTTCAGTTTTTAGTGAATGAATAAAATTTGTTTGTAATTTGAATCATCAGGTGATTCATGTTTTTATATCGAGGTAATTTAGCACTTTCCAACTTGCTGATTGGTTGTTAAGAAGCGTGATGTACGACCAATCAGAAAATCTACCAGTTACTTTAACTGCCAGATAATTACAAACACTCTGAAACGTAAAAATTTGAAGACCACCTTCGCCAGACCCCCCTCCCTTAGGTACACTGTAATAGCTATTCTTTTAATTAAAAACTCAACTAAAATGTCGTTCATTTATTTGTATGAAATTAATCAAATTTAAACATTTTTGCTGATTCAACCCGCAAAATGATTTCAAACCAAATGGAAAATTGACGAATGAAAAAAATTCATGAAATAAATGAAGTTCAGTGAAACTTGGAATTTTTCAATCAGTTTCAAAAATGTAAAAATGAACAGCTCGATAAGAAGAAAAACTTTTTTGCGTTTCACTTTGAAAAAAAAAATCTAAAAAAAAATTCCATCCAGCTTAGAAATCTTTTCGAAGCCATTTGACCACGCCAATAGTTGGAGAATAATTCTTTATGCCTTGTTTGTACCGTTAAATTAAATTAAATACTTTCTTAATCCAATTTAATGTGGAAATTTCACAATTCTTCGTCGTCGTCTTTCAGCTTTCGCGTACACATATACATCCTAACCTCCCCATACATTAGGCCATTACAGACATGAGGCTGACCAAATGAAGATCAAACGTGGTACCGGCCTACATATCGAGAATAAACGCGAAGCCGATGAAAACTTAAGCTGTATGAAAATCGAGGGTTAGACAGAGTCCATTTACCAAAGTTTATGGAAAGCTAGTTTTGTTTGATATGTGCTTCGAAGTTTAAAACAATGTTTGTTCGTTAGTTTCGGTGTCTGCATCATCAGGTTTAAAGTGAATGTTAGCTTACCTTACCTTTTTGAAATTGATTTAGTATACGAGCCACGTATAGGTTCTAGAACACGATGAATCTTTAGCTCATTTATAGAGGTCGTTTCCTGATTGGCGGAATGTGGCGACATTACTTTATCGGAATTTTCACTCATTTCGTATACGCGACATGTAGCGCCTAACTTTAAAAACACCTCTTTCTCTTCCCCGCTTCGGCCGAAAAACGCAGTGTTGAAATTTAGTTGAAGCGAAAAAATCCTGTATTCGGGGAAAACATATCGCCTTTTATGTCCTTGGCTCGGGTCGATGTTATTATTTCACTGTTGGCAAGGAGAAGAAGGAGATGCCAGTTTTGTAAACTTTTCAACAGCTGGGAATCAATGATGCAAGCACGGTTCATTCTTGGCCTTCGGAGATTTGCGGGATGTACTTTTTAATTATTATACGCTACACAGAGCGAAAATTTCCTCAACTTTGGAATTACAATAATTACGAATTGCGATTATCGATAAAATCCATCATTACTACCAAAAAGTATCATCATGAATATTGAATACACTAACACGACCTAAAATAAATAGGTTATTTTATAGAGAAGGAAATAAAGAATTCCACTCGAAACATATGAGTATAACTCCACATCATCCATCTTTTTCTTAAATTTAGAATTTTTCCCCACAGAGGAAATTCCCATCGAAACGTGATGTCAACAATGCTTCCAGAAGTTCTAATAAACGATGACATATTTTCACCTTTTTGCCATAAATTGAGCAAGATGTCTTTTCTTTTATTTTTTCCTCTCTTTGCGTCGCAAATGCTGGCTCAATTTCCGTCTTGGAAAAGATTCAAAGACCAACCTTAAAGCAGGAAAATCGTAATTGTTAACACCATCTTCGTTAGTCTGCGGATTTACGTTCGTGTTAGTATTTCTGAAACGCCGATAGAATTTTAAGGAAGTTTCAAGGTGTCATATAGTTACGTGAAACGATAGAGAATACGCGTACGGGTAAGAAGAACAAGGAGAGAAGAATTTCTCAAATCATAGTATACGCGGTATAGGCATAGCGGTTGCGTACGTTGTACTTCCAACGATAAAAATTTAGCACATATCGAAGCAACTGCGAAGACGTGACGAAAGCATCGAAGTAGTTTCAATTTTTCTACCTTATTTACACCAAGATGATCGAGATAATTTTGATCTGAAATAACTGACGGAAGATTTCATTACACAATTTACACTTAGAAGAGCGTATAACACAACACCTTCGAAAATGCAAATAGGCAATTCCGCAGGGAGCACTAAACAAGAATTGAAAATAAATGGTAATATTTAGAAATACACGGGTTTGAAGGAATATAGGAATACCTCACAATGATGATGCGAAATAAAAGTTGCATACATTTGGAGTTTAAGGAGTTTTAAAATTGAGTGCATAAATGTGGATAGATCACGAGCCAGTTATGAATACTGATGATCAGATATCGGGTTGAGACCCATTAGGGCAATGAAATATTAGAACGGTGTTTATATCAGTGCTGCCTCTATCACAGAACATACAGAAATTTCGTTAATTCAGTAATGAAGCTAAATGAAAGGAATATCATTGGTCACAGGAAATATCCTGCAAAATCTAATAAGCTCTTGAGTATAACTTATTCTACTTATTTTCAAAATACCTCTATCATCGAACCCTAAAATATGTTCACATGAAAGGAAGAAGGTAAAAAGGCTAGATAAATCCATTTCAATCCTCATGAAATTTATATGTGATCGACTTTTTGACCAAATTATAACGTATCATAAAAGGAAATGGATGAAAAAAATTCAAGACTTGAAACGACGCCATCAGATTGCTATTAAAACTCTCAATTTTGTTTCATCGACACAAATATAACATATCGAAGAAAATGATAAGCGGTGTAAATGGAAACTTATGTGTACATTAGGCGACGCTGGCCTACATTGATACAAAGATTATTTTAATCACAGTTTTTTTCAAGTATTCAACGTTTTCCTTTTACTTTCTCTTAGACCTTTTTTTCGGAACTTTTAAAATGTTAATAATTTACAACAAAATACCTATAAACTAAAAAAAAAAGCACTGATTACTGATAGATAATTTGTGAGATGATAACTCTGATTATACAAATACAACCTCAGTATGCTGTGATCGACAAAAACGTTTTGTAAGATGTCAGTCACTAGTGTCATTAAGTGCCTACTGATCCACCAGACTGTCGGATTAAGTGATTAGATTTGAATCATTTATACTGAAATGACGACAGAAGTAATTACACTTATTGAGAAAACAGAGCTAGGACGACGGATGAGTAGAGGAACAACTTACAAATGCTTATAATAGTTTGATTTTCTTCTTCTTGACGAACGTGAAAGGAGTTTTTCTTTATTTCTCATCCGTGATGGAACTACTCATTTTTCAAATCTTCAGAGACTCGACTATAGTATGTGTCAGAGTGACTGTGCTTATGGGAGGAGGCCCTACAATTTCAGCAAATTCCACCTCCAGTGGTAGAATTTATTTCACTAGTACCAAAACAAACTCTGTTGCTGGATTATCTATCCCTCCTTTAACAAATTTTTCTTCAATTCCTATCCATAGCTTGACTACTGGTTCTGGTATATGTGGCAACTTATCAATACAGAAGTTGAAGAAAAGACTGTTAAGGTTTGTGCGCCCTGCTGCGTCGGATTCCATAAGTGCTCCATCAAGGGCCTTAGAATTTGGCGGGCAGGAGATGAAATGGAATATAATTCAAATGATGAAAGTTGCATGGTGAGACGAAGTTCCCAAACGGGACCCATACTGACATCACTCTGCTCATACATAACTGCACAACAGTTCTTGTATCATCTACTGAGCTTCCTACGAGACCCCTTATACTTAAGTGATCATGAGTTATGGGCTGTAAATGGCCGAAGTGCATGTTACTTGCACCACTCAATGTAACCTGAACTAAAGGCATTCTGCTTCATATTCCAAGATAAAAATAATAATGAGATTAAACAAAACAAACTTTTATTCACAGAATTTAACTGAGCTAACTCTAGAACAAGGTGCTTATAATTATTACATGAATCCGCGAAGCTAACTGATCATTTCCAAAGCCAAGGTAAAACTGAGATAACTTTGCTTAGGAGCATGCAATTTTATACTAAAATTTATGAGTGTAGTGAGCTGTATGAGAGCTTGCACGTGTACCATGAGTGTCCAGCACTGATACTAACACGATAATAAATTCACAATTTTCAAGGGAGATAATTCGGGATAAATTGCCACATCGAAAAATTATACTGACAAGTAAGATAAACTCTCGACAGGTTTTTTAAACGTTGAAGTTTTTTATGGGATTGAGGGTTTGGTTAAAAAGTATTTATGTTTAGATATTAAAGAGTTCAACGACCATGATTTAACATCGTTGCGCGATCTTGCACTGGTGCTCTCAATTTGCGTAGGTATAAAGAGGCCACTGAGTCAGCTTGTAATGTTACGCGATTTGGTGATTTTACTTATACTACAATGCCTATCAATAACGAATAAAAGTTTTCTTTAATGCAAGTCGCGATGGTCTAGGATATCAAAATAAGTTATAAATTACACTATTTTAATAACATAATGCTTCGAATGAGAATGAGTCAAGAACATAAACTGCCTTCCTGAATGAACTCTGAAGGAATAAGAGCAAAAAACCGTAAGCAGCCATGTTTCATTACTGGAGCTGAGTTTTTAACTGGGGCTCATTAGGTATGGAAATAATGTTATTAACCCCTTCATGAATACTGGCCATACACAATACTGACCAATTAACTACGCCTCGGCACCGAAAAATTAATTTCCGATGACCTAAGAATAGTTAAGAGGTCCCGACCACCACTCAGAAGCAGTCGGATCATATTGTTGGGAAAAGCCTTAAGGGCACATCGAAATGAAGAACCCCAGGTCGACTGACCTGATGGTCCTAGGTTTACTCAAAGAAAGAAAAAATCTTCGAGTAGATTACGAAAAATTTTATTTACGTCGAGAGTATAATATCGGCAAAAATTACAACACACGAAAAATATTAAAATAAAAATATGTTTGAGGGACGATCGAGATTTTAATTATTTAAAACATAAGCTTGGAAGACGTAACTTCTCTTTCAATACTCTTCTTCTTCATCCACTGGAACACGAAAATGCTTTTAATTTACATGGTGGAATTTTACCATACTAAATCACCAGAAAAAATAAAACACTGCGTAAAAAGATCGCGAAATACTATTATTGCTTCACGATAATTACTTTTTAATTATTCATTCATGAATAATTATTAATTAATCCATAAATATCGTCTTCGGAAAAATCTTGATGTTGCTGGTTTACCACCTGCCCAAGAAATAATTGTTGTGCGAGAAAAATCTTGAATAACAAATTACTGTCCGGCCTTTGGCACACACATTTGGTGACAAGATATGGAATAATCATGGAATTTCCTGCAGCAATTTCCCCTCCAAAAACCGTTTTTTGCTCGAACTTTTCTCCAAATGAATTTTGAAAGCTAAAATTAGAAAAGATTAGGCATTCAGGCTCATGACAACGCAATAAAAAATTTTCGACAACTCGTGTACCCCAACCTCATTCTGAGGTCGATAACCCTTCCTTCACCCTTCCAACATCATGCATGAAAGTAAGTTGAGAATATTGTACACTTCTCAACCTCAATAATCATAAGAGTTCATATTAATTACATTTTTACTAATTTAAGGCTCCTCAGCAAGTTCTATTCAAATTTTGATAACCCACCATTTTGAGTCCATTTTCACCCAAATTCAAGCGGTTATATTCTGATCACCAACTAACCTTACACACAAAGTTTGACTTTTCTACGCTAATTCGGTGAGAATGTAAGGAAAATTCAAGAAATTTCATGACTGAAAACTTCCTCAAAAAGTCTTTTTTTGCTCCACCTTCCCTCAAAATATATTTAAAAAACTGAAATTTGGAAATGTTGGTGTCCGTGACTCCCTTTTTCATATGAGATCAAGAACGAAAAATTTGAGCCATTTGCCTCCTCTTCAGCTTCTCTCGAAATTTGAATGATCCGCCATTTTGAATTTTATCAAAAAAATAAAAAAGTACTTTTTTGCATTTTTAAGAAGAATTCCTCACCAAATTTTCAACGAATTTCATTAATACTTGCCGAAGCTACGCGTAGGGGGAAAAATACATAAATGTATCAAAAGGTTGGACGTTTGCCAGTACATCAGATGATTATAAATGGTCTGAAACGCGAAGATTTAAAGACCCTCCTCCCCCTCCTAAATCAGGTAGGCTGTAATAGCTATCGTTTTTAAGTTAAAAAACTCGGCTAAGAAGAAAAGATGCATATCGAAATCGAATAAGTACGTTGACGCGAGCAACAAGGTGTCCGAATTATGACTATAACACAGGTTATCTCATTCACTCACAATACCAGATTAACCGTTGAGCCAAATACACTGAAACTATGATCGATGTGACTTAATACAGGTTTAAAATAATTTTGCAAACGCGAATGCACAATGCCAGAACATGTAGGGAATTTTTAGATGGTTGTTCAGCATTTTAAAAATTGCATTCCCCCCTCCCCCCGATATTATGTTACAGAATGAAGAGAAATACTCCAGAGAATGGTTCATACACGCAGTTATATGGTATAGAGCCCAACTAAAATTCTATAAAAATGGTTCAAAATCAAGTGGAGCAAAGTTGACTCAAAAATTAATGTAGCTATATTTGGGTCGTGTACCTTACGAGTACATCATGGTTGTGTTGACAAGTCGTACTCGTATACACTAATCCCTCAACGTGCATCCAGCAGCTATAATGAAATTCAACGCTAAATACCCCTGCATTCCATCATCGAGTATATGTAGATTTCCATTTCAATCCCCTAACGTGTCTCCAACTCTCCACCTATGTACGACTTACGAAGGCATTTCAATCAAATATACTGCCAAGAAACCACACTTCTTAAAGTCCCGACCACTTTTTCCGCGGTTGATGTTTTGATTAAAACCAACACATCGCGAAACGAAGCACGCCAGCTAGAACGAGAAGACACGCAGGAGAAAGGAAGAGGAAAAAAATGAAAGTATAGTGTCATTTGTATTTTCATTCTTTTGTAAAACGTTTAGTATTCGCAAAGCGTTAAAGATGTGATTCACGAGTTGGGTAACAAATGGATGCAAATGTGGGCTGTCACACAGTTGTCACATTTTAATTCCCAAAACAACGGTACCGCAACACGGTCTTGTGCACTATATGTATTCTGAAATGAAGCGACAGAATTCCTATTTAGAGTTGTAAGATTAAAACTCTTTACGGTGTCAATCTGTTCGAGGAGAGTTTTCTTTTCCTCGGTGATTATTTCTTGGTGGCGGATTTTTTTTCACGCCGAAGTTAACCTTTCAATTACGTTGTTCGCGAATTCAGTGGCAAGAAATGAAAAAGTTACGCCAAGTCCTTTTTTCTCGCGGCTGGTGAAATTAATTACGCCATTTTCCAGGTTCACCTTTCTGTTCTCGAGGACGAGATTACGTTTGATCTATGCGCAGATACGGAGTCTGCAACCGCGGCCATTATTTCATCAACGCGACGACGACGCGGTTAATATTAAGTTAAGGTTAGAACGTTGAGCGCCGTTTGACGCTTCCGAATGCGGCTCGTGAAGAAGGCTAGTTTGATGATAATCCTTTAGGCCACAAAATGAGACGACACAGACGGTCGCGTAATTGGCGAAAATTTAATAAAATGACCCGTGCATCATCCCACCGGTACGGAGGCAAGATGCGAATTCGCTTCTAAATGCATCGAACGGTATAAGGGATCGTGCAAAAGGGATCGTGGACAAAGGCTATAGGTGCGGGCGTGGTATACAGTTTCGGTACCTCATTACCATAACTTCATTATAAGAAATTCCACGCTCCGGTGTCTGGTCCGAGCCAGATATAACAGTTCGTTTGTAATTTTAGTCGCTGCTGCATTCATTATTGTTATGTACACCTTTATTATGAACGAAGATATGTCAAACAATACCTCGATGCGAATTACAACTCGTATTAGACGCCGATGATGTAATTAAATTTCCGCCCTCGACCTCGTATATCCGCGTAATCGGTAGAAGTATTTTTTCACCCTTCGGTACGGCGTGAAAATGAATTTCCCTGCGTATAGCTACCTACAGGCGGGTAACTCTATAGCGATACTTGCTGCTGCGGGTGCATCGAAACATTCAAATTTATTCGGAAAACTTGACCGAATTCTTGATGCACACGTCGCATCGCGCTCTCGCGTCCACCGCTTTAAACACACATTTCAACAGTTTAACTCATTACTATGCGATTCATTCTGTACGATTGTGTATACTAGCGGTCCAACCATTCGAAGGGTATCGCTTGCATACATTGAACCATTTCATTTCACGGACTCAGAAAAATCTCAGCCCTAGCCTCGGAATACCATCGCAGCTAGACCACTTGGATATTTATTTACTTATAATTTTTAGTCCAACAAAAATAAAATAGCGTACGCTTACACATTTTACTTTGCGAAGAAAAAAAAACTCGATGTTATAATGCGGTACCTATACAACGAAATACACGGAAAAGAACAAAAAAAATTCCGTAAGAATGATAACGAAAGCATGATCTGAATATTGAAATACCATGTGACAGAATTCAGAATGAATGATGTTGCCGAGCGTTTTTCACATCGCTATGATATATGAGTTTAATATATGTGTATAAAAAATGAATTAGAAATTCGAGCAAAAAATCTCGAAACGAGTCACCAATCACGTGTCGCTATATAGTTTTTTTTGGGGGGGGCTAAGTATAACGAAAAAAATAATTTATAGCTTTTGATAACAATTTTTAAAAAGCAAGAATCGACTTTAGCCAGATGTAAGGGAATTTATCTACTAAATTTTCTTACTTGAATTGTTAGTATACGAATTTGAAAAAAAAAAAAAAATGGAGTGACAAAAATTAATCTCAAATTTTGAAAATAACCTAATGATAAAATTTATTAATAAAAAAATTATTAAAATAAAAAAATAAAACTACAAACAGAAAATTAATTATAACTAACCAGTAATCATCTAATAATTCATAAAAAATATTATTTTTAATTTTCCATGAGCATAATGGCTGCTTTGAAATGAAAAAAGGGTAATTCATGCTTTTTTGAACATGATAAAAAAAACAAAAAACAAAAACGCGCTTAAATAAAAAATAGATGTAAAACATGAGTAATTCTTCATAAGTAATCAGGCTATATAAAATATTATCAATGAATTGAATCTATGAAAAATAATTAAATAAACTGAAGTATTTAAATTCATTTTATTATTTGAAATAAAACTATTATGTTTGCATAAATAATTCAAGAAAATTGATTATAGATTTAATATCAACATTTAATGAATTTACGAAATGCTTTTTCCCCAAGTTCCGAAAACATGTTAACAATAGTTGCAAAATAATGTCAAGAAGATACAAAAAAATGTCAGCTCCTAAATCTATTGGAAACCTCAAAATTTCGTAATTTCAGTAAAAATTTGAAGACAATGAAATTTTGCGCAATTAAAACTGTTTCTTAGTCACAAATGATAATTCACTGCCTAAAGATTGAAAAAAATCTCTACAACTATTCTTACAGCTATTTTGTTTAAATTAAAATATTAAATGAAATATTTATTTTTTTATGGGCAAAATGTCAGGGCAATCAGATTTGAATTTAAATTCGCTTTTATGACAGAGTTATTAAATTTTACTACTTATTGTAATCACATTTATTTCGACACTTCACATGCGATAATTGTTTAAAATTATCTTCTTCTCCCTCCCTCCCCCCGAAATAAAATAAAACAAGCGCAATTTTCACTTTACATTGATTCATAATTTGCTCAACAAAGTTTTGCGGCCAAATAAGTGATACTCGGCAGTTCCGGTTTTAGGATCGCTGCTTGGGGGGGGGGGGTGTCGCGAACGATCGCGATTTTTAGTCGCTTCGCGCCTTTTTTTTTGTTTCTTTATTCAATAATATTTGGCCACCTGGCCAAACGACTATTTCTATTATTATTTAAGATTATAAAAAACGAAATAAATCAGTGTTCGGTTTCTCATCGATAACAGCGGTCGACTCAGGTTTTCTTTTTTATTCATTTTGATCTCGTGAAGATAAAAAATTTTTCTTTTTGAACGGGGGGGGGGTTCAGTTCCATGAAATCAAGTGGAAAAGATAGTAAATAAATTTTTAAATGACCAAATAGTTGATTTAAACGCCTAAAAAAAAGAAAAAAAAGATCTACTGGAAGGTTACACACCCAACTCCCCCCCCCCTTAAAATCGGTTATGATACTCGGTAAGGCTTTGATAAGTAAAAATGTGTTAATTATAAATTCATAAATTACGACTCATTACGTCAATAATGATATGAAACAATAGGCAAAAATAGGTATTTTTGTTCAAAAAAAAGCAACCCATGCAAATTGAAAATTTCAAAGGGAACGCTGATGAATATTTTAGGATAGTTTTTTACAGCAGTCTTTAAACAACGAAAATCATTTCTATAAACAAGGCATAAGGTCAATGAAGACCAAAAAGACACCTATGATCAAATACGAAATATCTCAGTTCTATCCATTCTTGAGGAATTTTGCATATGAATCCATAGTTCAATACGAATGAACTTTATCAAAATACAGCTCTCAAGAAAGTATAAGAGATGATAAAAAATGCATAGAGAGAAACATGCTCATTTAGAGAAAAATAAATACATAACCAACGAAGTAGCTATTTAGAAATACCACCAAATTTATGCATAAAAAATAGTTTTTAAAACATCATTAAAATTCCACTCAATTTTTTCAAATAGCTTATTTACCAAAAATCTATAAAAATAACGGTAATTAGGATACTGCAAACAAATTATTAACGTGCAAACAGCAATTGTTTTTTTCTCATCATCGTGATAAAGCGAGTTTTGCAGAGATATAAAGGTACTAAAAGAACCATTAAAATAGATGAAAGCAAACGTAATGAAGATATAAAATTCTTTCGTTGAATTAATAAATACGAAATATGGAAGATATTAATCAATATTTGCAATAAATAATAAGTTGTAAATTAATTCTAACATTTTCAAGTGTTTACGATGAAAAAAAAAAAAAAACAATAAAAACGTGAATCAATAAGCACGTCAATCAGTCGTATTTCGTTATTTTCATATTTCGTAACAATTTTTCAAGAAATAAAATTCAGAGCTTGGCACCTACGTAACCTCTTCATAGCAATGTAGCAGGCAGTTCTATACGTATTGTTGGTTGCGTTAGGCGCACTGCAGGAATTATTAAAACAATTTCAAAATGCTGTTTTTTGAGAATTCGAATATTATATGTATTAACAGAATGATAATGGTTTTACTTTTAAAGGTATTAACTGAATTTCATGTAAAAATAAAGAATTTTTTTATTACTGAAGCAGTAGTGTCTAAATTATGAGATGAACATATGTAGCGAGGTGAGGTAGCTTGTTCCACTGCAAAAGAATTGGGGTGAACTGAAGCACGAAAATTTAGTAATTTGTATAATATAAAGCGTACTCTTTCAGGTTACAAGAATTTTTTCTGAATTCTTTACGTTCGAACTTAAGTACATGATAAAAGGGTCTAATATCAATATTTTCAAAATAAAATTCACTTAAATTACTCCTAAAATTCTTACGACATTCAATAAAGGAGATTTTTTTCAAACTAATGTATTGTTTTCGCTATCAAAGCTCCTTCACATTATGCACACATAATTATTAATTACGTATGAAATAATACAAGGGGAATTTTAACAACAAAAAAAATTATTCATAAACTTCATTGCTAAATTACACGATACCGTGATAAAAAAAATAGTAAAACTGAGATTCTCTTGATACTTAT
The DNA here is from genome assembly GCA_009761765.1 of Phenacoccus solenopsis. Lineage (NCBI taxonomy): Eukaryota > Metazoa > Arthropoda > Insecta > Hemiptera > Pseudococcidae > Phenacoccus > Phenacoccus solenopsis. Next base: position 26,878,188 of record CM019754.1, on the reverse strand, counting down.
TTTCGACCAGATTGACAACCAAAGATTACATCATAATTTAGATTACCGATTAACTGGATATTATTCTCAGGGTAGAGGACCAGGAATGGCAGACGGAGCAGAATGTTTTCTGCTCAGTTTCCTGAGAAACCAGAGGTTAAATTTCAAATTTAAAAAATTCTTACAATTCTAATTTCATTTAATTCATAATTTTTATTAATTTTTAAAATTTATATCAATTTAGAAAACAAAAATTGGAAAGTAGGGTAGAACTTATTACGATACGAGTGGTATACTAATTTGTTCCAAATTACTTCGTGAGTGTAATAAAAATGACGTGATAGCATGACCTTAAATATGAATATTTTCTATATCTTTGATTGACTTAATATAGATTAAAGACTTCAGATATATTTCAGAGACGATTTTTTTTTTAAGGAGAAAAAAGACAAATTGGTGCAATTCATATTGGTATTGTTCATTTTACATTAAATGTGAATTAAGCAACTATTTCTTATTTTAGATAATTTTGCATAATATTATAGGTTAAATATAAAAAGAGATAATATGAAATTTTACACAATTTTTTGCATGAGAAGGACAATATCTCAGTTTTTAAAAATATAAAAATAAAAATCACTTTAGGCATTTACGAAACTTACCTTGATTAAAAAATAACAACACCAAAAAACAAAAATAAATAAATAAATAAATCGTGACTGTCTGTCAGGTATTTCTTTTGTTCCATAGGAAATATATTTTGCCAAGAACCTCTTCAACTGACCTACCCCCCGCCCCTCCAAAAAAAAAAGAATAACGAAGTCTATGGTTCGAGTAAAATAATTAGAATATCGTCTTTTTTTTTAATTTTACTCTCGACCATATTATTGTCAATGGTTCTAATTGGGTAGTAACAACAGTTTGAAAGTTTGTATCTTGAACAAGTTTTTCTTTTCCAAAATCTAATTTTTTGAACAGATCGAAGTTATTTCAACGTTTACGAATCCCTAAAATTGCTAGTAAATTACCGCCAAGTTGATGGTAAGATACCAGTAGTTCACGAATTACATAGGAATTTCCAATATATTCACTTTGTTACGACTTAATTTAAATAATAAAAGTGACGGGCAATATGTGAATTATAAAAAAATTAATTTATTTTATCTAATTAATAAAATTACTTTTAAATTTTAATAAAATTTAATTAATTTAAATTTTAATTATTCCATATATTTATATTTAAAATTACTTTAACCCCAACCGATCTCGTGCCTCTAGCCAAATTGCTGTAAATGACACGTTAATTAATAAAAAAAAAATTAATTTTTAATCTAAAAAGATTAATTAATATTAAAAGAAAAAAAGACAAAAAGACCCTAAAAATTTTATAATAAGTATATATAATTATTTTTTGAGGGTAAAGGTATTAACGATCTCTATGAAGAACTAAATTTATATCAATAGAAATAGATGAAATATTTCAACTTGTGTACAGTGAAGTATCCAAGGAGATTTTTTTTGAAATTTCAAATTTTCGAGAGCATAAGAAACGAGATTTTTTTGAAATTTCAAATTTTTTCAAATAATAAGTGTTGAAAAATCGAAAAAAATTCCTACTTTTGAAGAAAAAGAATGCATTTAATTAAAAACCCAAACACAGAAATCGCAAGAATTGAAGGACTCTGAAAATTAAAATTCTAAATCAAATTTCGACCAACAGGAGGACCACGGTACCCATGCTATGTCACTGTGCATGCATTAATACCAGAGGTAATAGCAAATTTCATGGTTAAAGAAACATACGTATGCGTGATTCAGGGGAAAATGTTTAACCTTGTAGCGCTGCCACATCGTCTCGTGCTCAGGGGATTTTGGGTAAAATAAGTCAAATCGAAGAATATCAATTAATCAAGATAAGATATAGGTAGTGTGGCTGGTTACTTGACTTGTCGTCTTCACTACATTCACTCGTTTTCTCGTTCTAGTACATGACTGTATTACTGTGACTCGTCATAATTTTGAATTTTCTTTTTCTTATTCGTTTAAAAATAATCGATACATGGCTAAGAGTCCAAGTACGCGTCTCCTCCGGGAAAAGGGGACTTCAACTTTGGCAATTTTTTTTTCGTTATTTTTATTTGAGAATATGCATTTATAAATTTATTGAACGTTTTCAAGCATACGCGTCACAAAAAAACAGGCGTGCACATACATGTACATAGAAGGTTCATAACATAAGCTCACGGCATCTTTAATCGCAATATGCAAATTGCTGACAAAAGCAAATTCCAAAGTGAGCTCATCTCGAACACTGAAAACCAAGGTTAAGTAGACTGATATCATATAACATTACAATTTTCATCTCATTTATTCCAACAGATTTCATTCCAACAAATTTTAAATGAAAATACCATCACTGGAAAAATCTCCTTCGCAAATTTCAAAATTGCAGCCGCTGAAATTTTGGTTAATGCCGCTTTAGTGATGCTCTTTCCTTTGAAAGTTGTTTAATTGAAATCTGAGATCATTATTTGAGAATGTTGTCTTATAAATACGATATAAAATTTAAATGAGTTCAATTATTGGGCTTGGGTATAGCCAGTTAAAAATACCTACCAGCAATCAGACTGATACTATGAATAATAATAATGTAATTTTCGATTTCGGCGACAATTACCACGATAAATAATCCACTAGCATTTTCAAAGAGCCACCTACGACTTTAGCAACAGAACTGTAGGAAGAAATCAAATTTTCGATGAACCTGAACAGACATGATTACTCAAGAAATATTGAAACAATACCGCAATAGCAACACCCATACTTTGACAAATTCGCAAATCAAATAAGCATTCATTTCTGAAGGCGAATACTCTATGAAGTGGGGTATGATGGTAACGAGAAAGGAGAATATGAAAGTAGTCGAGTATAATGAGCTCGATATATTCAACGACTAAAGGTATTGACTATTGACTGTGATAATGCTACACGAGGTGAAACCCTCGACACGACGAGATTTCTCGAATAGAAAAAATTCCAAAATAACTCGAAATTACTATTTATTTCGAGTATCGATAAATTATCGGAAAAAAAATTGAATCGAGTTATTAAAAAATTTGACGAAAAAACACGCCACATTTTTACCTTCATCTCAGCGAAAAAGGCGAAAAAAATTCGCCAAAAATGCCTGAAAATAGATACCCCTAACCGTTGACAAAATTCGCATCACCACGACACGCTTATCGCACACCGCTAGACCGCGATCATCGTAATCGTTTTAAATTGTGCGTTTACGGTTTACGCGATTAAACGTGCGGGATTCTTTAATCGCAGCAATACCTCATAAACCTTAGAACGTTTAGTCGCGATGAGTTTGGCAAACTCGAAACGCGGCGGAAAGTTTTTCACTTTTTTCCAAGTTACAAGACCCGCCTACTTAAAAGGCATTGGTTCTTGTTTAAGCCGTTATCAGTGCGCGATTGGTAGTTCGAGTCATTTTCAAGCGCAAACACTTTAGCATCGCGGTAACTTATAGTTCAGAAATTACCGGCATCGCGACTACAGTATACGACCAAAAGTGCATTCAGCAACACGAACGATGCAATGCAGTTTGGTTACGCGGTTCGTAATGCAACGTATTTTCGTAATTCGACGCCGTCGTACGGGCCGTTCTTGTCGTCGTTGCTGAGTAATGAAATGAAATTATTTTTATGAGGATATATCGTTGGTAAAGGCGCGAAAAATGCACGCAATTTATTATTCGTATATTTACGTAATGTTATCGTGGTGCGTTACGTTGACCATAACGGCGACTATCGAAGATCCGAATTGTAAGTTTATGTAGATTTAAGAGTAGGGCAATTTATTTTTAAATTGTCAACAACTTGTAGAAATAGGAAATGGCTAATAATGTCGATGAAGTGAAAATTCGAAATAAAAATCCAAGTACCTGAGAAGAAAAAATTAATTTACTATTATCGTATTCTTGGTTTCGAAAAAAAAAAAAAAAAAAAAAGAGAATACCTTCCTACCAACTTTAACTGAAGCAGGCTCATTTGTTGTTCTATTGAGTAAAAAAAAAAACAACTTGATAAAGTAATATTGAAAATTATGTCTCCAAAAACTTAGCCTCAAATTAATCGAATCAAGAGACTTACTATAGGTTTTAATTTATATTTAATTTAAATCAATTAATACATAATCGCTAGGTAATTAAATAGCTAAATATTATAATTATACAGAATAAAAAAAAAATTAAATTAAATTTTCAAGTTGATATTACTCTTGTAAGAAACATCATAATTATATTCAATTTTCAGCATAAAACTGAACCTATTGTGGAAAAAGCTTTGGCTTACCACCATAACAAGTGAGAATTTTACATAAAAAATTAATTCTCCGAACTGCTCATTCTATATGGAGAAGGGGGAGGAGATGAATTTACCACGAGTTTCACTAGCGATCTGACATTAAATAACACAGTAAAAGCGGAATAACTCTAAATTCCAGGAAGGGATATGAAAATTTCAAGAAGTATTCATAAATAGTTTTATTCTGATATCTGATTTAAATAGGCATCACTCCATCAAAAATGAAAATAATCACGCACATTGAGGAGTGAATACCACTTCATTCACGAACTTTTTCTCTTTCTAAGAATTCCATTTTATTAATGCAAAGTATTTTTATAAATTAAATAAACTATTCCTATGAAAGGATAGTAGTTACTGAAAAAGTTGGTATTCATTCTTTAACCTTGGTAATCACTAATTTTTATCTAAATGAAACTCATTAGTTGAATATTAATGAAAATTATCTCAAGTTTTGGTAATTCCTACTGAAATTTGGAGTTGTGTCTTTAGTATGTTTTCCAGTAATGGTTATCAAATTTTTAGATAAATATTGCCTGCTATACTTAGGTATAAACTTTAATTTGAAAAAAATAAAATAAATAAATACGTTTTTAAAATGTATTAGGTGTGTATCTAACAAAGAATAAACCAGTTGTTCTCAATATTAAATATAAAAAAAAAAACTCAATACCTACATTCATTTTTTTTTTTTGTTTCGACTATCATTATATATAATCATAAAATGACGATAAGATTTTAAAGTTTTTTTATGATTTTTCTACTTCATATCTTTAAAGATTTTTTTTCATTAATAATTCAAAAATTTTAATTTCAAAATTTTTACTTCAACATTTAATGCCGAAGTTCAATCTTGAAATTTTATTGAGTTTTTCGAAATTTCCATGGCTTTAAATTTGTAACGATGAATATGATTGTCATTTGATTCTTTCATGTAAATTTTACGGGTAAATGACTACATATTAAAGATAAGGTGTCTTGTTCAAATTGATGAGTATTGCTGGGCATCTTGGATACCAAATTCAGTGATTTTTGGACTATTTTGCACTTGAAGGTATACTATTTTCGGGTATTAAAAAAGACCTAAATTATTGGTCACTTTTTAAGCATGTATCACCTTCAAATGCAAAAAATTACGAAAAAAAATACGTAGAATCAAAATAGTTCAAAAGTAATAAATTTTGTTGCTGTAGTTTGTCGTAAACTTCTGGCAAAGGAACAAGGTACCCCTTATCTCTTTATTCGTTTGACTCATCGTTTCGGTATTATTGCTCCAAAATTAAAGGAGTTCTTCATTTCATCATACAATTCAGTACTTCAAAAATAAAAATCAATAAACGCACCATTACTAAGATTCTAAATTCTCTAAAGAATGCAATTCAAAATTATGTTTTAATAATGCCTAAAATGTACCTAACGCAACCACCACTGCATACAGAACCACCTTACCAAACTCCCCTCTATTCTCCAGCCAAGAATAACTTGGAGAGAGAAAAAAATGAAAATAAATAAAATTCCGATATTACTGTAATTTTTATTACGTAATGAATTTGAAGTTCTATTTTTCAATGGAAAAAATTTCCATCATTAGAAAGACGAATAAAAATAAAATAAAAAATAAAATGGAATTAATCTCGAGTTCAGTCGTTTACATTGATTTCTATTTACATCAACTAGAATACTGAAATATTAGAAATATTTATGAAATCACTGTAAACAAAAATGAATCGAATAATTCAAGATACCATCTGCTCGATACACTTAGATGAAATATGGATTTCAGTATCAATTTGTAGACAGAATCCCTTCACCAAAAACCATATCTTAAAGCATCACTTACCTTATTACATCTGACTCGAAGGCGAATCCCTCGACGATATTTCTCCTCCTGAAACAAAAAACTGAGAATTGTAATTTAAGAAAATCTCTTCGTTAGATATTTCATTAAATGTGAAAAAAAATGTTTAAACTAATATTCGAAATTGACCAGAACATTTCTCAATGGCTTAAAGTTGTATTATTTTTTCAATTCTATAACGATCCTTTACTAATCAATTGAAATAAATAATAACGAAATATAACTCAATATTACTAGGACTATTTGAAGCTTTTAACTCATCCTATTGAAAAAGCGAATATTTTTTAATAGACCTATTTCATTGGTGAATATATCAGCTATACGCGAACATAATAAGATTTATATAAGTTGTGTGAGATAGGGTCATTCAAATGATATTTTCCCTTTGAAGATAATTCTGCCGACCCCGTAATCGCATCTAGAAATCCTCTTACTTTCATTTTCACTTTATTCACGTTTTAGTAACTAATCCATTTTCTAAATACATACCTCCATAGTATCTTACATGGTAATTGAAAATAAAATTATTTTTCACTTTATTAATCTCTTCATTATTCTCAATGCCAAACATAAGAAATTAATAAATTATTATTTTCCATATTTGTTTTCATAATCAACTTTTACATAAAATATATCACCACTACTCACAACTTAAATTAAGTCTGACCACGCGTATGAAGTGAACATTACCATAATTCGGGGTGAAGTTAAATTGTATCACACTTTGCTAATGTGAAGGAAAGTAACTATTAAAATAGAAATATATGTAAAAACGACACAAGGGGCCGTATGAATAAAAACGAAGCAAATGCTCATGAGCATGAGTATGAAGTATGACAAATGCTCCGGTGTAAAAGGTCAAGGAAAAAGCGTTTGCTTTATTCAGTATGAATAATAATTATCTTTTACTCCGAGCATATGCTCAAAATCCGCGAGTAAAAGGTAGAAGTAAAAGCATTTGCTCCATTCGTTATGAATAACACTTACCTTATACTTCGACCTTTTGCTCAGTATTTTTACATGAAAAGTAACGTAAGATGAATTCATGTCACTCAGCTCTCACACACCACCTCATTAATTCAAATCTCGAGTCGTTAACTCAGATCGCTTTATATTATCTTACCATGGTACCAGCCTCCTTAGGATAAGTATGTACATCAACTTCAAAATTTAATCAGTTTTTAAGACTACCACACCTCATTTATTCTTCAAATTTCGAGCCATACGGGTCGAGTATTTTCAGAGAAAAAATATTACTCGTGAAAATGTTGAAATTTGCTTAACTCCATTCAGAAAGCTGAAGTTGTTGTAATGCAGTATCTTCAACTTATGTGAAACATAATAAAAATATTTGACATCTTCCCCCACATATCTTAATTTGAATCCTTTCATCTTTCCCTTCCAAAAAATTACAAGTAAACTTAAATTTAGAACATATATTTTTTTTTACTATGGCATTCGAATGAGCTCATATCATCCATTTTTTAAATATTTAAGGCTCCTCGAGCTCATCTCCAATTCTGGGATCTGCTATTTCGGTTCAGTTTTGACACAAATTTGAGAACCCATATAGTCTTCAACTAATAAATAACCTTATACATAAAGATTAAACTTTCGAGGTGCATTTGGTGATGAGATATGAATGACTCAATAAATTTTCTGACTTGAAACTCTCACAAAAGTCTATTTTTTTTGCTAGAGGCATAATCAATCTACTTCTAAAATTCGAATGAACTGTCATCTCGAATCGAATCAAAAATATGAAAAAACTACGAAATTTAGATATTTTTATATATTTTTTTTTTTGTAAGTTTTGAGCGATTGATCTTTATACATGATAATTTTTCAATTCAATTTGATATATGATAAATCTATTACACTACAGTCAACATATATTCAGTGAGCCCCCGTTAGAGCGCGTAGGGCGTGCAGCTGGGGATTACTATTATTACTAAGCCGGCAATACTAAACAAATTAAATACCAGAGCAAAAGCAAAAAACAAACAAAAGAAAATACCAAAAACAAAAACAGACAGATAAACAGATAACTAAATAGCACAATAAGTAAGCATGTAAACCAAAATAAATGAACAAATTAAATAAAATAATAACAACAATAATAATCTCTCTATATATTAAAATCAAAATGAAATCAGTTTTGAGATGTGCGCGCATCCTTGTATTAAAATAAAATCAAAATGAAATCGGTTTTTAGATGCGTGGGCATCCTTGTTTTGAATAGCAGGTATAAAAGGTATATAAAGGATAGCAGGAATACAAAGGAAAAAAATGTTGTAAATTTTAATAAAAGCCTAGTACATATACAATGGTAAAGTCATAAAATTGTGTTGAGTAGCAGGTATAAAGGGAAGCAGGTATACAAAGGGAAAAAAAGTAAAGGTTTTTACATAGGCAAAACAAGGGTAAAGTTGTAAAATTGTTTAAAATGGCAGGTATACAAAGGTATGAAGGGGCCAGCCTATCCTGAAAGGAAGAACTCTTGATGGAGGTAACAAGTAACTAGTAAGAATACTTGGGTTGTGCAGTTTGGAATGTAGCAGTATTTGTCTGATAAAATAACTTTTTTTTCTTCATTTAATTTTTATTGCGAGCCCGAAGAGGCGAGGAGGCACCAGTAATAATAATAATAATAATAATAATTGCAATATATTCAGAATGTAGTAACACAATTGCAATAGAATCATATTTTAATGTCCGCCGAAGCCTGGCCGAATTATTATTATTATCTTATGTAAGTTAAGGCAATCAAAATTCAAGCATCCTTAGATAAAACAGACAAAACAGGTGGTAACAGTATAAGATAAATATAAAGAAAGGTAAAAAAAACAATGCAGATAAAAAAAAATCAATAATCAATCAAATAATTTATTTGGTGAAAATTTCATAACTTAAGATTCAGATGTAATAACCCCCCCCCCTCAGAGTGCAAGCATAGTGAGGGAGGGGGATTATTATTATACACCATAACATAAAGGAAGTTCAGTACAAAACCGAAAAAGAGCAATAAAACAATCAAGAAGCTGTATAAAAACAAAAAGCGGTATAAAAATAAAAAGTAGAATAAAAATAGAAAGTGGTATAAAAATAAAAATGGTATAAAACAGAAAGCGGTATATAAAAAATGACAACATAAAACAAGGTAAAACATGAAGAAGGCAAAACCTACATAACAAAGGAACTGGCCTCCTCAAAAGAACTGACTTTAACTCTCCCTGAAACTTCTCAACCTTTCTCAGATTTCGAATTTCCCCCAGAATGACGTATCACTCAAATTTTGAGGGGAGCTGGAGAAAGTGCAAATAGCTCAATTTTTTGTTTTTGATCTCATATAGAGAAGTGAGTCACGGACACCAACATATGCAAATTCCAGCTTCCTAAATACATTTGGAGGGGAGTAGGAGCAAAACACTACTTTTTGAGCATGTTTCGAGCCAGAAAATTTTCATAAATCTTCCAAATCTCCTCACCAAATCAACCAAAAAGGTCAAACTTCGTGTGCAGAGTGAGTTGATGACCAGAATAAGAAATCTTTGGGTCAAAATAAATTCAAAATGGCGCATCGTAAAAACTTGAAGATAATTTGAAGAGCTTCAAGTAGTTATTTTCGAGAAATATCAGAAATAGGTATTCATCATTATGATTATTGCATGGCAAGAAGTACTACATTTGTTCTAAATTTAACTTCTTAAGTGGTTTTGGAAGAGATAGGGTAGGGGTTTTTAGACTTGGTTTCAAGAGTGGCCTATAGTCATGAAGGGGTTAGCAACATTATTTCCAACCCTGAACAAGTCCCAGGAGAAAACTCAGCTCTAGTAATGCGGTATGGCTACTTACACTTTTTTTTATTTGTTGTTATTTGATTCTGGTTCTCTTCACGAATGGACAAGTATGTAGTACAGCTTGTGTACCTATGAATACATCTTCTCTCTTCCTTTCTAAATTAAGTACGCTGTAACAGCTTAAATTTACATTAAAAGGTTAATTAGAAAATAAACGAATGAAATGATGAAGTTTTGGAAATAATGGATCTATAAATTTGAACAAAAAATTTATACTAGGGTATTTTTTCAATTAAATATGTATTCTTAAAACGTGTACATAGAATGCGTAAGATTTCCTCACTACAGAAAATACTTATTGAAATGTTCTTGTCAGAACTAATGAACATACACTTTCAATTCATCAGCATTAAATTCAATATAGAGGCATTTCAAAGGCATAATAATGTTATTTCGTGTATACTCGTGTATTTGATGATCACCCATGACACTTAAATACATCGCAAAAACATACATAATGAAGATTCGAATACCACATCTACGAAGTATATATGTATAGATGCCGGATAATGAAATAGAATTTGTTTCCCCTACACCTCCTCCCACTCCAAGAAAAAAAAGAGTATATCGACAAACGATAATTTTCTCTCCCTCATACTCACGTAGATAGATGGTACACTGAAAATACAACGTTAAAAAAACAATAAACTAAATTACACGCTTAAATGTCACCACGTATAAGGCATGGTAGAGGGGCGCCATGTTGCCCTTTAAGACATCATGACCACGTACCATTCTGTGTCTGTTTAATTTCCTAATCAAAAATGTTAACGCTTTTCATTTATTTTTAATAATCGCCTTTCCAACCGAGTACCTAACTTTTCGAGTAAACAAAAAAACCCATAACGAACAACAATATTGGCGCGAATAAGAAGGGGAGACGAAACCGTCGATAATTGCTCGACGTCTTTGAACTATTAACGAAGATAAAAAAATAAACAAAAAAAAATCGAAATATTAATTCATTAAGTCGAGCGTAAACGAGCGTTATTTTTCGCCGCCAGTAGCGTGTTATACGATAGTAATATTGATTTAGTGTGAAACCAGAAAAAAATCTGAAATTATCATTGTATGAGTTCGAGTTTGAACGAATTGTGCAGTCGTCTCACGTAATAAATGGAAAACTATATAGATAACGGATTAGAATTTTAAAATTTAAATATAGCAATAAGTCACCAGAGAAATATCGAGGCATAAAGGTGAGATTATAAGTTCGATGATAATTCGCGTAAAAATTTTCTTACCTGATAAATGATTTATTCGGCTATAAAAGTCGAAGGAAAAATGATTTGTAAGTTTGCGCGTCGTGGAACCGGCCAGCCTGATTTATTGCTTAATTTACAATTATTCTGGTCATTCGCACTAAGCGTTTGATAAATTCGGATATAAAATCAAGACAAGGTTAAACAGACGGCTGTAATTGAAGCAATAAGATCGCTATTCGTACGTGCTCTCCATACAAATACGTATAAACTGTCGTATCGCCAGATGAATTCCATATAATACGAAATACCATAACACAGGTATTGGAAAATTATCTTCGTAAAGGGAGTTTTGAACCTTTCATCGGACCTAGAGAGGGCGAAAAATTACTTCGACGTGTATTTTCACATATCGCGATTCCATTAAATGCAATGAAAAAATTCTCGACGATTTAGAACGCATGCATATACATCCGAGTTTCCAATTAAATTTCCGTCAAATCGATAATTCTCTGCTTGAGACATTACGAGAGCAAAAAACCCTCAAGTTATCGTATCGAGCAATTGCTATCACAAAAAAAATGAATCGATTAGATCGTGACCGAAGGACAAAATGATAACACATTCGATCTGATTTCCAGCGTTGGATATTGCGAAGGACGAAAAATCGTCCGCACTTGTTTTGTCTGCGAAAGGTTATGAAGCGAAGTTGGGTAGAAAAAATATGCTGTAAAACAGCGGCTACCACGGGTAAAACGTAAAATACAAATGTATCCCATTACATGGGCGGAAATTAAAAAGTCCCGTTCTACGCGATATCAATCATGTTGTACATTTCATTAAATCACTATTTTTCTTATTTCTTGTAAAAACCCCCTGTAAAAGATTTCCAATTGAGTCGGTTTTTTATAAATTCGATTTTTTTTCACCACTACCCTTCCCTAACTCGATTTCGACGCGTCTCCGCTTTTTTTTTTCACGTCTCTCGTATATAGCCAACGCTTAATAAATCTTTCTATCCGTTTCGAACAAACGATTTTGTCGCGTATTTTTCATTTAATCAGTACCTTTCTGGGACGAGGGTAGGTTCGAAGAGGCGATGACGGGCCTCGGTGTTGGTTAATTAATTTTATTTAAAATGTAGTAAATGAGTCGTTGTTAATAATTTTTAAATGAGTGTTTTTTTTACGCCAACTTTCTTCCTCCCTTTGACTTTTCAAGTCGTTCGACTTTCTTGGATCTTTCGACGAGGTCCAAAACGCGATAATTTAATTAATTGGAGACGTTTAAGTTTAATGAAATGATAGGGTTTTTCGATAAGGTGATGGATGAAATATACAAACGGGGTAAACCATTCTTTATAATTTAGGTGAGAGAAAAAATTTAATCAGAATATTTTTTTAATAAATGTAAAAATTTTTGTACTTTTAACAAACAATATTTAAATATTCGATTATCACCTTTGGGAGTTTCTGAATTTTTCAGATGTGACAATCCCTCACCTTTATTTATACCTGTTACCTCTACATATACAGTGTTTGATCACAATACAATTTCCTTCACATCACACGTACTACTACTCATGGAACACTCATGTACGATCATATTTCTGTCCTACTGACTGAAGGGGCCGACGTATAAGCATTTGAAAAAAATTTTTCAAATTTTGTCATGATCACTGATCAACTCCACAAAATTTTATTCATCATTTTTAAATAGATAATAATATGCTACTTACGCCAAAATATAGAACATGTAATATAAATGATGAATGAAAAAAATTGGTGACATTAGGGGAGGAGGAAGAAGGGAAGTAAGTGGTTGGACATGGTGAAACAAATGTAAGAAATAATAGGAAAATTAAAATTTTTACGCATTTGTGGTGAATCATAAGAAACGCTTCATTAAGCACATGTTTGAAAATTTTTTATAAAACCTCACAGTTCATTGCCCGTCACTCGCTTTAGATAAGTTCCCTCTGGGCAGCTATAGATTACGTAATAATTTTTCAAAGAAATTTTACTTGAAAATTTCTATTTCAAAACTAAAACAAGGTAGAAATGTGCAGTTTGTATTAGAAGGTTGAGCATAAAATTCAGTACTCCTAACCAAAAAATTAGTGGTGAAGGAAGGGGCAGATAAGGGGAAAAAAGAAAAAAGTATATTTAGTTTGGGAGGATTAAGTGGAATCATTTTTTCTAATTCAATTATTGATATTAATCTTCATGATACATATTTTGCTGTAGCTCATTTTCACTATGTCAGTTTTTTATAATTTTTGCAGGTAACTCAGAAAATGCTCTAAATTTTTATGGACCAACTATCATTTATTCTTAATTAGTTGTTTTTTAGTTTATTATTTTTAAGTAGTTTTCTTGCATTTTTCAAATATTTTTTCTAATTTAAAGTGTCGAAAAGTGCGCTTATAATTTTTAGATAATTTTGTAGCATTCTTAAAAATTTTTTCTAATTCATCCTGCTGAAAAGCGTATGAACTTAATTTTTGCGCCAGGCTTGCAAAGTAGGTAAGCTTTTTTCTTATATTGCAGAGAAGGTATGTGATCAATTGATCATGTTAATTTTTATCACTATTTTTATGTTGCATGATTCATTTATACTCATTCGATAGGATGCATAGATCAACATCTCATATTGAGTTTTACTTTGATATCAGAAGCGCAATTTTATGCTCTACAATTCACAAAATATCAAATTTGACAAGCATAAATTAATATGATTAATCAATTATACCTTTTCAAATGTGTTCTAATGGTGATGGAAATTGAAGTGAAGCGATAAAAGAAATTATCTGTAAGTGTCAAATTGTACAAATCAAAAGCTCAATTAGAGTAATGCAGCATAGCCACTTACGTTTCTTTTTATTATCATTATTATTTTTTGAAATTGATGTTATTATTAGTTTCAAACAAAATACATTCTCAAAAACTGTCATATTAACTTGTCAAGTCTTCTCGAAGAAGACATTAAATCCCCACCTTGGAAATTAAACATTCTAGAAATCGATTTAGCAATGTCCAATTATAAAAAAAAAATTAATTATCGCTATTATAAAAACAAATATCAATGAGCCATCAGCAAATATCCTAGATTCAAACCATGCTTCACAGATGATTCTAAAATCCACACTAAAAACTCTAGTTATGCACTTTTTATTGACAGAATAATACAGAACTTTAACATTCAGTGTAACCCATCCATCTTTACCAGAGAACTCGCTGCGATATTCCACTGCCTGAAGGTCCTATATAAAACAAACTCCCCTTATGCGAAATTTCTGATTCAAATTGACTCTCTATTAGCCATTCAAAATAAATTATTAGACTATCAAATAATCCAACACATCCATCAAATAATATATAACATTAATAGTAAAATTTATGTACATCCTTAGTCACGTAGATATTTACGGTAACGAAAGAGAGGATGAAGCTCATAAACCTTTGAAAAATCTTCAAAAATCAATACTCCAAATTCCGATGATATTAAAAATCTGTTGAACAAAACCCAACTAACCAACTAATAAAATTCATACAGCTCTAAAGCCTAAAATGAACTATTCATTGGTAACTAATCTGTTCTACTATAAAAGAAATTATCTTTCCTAGATAGGGCTGATGAAATAATCGCCACACGACTCAGAATTGGCCATACAAAACTTACCCACAGCCGTTTATATTTATGAGCCTCTAACCTATATACTAGTTTCATAATCTAGAACTTATTACCACCCAACACCTTCTACTTTACTATCTAATCTTGAAGCCAAACAGAATCAACCTCAATATCTCTGAAGATACTCCAATAATCCTAGACTCGCAGATAAAAATATAGAAAATCCTCCTCCTTCTAAATCAACTTATTTAATAATTGTTCATCAGCCTAAGAAAATATTTTCTACTAGTTCTTACTTAAATCATTTTTACATCTTAAATATTTATACTTATTTTCAATATATTGTAAGGTAGGTGTACCAAAAGAGGCCAACCTTAATTTTAAACCTCACTCACGCCCCCTCCTCCCAAATGCTTGGAAAATGTTGAAAATTTGGTGACAGGTAACTTGAACTCTCTCGATTTTTTTTCTCGTGAAAATCTACTCCCTCATAACAAAAAAAAGTTGGACATTTGCCAGATGATTACAAATGGTCTGGAACGCAAAGATTTGAAGACCCCACCCTCCCCCGACCTTCCCTTCCCAAATCAGATAGGCTGTAATAGCTGTCGTTTTTTAGTTAAAAACTCAGCTAAAAATTCAAGATGAAAGGAAGTAGCCTCATTTGGAACACGTGTACTTTATGAGGCTCAAAACGTTATTACACATGGAAGACAGAAATGAGCTCGACAACATCAACATCATAGATCAAGTGGGTTAATAGGTATATTCTGGTACCATTATTTGATTTTTTTTTAACTAACTGAGATATGACAGGGTGGCCTCATTTTGGTACATGACCTGGTTTGGTACACCTACCTTAATATGTAGCAACTTATTTTTAATGATTAAAAGTTAAATACCAAGGGTTTAAGGGTAACGTCTTGACTCCAAGTAATATTTTTAATCGCAATACTTTTTTTCTGCCTTCTTTCCATTTAGAACATTGAAACATCATATCCTCAGTGGTACCAATTTCAGTTCAACATTCTTTGCATGTATCATTTCCTGTTTGTTGTATTTTTTTTTTTTTTTCAAATAGTAAGTTGTTTGTAGCATTCCATATCTTTACCTGATAACCAAATTTATGTATTGTTGACTACGTTTTTTTAAATACCATGTTTTTTCCAGTTCAGGATAAATATCTTCATATTATATTATCGAGTAATTTTTTTAATTTCTTGTTTCCCATCTTTCTTCATACATTCGACTATTTTTGAAATTATTTCATTTTTCATGAATTTTGTATTAAATTCAATAGCACTTGAAGTACTTCTTCGCATAATCTATCTACTTTGTCATTGTTGATAATATCTGAGTGTGCTGGGATCCATTGTACCTATCTTCATCTCATTATTTAGTTGCATCACTTTAGCGTATCTTTCTTGATGCTGTTAACTATTACCATACTATTGTTTTTAACGCTATTGTTTAATATAAATTCACTACACTTTGAAAATCTGATGTAACTAATATTTTCTTGTTCATAACTTCTAGTACCACCTTTTATCCTTTTTCAGTGGCATATATCTCTGCTTGCCAGCTGCTCATCGTTCTGTTAATTTAATACATTTTATAATTACTATTATATATCCAAATTGCGAAAGTGCTTAAGTCTTTTTACCTATGAACTAATCCATCTGTAAATACAGTAATGTCCCAGGATTCTTTGTTTCTCTCAATAATGAAGTGGTTTTCTGTTTTGATTTCGGTTTCTACTACTCCATCTATATGTTGTATCCATTTTTGGTTTTCATATTTTTGATCAAATAAATGGAAAAAAAAAAATTAATAATCATTCGTATTTTTCATTTTTATTTTATTTCAATTTTGTAAGAAAACATTTTCCATTAAAATCGAAGGATAATAAAAAAAAAACTGAAGTATATTCTGCATCACTTACCATTCGCCCAATTAAGCAATTACCACCAATCTAGAGAATCTGAATGTCAAAAACACCTGTCGACACAAAAAATCATAAATTTACCTGTTGACCAACGACATAATCTCGATTGAGTATTTAACCTCGCGACATGAAAGGCTAATAAAACGTGTACGAAAACAAAACCGCGAACGCGCATAAATGAAGTAGCCGGAAGAAGAAAATAGAATGAAAACGGCGATAAATTATAATCATTATCATTGCGATAGTCACGCGTAGGTTGTTTCGGGTTCTTCGTCTTAAAACGTCGATAGATGGCATCTGGTGCGCCATCGGCTAAAATTCCAGTGTAGCCCTTTTCCACTGGCGTACTTACTGGAGTAAGCAGAAAACAGTTGGTCGATTGTCGTAAATCCGCGGACGTGATCATACGGTCGAGCCAAATTCGGTTTCGGCTACGCGCCCGCAATCCCCCAAATAATAAAAGCCCCTATCGTAATCTGTTCTCTTATCACGTATACTGCGTTTTCCTCGTCGCGCCTCCGTCTTCGCCCCTACACACGTCGAACACAATGACCCAACAGCTACGACGCCTCCGAACTAGAAAATATTGTTCCGCAGTGTTTGTGCACATTGCGGCCCGACGCCGCTGTATGTGGATTAGTGGTGACATAATAACGCGCCTAGAAATAATACACTTTCGGCTCGGCAACGAAAGATTATTAAAAAATTTCGACGTTTTCTATTACGTTATTCGGGCCTGACGCGAGGCCTTAATGTCGTTCGAATTTCCCCGAACGAAAAAAAAAAATGTTATCTTTTCGGAGCTTTTAATACGGTCCCGAAACGTGTGCGTCGAACTAATTCCGATGACGGTAGTCGCATATGTTTTTAACGTGAATTATTTCGCGCTGAAACGTGTGTGCACATGGCAATGAATGAGAAATATCGAATCGTCGAGTCGAGCTTTTTCGTCGATTCCACCGTACCTCGATTCTTCCACGCTGTAATTCCAGCATAACCCGGACGACCAGATAGAACGCGCACCGGCATCGTTTTCTTCGACACGTATCGCTACGTATATGTAACGATGTTGATTAAGCAACAATAATAACCATACGTATTTTGTTTGCTGGCCATTTTATCGGATTATAAAGGCGATATGAAAAAAGCTTATTAAGTAAACAAACGTAGTTTTTTTCCTTCTACAACAAATACGCGGAACGTGATTAAAATTTAAAATCAATCGCGAATATGTATAACGCTTAAAGCACCATCGTGTTTTACTATAAATGTGAAAAAAAATAAAAGGTGTCGAATAGGGATAGACGTATGTTTTTGTAGCTATTATATGATCATCACATGATGTTACGACATGGCCGAGTTAATGCTCGACAATCCCTTAATCCCAAACAGTCTGGACGTATCGTTAAAGGGACAAAGATTATCGCGACTTAGGGCGGATTTTTATTGTCGTCTGAAGCCCGACACGCGAAGACCAGCGCAACTTTTAATCCGCCGTTTTTATTTTCTATTTCGCGTTATTTATGACTACGTGGTGGGAAAAATAATTCGATTATTGTGTAATATTCAGCTAAACTGATGTATCGATATTACATCGTTGAATCTTATTGACTGGGTTTTCCATAAAAACGATAGTAATTACTGGTCACCTGATTTGAAAAGGAGAGTTCTCAAACACATTTGCAATTCAGACCATTTGTAATCACACAGGAACGACCAACCATTTGACATATATATTTTTTCAAGCGAATTTTTTTTAAATTTTGATGAGAGACTCCTTGTAAGATACTTTTTTTTTATTCGAGCGTTTTTACTGAAAAGTCGATCCATGGTGCGGATAGATGGTTGCGTTCACATATGTGCGTATACCCTCTATCGGCAACCTGTTTCGCTGAGTTTCGTTTTTACTGAGGGTTGAACCTAAATGGCGCTGGGCAATAAAACTCCAATTCCTGAAACGTCACGTACGTTTGGTGAAGTGTGGGGCTTGTACGAATAGTCGATTAGTACGAGCTCTCATTTTACGGTGGATATTGGTTTTGCCACATTGTGTCTGTGTACGCGTCAGAGTTTGCGTTTGTGATTCAACCCTTGGCGATAAATAACACGTAAGTGATCTTACTGAGTACCTATTACGTACTATATTAGGTTGTAGGCTCCTTCTGTGTGCATGGTGTCATGGTACGTTTACGTTTGCGACGTCCATAGACACATTTAGGTCAAGTTAGTTAAATAGGTGAAGTGTGATCACCAACGTCTTGCCGGCGAGTAGCCTTGCGAGGCTACTCAAGGGATCGCCACTATGCGGTGTGTGTGACGAGCCACACCGGCGATAATGTGGTCCCCGCGGATTACCTAGGCGCTTAGGGCGTGAGTACGCTGCTAACTGGCCTATAGGGTAATCCGTTAAGTTGGCACTGATGGGTGTACCGCGGGTAGACTAAGTCGCCCGGGTCCGAAGCAGCCCCACAGTAGGTTCGGCGGGCCTATTGGCACTGACCTGAGACGTCCATAATGTCATATAAATATTTTTAGCGTATTGGGTACTCATGTGCGATATATTTTTTTTATAGGTGGATTCGCCCGCACCGACGGAACTACACCATCCCGCGCCCATCCTTTCAGTTAACATAATATTATTATAGTAATTTTAATTTTAACAGATTATTTTATGCGACTAAAATTATAAACGTTTATCCTCTTAACGCCTCGTCTAGTTTTATTTTATTTTTTTTTATTTCGTTTTCCTTTTACATCCTTGTGGAATTTCGCAAGAATATAGTTCTTTTATTCATCTCAAAATGGACCAAATTTTGAGAAGTGATGGAGGGGGGGCAAAAAGTTCTAAATTTTCTATTATGGTCCCATACGTGAGAGTAAGTCACGGACCTCAACATATCCAAATTTCATCTTCTTAAACGGCCATCCAGTGAGTAATAAGCAAGGGAAAAGGGTTAAAACATTGAACCAATGCGAAATAAGCAACAATAATTGGTTTAAACAGGCTTCCAATGAGAAAGAAGCAACGTTAATTGGTTTAAACAGCCCTCCAATGAGAAATAAGAAACGTTAATTTGTTTTCAACAGCCATCCAATGAGAAATAAGCAACGTTAATTGGTTTAAACAGCCATCCAATGAGAAATAAGAAACCTTAATTGGTTTAAACAGCCATCCAATGAGAGATAAGCAACTTTAATAGGTTTAAACAGCCATCCAATGAGAAATAAGCAAGGAAAAACGGTTAAAACATTGAACCAATGAGAAATAAGCAACACTAATTGGTTTAAACAGGCATCCAAAGAGAAATAAGCAACTTTAATTGGTTTAAACGGCCATCCAATGAGAAATAAGCAGCGTTGATTGGTTTAAACAGCCATCCAATGAGAAATAAGGCAGGAAAACGGTAAAAACATTGAACCAATGAAAAATAAGCAATGTTAATTGGTTTAAACAGTCATCCAATGAGAGATACGCAATTTAAATTGGTTTAAACAGCCATCCAATGAGAAATAAGCCAGGAAAAATGGTTAAAACATTGAACCAATGAGAAATAAGCAACTTTAATTGGTTTAAACAGCGATCCAATGAGAAATAAGCAAGGAAAAAGGGTTCAAATATTGAACAAATGAGAAATAGGCAACGTTAATTCGTTTAAACAGATATCCAATGAGAAATAAGCAACGTTAATTGGTTCAAACAGCCATTCAATGGGAAATAAGCAACTTTAATTGGTTTAAGTGTATTTGGAAGTGAGTTGTAGCTATAAACAACTTTTTGCGGAAGTATTTCATATTATTTAAAAACAGCAAGTTTTCCTTGGAATTTTCATATTTTTGAAATCGTTGGGAGGAGGACGAGGAGGAGTCATAACATTGAAACTGAACACCTCTTCAAAAAATTACATCACTTAAATCCAAAAATCGAACAACATAAAGTAAAAAAATTTAGAGAAAATGAAAAAATGATAAAATTGTGATTGTTGCTCCGTCGCAGTCATCAATGCTGCATGTTTCTTCAAAATATAAGTTTGAATTTTATAATTATGAATTATTGCATATCCGAAATTCAACTTCTGAAGTAGTTTTGGAGGAGATAAGTGGAAGTTTCCAGGCGCAATACTCACTTCACATCCATCATGAGAGATAGTGCCTCGTTGACCATGCATGAAGCTGAAGACATTGTAAAATTTTCACCTATGAGAGAACCTTTATCGAAGAAACTAGTGTCCTCATCACAAGCAAGAAACACTTAAGACCAAAGTTTAACTTTTTAGTACTCTTCCTCGCCTAATCAAACATTTGGGGACATAGTATATTTCGATTTGTAGCTTCCATTAGTTCATTTTTAGCGTATTACTTTTTAATCACTTTTTGAACTGAAAAAGTTCATTCCCTAGATCAAGTATTGGCTCACAAGAAGTGAATTGTAGTGATATTGGTCTATTTTGAGTAGGCTTCTGAATAAAATGATTTGCAGATCATTGAACGTACTTGACTGATTGCCTTCAGTATATCTTCTATGACTACTTCTCATGTGTCATGTAAAAATCAAATATATATCTGTTGTTTTTTTTCACATAAAAAAAAAATAAATAAAAAATTGCCAAGGTTTAATATAATCTTCAAAGTTCAACACTGGCTAATCCACCAGATTCGACAAACTATCTGAAATACGTGTAGGTATGAAGATATGAAATCTCCACACTAGCCAACACCTTGTTAAAACAGGTTTTTATTGAAAAATCAGCTAAAACATTCAATTTAATTGATTTAAAATTCTAAGATAAAAAACAAACGAGACTAAGTTTGAAGTTATGGTGTTTATTACTGTATATATTTAAAAAAATGAAAATTAATTCAATATTGAATATCCCAAATCTACTCTATTTCCACATTTGTCACCCTACAGATACCACTGACGCTCAGTATCACAGACAATTCCGTTAAGTTGAAGATACACATCGATGCAAACTTACCCGAAATACGTAACTCTCTCACCGTTAAATATGACAACTCATCCATCAATATCGACACGGTAGTATCGTTGAATTACAAGCCCAGACAATAAAATCGCACAATAAATCTCTGCCCTAACGAATGATGCGCGTGCACCAATAAAACAATTTTTATCCTATAACGCGTTTGGGCTAGGGCTAGCAAAAAAAGAACGATTTAAGAACCCCTTTTTATTTATTTAACATAAACGTTCAATACTTACTCATTCGACCATTAACCTTACACCCGTTTTAGGCTGCTTAAAACAACTATGGGTACATCGTAGGAAGACGAAGAAAAGCCAAAACTAACTTTTCAAAATATAACCATTTCCACCGCACTTTTTGCTTTTCGACTTACATTTATTATGGAATATTTGTTTTGTGCGCTAAATCTCCTATTCGTAAAGTTTTCCTTATACATTTTTCATGGGCCCACATTTCGATGAGTTTTTAAAGATTTGTAATGTATTCAAAAGCTTCTCGTAATTTTATTTAGGCTTCCATGTTACGCTACGAAAAATCTACAGGAGGGGAAAATGCTATCAAAGGGATTGCGAGGTAAGGAATCAAAAGTGTTGTTAATAAGTGGCGGAACGAAACAGAAGTCGTTAATTTTGTTTATGAAAAGATTCAGTCTGGGTAAATACGTGCTTTCGCAAGTCTGAGTATTGATTATGTCAAATTTACTCTTTTGATAGTAGCTGTTCTTTTATCATATTATTATTGAGGTGATGCGAGTAGTTTTTCACATTGTTTACGCTTGTTGCGATAACTGATTAGAGATGTTCAAAATACTGGATACCTGTGTATAATTTCGTTCGGATGAATCATGCTATACAAGCGTCTAAGAGAATTTCGATGCGTTGCGAATCATATTGATTCATCCGGTGATATTTTATTTCAGCATCAATGCCGAGGAACAATGTAATCTGTTTACTGTAACACAAATAACATCAAATATACTGGAATAATCGAACAAATTACTTAACACTGAAAACACGAAATGAAATTGAAATGTTTTTGGAGTTCAATTAAGAGTGCTATTTCACAATCACAATCCAACGTTCGAAGTTCATTTTCATTACTTTCTTCACGGACGTTAACTATAATATCTGGATATTTGGCTGAATGCAAATGAAACGGTACTGAAATAATAATATAAGCCACTCCCACCGCAACGCTTGACGATCAGCTGATTGTACTTCGACAGTAGCGAACGACGACCTTTTAGTAGTTGGAAAATTTGAAATGGTCGACATTTCTAAATTAGCCGCATATGTCTGAGAAAATGCATACAAAATTAAGAGCATAGCGTTGCGGTGGGTGTGGCTAAAGCCAAGCAGCAGCCGCAACGACGACCGCATTTTCGTCCCGCAAAAAACAAAAATTTAACATTGCAGCCAAATATCCAGATATTATAGTTAACGTCCGTGACTTTCTTTCTGAATTAGCGAACTTCCCAGTATACAACAGTAAACACAAAAACACTCGACCACACTGAACGAAAGTTAGATTTCAAATGGCTCATAAATTCAAATCAACGAATAATTCACATTTTCGACAACTTCGATGAAAGTCGAAAACATCATGACAAAAATTAAACAGTGTTACCAACTTGTCTTTAGAAATATTTTCATCAGTTGAATGAATTTTTTTTAAATAAATAATTTATTTTTAATTTCTCTTTTCTTTTCAAAATCTACTTAATATTGTTTTTAAGTACAACCCAACTTGGATTGCTCGCAAAATCGCGAATACATCAAAGTACAGTGTGTGGAAAACAACAACGATAGGTCGATAGAGAACAATAAAATTTTTTTCATTTTTCTGCTGAGAACTCTTTTAAGGCGGTGCTTCGGTCTTCAGAAAATAAGTAGGTAAATGTGATAAAATTGATTCTAAAATAAAGAAATGGAAAAATTGGAAAAATAAATGCTAAATCTGTTGAAACAAAGTCTCTAAAATATTATATTATAATTATTTTAAATTATTTAGTTGCGTTACTTTTGAGAAAAATACTGCCAATGAAAATTATATCTATCCTATTTTCATTGGCAGTATTTTTCTCAAAAGTAACGCAACTAAATAATTTAAAATTATAATATATTATTTTAGAGTCTTTGTTTCAACAGATTTATCATTTATTTTTCAATTTTTTCATTTCTTTTTAAAAAAAAAAACAACTTTTTCGCATTTACCAACTTATTTTCCGAAGCACCACCTTAATGAGTATGGTATAGCATACAATAATTTTCACTGGTCACATAGTCACATTTTTCTCAAAAGTAACGCAACGAAATGATTTGAAATTATAATACCTATGTTGTTTAAGAGACTTGTTTGAGGTCACTCAGCAGTAAGAATTGATTTTCCCAATTTTTCTCATTTCTTTTTTTTAAAATAAACTTTTTTGCATTTACCTACTTATTATCCGAAGCACCGCCTTAAATAAGGTTTTTGTGTATAAAATATGATTTACACTATTGGTATACCTCAATTAAACCACTAAAAGTTAACCTTTTATAAAAAATCTTGGTGAGACGGAATAAATACAAAGGATAAATATGACGCTAAACCGTAAGACAGAAATTATGGTATACCGTCGATGATGTATAAGATGAAACCAGATAGATTTTGATAGAAAATAGCTTTCCTTCTATAGCTAATACCCTCGTACGAATATTGTTTCCGCGAATTGAGTGGAATAAACGGTAAGAGGATTTAGCTGAATCATTTATTATTGAAGCTTTCCTATGCTAAACAATTAATACCGTATTGAAAACAGTTTACCGTAATACGCAGATAAAACTACCTATGGCAAATCTGTTTTGGGATTAAACGGCATTAAAGGATTCTAGGATATGAAAGTTAGAACAGACCGAAAGCATATTACATCAAGTATCCAATACGACCGTGAAGGAATGTCTTCGGAATTTTAATAAAATTGTTTTTTGTATCGAACTCAACGTGTACCGATCATTTATCATTTACACTTTTTTAGTCTTACATATACTCATCGTGAACTCACGATGTAGCCTAATATTCGTAAAACTGTGTGGTAGAATGGATGGAAGAAGAAATCACCATTTTAACGCTTGAGTTGACGATAATGCGTAGATAGGTGTCTAGGTCTACCCTTTTGAATTTCATGAAGATAATTCATGTATAAGTTTCATAATCGAAATTCCATCGCTATCGAATAGTTTGTGAAATCATTTTCATCGAAACTTTCAATATAATTATAAGATGTAGTCAACCTGTCATCAAAATCAGTGTCGTATAATTATGTCATAGCAATTCAAGCACATGAAAAATTTAAAAAAAAAAACAACAACAACAACGACAACAATGATTTATTAGAATAATAGTTACCTACCAACCGTATTTTATTATGGATTTATATTTATAGCAAAAAAATTACATCATAATGGTAAATTTTTCATAGAAGAAAATCACCCTCGTTCAAAATTAAACTTAAAACATTTTTACAACTGTTCAACCCAACAACCAGGAGAGTAAATATTTATTTGATGTGAATATAATTTCACTTAAATTTAATTTAACAATCTACTTCGGTTTGGTGAAATTTTCATCTATGGAGACAAACTTTTGAAAATAATTAAAAGTTTAGATTTTTAAAATACTTAGTTCACGTAAAACGTTTTCGTTAAGGGAGAAAAGGGAATTTGGTTTTGTATTTAAATTTTTATACAGGATTCCGGGGTTACGGTATTTGATTCCGAAGGGAGAGAAAATAAAAGTTTAAATAAAATATACTTAAGTAACATTCTTTAACAAGGAAGGAGCGAAAGAGATATTTCCTTTTACAAAGGAAGCTCTTTAAGTAAAATATTATTCGTTGGTATTTTTTCACTCTTTTCATATCTTATTCGTGCTTCTTTTCATGTTGTTTGTAAATAAATGCTTCGAATTTAAAAACATAAAGGTGTCTATGGATGATAATGATTTCGCACTTCGCAGAGTTTTCGTGGTGTATAATTAAAAATGGTTGATACGAATGTAATGGCAGAGAAAAATAAATGAATAAAACATAGAAAATGGTTCGATATGATCAATGATTTACTTTATAAAATATGTAGAAATAAACCTTCTTGATCAATTTGGTCAATGAAATTTTCATTATTTTAATAATTATGCGATTAGTGTGACCATGGCAAAATCTCCAATGCTTTGCTTTGTTCAAGTCTTATCATGAGAAAAATTATAATCAATCTTTAGGCCTACCCAATGATACGTGCATTCTAGACTGCCTACACCAGTTAAATCGATCTACAACGTCGTTGATTTGGTTCATACCCATAAATATTCATGTAACTGAGTCGACGAAAGATAAAAGTCAGCGTACTTTTCGGGAAATGCGTTTGCTATACAAAATGAGTCGGCACTAAAAAGCTCCCTCGTATTCATTTGTATTATTCAGCGCACACATGTAAATGCCAAGGAGATAGAGAGAAATAACATTTTCTTAAATTCCAGTTCGAAGTAAGCCACAGGCTTTGAGGGTGTTGATCACTTGAATAATTCTTCTCTTTGAGCCAAACGAAGTTATTCTCGCAATGCGTTACCGAACCGGTAATATTCGTCTTTTTGAATTAAGTTAGAGGTAAGAAGAACGATTGTGCATGCTTCGGAATAAGTATGAGAAATTAGATGAGTTGCGTTTCGTCATTTACTTTATTTTATAACTTGGAAAGTGCCATAAAAATGTCGAGTAATGTCGTTTAATTTCAAAAGACATCTGCAAAGATTTTTGCTATCTATATAGATAGGAACTATTAACTTATGAGAGGAATAAATGATGAAATACTCATTACAGAGACATGTTCACATAGAGTTGAACTTCAATTTAAGAATACTAACCCTTCTTCTGATTGTAAGCTACATGAAAATATTAATAGCTTATGTATTTAAGCACGGAAATGGAACATTATTATGTATTGAATCTGTCGAATTTCTTGTATGTAGTCTTTCAATGAATCTATACCTACTTTTTTCTTTATTGAAAAAAAAAAAAGAAAAAAAAGAAAAAAATACATATCTTATCGTCATCTATTAGAGCAAACAAGGCTAATGAAAAAAAGGGGTAAAGGAGATTTTCTGAAATAAGTGTGTTATGAAGTATGAAACATTCTAGATTTTTACCTCAAAATATGTTCGAAAACAAGAATTAAGTAAACAGAAAAATTTCTCAAAAATAAATCCAAAAATAAAAATATGTAAAAATGGATTAATAGGTAATGTTGAGAAAAAAAGTTTAAAAATGAATGAAATAAGTATGCGGTCTTCAAAGATGAAAAAAAATTCAAAAATTTTTTGTTTTTCGTCAATTTTTTCTAAAGTAAAATTATTGAAGTTTAGATTCACTTTTAAAAAGAAATACAAAGAAAATCATACAAATTTAATTCTCATCCCATGGCTACACTGATTAAATTTATTATAAAATACCACAACAAGGTCATTCGTGTTTATGCTATGAAACAGAGAAGTCATTTCTCGTTCAAGTTCATTCACCTTTCATTTCTGAAATTTCTCCATTTTTATGATCTCAACATCAGCATTGAAAAACATCACGATATTTTTCAAACGTCAATGATTCTATAACTGTAATTCACGCGGATACTTCCCTCGATTATTTCATTTCACTACTAACACAAATGACACGAGGGTCGTTGAAATGAATATGCAAGTTATTCCGAAAGGAAAGATTCGAGTAAATAACGAAATTAGAATTGAAACAACGCCTGCCAACTCGTTATTTCGCGGACCGCGAAATAAATTTCAACCCGACGAAAAGCAGTAACATTCTATAACCAATGTTCAGATACGAGTCAAATATAATTTCTTCTTGCTCAAATTTCATGGGTTACAATTATCGTTGAATTTCAACGTTGAAGAAAAATGCAAGTTCAGTTGTTTGTTGTTTCAAGAGTAGGTAAAATGAATCGTTATTTCATGAGTGAATTGTTCACAAAGCTTTCAACTCATATAAAATCGTTCTCTTAGATGAACCAACAAAAATGAAGTTTTTTCAACCTCGAAAAAAATTTCGAGTTGACAATTTTTTTGTTTTCATTCAATTTGACAAACAAGCCTACAAATAATTGCAAACGATGAACATTTTCACGACAAGAAAATTTGCAGTTTTGTTAAAAAGATCAAAGGAAATATAAAGAAGACATCAGCAAAGAAAAGGGGTTAACCAAATTAATGATACAATGAACCGCTTATTTATGACTTTACTTTCGGGCGCTCCGCACGCCTTCCTTACCCAAGTCCGTTGAGTATTCTGGAACGTGACTTCGGATGACATTTGGGAACGCGAAACGACATAACTTTTGACGCGATATATTATTCCGATATGATAGGCTTTTCGAGTATAAGGTGTTTGACGAATGTTTTTTTGAAGTTATTAAAAACGAGATTTTTAATTACACTTTTTCGTTCATGCATATTTTCTTCGAGGTGCATTCATTATTATTAGTTTTGAAAACTAACGTTTTTTCTTAAACACTAGTTAAATAAATTTTTCAATAAATTACCACGAATCACCCTCAATAATCCTGCATCAAATTTTAAACACAAAAGAAAAAAAAACTAAAATATTTTTACAAAATTTCTTCAGAAGGAAAGAAAGGTAGAGGAGAAACTGTAGGAATATTCGATACCTAAAAAAAATCAGTTGTCTCAGGTAACAAAATAAACGACAGTTTCAAACTTCGAATATGTAGAAGATAATATTCAGGAAACAAAAGAATAAGGAATACTAGAAGTAAAAAAATCGAATTAGAAATTTGCCAAAACCCGTTTCCTCCTTAAACCACATAATATACGAAGTCGAACACCACACTTGATCAAATAAATCGCGTCATAGGCTCGAACGGTAAATTTCGCGACGTGCATAGCCTCGAGTCAAAGAACCGTTAAATTCAACGTAGGTATAAACGGCCGCGGAAAATGTTGGATAGAACTAAAGTTGGAAACAATTTGTAATTCAATACGTATAATCGACCTTTACCGCAGACTCGTACTCGAGGCGGGCACTCCACAGATACTCGTATTTATTACCCGCGGCTATCAAAGTCCTTACGTAAGTAGCGTTACAAATGAGTCGACTGAGAAAAAAAGAATACCACATAAGTACCGCGCGTCCTCGAGCTCGAGTATTCATATCAACTCAACGGCGTCGCGTCGCACAATAAAACAAACGCGAAAAATTTGTCTAATGAAATTATAACGTTGGCTAATTAAAACGCAGGAAAAAATGCGTCTCTACGTCGATCGTGGTTGAAGTGTCAAAAGACGTCTTTGTGTAGACGTCGCAGAAGTATTACAACGTAGACTGGAGGGAAAACGTCGACGGATGTTAAGGAATAATTACATTGGTCAAAGTTGTCTTGGCAAACGGGCTTTTGAGGTTAACCTTAGTTCCCTTTTATCGTCACGCCATCGCCACCTTTTACTGTTCTATAAGAACTTTACGATTTGCCGCTTCCTTGTTAAGATCGCGTCGCAGGATGCTCAGCTAAGGTTATCAGTAATTTAATTTTACGCTGTGCATTAAACAGGAACAATTACTGGTACACCAAGGCAAAAAAACACAAGAGTGTATAGATTTATAACGATATGTGGATTGGTGTTGGAGCCAAATAATTTAAATTATGTGATTTCAACGCAAATACGGCTTAGGTATATTCGAAATGCTGAATGCTCGAGTTGTGGGAAGTATATTAGAAAACCACTTTAAATGCGGTTCCAGCTAAATTGAGTAATTTAAAAACTTTTCATCGAATTTGTTTTCAGCAATATGAATTTGTAACAGCAATCTTTCTAAGACGCTAATCTCGCTAATTGTGTAAAAAATAACACAGATAACAAACATTATTCAGAATTGTTTCTTGTTTTTATAAAAGGGGAATAAGAATTCTAACTATTAAAAAAATAAATAAATAAAGTATAGCATTTTATAAAAAACGAAAATAAAAACATAAAAAAATGTATGGAAATGTAACGTAAAAAAATGAGAAAACAAAATGATTATTAAAGCCCATCTCCATTCATTTCACTTTGCAAAAAAAAAAAAAAAAAACAATGTTTTCAAGTAATAACATTATTTGTTTGGAGTTAAATTTGATTTGAATAAATAAAGTATAGCATTTTATAAAAAACGAAAATAAAAACATAAAAAAATGTATGGAAATGTAACGTAAAAAAATGAGAAAACAAAATGATTATTAAAGCCCATCTCCATTCATTTCACTTTGCAAAAAAAAAAAAAAAAACAATGTTTTCAAGTAATAACATTATTTGTTTGGAGTTAAATTTGATTTGATTCAGTGCTGGTGAACAAAACGATTGTTTTGTTCCATTCCGTTCTTTTGTTCAACAAAATATCAATTTTATGGTTCTATTCTGATTTGGTTCATGTTAATTTGTACTGTACTGTACTGCACTGTTCTGTTCGGTTCTGTTTGCTTCTGTTTTGTTCTGTTTTGTTCTGTTCTGCTCTATTCTGTCCTGCTCCGTTCTGTTCTGTTATGTTCTGTTCTGTTCAGTTCTGTTCTGGGTTACTTGTTCAAATTATAATTTTTTTCTGCTGTGGTCATTGGTCATCTATCATTATTATTCATTATGTACTAAAATTTTAGTGTTCTGAATAATTCACAATGTTCTGTTCTCTTCATGTTCACCAGCCCTGATTTGATTATTCAACTACACCAATCTTTGATACTAATAAAAACATTTGTGAAAAAAAAAATTAATAAGTAGATACGTTAGTGTATTTTTATTTTGTCTATTTTTCAATTTTCACAATGAAATTACTTTATATAGAGTAATTTATAGTTACTGTTCCATTTTCTGATTGGTCATACGCCACGCGTGTGACGACCAATCATAAGGCTAGAGTGTGATAGAATCAAGGTAATTTTATTCCTACCTTTCTAAATAATATCGTTCAGCTTTCAGTGAACGAGTGAAATCCATTGGTGATTTAAATTACAGCTAATTCATGTTTTTATTTTATAATTATAAGTAAGTCGAGGCAATTTACCACTTTCGGACTTGCTGATTGGTTGTTACATGCGTGACATATTACTTATTAGAAAACGGACCACTTACTACCACTACTCTATATAACTGTTATCTGAATATTTAAAATAAAGAACAAACCATTCTAAGATTTCGCATAAGCCAAACTATCCTCACATATACCCACCTACTTCAACGCCTTCCTCCAATACAATGTCAGACATGAAATACTCAATTAAAAGTTTTTTGTGTTCTAGTACTTCACTGCCCTCAGCATCAACAAAATCCAACTGTATTTTCAGATCAATCCTCATTGTCAATGCTTTCCTCTATCAATCTGAACAAACTTCAATCCATACATGGCAGGTTGTAGTTAAAACAATGGACCTGCTCCTCAACTATGCTTGTCCCATCAAAATCCTAGACTCTAACTTTGGGTAGTTCCCTCGTTAGGAGATTTAAATAATAATTTGGCTACATTTAGAAATTGTGTTTTTTTCTATTTGGAAAGAAAACAAAAATCGAGATATCTTATCCTTGAATTTCAATTTCTGGCTACAGGTGCTATGATAAGATTTTTTTATGGCGAGTGAGGTGAAATAAAAGCTAAAACCCAATTATAAATCGGAATTTCATGATTTTTTGCTCTAGTTGGTCGAGAAATTTTTCAACAGTTTTTAGCTGAGTTATTAATATAAATGATAGGTATTACAGCCTACCTTATTAGGAAAAGGAGGATCGGAGGAAGATGAATTTGAGATATAGTATACTTCTCATACCCAATAATCATATGAGTTCGTATTAATTAAATTTTTACAAATTTAAGGCTCCTCAAGCACTACTCAAATTATGATAATCCGCCATTTTGGACATATTTTGACCGAAACTCAAGAGGTCATATTCTGGTCACTAACTAACCTCACACACAAAGCTTGAACTTTCTAAATTGATTAGGTGAGGAAATATGGAAGATTCAAAAAATTTCATGACTCAAAATATCCTCAAAAAGTTATTTCTTGTTCGAACTCCCCTTCTAATGTCCTTAAGAAGCTGAAATTTGGATATGTTGGTGTCCATGACTCATTCTTTTCATATGAAATCAAAAACGAGAAATTTGAGCTATTTGCCTCTTCTCCAGCCCCCCTTAAAATTTGAGTAATCCACCATTTTGAGGTGCATCAAAAAAACAAAAGATTAAGTACCTGGCACTTAACGTAAAATAGAAGAATCAACTTCGATGATTTGCTTCCATAGTAATATTTGAAGAATTTTACGAATTAAAATTACTGTGCATCTACGAAGGAATTTCTTTGATGAAATTAAAACCAGTGAAGTATTTATTAAAAACTATGCTTCTTTTTGGTATTTTCTAAGAATCCGTGTATCTTCTACCTAGCTAATCTACAAGGTTTCAGCTATCAGTGAAATCTACAGGTTCGTACTTTGACGATAAATTTTTCGCCAACTAAGTTGAATACAACTGAAACTGGTCTCGAATTACAGTTTCAGCGTTCATTTTTACTTGAACTACAACACCCAAATGCGAACAATTTAAAATTACCACGAGCACTTGGATTCCTATTCGTCAAATCATCAAATGACACGATAATATTCGGCCCTGTCTAACCATGTCGCCAAAATTATTCGCGGACGAGGAGACGCGGACGTTGGTAGCATTAATAAAATGTCAGATTTGTTATAAAAACTGTAAATTACTTTAGTGGCGATGGCAAAATGTTGCGAAAAGTTTTGAGCTTGCTTCTTTCACTTTTTAAAGTAAAAGTCTGAAAAACGTTAACTTTTAAAATAGGTTAGAGAAACACGTTGCTCGGTGCGAAAAACGTTAAAGTTAATAAAGGGCGATGTGTGAGAAAAATACAGTCTTTTGATCAGTATTCAAGGCACTACTTTGAACATCAGTCGCCTCGAGTCCTAACCGCCTGCGCCGCCACCCGACCCGCCATCGCGTATTTTGTCTTCTCTCGTTCATCCAGATATCGCCTTATCTGGCAACTCGCATTTTTCAAACTTTAAATTTATGGAACAATTTTTTAAAACCAGTGAACGCAGAATCAGGGAAAAAACCTAGTCTTATCAGTGCCACGTTGTGACCCGAAAAGTTTAGAAATTTGAGGAACATTCGAATGGAATAAAAAATATGATTTATTTTTTTCGCGATCAACTTTTTAACATGAGTTGTACAGTGATCAAAAAGTGAGATGTTTGAAGAATGAAAAAAAAAAAATTCGATGGCCATCTTGGCTCTTTAAGGTAATAGTTCGAATTAGTTGAATAAATGAAATTTCTTATGCCATGAATTTGGGGATCATCGAACGTCAAAGATGCGGAAAAAACGAGTGATCGACTTCCATCAATTTCAATTACGATAAACCATCTAAAGCTTCATCAGGTGTACCAAAGTTGTCACGTTTGAAAGGAAAATTAGGAAAAAATAACATCTTATGTTTACATAATCGAAATCAAATATTTCAGATGAGCTGGATAGACAACCAACGAGACTTAATCGTTTCAATTTTCCTTAATTGTTAGGTTAGTGGTGATGACGTTTAACCTCGTCGTTTATTGAATTTATAACATTCTTAAATTATTATAATACAAAATGTCTGGTCGGACGACGATAAAGTCTCGGCATTTGAAAATTTCGAAATAATTTTATAAAACTTAGATATCCGGAATGCCGTAGGAGAAATCCCGTTGGCGCGGAAAACGGCAGGAATTTTAATTTCCTGATTTTGATCCGGATTGTGTAGGTGAATCAATACGTTCGGTGGGGCGACGGAAAATTGCACCATTTCAGGGTTGTTTGTTCGAAGTAAGGAGCGTCATCGTATATAGAATACGCTATATAGTATAACACCCGGCCACCGAAGGGGAAAGGTGGAGAAGATAGAACGTTTAAATATTATATAGGGTTATATTATGCGGAGGCACGAAATGCAATTTATTTTCGAACTGTTATCTCGACTATCATCGTTCGGGGCCGCACTCAGTCTCCGTGTCCATGGTTCGGGCACTCTCGCTTTCTATTAAACGACAGTATGTCAGAATTCGGACACGTCGATGCGGTCGCGAGCTCTCCACAGTGAAAAAACACAGCAACGCATGTACGTGGCGCTCGTATACCTATAATTTAGCGTCGTCGCGACGCAACGAAATTTCACCTCGTTAACGTAACCGAGGGTATAGCGAAGAAAAAAAATACCTTCGAGTCTCGAAATTTTATGCGCGAATTCCGTCCTCATTGTATCGAAAAATATAACGACGAACGTTACCGTCGAGAAATTAATTCAACCGAATAGATGGACACCTCAAACCGTCACAATGCAAAATAACGTTTTTCGAATCATCTTGTTAGTTTTTCGGTAGTTGAAGGTTGGTACGACTGCTTGTTAAATTATATCTGGTTTATTGAATCAGCAAACTAGGTATGTAGTGAAAAAGCACACATTCAAAAAAAAAAGAAGAGAAGAGGAGAAAAAAGAAAGTAACTTTCCACTTTTTTTTGTTATTCTTTTAGATCCTTTTAAAGGATGTAAAAGTTGAAGGGGAGGAAGAAACAGCCAGAAAATGGAAGGTGGTACACGGGATCCCTCTTTGTTGACAGTAAATGTACTTCTGTGTTTATCTTGTTAGTTTTCATATATTAACCGTCCTCTTTATATACTGTTCTTTACATATATATGTTCAATTACTGTTGAATATATTTCTAACGCGTAGTTTTCTTCGGGCTTTTTTTTCACTTCGCGCCGAGTCATACGACGTAATTTTTATCGTCGTCGCGTCCTCTTTCAGCCGATGTGCATTAATTCGCAGATCTGTTTTAACCATGATGTTATTTTCAGTCGACGAGTACGGGTGGTTTCGTCGCTGAATGGAATTACCATGCAAAAGAGGTACTTGAGTCGTATTTTAACGTATTGAAATGTCTATTTTTTTCACCTCTTTCTAAAATGCAAATCTATCAATCAGTAATACCAGGGCATAGGTAGAGTGAGAAGCAGAAAGGAAGATTGCCATCGGGTTCGGGTTCCAGAGACATGGATCAACATTTTAATACAATAGTCTAAAAAATTTTCACTATCGCAATTTTTTTTATCAAATTCTATTAAAATACTCACTACACGAAAAATAAAAATGAATAAGTATGCCCTAAAAATTATTTTTCCCTTGTTACCAATCCTGGTTCTTCTCGACTATAATAAATCTTCCATAGTACCTAATATTCCATTCATAAGCAAGCAACTAATCATCCAAGGTATCACAATTAAGTATACTGATGATTAACAATATTAATTTATGCGATTGGCCATTTTAGATCCATTTTAACCCAAATTGAAGAGGACATATTCTGGTCATTAACTTAATCTATGCATAAAGTTTGACCTCTCCAGGCTGATTTGGTGACGAAATAATAGATAAGATTTATGAAATTTCCTGCAGTATAATTTCCCCTTCAAAAGCAGTTTTTTTCTAACTACTCTCAAAATTCACTTGGGAAGCTAAAATCAGAATAAGTTAGTCACTTGAGCTCATTTTATCATATAACACAGCAATAAAAAATTTTTGACCATTCGTATACCCCCACCACATTTTCAAGTGGATAACCCCTCCTTCTTTCCTCCAACATCATGTATGGAAGTGAATTGGATATATTAGATAATATACTCCTCATCCCTAATAATCATATGAATTCATATTATAAAGTTACATTTTTACTAATTTGAGGCTCCTCAAGAACTACTCAAATTTTGATAATTCGCCATTTTGTATCCATTTTAACCTAAATTCAAGAGGTCATACTCTGGTCACTAACTAACCCCACATACAATGTTTGAGCTTTATAGATTGATTGGGTGAGTAGATATGGATGAGATTTCCGGTGGTAATTTCCCCTACAAAAGCTGTTCTTTGATCCAACTCCCCTTCAAATTCACTTGGGAACTAAAAGTCAGAATAGGTTAGTCAGCTGGGCTCATTTGATCATATGACAACACAAAAAATATTTTTCAAAATTTCTTGTACTCTCATCACATTTTGAGGTTGATAACCCCCTTCTCCCCTCCAATGAAATGCGTAAAGGTGAATTTTGGATATAGAATATTTCTTATCCCCAGTAATGATATGGATTCATATAAATTACAAAAATGAAAAATTTGTGCTATTTGTTCCTTCTCCACCTCCCTCAAAATTTGAGTGATCCCCATTTTGAGGTTTATGAAAAAATATATATATATATATTTCGCATTTTTAGCAAAAGTATGTCACCAAATTTTGAGCGAATTTTATGAATACTCTACGGCACTATGAATAAGGGAAAAAAATACACATACCAAAAATTGAAGAACCCCACCTTCTTTCAGCCATCCCTTCCCAAATCAGATAGGCTATAATAGCTGTCGTTTTCAAGTTAAAAACTCAGCTAAAAATAGATGTAAGCCTTCATCATATACGTAGACTTCTCATTCAACAGTGTTGAAACTGAAAAAGTAATACAGACTGATTATGGTATGGTGAAACTTGAAAAATTCAACGCTCAAGCTTGAAAATTATCCCTTCAAAATTGAAAATAGGCAACACATGCTCACTCCGACATCACGTATTGCCTATTTTCCAGCTGAAATGGAACAGTTCTGCGAAGTTTCACGAATCTTGATTCACACAGTGCAGGGCATAGGTAAGAGTATATCAATCACCTTATACCCGGTAGGAGTTATGTTGAAATAATACCCCATAATACGAATTTTCGCCCCTTCAATATTCAAAGTAGGCAATATATAGTATAATTCGCTGAGATGTAATATGTAAGGTATCGTTCCAGTAGCAGGGAAAAATGCACTTTTGGGGGAATTACTTCTTCCATCATGAATGCTATGAAAGTTGGTTGGATCTCAATTAAGAACAATCTCGAATAGAATTCTTTTCAGTAAATAAACCACTATCTTGTTTTCCTATATCAACTTTCTTTGTTGACTTGTTATTTCAAAACATTACTTCTTTGAATGCAAAAATAGGCAAATAAGACCCTGTGTTATTAAAGGTGCTCTGCCAAAACTTCTAATAGTCATTGTATGTCACTGAAATGAATGGATTATTTTAAATGTATGCGTATGTAATGTTGTCAGTCTAAATTAATGAGAGTGAATATTCAACAAAAATTTATTTTATAATCGCAACAAAAAATTAAGCAAATTATTATTATAATTACATTAAATGGATCGATCTAATTTTTTTTCATGCTTATAAAATAATTACATTGATCTAATGAGTAAATTATCCTTTCAAGGTCAGAGATAGGCAACATTTCATACATATAGATCTGATAGGTTGCTTAGTGAGAAGATAAAGGGAGTGAAATCACAATGCATACACTCTTGGAATTTTTTATGAACAACTACTATACCTGAAAAAATAAATAGACCGCTTTTTGCGTATCCTTCCTCAAAAGTGAAATATAAAACTGCAACTGATGAATTTATCGCAAAATTTAATGCTCGTATTTTTTTTTACAGAGGTTTTTTTACGTAGAAATGTGGTCAAGCAAGATATCTTTGAATAATAGAATTTTCGTGGTCTTCAGCATTCCGAGGTGAAGACTATCTTTTTCAAACTTTAATAACTCAAAAACTATGGACTGTATGAAAGAAATGTTCAACACCTAATTTTTTGTGAATACGAAGCCCTTCATTTTTGTTAAAAGATTATATCTACCACCAGTGGTAGCTGAGATAATTGTAATCAAAAAAAGATGGAATCCCCGAACTCTACCCTCAAAAAAGGATCACAATGGAGCACGATTACATCATTTTTTAAATTCATGGAGGAGTCCTCCACAACATTTAAAAATGAAACTTTTTCCCCCTCGAAATACATATTAATGAAACCAATGCCAGCTCCTCGTCTCTAGTAGCTCTTTCTTTACTTTACTTCCCTCCTACAACACTTGAAAGGGGGGACTTTGGATATGTTGGCGTTCATGGCTCACTGATCGTATGAGATCAAAATAGACGAAAAATACATAAAAAATTGAAAAAATGGGAAACAAAAAATAATAATAAAAAAATTATTTCATATTGTATTTTTGAAACATCTACTATTATAATCGCTGGTAGAAAAAGCAAAATACGTAATTTGAGAAAAATGTTGAATCGAAACCTTGCATCATTCTTATGAATCAAAAAAATATCTAAACTTAGAAACAACTAGGCAACAAATTACTGAAGTTTATCATCTTCGAAATATATATCGTGCATCAAGTGGTAAAAATTCAGTTAGCCGAGCGAGTTTCTAAAGAAGAAATGATAAAATTTGTAAATCATATTTATCGAGATAAAAACTTATTCTGTTCCAATAAAAAGCAAAATTTCAATTTTTCGCATTTGGCAACACAAGGACAAAACGAATACGCATTTTCCTCCACCCTATATCTCCAAGAGACGCGAAATCTCAATACAACACGTTCATCGTCCCTGTCGACAACCTTTCGAAACACAAGTTTGAAATAATTAATTCCGCGTTTACGTGATACCGCGTACACATTTTGAAAAATTTCATAACGCGATCGTTCGTTTGCGGAATCCATTTTGTTAGATTCGCAATCTCCAACTTTCTGACACGTATGTTCGAACAGGAAGAGGGAAAAAAGAAATGTAAAAAAAGTCGACTTTTGCAAATGTATTTCGGGCGTGAATAAGATTACTACACAGGCGTTAATACATACGTGTGAAGAGATTTACCACAAATTATCTTGACATTTTGACGGCCTTCTTGACGTTGCGTAAAAATATTTCCAACATCTTGACGGTTACTTCGAAACAACTTGTAAACATATGTAAAATAAAATTTTAAATAAATTCGCCTATCTCGAGCGATCGTCCGAACTCGGTGTTTATTCTTTTAAATATTCTTATATGTTAGATGTCGACTTCAACGACGAACAGTCGAGAATTCTGAATATTTTACTTCTTTTGATGTGCAAGGAGGATGTTAAATTTCGAGCTTTCTAATAAATCATTTCGGTCGAAATATATTCAAAATTTCCTACAATCAAATGCGAAACTTTCAAATATGATTTCGAATCTTTGATTAAATTTGAAAACTCGGCCGCCTTCTATACACGCCAATCCACATCAATATTAATTCAATCTCGGACCTTATTGCCGATTCCAATAAAAAAATATTTCGAAAAGCGAACACAGCGGGAAAAAGCCCCTTAATCGGAACCAATAAAAACACATGAGATAAAAATAACAATGCGTCGAATTAACATAACTAAACCCCTCTCACAAACCTACAATATCAACCGGCTACAGTTGTTATTTTACTTAACTCTCGACGGTTTTTCCTACAATTTCATGTTGTGGAATTTTTCATTCTTTGATAAGCCCACAACATTTCTTTTTGCCAACGTTATCGAAAGGTTGAACAAGACAAGACAAGGAATCCAAGGATTGCTAAAATTTATTCTACAAACAGAAGCAGAAAAGTTTTCAAAATGAATATTCTTCAATTACGAGATTTCTTAACTTTTTTTTCTCTATGTGGGAATTTCGGAGTTCCGATTATAGCGAGAACTGGCTGCGATAATTTTTTATTATGTAAACTTTCGTTATTATTTCTTATGGCTGATAAGGTTTGATTGTTATTTTCGGTGGCGTTTTATTTTTATCGAATTTTTCAAATATATGTAATTTTGCTAATGGGTGTGATATCGGAGATATGTACGATGTTATCGAGGATATGTTATTTTATGTACATAAGGTGGTAGGAAGGAGTATCGAAGTTCAAACATGAACGTATATTCGTTCTGATATCTTTTTTACACAAGATAAAAAACTATAACATCAAATAAATACCTATACTAAAACACATTAATAAGAGAAAATATTTGCAAATTCAGAAAAAAAAAAATACAAAAAATTCAATATTTATTAATTATTAGTTTGATCAAACATTGCATAATAATTGTAAGAAAAACTGAAAATTTTTTAAATCATATTTTTTAATACTTTTATGTATGTACTTATTTTTAGCATTAGGAGAAGAACCCGAATTTGTAGAACAAATTGAAAATGCAACCGTGCCGGTTGGCAGAAATGTGAAGCTATCTTGTTCAGTTAGAAATTTGGGAACATATAAAGTAAGTAAAATATTTCATAGATTAATAATTTTTTTATATATTTTTTATTTTCCAACATCTAATCAATAATTGAGAATCAATAGAATATATCGCTTATTATATTAGAAGAACCTATCCGCTATAAATTCAATTAAATGTCCCACACAGTACACATGCTTGAAGTTTAATCATGTTACCTGCCCTCTTCTCGCGAGACATTGAAAAAATTAATCTCAATCAATCGGTTCTTCGTTCACGAATCGCTAAACATGGTGACCACGTTCGAGTTACGACCCCCACATTACAACGAGCCAGCCATATCGAACTCAGTCGAAGAATTCATTCCGAGGGAATGTTATTTAGGGTCGCAGATTACTCGTAATATTGTAAAGGCCTCTCAGATTACGTAATGGCTTAATTTTGAACTACTTTAATTGAAATTTCAAACCAACAAACGCCTCCCATCTTTAAAAGGTCGATAGATTCAAGTTCGTTTTCGCAGTTGGCAATTTAATCGTTTCGGTGCCTTTAATAAAGGCTTTCTTTTGATTAATTGATTAACTATACCATCGTGACGATGGTTAACTTTTGAATTACACCGCTGTCAAGAATAAAATTTTGTTCTCATTTCTATGAGAACGGTCATATCGTAATACGAATATAAGATGAATCTTTTTTTTTCATCCGAGTCAAACGACGAACTAAAAGTGAGTCTGTATTTAATTGCTTAACTTTGGTAAAAAGTTCACGGTTATTAGTTGCCTAGAGGGGAGATGCTTTTTCGTTTGTTTGTTTCTTTCATAAGTATATCGGTTCGTTGGCATTTCAGCGCGGTCAGTAGGTTGAAAATATTGGGTTATTTTTCGTTTCAGAATTTTACAGTAGGTAGAATAAATTATTTCGAAAATTATAATCAAATTCTGAATTAGATTAACATTTTAGAATCCTTCAAGTTGTTCTTAATACTTTTCTGATCAAACGGAGGAAAATTCCTTTCTTCAGTTATTTCTTTTTGTTTTCCAAATTAGCAAACGGGTTAAGCATTTTGAAAATTTGTTTTAAGAATTTTTTTTTATCTCAGTGTTAGTTGTTTCTAAATTATTTTAAAAATTTTAATATTTCATAAGGAAGACATAAATTTGAAAATGAAAAAATATGTAAGGAAGAAAAAGTAAGTTGGAAATAAATTAGTTTAGTATTTTGAAATCCTCATCACTAGAGTAAAAAATTTTAAACAAGATGGATGAACATTCAGCAAAATTTAAAGACTATTTAAAGATATCACTGAAAGAAAAAAGTGTTGGCCATGTCAAATTGTTGCATGTGAGTTTATATAGAAGCCATGTTGAGACTTCCAGAAAATAATCTCTTAGCACCCACGCCCAGTATGGACAGTGTTATTCTGACGACTTTTTAGGCTGGTCAAAAATATATTGCCAAAGGCTACTTCAATTATGTCACAACCAGCATCGGCAAATTAGGAACAATACTCAGTCCATCTCTATGACCAGCAAATCTACGTATGTATTTGTATACTTACTAGTTTTGTTTCAGCGGGGTATATAGGAAATCATCAGTCCCAAATCACTCTCAACTTGCGAGCCAAATTTTAAAATGCATATTTTTCACATATTTGACAGTACTGCATACTGAATAGATATATTTCTACAAAAAATCGTATTTTTTATAAACGAGTATTTATTCATTTTTTATTCAATTAAAAACTTTTTTACTTCCAAAAATAATTTTTCAGTTTTTTCGTTAAAATACATTTTTGGTTAAAAAAAAGTCCAATAATGGAAAAATTTAAAGATTGCATTTTTTTAATTCTATCAAATCAATTTAGTTATTAGGAGGGCAGGATCTTCAAATTTTTGTGATTCAGACTACTTATAATTATCTGGCAGATATCCAACTTTTTGGTATACACATATTCCCTCCCCCCACGCATAGCTCCGGGGGTATGCATGAAATTTTTTCAAAATTTAATAAAAGACTCTTCTTGAAAATATAAAATAGGTACTTTTTGTTATTTCCATACACCTCTAAATGACGGCTCGCTCAAATTTTGAGGGAGGCTGGAGAAGAAGTAAATAGCTCAAATTGTTTGTTTTTCACTTCATATGAAAGGATAAGTCACGGACACCAATATACCCAAATTTCGTCTTCTTAAGTGTATTTGGAAGAGATTTATAACAAATTCGACTTTTTGAGGAAGTTTTGAGTCATGAAATTTCTTGAATCTCCCATATTTCCTCACCAAATGAACCTAGAAATGTCAAACTTTGTATGTAAAGTTAATTGGTGACTAGAATATGACTTCTTGAATTTGGATCAAAATGAATCCAAAATGGCGGATTATCAAAATTTGAGTAAAGCTTGAGGAGCCTCAAATTGATAAAAATGCGATTTATATGAACTCATACGATTATTGGAGGTAAGAAACATACTATATCCTAAATTCACCTTCATACATGATACTG
The DNA here is from genome assembly GCA_009761765.1 of Phenacoccus solenopsis. NCBI lineage: Eukaryota > Metazoa > Arthropoda > Insecta > Hemiptera > Pseudococcidae > Phenacoccus > Phenacoccus solenopsis. Next base: position 26,835,677 of record CM019754.1, on the reverse strand, counting down.
GAGGGGAGAAAGAGAGGTTATTGACCTCAAAATGTGTTGGGGGTACGGTATCACATGATAAAATGAGCCCAAGTGACTAACTTATTCTAATTTTAGCTTACTAAGTACATTTGGAAGGAGTTAGAGCAAAAAACGGTTTTGAAAGGGAAATTTACAGGAAATTGCAGGAATCTTCCATATCTCTTCACCAAATCGAACGAAGAAAGTCAAACTCTATATTATGTAGGATTAGTGGATGACCGGAATATGACCTCTTAAATTTGGATCAGGATGGATTCAAAATGGAGGACTGCAAAATTTGAGGATAATTGGAGGAGTCTCAAGTAGATATAATTTGAAAAAAAATGTGTTGTATGATTATTACATGGCAAAAAATACTACACATTTATTCCAAGTTAAACTTCTTGAGTAGTTTTGGATGGGATAGGCTTAGGGTTTTGAGAGACCTGTAGACATGAAGGGATTAGCAATGTTATTTGTAAACCTGAACAAGCCACAGTTATAAACTCAGGTGCAATAATGCCACATGGCTGCTTACGTATTTCTTTCTTCAGTTTAATCTTTATTAATTTGAATTTTTTGTTCTTCGAATGTTTGTTGTATATTCTTTTTCCAGTATTTTTTATCCCCTTGATCGTACGAGCTCATATTTATCAATTTTGAGCTATCTGAGGCTTTATAAGCATTCTTCAAAGTTTGACTATCTCCTATTTTGCATCCATTTTGACCCAAATTCAAGGGCTCACATTCTAATTTCCAACTAGCACTAGATACAAATTTCGAGTTTTGTAGATACATTCGGTAGGGAAATATACATGGTTCATGAAATTTTATAACTGAAAAATTCCCCAAAGTGGTTTTTTGTTTAACTCCCCTACAAATTCACTCGCGAGATATTTAGTGATTAAAAATTGATAAATATGTTGGTGTCGTAATTTTTATTCATCATATGATATCTTGCTCTATGAAATAAGAAAGAAAAATATAAATAAATAAAAAACGACATTTTTCGTATGATTACAAATGGTTTGAAACACAAAGATATAAAAATCCTACTTCCCCAAAGACAATACGATAAATCAAATACCCAAAATATTCATCGTTTTGATTGAAAACTCAACTGAAAAAAAGTAAAAAAAGAATGTTATTAAGATATGTTTTCGATGATAGCTTTTCGCTCATCGTTACAACTGACCTTTTCGACTTTTTTTTTAAATTTAGGAATTGATAATTTTAGTCCTTAGTCACCGGAATCAATACTCCACCGAAAAACTTTCCAAACCAAAATCTCGACGGTAATATTTTTATACTTCGATAACATTGTAATTCCATTACATCACGATACGAGTTTCGATTACATTATTCTAATTCAAACGTCGAAATATCGTCACCAGCGAAGATATTAATTGAGATTGTCAATTATCACGAGCGCCACATTAATATCGGAAACGATGACAGAATTTCCCCAATAGGCTGTTCTGAACTCACAAATGTGTTGTTGTTTATTATTCGTATCACAAAACATCGTACATTCCTGTCGAATATGTTATTAGAACTTTTCTCTTAATTAGCGGAATTAATATATTAACCCTTGAATCTAAATAACTATGGAAATGAACAAATCTACGAGGTATCAAAATCGCGGAAAAAACCCACTGAAAAGCGTTTCATTTGATGATTTGCAATGAAATAGGCGATGAAGGGAATCCTGCACATAGAAACGAAAATGTACACCGGCAGAAGGGAGGAAATTAGGCGATATTAAAGACTATTATAAAATTGTCTTTAAAAATGTTGACATTCCGAAATTAAAACCATAAACAATATTTTTAACGGTTTAAAAGTTCTTATCTGAAAAGTTCCATTCATCGTATTAAATGTAAAGTTAATGAATACGGAACCAAAAACGACATTATATAATTCCTCATTTAAATGGATTCCAATTAAGATCTACAAACAATGGCGGTTTGCTTTGAAAGTTGAAAATTTTATTTAAGGGCTGTAAAAACGCGTTACATAATGGTGGCGAATCGACGCTCGCAGGCCCGCCGGTTATAATTTCTACCGACGAAAATTAACCGTATTTCCAGGCGACGCGTTAAAAACATTAAAGTCGCGTTTTAAGCGTCAAAAATATCCGCGTTTTGAATATTTCTGAATGTGTTCCTTTATCGCTTTAATTATTCGTCCAGAATGAAATTACGTGAGTTTAATGGAGATATTCGAGGATGATGGTAATTTAACGTTTTTTTTTAGCGATGTAATTAGAGATAAGAAATTTAACGCAATGAATTTCGAGTTATTTTGCACATCGATATGTACTCATGAAGGTTCAACTTTACCCTATAATTGGTTAATATTTAAAACCAGCCGAAATCTAATATACTTTTAATAACGTAGCAATAATTTACGGTCGAGTGGGAAGAGAGGGGCAAAATGGTAAACTTTTTTCAACCGCTATTAAGGTGTAACACCGTCGAGTAGCGTAAAAATTCACCTATCGTCAAAGCGAGAAGGCCTCCCATTAGGTATTTTTATTCGGTAGTCTGCGGCGAAGCTTTTAATAACATTACTAATATAAATAATGGTCGGTGGTGTTTGCGGAGTTCAAAATAAGCTTGTTTAAAACATTAGTTGCAGCCGGCGCAGATATTCGTATATCCTCTTCTTGTTTCTCAAAACTTCGCTTACACTCTGATAAACCGATCGTCACATAGTCAGGTTACTCAAACTATCCAACCGTACGAATATATAAGAAGTCAATGATATACGGGCGGGATGTCGTCTAATCTGTGAATTAACAAATGTAAGGATTTAATTCTCCGGGATGACATATCTAACGAGATAATGGAGGCTTACGTGACAGAATCCACGACGAGAATGGTTAAGCTGGCATGAAATTTAGGAATCACTTATTCGACAACATACTAGCAATATTGGGTAGGTGCGGTGAGCCGGTCTGCCAAAAACCACAAATATTAGGTATTCAACTCGTGGCGCTTTTATTTCCGTAAACGTTGCGGTCCGACCGAATTCCCTTGTAAAAGGCCCTAATAAAATAGTTCATAGGCCATTCGTTCGTATTATCATCGTCTGCTGGTGGACGAGTTTTTATAGATATGAATTTCTATATTAAAAGATACGCTAAAACAGCGTCTTAGCGCAATTCGTTTGAATTAGATGGAACATTAGACGAAATTTCGATGGTATTACGCCTACTAAATTCGGCCAGCGGTGGCTTTCGACGAACACGCCATTTTTATTGGTACCCGAATGGGGTATTTTTTTTAATCAATTTTATTTTAATGATCGCACGAGGCGAGAGTTCTGCTACCAATCACCTATACGTGGGGTAATTTAGATTGAATTAGGTGCGGAATTTTTTTTCCTTTTTTGACGTCGGCGAATATAGCGAAAACGTGACGGATTAAATAGAATTAGTATAAATTCAAGACGGGGATTTTAAATTTTAGATGAATTGAAAAGCTCAAAATACACTCGCAGAACTCGACTTTTATAAGGTACCGATAATTTGAAACTTGAAGAAGAATAGTGTGGGTAGGTTTTTCATTTAGGTGAATTTCAAACTTGCAGATGATGATAATCGCTTTTCCTCTGCTCTTAGTATTTGTAATATGTATCTTAGAAGCAAAAATTCGGACGCAGAGCATTCCTTCGTTTCAGTTATCATACAAATCGTGATTCACCAAATTTAAGGTATTTGGCAATCATTTTGGATTTCCAAGGGTTTCTTCAATTATGCAACATTCGTCATTTCGTGCCCATTTTTAGCAGAACTCAAGGAAACAATACTGGCCTCCCGAATTGTTCTTAAATACGAAGTTCAAGCTTTCTAGCTTCATTTGATTAAGAGATATGAAAATTGAAAAATGTTATAACTCGATTTTCCCTCCAAAAACCATTTTTAGATCCAATTCCTCATCAAACCCACACTGGAGTCTGAAATTTTCATATTATATCATAGTTCTTGATTTTTGTAACCATGTTCATAGTACAAAGTTATAAAATTTGAGTAATTTGGGGCTCCTTATGTCTTTCAAGCTTTTGTGCATACGCCGTATTGGATCCTCTTTGATCCATGTTTGATGAGTAACATTATGGTTCTCAACTAACTTCACTCACATAAAACATTTTAGGCTTATTAAGACCATTTGATAAACAAACTCGGAGGAATGAAGGATTAAAATAATTCAGGATGGTAACCACAATACATAAATGTGGGTTTCAAAATTATTTTCAGAACAGACGTGAAAAATTATAATATGATGTAACAGTATTTGAGTATTCAAAAAATTCAGCTCTAATCCCTAACCTCCTTCCTTGGCTATGGTTCTGAATAAATTTAATGACTTATTTCATCAACAAAACGTTTTTGGCTTTTACTGTATTCCAACTCCAGATGCAAAAAAATTAGGAATTCGTGAATCAACTACATAAAAATGCTATTACATAAAAATATATGCGGTACCTTTTTCTTGAACTTCTCTTCCTCATATCTTGTGGGCTGTTATGAGGAATGTTGTGAGCTACAACTAAGCCTAGCCAGCATAAATAAGCACATAATATAATAATTTCGCAAATTAATCAAAATTTTGCAATTTTATGTTCAAAACGTTGGTTAAACCCATGTGTAAAAGGCACCTAGGTAAATTACATGGTAATTTCCAATATTGAAACAAGTACAAGTAGCCTTGTGTAAAAAACACTATTCCACCCATTGACGTGCATAGTTTATGTCAACGGAGTGGGGATATGGAACGTACCTATAAATACTAGTGCGCTCACATATACTGAGCAGTTGTTAAATATCTCTCTTAGTGAACGTTGAGTTGATTTTGTGTTATGTTTACGCTTTTGAATTATTGCTTACAAAAGTTGGCGAATTTTTGTTGTTTTTTTTCCTCTCTTTTAAAAGTAGAAAGAATGAGGTAACAATGAGTCATAAACATGTCACGTCATGAAAGTTTTAGACTCACAACCCAATTTCTAGAATGCCCAAAATTTGGACAAATTTCTCAAAAGAATTATTTCCAAGCAATTAAATTTCCCCTCCAGGGCTGCAAAACCGGAAAAATATTGATTCCAGTTCCCAAATATTAGTTCCGGTTCCTGTTTTGGTTCTAGTTCTATAAATTCATGCCTGATTCTGGTTCTGGTTCCAGTTCGACGATATCGGTTCTAGTTCTGGTTCCAGTTCTTACTGGTTCCAAAAAAAAAACATATCGCACCCCAACTGCAACAGCACTACATCTCAAAACACGTCAAATAACCGAAACTCAAGAAAACTGCTTTATATTTGCTTTGTAAATAACGAAATACGAATTCAAACTCATTTTTTTTTCTTTGATCCTTACTTATTTTTCACGTTATTTCCAATGGTAAAGGCAGATTTTCGCAACGCAAATTATTTTTGGTAGTTTTTTGAGATGTGGTGTTTCTGCAGTCGAAGATTTTTTTTTTGAGATGTGGTGTTGTTGCAGTAGGGGTGCGATATGTGGACTATCAAAATACTCGGTTTACCGAACGTAATCATGGCAAAGTATCAAAACCAAAATTTGAAAAATAGTATTATTGAAAAACTGTCATGAAATGAGATAATGACTAAGTGTAAATTCCTAAATTGTAATTAAAATTAATACTGCTGTAAACAACTGTACTACTAGTATTGAATTTCAAAATAAATTCTTTAATGTTTAATATTTCAAATTACTTCGATAAAAATACTGCACTCTCAGAAATAATTAAACAGTAAATATGCGGAGAAGGAAACTTGAAAACGACAAAAATGTTTCATATGTTTCGTACTAATGAAGTAATGAATGAGTTAAAGTTACACACAGATTTTGACATTTTGTTTCATGTATCATTTATTTTAACACAAAGTCTAATGAAATTAGCTCGCTGGCTTGTTGTAATAAATATTGTTAAACTCTTTTAGAACCAAACCAAAACTACTTCATTTTTATAATGGTTCCGGTTTGGTTCTGGTTCTGCTGTGAAAAATTTTGGTCCTGGTTTCAGTTTTGGCTTTAGTACCAGTTTTAAGATATTGGTTCCTGTTCTAGTTCTGGTTCCAAAATTATATCGGTTTTACCAGTTTTTGGTTCCGGTTCGGTTCTGGTTCTAAATGGTTTTGCAGCCCTGTTCCCTTCCCCTCTCAAACATATTTATTGTTAAACTGCAAAAATATAGGCAATATTTTTTTTTAAATTGGCAGCTAATGTTTTTTCAGTTCTTCAGCAAAGACAAAATATGATTTTCGTAAGCAAAAAATTTTTAATTCCTCCAAAATTAATTTTTTTGATAGTTTGATGACTTTTCAACAAAAATTACCTTATTTTGGGGAGTCTAACAATGAAGTTGGAGGGGTGAAATTTGTACGAGGTTGAATAAGTAAATCCTTAGAATAAAAAATCAAATAATAAATTATACGGCTTGGAAATGGATAGACGAATTCATATAATTTTTAATAATTAAGAAGTAAATAATGATGCAATGTTTTTGCTAATATCAAAGTTCATCGAGTTCATTGTTTTTATTTTTCATCGCTTTCTACGTAGAAATAATCTTATATTCGTTAGAAGAGGTACAGTAATAAAGCGATTATCATTAGAAGGGATACCGGCGACCAGAATTAGCCATTTCAACACATCCGCGCTATAATTTCGAGCAAAAAAGGATGAAACGAAATCGAGTGTTTCCCAAATATAAGCGTGGTTGTAACATGTCACGACACGTTGACAACTTCAAGTACATAAACCGCATTTATGCATAAAGCGGAATTACTTTGATTACATTTTTCGTATAATGAACCCGTCGCATCGGTTGAGGATTTCACGCGGGGACAAAATGTACGTGTAATTTCGATGTAGTATTTTATCTCTTCAAACATAAAGGTATAGCTGCGAGAACGTAACACTTTCGCATACGCTATAGGCGAATTAATTGGCTGTCGTAGTGCCTCTGGTATCGCATTTCATGGCGGTAGCTTTTACATAAACATTTAGGTGCGTTGCAACGTGTCGACTGTCGACTAAGGATAAATTAATTTTAACCGAAAAAGAGGTAAATTGTTTGAAATTGTATGTATTTGCAGGTGGCTTGGATGCATTTCGAACAGTCGGCTATTTTAACGGTAAATAATCACGTGATCACCAGAAATCCCAGAATCACGGTTACCCACGACAAACATAGGACTTGGTATTTGCATATAAACAACGTACAAGAAGCAGACAGGGGTCGATACATGTGTCAGCTGAATACGATATCAGCTAAAACGCAATTCGGTTATCTCAACGTTGTCGGTAATTAATTTTACTTTATATTGTTTTACCTTTATACGCGGCTTTTTATTCGCATTTTGGTCACAATGTACATTGAAAAGCGGTGATGGCGAGTTTGAACATATTTGTTCGCAAGTATTAATTTTGTAAATGGTGAATTAAATTCTTATATGGATGAGTACAACGATGTGAAATAGGTTCTGAGAGTATTCGAGTTCGACAATCCGTAACACAATTGATGAAATAGGAAACCCTCGTATAGAGCAGAAAAGCAGAATGTAGATTAAACTCTTGTATATGAACAGCGTACAAATAATCTGCGCGTTAGGTCTTAGTCGCAAGAAACAAACATTAAAATATAAATTAATGGAGTGTAAGCAGTCATACTGAACAACAAAAACCTAAACGACATAATTTTAATGCATCACTTGTATCTCATAAGATGACGAAATTCTCGGATGAAAATTAATGACTCTGCCCCAGATGCATATCCCCTCATTAAGATTTCCCTAAGAAAAATTCCTATGGAGGCACAAGAAAAAATGAAAAATCTCATCTTCTAGAAAGAACACAATAGGCTACTTGGCCAAAATGCATAGGTAAAATTTTACAACCTAATTAAATCACAACCAGAACCACAAAAAACCTCATACCTAAGAATTTAATTAAGGAATTGTTTTAATTCACTGCTGGCGTTGTTAGCCATTTTAGACTAAAAATTTTTTATTGATGAAATATTACTTTAACAATAAAAAAGCCATAAATTAAAAAATTAAAAATTATAAAAAATACGCTGACGCGTTTCAGCGCACTGTCCATCTTCGGAGCTTAATATTAAACAACGCGTCGGCGTATTTAATTTTTTAATTCATGGCGTTTTTATTGTAAAAATAATATTTTATCAATAAAAAATTTTTTGTCATAAGAATTTGTTCATTTGGAGTTACAAGGTTTTAAGATTTCGATACATTTCAAATCTTGACAGACAAAAAATCATAACACAACTAAAATCGTAATGAAATCGATAAAAAATTTGATACTTCAACAATTGATATACCGGCAAAACATCAGAAGGTGAGAAATTCGAACACTTTTAAAGATTTCGAGAAAATCAAAATACCGACACAATAAAAATTCTGGAAGTAGAAATTCCTGCGCAATTAAAATTCTAATTCAAAGAAAATCTTGACAAAATTAACAATTTAATTGGAAAAACGTTAACACAATTTGAATCCCAACAAAATCAAAATTCCTACACAATTAAAATTCTAGAAAAATCAAAATCTCTACATAAATGAAATTTAAAAACAAAATATTGATAATGAAAAATTTCAACAGGCAAAATTGCAACACTATTAAAATGCCATAAAAATTCCTACGTAATTAAAATTTCAACACAATTAAAATCACGCGATGCTAACACAAACGAAATTCAAACAAAATGAAAATGTTGACAATGAAAAATTTCAATGAAAAATTTCAACGGGCAAATTGCATCACAATACTAATTACAGCAAAATCAAAATCCCTACACAATATTAAAATCGTAACAAAATCAAAATTCCAGCATAAATGAAATTCTAACAAACTAAAAGTGTTGATAATGAAAAGTTTCATCAGGCAAAATTTCAACACAATTCAAATCTCAACAAAATCCAAATTCCAACACTATTAAAATTTTAGCAAAATCAGCATCTCAACACAAATGAAATTCTAACAAAATCAAAATCTTGATAATGAAAAATTTCAACAGGCAAAATGGCAATGCATTCAAATCACAACAAAATCAAAATTCCTACACAATTACTTACTTACTTACTTACTTATCTTCATTAACGTGCCATGTACTGCAACAAAGGCCAGAGGCACGGAAGATTAGATTAGATCTGGGATAGGAGGTTAGTTTTTCTGAGGAAGAGGAACAGCCCGACTATAGTGGATTCGTCATCTCGAAGGAGGTGAGCGAGAGTGGTTGGAAGAGAGAGGGAGCGGTGTGTATGTTTGAATTTTTGACAGTCTGTGAGGACATGTTGAACTGAGATAGGGACATAACAAGTTGGGCATACTGGGAGGGGAACTTTGGACAGTAGATAGGAATGGGAAAGAAGTGCATGGCCGATGCGCAGGCGGCACAGGGAGACTTCCTCCTTTCGATTCTGGCGGGTAGAAGTTTGCCAGGTCTCTACAGTTGATTTAATGCTCCTTAGTTTGTTGGAGGTGGGAATTTTTTGCCACATGTTGGCCCATTTCTGTTGCGTTTTTTTTAATTCGTGTTTGGCCGCATCTTTTAGGGGTGTTGGTAAGTAAGGTGTTGGGAAAAAAGTAGCAGCTTCCTTAGCAGCGTGGTCAGCTTTCTCATTACCGAGAATGCCTTTATGTCCAGGTATCCATGCAAAATGTACTGGAGATGGGGCGTGTAAGAGAAGTTTAACAATTTGTTTAGCTATAGGGTGTTGAGTTCTGTTATGGAGATTTAAAAGGCACGTCAGTGAGGAAAGAGAGTCCGAGCAGATGAGAGTGTTAACATGGGAGTTAATGGCATGGTGAACTGCCAGCTTAATAGCGTATAGTTCCGAAGAGAGTACGGAGTATGTTGGTGGGAGGGAGAAACGCACCGTCTCTATTGGATCTTCATAGAGGGCGCACCCGGCATAGTTAGATTTGGATCCATCTGTGAAGAGTAATGAGGAGTTCGGATATTTTGATACCAGTTCTTGAAACGCCCGTTTGATTATCAATGTGTCCGTGTATTTTCCAAATTCGAGTAGAGATGTGTCCACGCTGAGTAAAATTCTAGAAAAATCAAAATCTCTGCATAAATGAAATTCTTATAAAAACAAAATCTTGAAAATGAAAAATGTCAACAGGCAAAATTCCAACACTATTAAAATGCTATAAAAATTCCTATGTAATTAAAATTTCAACACAATTAAAATCACGCATTACAAAATTAATATCTGAAAAACAAAATTTAGTAATTTAAATATTTCCAAATATGAGGAATTCGGACGTTTGAAAATCTCAGCACATGAGAATTTCAGTCATTGCTTTGAAGAATCCCAACACTTGAAAAATTCTGACACAATTAAAACTATTACTTTGAAAAACAAAATATCGAAATTCATAAAATTTTGACCCTAAAGAAATACTCACATTGCAAAAACCTCAACATTTGAGGAATACTGTCAATCGAAAAATCCCTAAAAATCAAAATGCCGATCAAGTAAACTCAAAAAGTCTCATTTATTCATAGCTCATGACCATCATATCGTTTCTAGGTATAAAAATACTCAGCTAAAATAAAACGAAGGGTGAAGACTTATCAGTTATCAAACACTTTATGATCATAGCTTTGTTGATAATTAATTGACAAAATTTAGTCGAATCCCGATTTCAATTGTATAGGCATTTTGTTAAGATATTGATCGTAAGGATTCTAATTGTTCCTGGCAAGATCTCCTGCAAAACTACGACCCTACTTTGAGGGCGGAGGGGGACTAGTGTAAGAAAAATAATTTTTTTAATCCTACTTAGAAAGATTATTCGAATAGTCATATACCCTATCTCATAGCACCTCTTCATCAAACCATCTCCCCCACGAAACGATAAAGATGGATACTAAGTATCCTAAAAAAGGGAACCTGAGATACTAAATCAATTTATCTTGAAACTAACTTTTTTGCATCAAGTCCTCTTTTTGGACAGGTTCCAATTATAGAGAGTTAAAATTGAATGAGTCTACCATTATTCTTTTTCTGAGCTCCTAAAGCCTCCCTCAAAGTTTGAGAACCTGTAATTTTTCATTTGTTAAGAATCAAAATTTCAGGATTATTTTATGATCTCTGATTGATTCCACAAAATAAATTTGAGATTATCACACAAACCTCAAAATACCCTCAAAAGCTAGTTTTGGCTTTAACATCCTTACAGTGACATTTAGTGGGCCGAAATTTCATTGTGTTTTCGTCTTTAACATTCAAGATATTTCCTCCCTCCTTCTTCCTTGTTTGAAAAATTATAATGCCCGCTATTTTGATTTTACTCAATGCATAGCCGGTTTCAAGAAGGTTGGGTGTCTACCACCCAAGAGCTTCTTTTTTCTTTTTTTTTTTTCAAGTGTTTAAATCAAATTTTTGGCAATTTAAACAATTCATTTTCTTTCCTACTTGACTTTATGGAACTGATCCGCCCCCCCCCCCTCTTAAGCAACGATACTAAAACCGGCACTGACTCAATGACTTACATATAGTGATTTTTAACCATGCAGCTCTATATAAGAACTTAGGTCTTTTTCAGCGAATTTGATGAAGAGTTCAGTATAATTAAAAGAACTTTATAAGTCAAAATTGCTTCAAAAAATATTTAAGGCTTTGAAATATCTCTTCAAAATTCATGTAGGATGTTGAAATTATGATATTCTGATTCCCTCGGTTTATTTCATCATATAAAATTTTTTGAATAGTTCCATATCAAATCTTAAAATTTGATTTGAATCAAAACCCTGATCATGCCATTTTCAGAAATGTTCATCTTTTCCCCAAATTTCGAACAGTTATTACGCTAATCCACTACTCCTTATGAGAGGGAAAGGAAAGAGATAAACTCATTCGTATAGTTGATACAATGAATAATTCCAATTTCTTTTAAATTGAGTCGAGTGTAATAGTATTCTATTTTCTGAAAATTTAGCTAAAAAACACAAATAAGTTTCCTCAGCCATTCAAATCGTGCACGTCAATCTGTTGAGAAAATACGTAACAAATGTAACAATTAGAAAACTCGATGCGATATTACTTCCTGAAAGAGTAAGAATGAAATTTTCCTGACAACTTTTGTCAACTAATCTCGTACGGTGACAAATAAAGATTTCATAAAACTGGAACCTTTTTCTATAATCTTTTCCTCCCACCCTTTCACGAACTCATATAGACGACCTCTCCAAAAGCATATTACATATTCTGGAAAAAAGCAGGCAGTAGCTATCCGCAAGTTATCTAATTTCCGCTGTTACACGACACATGGTGGTAAATCGTATTGCATGAGCGAGGTTCTTTGATGTCACCGCGGACTGGTCGACTACAGGGGACGATGTGATGGTGATGTGAACACGAGCGTTTCCGAAATATAATAATATGTCACCATATCTGTGGCATCATTTTATTCGGGCCGCCTTTGAAATTGATTAGACGTCAAAATAGTGTCGCGATGATATATCGCAGTGAGTGATGACAACATCGCCACCTGAGACCGTATACCGTTACTGATTGCGACTAAACGACTTGATAATATCCTACCTTACGCAACTTCGCCTCCGTTCCTTCTTCGGTTGCGTAAATCTTACACCTAAGTCGAGCTTTCCGCCTTCATCTAGCCCCAATTCGAATACGAAGTTTTAACTTGACTACCCTTAACCAAGGGTGAGCCACCCTTTTTTATGGACTACGCGCTGGTACTTCTCTTCCTCTATGTGATTCTTGAAACCGAAAATACCGAAACGACATGGGTAATTAAACGATTATGAAATCTGTTCTCTAACACATTCCCAATTCAGTTACTCGTATAGCCATGGGTTTTTTGCGACGCCATTGTATGCCCACTGATTTCGTGTGCAACAAAAATATTAGCCTCTCTTAGGCGCCATTACCTGTAACAATTCTTTTTTCTAGATAATGCAAATAGGTACTTCCTCCATTCCCTTTCAATTCGCTATAAAATTATCGTAGAGAAGGAGCAGATAAAGTCTGTAATTTTAAATTCGATGCTCGAAAACCGTACGCGTTCACAAAGTTTATACTAACTTGTCCCTATAACTCTTAACAGTTTAAAGGTGTTCTTAATTTTTATCTGAAATTTACTTAAACGTCTCATTAAAACTTTTTCCAGCCTTTTTATAAGCAAATTGACGACGCGAATATTTTTTCCAATAATTTGTAAAACTAGGCGGTTTTTTTCGACAATTTAATTCTTCGACGGTAGCAAAGGGTGCTTGACCTTGTTAAAAATTTTAATATGTTGAAAGAAAAAAAAAAGAATTTGGCATTCTCATTATGAAACAATTAGACGAGATGTCGTTAATGGTATTTATTTTGTGGAATTCACCAAAGAGCTCATCTTTTATTCGTAATCACGTATATATCTAAAGATATTCGAAGCTGTAGTTCGTAGGTGTTTTTAGTGGGTGATATAATTCAATTATATTATTGCGTCGTAATTAATACTTTGAGTGGAATCGCCAGCACGAAGAGAATTTGAAATATGAGATTATTCAAAGGAACCATGAGAAGGTATGATTTTGAAATTCTCGATTACCAAAATTACAAGTGTAATCTCAGAAAGCAGCGGGAAAAATAAAAATGATGAGGTAAAATTTCATAAAGTGCAAATTCGTTTCTTTAGAAAGTTACGAGATTTAGTAAGTTCTGCTATTGTTGGCTAATACTGCACTGCCCCTAAACCGAAAAATTTTTTATCAATAAAATCACATCGTACGTTTCATGTGCTGACATGAATGCCTCAGTTCTATCACCGTTCGAGCTATTAAAAAAATTTAAAGATTTATTTTCATATAAAAATGAAATGAAGTTACAAGTTTAAAATTTTTTTTCTCAATACCTGAACTGAGTAAGGGGCATCTATAATTACCATAACTTGTAAAGACTACATTCATAATTAGTGAACAATTCTTTAAGAGGCTACTTAATAATACCATTTCAGAAATTATTTATAAAAAAAAAATTAGATACCCATTTTTCACTATGGTTTTTGGTACTTACCACCTTGTATCTTCCCGTTTATCCCTTCTATATCTACTGTTTTTTTTTGTTTTTTTTTGTTAATACGTAAAAGTATATTGTGTGCTTTATATTTTGGTGCAGTTTATACATTTCTACCATCAAGCTCGGTTTATGAAGGTTAGGGCTCTCTTTGGAATATGAAATTAATTTTTTCACTGTCTAAAAAATGAACTACGAGGTAATAAAAAAAAGGATTTTTAAAATTTGAAATTTTTCAATTTAGAAATAATAAAAAATAGTGCTATCTTGAAGAGCTAAAAAAGAAATTTTTATATCTGATTAATATTTTTTCGGATTCAAATTATTTTCAATCGAACGAATAAAAAAGAGACAACGAAAAAATTAATGAAATTTTATATTTTATTAAATAAGTGGATTTAGTATAAAACCATAGTAAATAATAATAAGGATGAATTTTTTGGAAAAAAAAAATTAAAAAACAATCATTCAATTGTATGCGTGATTTCACGAACTCCAAATAAAAGCAATTTTTGCAATCATGAGGATTTATCTAAATATTCCTGTTCGTGATTTTTCTACAGAGAGATTCTTCTCCAAATTGAAAAAAATAAAAAACCGCTTTCGTTAATAAGTCATGTTTGAGAATCAATTCAATATTTTTGCATTGCTGTATATTGAATCGGATACGACGAAAAAAATTGACTGTAATGAAATAATAGATACTTTCACGAAGTCGAAGGCCGCAAAAATGTAATTTGTTAGATGTGCCTATTTAATTAAATTCATTTTTATCGATATTTCGAATTGCTTGCATAAAATTAATAAAAAAATTTGATGGATGGTGGTGAAGAGAGAAGGGGAGGAGATTTGATGAAGAAATGAGGCATCAATTATCACTAGCCCCCGACCAATAAATTTTTAAAATTAAAATTTATTTATAAAAAAAATATTAGTAAAATATAATTTTTTTATTAATATTTTATAAATAAAATTTTTAATTTAATCATTCAACTAGAATTAGAAATTCTATTATAAATAAATTGTAATTTAATTATTAAATATATTTTTTTCGTTGTGCGTAAGAATAAATTATAATTTTTTTTACGTATTGAATTTTCATTTTTTTTTAAGTCTTTATCTGATGTTTTGGCGATGATGATAACATTTCTGCCTGAACGAACTATTCCAAATATGTAACTATTTCATTTGTTTATAGGTATAAAATGATAAATAGATAGATAAATAGATATAATTTCTATGTAGGATACTCTATGGAGTCGTTACAATGTCTTTAAAAAAAAATAAAAGATGAAAAAATAAATACAGAAATAAATAAATAGTTTAAAAATAAAAAATAAAATAATAAAATAAAATAAAAATTTCAAGTTAAACAATAAGACTAATTTAATAAATAAAATAAGAATAAAAATTCAAACTTCAAAAATAAAACAATATAAAACTATGAAATAAGAAAGTTAATCACACTGTGAGACACTGTTGCACCGTGTAAAACGCACCAGCAATCAGTCATTCCATAAGTTTTCTTTTAAAAATTTAATTAGAATAAATTTTTTAATATTCTGTGGGAAGGAATTAAAAATTTAATAATAACTAAAGAGTGCAATTTAGGGAATATGTATTTAATGCTTGTTAAGATCTAAACAATGATGAAATCCAACCTCGAAATATTACTTTTCAAGGTCATACGAAGAAATCTCCTCTACAATTTGTTTCTGTAGAAAATACTGACCAACAAAATAAAATATACATCCCATGATTAACTCATCTATCGAGTATTTAGAGTATAAGCTTTCATTAAAAATACGCACAATCGATATTCAAGAAGCGATTATGCATAAGTTTAGTCCAAATACTAGTCTGAATATTTATATCCGTTTTACATTCTCCCAACATTGCATCCTTTCTTTTCAAGTTGGATCACCACGAAACCCGACATAATTTGCCAAAATAGCTGTAATACGCTCGGTAAAAAGAGAGCAGTACACATCCAGAACCCGCGTCGCGCCACGGAGTAAATTTAATTACGGCGGCGCGTGCGGGGACGCGATGGAGAAAAGAGAAGTCAATAAAAACCCCGAATATTAGAAGAGCGAGAAAAAAGGCTAAACAGTATAAAGAAATAAAAGATAGCATGTAATAAAATAAGAAACATTGGTATACCGATCACGTATTACATTACCGTGTACCGACGATGAACTGTCCAAGAAAATGTCTCCTGTAGAGTCTTTTACTTTCCTTATTTGAAACATCTTTCTTCTGCGGAAACGTAACTGAGGTAACGATTTGACAATACGAACGTAAAAAAGGGAAGGGTATGAAATTGAAAGACAAGTCTACGTTGTATTTTGGGAAAAACGTCGAAGTTTTTAGTTACACGAGGCATCTATGGTGTGGAATTTAACTTCGCCACAATCGTATTCTTCAGTTGCCAATCGTTTCGCGAGTTTAATTCTCGATGTATAAATCGTCAACCAAACGAGTAAACGTGGTCGAAACTTTTTATAATTCGATGAACTTCTCGAAAAGCTGGAATTAATGTTTCGTCGCATGCAGACGATGTAGAGAAGCGGAATACAATATTCGAACTTTTTGTCTACCTCGAATATCGTCAAATTGCCATAGACAAAGTCGTCAAAATAGGAATAAGCTTGTAAGTCGATAAAGTGTTGAAAATAATCGCCTAAATGAACAATTTAATTAGCAAAAGCCTTAAATATAGGTAAACCCTCGATAAATTTGAGTAATCGAGAAAAACAAGTTCGTATAGAAAATATCCTTATAACTCCTAATTAGAGTTTTCGTCTGAATACAATAAGAGTTTGTTATCCTCTCGTGAATTTCGTGGCATGGAAAGAAGGGGAAGGTAATGAAAAAAAACGCTTGGAAATTATACATCCTTCGAATTTCGCTAATTAAACCTTAGGTGAAGATTTTCAAACGGGATCACGATATACTTCTAATTTCGTGACAGTTACACCCACGAATAGCGAGAAAAGGAGAACAGTGGTCTATGAGAAAAAACTTTTCATCGTAACGATACTAAACGAGGTAGAATTTCTAACGAGAAAATTAATAGAAAGCGTGAGAAAGAAGAGCGAGTTTGAGATAAAAAATTGATTCGTAGTGGCCCATGCGGCAGCATGTGCGAAACAATAAATTGAAAACAGCACTGATATCGGGCTTCGATTGCCACAGTCGGCAGCGATTCGCGTTTCAGAAGAATATAATGTAAAATTCATCCGATCCACGTCTTCAATTACTTCGGCGTTGTCACAAACAACTCCCTGTTTTATTTATTAATGGAAATTTCAAAATGTGTAAGTTTGAAAACAGTCGACGCGCCAATCTCCCCGTCATGTGTCATTATAGTAACTAGAGAAAGCTACTTTTACCTACCTGCATAATCTATATGGTCTGAAAATGGTAACGTTACACCATATAAAGTATGTTCATAAATATTCACGTGATTGTTCTCTTTCTTAATACGTAATATGTTGCGAATTGTTACGTCAATTATGTCTTTTGCCTTACTTTATACATTCAAAAGCACGCTATGAGATTACCTTTAATGCGTTCCCTCGCCTATTGACATTCAAAACTTATGACAGATATGCAAATTTTCGCGTTTTACTACCATACGCAAGAAAAAGTTTTTTATGCCTATGTTTATACCGGATATACCGTATTGCAGTTCCACCTAACATCGACGATTCTTTGAGCAGCAGCGATGTCATCGTTAGAGAGGGCGCAAATGTTACCCTCACCTGTCACGCAGCCGGCTATCCGCAACCAACCATAAAGTGGAGAAGAGATGATGGATCCAATATCACTCTTAATAAGACCCATTCTGGTTAGTGATTTTATTTATGTAATTACTTATTTCTCGCCACCTCTTTCCCCTCACCCTTCGGTATAAACAGCGATACTACCTTGAAGTCCTTTTTGTTTATGTTTAAAAAATTTATATTTTTCAACCGAATAAAACCTTATTATTCAAAAATAAAATATAATGTAAAACAATTATAAACAAAATTTTTGATTTCAAAAAATCATTAATTTATTCATTAATCAGTAAATTTTTTCATACGTAATAATTAGTAAAAATTATTTTTTTTTAAATTGAATGTAATACTGAATAAAAAAAAAATAATTGTTTTCTTCGAAAATTAAACTTAATTTTTTTTTTTGAATTTGAAATATTTTTTTGAAACAAAAAATTATTATTTTTTAAAAGATAGCTTTAAAAATTTTTAGGTATCATTTTACTGCGATGAATGTTTAAGCTCTAAATATCCAATTTAGGAGAGGAGCAGGCTCTTGAGGTGACCCGAAGTGGAAATTTTAGTTTTTAAAACTTTCCACGATTTTCTAATTAGGTAAATTCAAAAGCTTATTCACTTTCTTCACAAATAGGCACGTCTATTGATATATATATTTTATAATTTATGAAATATTTAATTAGCAACATTTATATTACCATTAATTGATGAAAATAATTTCGTTTATTACATTTTAAAATTTTAATTAAGACTTTTACGCCCAGTATGGAATGGTTGGAGGGAATGAGGAGTTTATATTACGTTGTGTAGGTTTATAAGGAGGAGAATTTTCTGTATTTTTATCTGCGAGTCTGGAATTATCGGAGTATCTTCAGAGACGTTGAGGTCAAGTCTATTTGGCTTCAGCATTGGGCAGTAAAAGGGAAGGTGTTGGGTGGTAATGGAGTCTAAGTTACATAACTGGCACGTGTCTTCAAAAATTTATAACACGTTTTTTTCCAAGCTCTTCTTCACTAGCGAGTAAATAACATTGAGAAAAAAATTGGATATCGATTTTGTTACATTTAATGCAAATTATAGTCATTCGATATTCTCGAAACATAACATTATTTTCATGCGAGTAAAATATTTAGAACTTACTCTACACCAATGATAAACGTTATACGAATTCTGTAATATTGAACAGAAAAATAAAACGAGACTTAAACTTTTTTTAATGCAATTTTTTTACTTACTTAATCTTCATTCACGTGCCATGCACTACTACAAAAGCCAGAGGCACGGAAAATAAGTTAAATGAGTGTAATGAGGCCAGACTGTTTGAGGAACAGGAAGAGCCGATCGATGGTTGTTTCATCATTTTGAAGAAGGTCCCTAAGTGTAGTTGGTGTATGAATCTTTGGCAATTTGAAATCCATGAAAAATTCATTTTTTTTTTGGAATTTGAATTTTGAAGTTTTAACAATTTTTTATCACTTATTTATTTATCTTCATGTAGACATTTTTATATTCTTTATATCTCTGTTTCGTAATTTACGTTGTAATATTACCTATCTATTAATTACATAAAATGAAATTAGGGTATAATCTGGCACACACGAGATGGCGTAGATACGTTAATTATCGAAATGCTCGTGAAATTTTAATAAATTTTCATCTTCGTAACATGTTTTAAGGTGAATTTTCAACATAAAACGACAGCTATTGCCTACCAGATTTGAGAGAAGTGTCGTGAGATCTTTAAGTTTCAGACCATTTGTAAGCATCTGCCGAATGTCGAACTTTGGTACACATATTTTTTCCTCACACGTAGCGCCAGCGGATATTCATGAAATCCGCTCAAAACTGAGGGAGAGATTTTTCTCGAAAATGCAAAAAAATACCTTTTTTATTTTTTCGAAAGATCTCAAAATGGCGGATCACTCAAATTTTGAGGGGAGCTGGAGAAGGAGCAAATAACTCAAATTTCTCGTTTTTGATCTCATATGAAAGAGTGAGTCATGAACATCAATATAACTAAATTTCAGCTTCTTAAACGTGTTTGAAGGGGAGTTAAAGCAAAAAATAACTTTTTGAGGATATTTTGAGTCATGAAATTTTTTGAATCTTCCATATCTCGTCACCAAATCAAACTACAGAGATCAAACTTTGCATAAGAAGTTACTTGGTAACGAAAATATGACCTCTTCAATTTGATCAAAATGGATACAAAATGGCGGGTTATCAAAATTTGAGCAGAGCTTGAGGAGCCTCAAATTTGCAAAAATGTAATTAATATCAACTCATATGATTATTGAGAATAAGAAGTAGCCTATACTTCTAATTCTCCTCCATACATGAGGTGGGGGGGAGAAGAAAGGGTTATCGACCTGAAAATGTGTTAGGGGAACACTATAGGTCGAATATTTTTTATTGTGGTGTCATATGATGAAATGAGCCCAAGCAACTAACCTATTTTTATTTCATCTTCCTAAGTGCATTTGGAGGGGAGTTAGAGCAAAATAGGCTTTTGTTGAGGAATTTAGTACAAGGAATTTTGTGAATCTTCCATATCTCTTCACTAAATCGAGCTAGAAAAGTCAAACTTCATAAATAGGGTCAGTTGATCATCAGAATAAGTTCTCTTAAATTTGGGTCAAAGTAGATCAAAAATAACAGATCTTAAAAATTTGAGGATAACTTGGGGAATATGAAGTAGCAATAATTTGTAAAATACTCGTATATGGCAAAAAATACTACATCTGTTCTAAATTCAACTTCATAAGTGGTTTTTGGAAGAGATAGGTTGGATTATCAGACTTGGTAGGTGTGATCTATAGACATGAAGGGGTTAGCAATGTTATTTCCAAATCTGAACAATTCTCAGTTAAAAATTCAGCTCTAGTAATGCGGCATGGCTGCTTACGTTTATTTTGAATTATCAGCAGGAAACTGGATTTTTTTCTCGAAAATTAAAAGTTCTGTTGTGAAAAATGGTCTTTATAAAATTAAAAACAAAAAATACAAAAATGAAAACTGTTTTAAAAAATATAAAAAAACATTCTTTGAAAAAAAAAAATGTTTTTTCTAAAAAAATTAATGCATTTGAAGAAATTAAAAAATATAGAATTCGACTTACCGAATACCATAACGTACAAGCAACAGAAAACGAAAATGAAAAAATTCTTCTAAAAAATAAAAGCAAATTATTAATAAATAAATAAAAAAGAAAACAGAATATAGAAAATTTTTCAGGTATTCAAATTTTTGATGAGGAATTTATCTCAAAATATTTAAACAAAGAATAGTTCGACATCGTCGAAAAATTCTGTAATAAAGAACGCGAAATTTCACGTAAAAAACCCGTACCATAATACAACAGCGTAAAAACCATTCAGAACAAACCACCACACAGAGACTCGATTAAAAATTCCATATTTATCGTACGTATCGAAAAAGGACTGGGAAAAAAGGCGGGATAGCGTTATTTTCGCACGAAATAAGGATTACGACGATGCAAAATAAAACACGCTGGATATACAACGCAATAAATCCAACGATGCACCATTCGGTGTCCGGTGGCACTTTAAAGATAGCTTTTCACGCTTTCTAGCGAATAAACACACTGCACGTGAACCCATAGCCATATAGAAACGAAAACAATGAAGCGAAATAGTGGCGCGGAAGGGGAGAAAAAATCGCCGAATAAATCCTGCACCGTATAAAGCCGACGAATGCATTAAGAAAATACCGATTAAAATATTTTAATTATACCCATTTAACAGGCAGTTAATGTTATTTCACAGTTACCGAATGGGAAGGAAACCAGGTGTCCTTGGTCAGGATCAGTCGTCTAGACATGGGAGCGTACTTATGCATCGCGTCGAATAGTGTACCACCTTCCGTCAGTAAAAGGATTAAAGTCAGCGTAGATTGTGAGTATACATTTTATTCGTAAAACACTTTACGCAATCAGGCTGCTATTTATGGTGCGCCTTGTAATCTCTCGTCGAGGTATTTTCTTAAAATAATCTTCGACGTCGTCGGCGAACGATGACTATTCGTAATGTGGTATGGCGCCGATTCCGCGTACAACGTAATACTCGGTGATCGCTGAACAATGTGGTCATCTATCACATCGATGAATGCACCGGTACTGAGTATATTTCAATGGTAAGCCGTATATACGATGGGAAAATGACCGATTTGGAGGTATTTACGACCTTAATTACGTGACGGAAATTATATTCGTGATTCGAGATGACGGAAAATACCTATTTTTTTGGATACGTCCGAGGGTAATATGTTTGGGAATAATGGTCGAGTAGAAAAAATAAGAAAATATGTTACATTTATGGCGTGACGTTTTTACGCAATTTATATACAATTTTTTCGCTATCTTTTGTCGAAACAGTTCACCATATTGGCCAACTATTGAATAGTATAGTTGTGTAAACTATTTTGGCGCCTAGTAACTTTTCACTATTATAATGTGGAACGCGGAACATTGTAACTTTTTTCCGCCTTAGGGTTAGGTCACCGAGCATAAGTTGAGTTGGTAAAATCATATTTTTATTTCGCACTCATTTCGTCGTCATTCTGTACCACTATAATTACCAAGGTATATGTACGTAAAAAAGTGACGTGAATCCAATCACCTCGTAACAATGATAAATATTCGATAGAGTAGATAAAATTACGCATTGAAACCAGGTAACACGTAAATTCCATTCTGCCTTTTCAATCAATCATTTGGGGAAATTATGTATTGTTTCTAATGCACGCTCAATTACCGATAATTCCACATAGCCGGTTCGTTTTTTGGCGCACCCTCAAATTAAATTACGAAGCGCAAAAATGACGCAACGTTTCGTATATAAATTTCGTCTGGTCGAGCCGGCGAGCTTTTCATATGGGCTAATTCACCCCTCTTTTTACATTCTTTTCATAGGCTGCAAACTAATGTGAAAATTCGTTCTCTTATTCTTTTCGTGTTGACAAAGGCTGATTGTTGACTTGGTTTTTTGAAAAATGTGTAAACACGGTAAACGTAGGGGTGGAGAAAATTAATAATTTAATCGCCGGAGGTCTGATTAATTGGAGGTTTGGATGGAGGGGAGATAGAGGAGGATGGTTTTGAACATTTTCTGCACGAGTAAGCATTTATTTCAGTTCTCATAAATCAAGTTAAACGGAAATGCTCATTTTATTGGTTCGGATTTCTTTTGTGTAAGAGTTTGGTTTAATTTATGACTCTTGAAGATATCTTCAATTTTGCATAATTTTTAAATCTTACGATTATTATTCTTATCATAAGGGTGGCCATATATACGGCAAACCGATTAGGCAATTTATTTAACGTTAAAATTAAAGACATACCAATTGAGGGCAAACTGAGTATGCAATTTATATGACATGTACAAATTTAAGGCAAAGTAGTATGCAATTCGTATGACATGATCATTTTTGACATTAGATTAGGCAACTCGTTTGACTCAAATATAATTTGCCGAATATGTAACGTAAGCGAAATTCTATAACTGAAAATGCAATCCATACAGATCAAGTAGGTAGGAAATTTCCGTGTACTGGTATTTGGGGCATTTTATTGAAATATTAATCAGATGTATGAATGTACAATGAATTCACCCTAGGTAGGAATGCAATAAAAAAATTTTCTCAATTGATGAAATATTACATTTTTTTAGTCTAATATGGCTAACAATGCCAACAGTGAATTAAATTAATTCCTTAATTACATTAGGAATGCAATATTTACACAATATGGATATTTCTGGTATTTAATTAAACCAAAAAAAGATGTTATCACGCTGACACTCAGTTGCGTCCCCAACAAAAAACTGAGGATTGAAAACATATTGAATTTTATACCAAATTTTATGCTATTGCGTCCTGCCCCTGCAAGTACATATCAGCACAGTAGCGTTACCCAGAAGACACCACGAGGAAATAAGCTGAGAAGTCTTCGGGTCGATTTCCGCAATGGCATAGCCGGACGAATACTCGGGGGGGGGGACTGGGAGATTTAGACTCAGCTAAAAATATGTGGAGGGAGAAATAGTCGAAATTTTAGGGAGTGAAAATTAATTGAATAATTTTATTCTGTAAAAAAAAATTATACAAATAAATTAATTGTTTTTAATTTAAAAAATGAATAACCTTCGAAATTGAAAATGGAGCCCCTTGTTTTTTTTTTTTTACAAAATTTATTTAATACCTCTTCGAGGCTAAACTTTATATTTTTGTGGGTATTTTACAATCGTGGTTTTTAATTTTCATTAATACTCATACCAAAACTTAATTCAATTATAATTTGTTTGAAATTTAAAAAATACCTACACTATTTTTTGAATTGCCAAGGGGTCCGACCCTCCACCATTGGCTACGGCACTGGATTTTCTAGAACTATGAAATTTGGGTCATTCGTTTGTGCACGCTTGTGAACGCATTTATTTCGTTTGTATTACGATTTTGTAAATGGCTTAAGCGGGGGCTGAAGAAATGCACCTCAACTATGACTTTCAAGTTAAAGTTGGTGTTAATTTTTTGTACTTCGTTTGTGCACACATTTACATTGTTTGTGCATTAGTGGCTCAAAATTTTTGGAAGCTACTTATTACATTTCACCCTTTTGCGACGCAATTCAATAACTATACTTATTACAATGAAATCAAAAAATAATGCATAGAATTATTCAAATTCAAAAATATTTATTCCACATTCAAATAATTGAATTACTAAAAATTGTTTATTTTTTTCAATCACGAAAAATTGAGAAATTGAAGAACTCTCTATCTTACTCAGATGAAAAGTTATGAGGATTTGGATTTTCAAAAATAAAGAAGCTTTTTTCAGAAATAAATTTTTCCAATTATCATTTTGTTGCATTATTCAAAAATTTGTTCTCATCGCCCACGAATGAAGTAGATGTTATTGGAAGAGAACAGTTTGTTCCTTTTAATGCGCAAACCTCATCCCTTTATCTCATTTTGATGTAAAATTATGAACATTTGAATTCTCATATATAATAAAAATAGAATTTTGAAAAAAAAGTACACTCTCTTCATGCTTGAGAATTCAAATGTTCATAATTTTACGTCAAAATGAGATAAAGAGATGAGGTTTGTGCATTGCAAGGAAAAAAAATTTCTTTTCCAGTAACATCTACTTAATTTCATGGGTCATGAGAACAAATTTTTGAATAATGCAACAAAATGGTAATTGGAAAAAATTCATTTCTGAGAAAAGCTTCGTTATTTTTGAGAATTCAAATCCTCATAACTTTTTTCAGAGCAAAATAGAGAGATGAGGTTTGCATCATTGAAAGGAACAAACTTTTTTCTTCTAATAGCATTCACTTAATTGATAGGTCATGAGAATAAATTTTTGATCATTTCAATAAAAATGAAAATTGGGAAAATTTGTTATGGAAAAAAGCTTTGTTATTTTTGAGAATTCAAATGCTCATAGCTTTTCATCAGATTAAGATGGAGAAATAGGTTTTTAGCATTGAAAACAACAAACTGTTCTCTTCCAATAACATCAACTTCATTTATGGGCGATGAGAACAAATTTTTGAATAAATCGACAAAATTTGAAAAAATTTATTTCTAAGAAAAACTTCGTTGTTTTTGAGAATTTAAATCTTCATAACTTTTTATCTGAGTAACATAGAGAAATGAGGTTTGCATCATTGAAAGGAAGCAACCTTTTTCCTCTAATAGCATTTACTTAATTGATAGGTCATGAGAATAAATTTTTGATCATTTCAATAAAAATGAAAATTGGGAAAATTTGTTATGGAAAAAAGCTTTGTTATTTTTGAGAATTCAAATGCTCATAGCTTTTCATCAGATTAAGATGGAGAAATAGGTTTTTAGCATTGAAAACAACAAACTGTTCTCTTCCAATAACATCAACTTCATTTATGGGCGATGAGAACAAATTTTTGAATAAATCGACAAAATTTGAAAAAATTTATTTCTAAGAAAAACTTCGTTGTTTTTGAGAATTTAAATCTTCATTACTTTTTATCTGAGTAACATAGAGAAATGAGGTTTGCATCATTGAAAGGAAGCAACCTTTTTCCTCTAATAGTATTCACTTAATTAATAGGTCATGAGGACAATTTTTGATCATTATTGGGAAAATCTGTTATAGAAAAAAGCTTTGGTATTTTTGAGAATTCAAATGCTAATAGCTTTTCATATGACTAAGATGTAGAGATGAGGTTCTTGGCATTGAAAAGAACAAACTTTTCTCTTCCAATAACATCTACTTAATTCATGGGCCATGAGAACAAATTTTTGAATAATTCAACAAAATGAAAATTGGAAAAATTCATTTCTGAGAAAAGCTTCGTTATTTTTGAGAATTCAAATCCTCATAACTTTTTTCTTCGAATAGCATCCACTTTAGAGATAGTAGGTCATAAAAACAAATTTTTGAATATTTCAACAAAAATGAAAATTGGAAAAAAGTTTGTTATTTTTAATAGGTCAAGTGTTCGTAACATTTCATCTGATTGAGATAGAGACATGAGGTTTGCAGCATTAAAAAGAACAAACTTTTCTCTTCTAATAACATTTACTTAATTGATGAATCATAAGAACAAATCATAACCGGTTTTAAAGAGGGATGGGGTGTATCTAACCCGCAAGAGCTTCTGTCAAGTCTTTATTAAATTAAAAATTTAACGAGCAAAAGTAACCTCAACACTTTTTTTGGTACATATCAACATTTTTGGAATTTTTTACAATTCACCATCTTCCTCCCTTGACATTGTGGAACTGAACCCCCCTTCCCTCACCCCAAGCAGCGATACTAAAACTACATTGCAACAAATTTTTGAATGATTCAATCAAAATGGTGGCAAACATAAATACATAGACTCAGTATGTGTTGCCTAGTCTCAGCCTGAAATCCGTTACTTCTACTTTGAAACACCCTGTATGATACATTAATTTGAATATCACGAAAATGAGTATTGAAATTTTGTTGTTTATGTTTCATTTTTAGAGGTGGGAAAAATTTCAATGAATTAAAAATAATTTTTTCATTATAAAAAAAATTATAATAATTATTATTTTTTCAATTTCACATAAATATTTAATTTGTTATCCAATTAGGCAACGTATGCGAGTCCATTGAATCGAAGACAACCTTCATATGTAACTTATTCGACCAAGATGTTTAAGACACCTGGTTAGACAGTTCATATACCAAAATAGAAATTTTCGATACCAAACTTCCTTGGTAATGATCCTAGAACGCTGTAATCAAATGTAAAATATAAAAATGCGCCAAAAATAGCGCAAACACAAAAACGAGAAATTAGCTCGATCACTATAAAGCAAAACTCACGACTTCCAAAACCCCAATTAATGGCGACAAAAAAGATGTCAATCCGGGTAAACAATTTCACGCGATTCCTTGTTACACACGGCATAAAACAAAGCCAACGAGGAAGGAAAAAAAGGCGCGTAAAGCATCACATTAATTATAAAAGGCCGGCGAGTGTTTCTCGCAAGTACCCTCAAGCACTTATCTCACCGATAACGTTTAAATTGACATGTTCGCCGCATCCCCCGTGTAAAACTTAGAGAGCCCTTCTGTATTGATTCATCGAATGGAAGGGGGGAAAAGTGCACAGTTTCGTATACAGTGTAGATAGTTTGAAAAAGAAATTATAAAAATACGGTGTCCATTTCTACATGCTATACGTTCAATTAGCATTCATTAATATTTATATAGCGGTATAAAAGTCCTCCATAAATTTACATAATTAGTTATAAAATTCGCGCATAGCAGCGCTCTCTTCGAGTGCACCGTGTAAATGATAATGAAGGATTGCTTGTAAATGTAAATTCGTTTTCTCAGATAAATTTGGCGAATTTTTGCGCGGCGAAAATTCGTATAGGTTTTTTTAAATTAATATTCTTCAGAATGGTCCGAGAAGCTTAAACGTTTAAATCATTTTTCATAATTACCAGAGTATTTTTTTCGGGTTCCTCGCGAGGATTTTTTTTTCGAAAAATAATTAAAAATATAAGAATGACAAGAAACTGAGGCGGAGGCAACCGAAAGGTATTTAACAAAGATTAATTACCTATTGTACGCGGCAAACGCAAGCTGGAAGAAATTAAACGCATTACATCTTTTATAATGATACTTTTAATGATTATAAATGAATGAGCATTGTAAAGGTGATGAAACGGGCGAATGAGCCGAGGAGTCACCCTCGTCAACGCGCCAGTCGCGATTTAACGCTTTGACTTAATGGATGTTGAATGACTTCGAGTTTAAAGTCTGTTCGACAATTATGTATATGACGTTACGCCGGTTTCCTGTTTATTGTTACAGTTCCGCCACAACTCCTCATACCGCATCAGCTAGTTAGTGTACCGCGAGGCTCCAACGTCACGTTAGAATGCTTCACCGAAGCGCACCCGACGTCGTTGAATTACTGGACCAGAGGCGACTCGCAAATGCTCCATGACAGCAAGAAATACCGTTCAGAGAACGTACCGGGGTCGCCGTCCTTTAATTCCCGGTTGTCATAGAAACAGCGGACCCAGTTTCACCATTAGCTTGGCCGTATCATTTTTATGGTAATGATGCGAACGAAACCAAGGGAGTACTTTTGTGGTCAAATAAAATGTTCTATGACCATCGCGTATAATTATACGTCACCGACACCGTTTTCGCAATTTATTTGGACGGCCTGGGTTTTTTCCTATTTCTGGTGTCTCGATACGATGCAAACATTTAAAATCCATTATAAAATTCACCTGCTGATAGGGAATTAATTTTTGCGACGAGATTAACTAATTTTACATTTTTACCCGATAATGGTAGTGCGACGCTTTGCTTTTGAACTTTCTTTCCTTTTTTTTTTTTTATCTATTTCTGTATTTCTTTTCATCACTGTTTCTGAATTTTTCTAATTTGATTTTTCTTCAATTTTTGTTTCAATGTATATTAATAAAGCTTCCGAGCAGAAGACAACCACTGTTGCCTCTACCACCGCTTCTACAACTGCACATCCAAATTATTTAGGTAAGAACACCGTTTGTGATTGTTTGGCTTTTGATGAATGTGTACGCGCTGTAGTTGATTGTGATTGACTATGCCATCGTAGTATAATAAACAGAATCTTATTTTAATCCGCGTGTATTGTATTGGTTGTTTGGTCATTTTTTAAAGTAATATTTAAATGATGCTTTACCCTTCTTCATTCTTTCTGATGGAAAATGGAGAGTCTCCTATGAAATGTTTGCCAAACAGTGAACATATAGGTAGCACGTAGGATGGGTCCATTATAGCTTCTTTTTTCGAAAATAGTCTGGGCATATGGTGGAACAGTGGTTAAATAACCTAAAAAGAAAGCACAAAAAAATTCAACCCCCAAACTCACCAACAGAAAAAATCTGAAGTTTTAGAAAAATTAATATACATTATGCTATAATTTCAATTGGAATTTTAGAACTTCTGGTGGGCTTGGGGACTGAAATTTGTTGTGCCTTCTTTTAACGTCATTTGACCAATATCTCACTAGGTGCCTTGTCACTTTTCAAAAAAGTCAAAAATTGGTCCACCCTAAGATGGCTACGCGAAAAAGATTATAAAATTACCTCTTACTGTCACGAATTCTGAACTAACACTGCCTCGAGCTACTAGGCACCCATTTCTTATATAGAAGATGACCCTCCACTAAGCGATTCGAGCAAAACTATATGAAGAGTCACTGACGTGACCTCGAACTAATACAGGGTTCAACCAGTGTTGCCAAATGGGCTAATACAATTTTTTTTTAATATATTAATATATCATAGCATTGCCTATTATGTGAATTGAAGGAACAATGATTACCTACTTGCATGTGAACATGTAATTTTTAAGGGGAAAATTTTCCCACTAACTTCTCGATCCCAGAATTATGAATAAAAAGAATTAATGCAAGCAAATTTTCATTTTTGTAAAAAATTTTCCAAAAATAAAAATTTTGGTATAGCAAGGGATATGAAGGATGAAAGGTGATTTTGAGCTGAATTTTTTAATAAAAATGATAACTAAGAATAATTAATTGTCTGACTCATTCTAGAAGGAGGTGCCGGAAACAGTGGTGTAAATAGGCAGCTCTTGTGGAAAAGGGTGGATATTAACGTTCAATGTTATAGACAGTAAAATAGCCAACAGTTATGCATGCATACTGGTATCTTGCGTGAATTTTGCACCTCTCTCTCCCTTCACTTTCAAAAAATCTCTTAATATCCTTCATGGAAAGGAAAAAATCTAACTTGTAAAAAAAATATTCATGTTCATGCTCAGTAATACAATGATCAAAATCTAAAAATATGAGCAGCAATTAAAATTTATTCTACTTAAATGTAGTGTTAATGTTTAATTTCTTATCACTTCTTGAAAATTTCATTGCCTCATTTACTATTTTTATTTATATATTTACAGATATGTATTTGAGCACCCCTTACGCAGCTAATTTAACCAATTATGAGAGGCCGCTTGATTTGCGAAGGGATTCGAGGGAGGGTGGCGTCTTCAAATCTTTGTGTTTTAGACCATTTGTAATCACCTGGCAAATGTCCAACTTTTTGACATATATTTATTTTCGTTGCCCCTGGCGTAGTGGCGGCGGATATTCATGAAATTCGCTCAAAATATGGTGAAAGATTCTTTTTAAAAATGAGACAAAACCGTTTATTTATTTTTTCGATATACCTCAAAATGGTGTATCACTCAAATTTTGAGGGGAACTGGAGGAAGGGTAAATACCACAAATTTTTTGTTTTTGATCCACTATATAACAGTAAGTCACGGACACTAATATATCCAAATTGCAGCTTCCTAAGTGCATTTTGAGGGGAGTTAGAGTGAAAAAAGGCTTTTTTGAGGAAGTTTTGAGTCTTGAAATTTATTAAATTCATCATATCTCCTCACTAAATCAATCTACAAAAGTCAAACTTTGTATGTGAGGTAAGTTGGTAACCAAAATATGACTCTTGAATTTGAGTGAAAATTAATACAAAATGGCGGATTGACAAAATTTGAGTAGAGCTTGAGGAGCCTTAAATTAGTAAAAATGTAATGATGTAATATTAAATTCATATGATTACTGGGGATGAGAAGTATATAAGAACCCCAATTCACCTGTATAAATGATGTTGAAGGGGAGAAGAAGGGTTTATCAACCTGAAAATGTAGTGGGGGTATACAAGAGGTCGGAAGTTTCTTATTGTGGCGTCATATGATAAAATGAGCCGAAGCCTTTTTTTACTCATAAACTCTATAAATATTATTTTTGCATTGAAAACACTGTGGTGGCTCATTGAGGTCTATAAAGTAATTTTTATATAAGTAAGCGAGTTTTTCATTTTTAAAGTAATTTTTACAATAAATTAAATGATGATTTTGTTAACCCTGATACATCATCTTCAAATTTGCTTTTTTGACTAAATGTTTGACATTTTTCTTTTTTCAATCAAAACAAATAATATTAGAGATTATTAACTTGAAATGAAAAAAAAAATGAAACAGAGTCACCCTAAAAACTTAGAGGAGGGTTAAAGCTCTAACCCCCACCTGTATTTACGCTACTGGTTGGGAACGGTTTGATCCCCTACTTTTTTTCATTTATGCGCAAAGAGAATTCGATTTAAAATTACGGTTCATTCAACTTTTGAGGCATACGGACTAAAGGGAACTCTAAAGCTTCAAAACTTTTGATTTTCATATCATATAATAGAGTGGAATGAGAATGAAAATATAATCGAATTTTAATTTTCTAAATAAATTTAGAAGGTAAATGAAGTTGAAAATGACTTTGAGAAAGTTTTGAATCATGAAATTTTTCTGATCTTCCACACAAAGAGGTCAAACTTTGCATATCGGGTTACTTATGGATTATAATATCGATACTTTACAGCGCAAATAAACAGACAGGCTATGTTCAAATCTTGCTCGAACCCTCTCGTAAATGTGAAGAGAACGTCTCACATTGATAAGAGCGTTCAAGCATAGTGTGGACATGGTACCATTTCTTTTCATAGTTGTTGACTGTTGAAGTGTTGAGGCTGCACAAATACGAGCGAATTACCCTCAAACCGCATCCACAAATCAAAAAGCTCCGTTTATCAGTTAATAAGTGCACATCTTATATTATCACTGTTATTTTTTAACTTGAATCTATGAAAACGTTCGTACGTGAATTTTATTATTGTATGTAAAATAAAAAGTTCTAGTTGATAAATATAATATCGATACTTTACAGCGCAAAAAACAGACAGGCTATGTTCAAATCTTGTTCGAACCCTCTCGTAAATGTGAAGAGAACGTCTCACATTGATAAGAGCGTTCAAGCATAGTGTGGACATGGTACCATTTTTTTTCATAGTTGTTGACTGTTGAAGTGTTGAGGCTGCACAAATACGAGCGAATTACCCTCAAACCGCATCCACAGATCAAAAAGCTCCGTTTATCAGCAGTTAATAAGTGCACATCTTATATTATCACTGTTATTTTTTAACTTGAATCTATGAAAACGTTCGTACGTGAATTTTATAATTGTATGTAAAATAAAAAGTTCTAGTTGATAAATTTTTGCGAAAAATATTTGTTAATTTATTCAAAAACACAAACAAATTAAATTACGTAATCTTCGGAATAGTTAATCTGGAAAAAATAAAAAGTGAAACAACGTAAAATGAAAATAGAAAACTTGAAAAATGATATTGAAAACGAAAGTGCGTATATAATAATAAGTAACTCTAAACATAAAAATAAAAGATTCAACTGATTACAGCTCCTTCAATTCACGATACAGGCAACCTATTATGATAGCATTTTGCGTTCATCAACGTGAGTCTCGTGGGTAATATTTAGCAGACGTTTTATAGGAAACCCTATATATTTGGCTGGGATTTTATTAGAAAATGAAAAAAAATCACCACAATGAGTAATTACATGTATCAAACTAAGCGGACAATTATTTCAAGTGATAGGAGAGCGTTCATGCATAATACATGACCGCACGTTTCAACCGCACACATGACAAGGCGATATTAATAGCTTTGCAGTTGCCGAAATTCACGTTTTCGGGATGGATATGCGGTAACTCGATCTGCAACACCTATGGATGACTTCGGTTACGCTTTTAGGATGTCGTGACGAGAGGTAATAGATTTTATGAAGAGAGGATTGTGTTTCTGGCGAAAAATAGAATAGATAAGGATTTATTTGTACAGTGCAATGAAACGAATGAAAATCTTATCATTCTTTTGTTCGTAACAAAAAAAAAAAACAAACAAACAAACAAAAACAAATGATACAAAATATATTATTTCTATTCATAAAGCACTAGTAATTTTTTTCTATTTATAATTTAAGTTATACTTCCATTTAAATACTCATATAACACTGCATGCCAAGTGATTATAAAGCTTACTAGCTAGCCAAGAGAATATGCTTTAAAGTAATTGATATTTGGAGGCCTAGTTTATTTTCATCATTCTTAACAAAAATAAAATTTATAGCTAGACCGAAAATGCTAAATTCAAAAATCGTGAAAGCCAAATGCTCAAAATTCTTACCGAAATTTTCTTGAAATGATAGATGGCTGAAACTGAAAGTAAATTCATTTAAAATGATTATTGTCAATTTTTAATGGAGTCTGGCGCCCTTTTAGTAACACTATGAGATGCTAGATCATACATTCAAGTTTTAAAACAATCCATTTTCACCCACTTGTCATTTCAGGGACATGTCTAAAGAACTTAGAATTTTAAGCTCCCATAACTTTTGAAAGCAACATGTTTAGCTTGTGAATAAATTTTTTTTATGTCTACAGATAGTTTAAAAATTAGGTTTTAAATTTTGACACATTCACGCAGATGCGAACTGGTTCTAAAAGACTCAAGGGATATGATTACCTTGACAAAATTCTCAATAATTAGATTAAATAACATCGACCTCTCCTGCCCAAAAAATAATAATAAATTGGGTTTATTATTTTTCTTAAAATTATTTTTTTATATATATAAAAAATTTGATTTTTCAAACTTGAAAGCAAAATTAAAAAAAAAAAATACAAAAATTGTTTAAAAATGAAAACTTCAAAATAATGATAGACCGTGATATTCTTTACTTCTGGTGAAAATCCTGTGGATATCATCGTCGTCCAGCAAATCTCTCATAAAATCCCGGAAACCCAGTAGACCAGTCTGCGTCCTTCTTCACATTCATAGCTACAAAATTACGAGATGATTTTTGTAATAAAAAAGAATCCATAAAACATGATTTACTCTGGCTTGCGCAATATTCAATAGCTTATCACTTACAATCCTTGAGTTAAATCATGGTTATTTGAGCATGGTAGAAAGTTGAAATAATGTTGATTAAATTACACAATATCCAATTTGAAGGCAAAACATAACTGAATAGCTTTTTGTGGTTCAGAAAATAAATAAGATGTTCTTTTCTCTTTACAGATGCTACAGCAGATTTCAATGAAAATGATCTTCAAAATAACTTATATAAAGGCAGAGACAAGAATAGGAAATGTAAGTAGAGTTTTCAACATACCTATTTCTTTAATTGATATTTTTCAATTTTTTTTTATTTTATTAATTTTAATTTTTTCAGCCATGGGATCGGATATAAATCAAATAAATAAATCTGAACAAAAATTTCGAGATAACAAAGGAGCTTCTTGGAAAAAAGAAGATGGATCTAGTGAGTAAAACATGGAATTGAATATTAGTATTTTTAGCAGAGTTTTTAACTTAAAGACGATAGCTGTTACAACCTACCTGATTGAGGAAGGGGACTCGGGGGAGAGTGGGGCCTTCAAATATTCCTTTTTTAGACCATTTGCAATCATCTAAGAAATGTCCAACTTGTTGGTATACATATATTTTTTCCTTCCCCCACACGTAGCGCCGGCGGATATTCATGAAATTCGCTCAAAACATAGTGAAAGACTCTTCCTGAAAATTCGACAAAACTACCTTTTTGTTTTTTCGATACACCTCAAAATGGCGAATTACTCAAATTTTGAGGGGAGCTGGAGAATGGGTAAATACCTCAAAATTTTTGATTTCATATGAAAGAACAAGTCACCCATACTAACATACCCAAATTTCAGCTTCCTAAGTGCATTTGGAGAGGAGTTAAGGCAAAAAATGGCTTTTGGAGGAAGTTTTGAGTCATAGAATTTCTTGAATCTCCATATCTCGTCACCAAATCAAGCTAGAAAGATCAAACTTTGTATGCAAAATTGGTTGATGACTAAAATATGACCTCTTGAATTTGGGTCAAAATGGATACAAAATGGCGGACTATAAAAATTTGAGTAGAGCTAAAAGTAAAAATATAATTAATATTAACTCATATGATTATTGGACATAAAGGTATACTATATTCCCAAATCACTTCTATGTATAATGTGAGGGGAAAGAAGGAGGGGTCATCGCCCAAAAAATGTGGTGGGTGTATACGAAAGATCGAAAATTTTTTATTACGGGGTAATATGAAAAAATGAGCCAAAATGACTCACATAATTATTCTGATTTTAGTTCACCAAGTGAATTTGGAGGGCAGTTAGAGCATAAAAGCACTTTTGAAAGGGAAATTTCATGAATCTTCCATATCTCGTCACCAAATCGATCGTGGGTAGCGTTAGTTGATGACCAAAATATGATCACTTCAATTTGGTTCAAAATGGATCCAAAATTGCGAATCGTAAAAATTTGAAGATAATTTGATGAGCTGTGGTTTTGGAAGGGATAGGGTAGGGGTTTTCAGACTTCATATTGGGTGTGGCATGTAGTCATGAAGCGGTTAGTAACATTTTTTTCCCCAGTTAAAAACTCAGCTCTAGTAATGCGGCATAGCTGCTTACGTTTTGTTTAAATTATTAACAGGAAACTAGAATTTTTTTCAAAAATTCATAGTTTTGTTGTGAAAAATGCTCTTTACGAAACTGAAAAACAATGATAGTCAATTGACTAATATATTTCAATATAACTTTTTGAAGGGAAATCATAATAGAAAATTTTATGAATCGTCCATATATCCTCACCAAATCGGCCAAGAAAGATCAAACTTAGTATGTGAAGTTAGTTGGCCACCAGAATATGATTCCTAAAATTTGGGTCAAAATGTAACGAAGGCTTGATTAGCCCCATATTGGTAAAATTCGATAAATATGGGCCCATATCATTGTGAAAATGCAGATTTTCAGACTCCGAACTAGGTGTGACCTGTAGGCAAGAAGGGCTTAGCAAAGTAATATGAAAACCTGAATAAGCCCCAATAAAAAACTCAACTTCAGTAATAAGGCATGGCTGCATACTTTTTAGCTGAGTTTTTAACTTAAAACCTACAGCTGTTATAGCCTACCTGATTAGAGAAGGGGGATCGGGGGAGGGTGAGGTCTTCAAATCTTTGCGTTTCAGACCATTTGTAATGATCTGGCAAAGGTCCAACTTTTTGGTATACTTACATAATATATGTATATTTCTTTTTTCATTATATGAGTAATAGCTAGGGCACTAGTTTATCGAAAAATAAATTATTTTTGAGGATTGGTGATTTGAAGAATTTCATCCCTACTCTTCCAAGTATGTCCTATTTTTCTAATCAATAAGACAAAAACTAAAAGAAATAAATGAAAAAGACCCTAAAATCAAGATATAAGCAATATGATTATTTCAATACATCAAACTGTTAAAATAATAACGAATGAAAAAATAACTTCACCCTCTTCGACTTCATTTAACAACACATCGACACGGTAAAATCTAACACGCTCGAGCAGGTAACCTTCGAATCGGTCAGTCGTTACGTTTGCTGACGTTAAAGAATGAATTTAATTTTCATAATTCCTTTAGAGTGAAAGGGTACATAACAACTACTCATTAATGAGTAGATAACAAAATAATCGATAAGAATACCCTATACTATTTAAGACCGTAACGACTGCATGTACTAGTTCATAAAAAGAAATCCACTATCTTAAAAGTTTTTTCCAAATTATATCCCATCACTAGAGCGAATTCTCACTAATTTACCCAATTCAATGGACGATATGTTCGTCGATGCTTGACGCGAGAATATTCGTAACACGAGGCCATAGGGTAAATATTTACTCTGTTTATCGGTCCGTAGTGATAAGAAAATCGCCGATTTAATCTCATACCTCGGCGAAATTTTAATCAATATTTCCTCGAACGAAAGAAACCGAGTTTTAAAAAAATGAAAAACTATACTTTAAAAGCTTATATGGAGAATCGTTATTTCAACACGAGGCCGGAGCTCATTTTATTTGCAAGACCCGCTAGACCATTCATAAAGAAAACGACCACCTGAAAATCCGAATGAATAGCTTTCCACCCCTTGCGAAATTCAATTATGCTAACATTCTATTTGGAAAAGGCAAATGGGAAAAATTGCCTAGTCTGGAATTCGCGAGGAAACTGGCCTGAACCACGTGTACTTCGCTGCTGTGGTTGAAAGTGAATTTAGCCTTCAGGGATTACGATGGGGAATTGGAAAGATAGTGGTATAAAAATAAATAAACGTTAATTTTTATTTATTTCAAAGATTTCAGTAGTACGTAATTAAAATCATAAGAGATGAGAAAAAGCTAGAAAATTTTTTTCATCTTAGACAATATTATTTAAAAAATTTTCTTCTCATTTTAATCTCCGGAATTTTTCAAAGGAGTTTCCATCTTCGTAATAATCTACTTGTGAACTCTTCTGAAACTAAACTCATTTTTATTTCGCTTAAATTCCGATACACCATTGAGAGTACATTTTCCTCCTGTTACCTAACACGACCACAGTCGACGTCTCCGCCTACTCATCCGATTCGAATATTACAACATAGAAATGTTAACTTTTTCTTTTTATTATGAAAATAGAAGTTCAATTTACATCGAACAATGAGCGGCGGTTAAACTGCATGAATGGGTCCGTTGGACTGACGTGAATTCGCAAAAATATTCAATTTTTCTACAATTTTGTGTACTTAAGACCTCGGTTTGTTTATTAAATTCGACTCGAGGTATACGCATTCTTATACACATATGTATTATATACGCTAAGTGGAAACAAGCTACCCAAGCGAACCCCCTGTGGCAGCGCAAATGGTAACTCGCGTTCCAAGGTAAACAGTGGAAAATCGTTTCGCTAAGGTCAACCGGTATGAAGAAAAAATCATTCGAATAACAAAGCAATTCGTCCGATAGGCGCTTATTTCGCATTCATATGAAAATTATATGGTTGCAAGAATGAATAGCGTTCTCTAGGAGTTTTCAAGTTTCGTATGAATAATTTGGGGGAAATGAAAGAATAGAAAAATGATTAAATCGTCGAATCGAGTCGCGCAGTTCTTTTATTTGAGTCTTAATTCTATAATAATTTCTCCTGTTTACAGATTCGTGTTCCAACTTTACAAATAACAGGTTCCTACAAATTTTGCTCACGTTGACGGTGTTCGGAATAAAATGGAAACACAGTTAATATTGTTATATTATTGTAGGCTGGATATTGATTCAACTAAACATATCAAGCTCACCATATAGGACTAGTAATTTGTATTTTATACCAGTCCTATCGTGTAATCATATGTAAATAAAAGAACTCGATATTTGTTATATTTTTATAAATAATTTATCAAGAGATATTGTACCAAAAAGTTATGTACATAAAATAGCCGAAAAGTAGATGGGACGGTTGTACAGGAGGGATTCTTTATTTTTAGAATTTCCTTGATAAACATAACACTATGCTAATAAAATTGGAAAAAAGAGTTAATTCTTTTAACGTCTATATAATTAAAAAGAAATTTCTCTTAAATTAATGATCTGTAATTTATAATTTTTTTTATATTAGTATCATCTTACCTCGCGATAATTTCAGTGTATAAAACTAGCAAAATTAACAAACGCCAACTAACCAATAACTCCGTCATTCATTACAAAAGAGAAAGGAACTTCAGCGAAATACAAGTAGAAAAAATCCATTGAAGCATTTCCTTCGTTCACATTCAATATTCGAATAAAAAAACCCGAAGAGAAACCACGCTACATTTTCCTGGTGCAGAATTTCGCCAACTTACAGTACAGTCAAACCGTACACTAAATTCGCGAAAAAGTTTGAACACTTAAAAAATCTTTTCACGATACATAATTTCCAAGAAGGAGAAAAAAGTTGAGCGAACAAATTTTCGAACGTTTTCTTTTTTCTTTTTAATAAATTCGTTTTCGCGTGTAACCAGTCAATTTTTAGGTTGTAAAATGATATTTTAGAGTAAAAGCTGAGCAACGTTCGCCGTTCGTTACAGCGAAATGTAGCATTTTGCTCAAACTTTCATCGACGGTTGATGGAGGCGTAATTGTGTTAAATCATAAATGAGAAATAATTGTTGAATATTATTGTAAATATTTACTTCAATTTCTGTGGTGAAGATAATTTGAATTTGTTATTTGCACGTTATAATTTGTAAAATTATATGAACGAAGAAATGGATGCTATTCAAGCATAATTTCGTTTTGTTATGATTATTGTTATTAGATTATATTTTTAAACACGTATAACGTTAACGTAAGCAATATGGTGTCCATTTTTTCGTGTCTCACGTTTTCTCTTATAAGTACCTATATGCGTAATAATTTAAATACTCCTAGATAAATTTATTTTGAAAAGAATTTTAGCGGGTATTTTTATCGTTTTATTTTCATGTTCGATTATCACGTTGTTAAAATAATCGCTCGTGTGAATGTAAAATAATTGTAATTTTTGTTGTTTATTTTTTAAATAAAATTTTGAAAATTGATCTCTTCTTTCAAACTTGATTTCATCAAATGTAAGACAATATACATGAAAGAAATCGATTCTCCGAAAATGTGTACAATTGTACACGTATATTTCTTTTTGATGATCTCCTTCGAATAACGAAATATGCAACATATTGTACGAGAACAATATTAGATACGTTACGTCTAGCCTGCGTAGGCAAATATAGCGTGTCACCATCATTTATGCTTGGTAAATGAAGTAATTCAAAGTGAATTTCCAAGTTCACACGGATTGTTTTAAATAATGGAATTGAGGTGTTATAATAAACAAATAAATCGGTAGAATATGTTGAGCAAATCAACTTTTAGAATATATAGATAGAAATTTGTTTATAGAAAACTACAGTTGATCACGATACATGGTAAATTACAGTGAATTACTATATTCATAATGAATTCCATTAAACTTCTACATTTATAGTGAATTGCAATGAATAAATAAATTTATAGGAAATTAATAAAATATATCATATGATAAATTACAGTGAATTGCCAAATTTATGGTCAATCGTAGTGAATTAGTGGATTCATTATGATTTATGTATTAAAGTAAATTTCTAAATTCAAATAGACTGGATAAATTTACTAAATCTGTAACAAATTATGATCCTCTCTTACAATAAACCACACTAAATTCGTGATAAATTACGACGTATTCATATTAATAAACTATACTGAGTTATAGATGAAGCAAATTTTCAAGTATTATAGTCAATTGAAGACAAGTTACCAGGATTTATGATATAATATATGAAGAATTACTAAATACGCAAGAAATTATGATATTTTATAATGAATTACTAAATTTTCAGGCAAATATGCTAAATTACTAAATTCAGAGCAAATTATGATATTCAATAGATAGTGAACTTACTAAATTCATGATAAAGCTCAGTGAACTACTAAATTTATAATGAATTGAAATGAATTAATAAATTTGCAGCAGAATAAGCTGATTTACTAAAACTTATATCAAATTATGATGTCTCATATTAAATTAGTAAATTCATAATAAATTACGATGACTTATAAAATTTATAATTATAATAAATTGAAGTAAATCACTAAATTTGCAGGCGAAGTGTGATTTACTAAATTTATAGCAAATTATGATGTTTTATAGTGAATTACTAAATTCAAAATAAATTACAGCAAATTACTAAATTTATGATAGATCTTAGTGAACTACTAAATTAATAATGAATTGCGGTGAATTAATAAATTCGTAGTAGAATGAACTAATTTACTAAAACTAATAGCAAATTATAAAATCTTATATTGAATCAATAAATTTATAATAAATCACGAGAATTATCACGTTTATGATGAATTTCAGTGAATTACTAAATTTGCACGCAAATAAGCTGATTTACTAATCTTAAAGAAAATTTTGGTATTCTATAGTAAATTAATAAATTCATAATAAATTACAGCAAATTACAAAATTTATGATAGATCCCAGTGAACTACTAAATTTATAGTGAATTGCAGCTTGCAGAAGAATGAACTAATTCACTAAAACTTATATCAAACTACGATGTCTCACATTAAATTGGTAAATATATACTAAATTACGGGAATTACTAAATTTATGATGAATTTCAGTAAATTACTAAATTTGCAGCAAACGCATTGATTCACTAATCTAATAGCAAATTTTGATATTTTACAGTAAATTACTAAATTCACGATAAATTACAATGAACTCCTAAATTTATGATAAATCCCAGCAAATTATAGAATTTATGATGAATTGCAGTGAATTAGTAAATTTGCTACAGAATACGCGATTTCATAAATGTACAGTGAAAAAAGAAAAGAAAAATCTCTACTTTTCAAATTGCTTTAATAGCTAGCGCTTTCGGGCACCAAGTGTCTTTCTTCAGGCTTATTTTTGAAGTACGATATTTCATATTAAATTAACAAATTCATAATAAATTTTGTGAATTATTAAATTAATTGTGAATCTCATTGAATTACTAAATTTGCAGTACAATACACTGCTTTACTAATATTACATTATGATATTTTATAGTAAATTAGTAAATTCGTGATAAATTATAATGAATTTACAATATAGCATGTGTAGATCTTCAAATAAGTATAATTACAATAAATTAAAAATAATTTACCAAAATTATAATATCTTATGTAATACAGTGCTAAATTAATGCTTATCGTGGTACATTATGCTAATTATGATAACTGTAAATTTTCAAACATATGACGAATTAAGGACAAGTTACCAAATTCATAATTGCTATCTACAGTGAACTTCCACATTCAAAGAAAATTGTAATGCATTACTAAATTCATGGTGAACTACACAGATTCACGAAATGTATGTCAAATTAAGATGAAAAATACAACTCATGCAAAATGTTGAGCATATCCCCTAATTTCATAATAATGGTAAGTGATATGTCATTAATAATTAATTGAAATAGAGGCAGTGATTTTAATTACACGATGAACTTAAAATAATTCACCAAATTTATGATAAACTAAAGTGAATTGCCATAGTATTTATCAATTTTTTTTTTTTTTTTTGAGTTATCAAAGTGATGATGAATGATAGTGAATTATCATATTTATAGAGAATTATAGCAAGTTATAACATTTTGCGGTACATTTGAAACCTCAAAATTTGTTGTGAATTACCAATACTTGCTGTGAATTAGTAAATTCAGAGTAAATTCTGATGAACAACCATAAAAATTGAAGAAAATATTGATAAAATGACAAATTTTAGAATGAATCGAAAGTTACAGGCCGTTAACAAGTTCACGGACATTCATGATAAATTTCAAAACTTATACTGAATTAAAAATCATTTAATAATTTAATTACTGATCTGTCAAATAAATAGCGAATCTAATAAGTTACAAAATTTATGATGAAATTTAGTAAATTACCAGATTTATAGCTAATTATTGCGTATCAAAGATGCGAGTAAATTAAAAATTATGAAAAACAACAACAACATTAAACGCATGTAGTGAAATTAATTTAGAGAAGAATAGTAATTTTTGACATCACACAATACTTGTACCATACTTTCATTACTTTTCTCTAAAATTTCCCAACTCGCCAAATGCCAACCACCTCCGCTTCTTTTTTTTTACATTATAACAAATCTCTTTTTAAGAAAATATCAACCAAAAAAAAAAACAACCTTCGCCAATTTGAATATGATATAAAAGCGAATTCGCGGTATTATCAAATAAGGAAAAGTAAGATGGATGTTTTCTGTAAGGTTGTGTTTTTCTTTATTAGTATTCGACTCTTGCATCAAAAGCATCCCTCAAACTTACCCGTACGTTGGAAAACTACCTTATTCCAATATACCTCCGATGCTCCGTATTCGCGCACACTTGTTTAGCCCCTACGGGGTATGCATTCAGCCTCACATTTCCGTCTTTTTCGCTGGCTGTCTCGCTTTTAGGTAGGCGAACGCTAATGAATGTTGATTTGCTTCTTATCCTATTGTACGCGGTTTTGGAATTTTAAATTAGTTGTTTGCGGCAAATATTTTCTTGTCGCGATCGCTTTTATGGGATGTGTTTTGTTGCGTAGATTGGCACTTTTGGTGATAATTTTATGTGATTATTATTTCATCGTAGTTTATTTCGAGTTACTTGTTTGGTCAAGTTGATTTTTAATGGTGGTGTATTCTTGTTGAATAAATATCGAGGTTACGCAATAAGTGATACTGAAAAAATT
This sequence comes from Phenacoccus solenopsis, assembly GCA_009761765.1. Taxonomy (NCBI): domain Eukaryota; kingdom Metazoa; phylum Arthropoda; class Insecta; order Hemiptera; family Pseudococcidae; genus Phenacoccus; species Phenacoccus solenopsis. Next base: position 26,792,218 of record CM019754.1, on the reverse strand, counting down.
GAAAATGAAACAGTGATTCATAATTGCTCGAGTAAACCTTTATTACTTCATGAAGAGAAGCCTCAGAATAAGCGATTAAAATAACGATTACCATCCTTATCGTTTTTGTGAATTATCAAACGAAACTCTTTCAAAACTGAGCTTCGCATCACAACGAACATTTCAAAGGGAAAAAAATACGCGTCGATTTATTAGGTTATTTTTTGGGCGCTCGTTTTCATTAGCAAAACGAGGGCAAAAGATAAAAACCAAAATTACCAACATTTCGGCGGTTTCGAGCCGGCTTTCATTTGCGTTATTTTTTCTCGATTGTTATTAAAATGTGAAATTTCCGCGTCCGCGTATTCGGATGATTTATTTTCTGGCATTTAATTGTTTAATAAAGTTTAAATGCCGTAAGTACGTCTGCTACTCTGCGCGAAGGGTAAACTCTCATAAGATTCGAAACTTACAAGAATGACTCTTAACGTCGGAGCGAGGGAATGGTTAAGGAGTTTTGAAGAATTACACTACAATATGGTGTTCTTCGGTGTACTGCCGGCACCCCTCGAATTTACCTAAATCCGCAAGCCCTTTAATTCCGAGATTGTAGTACGAAACTGTTATTTCATATTATTCCGACCCTTAACCGTGTTTCACCCCTAAACTTTACCCCGACCGGCGTCTTTGCTAGACGATAATTTCGTATTATAAATCAAAAATGCAATAATATCCTTTTACCAACGGCTTCGAAGACAGTTTAACGAATGGAAAAAAAATTCCACAACTTCATCGGCGAATAATTAAAACGAATACGCCGTTTATTGACACTCGCCTTGTTTGGATTATAATCTGATTGTAATTAATTGAAGCAATTTTTTGAATGAACGAACATCTCTGAAATTAAAATAATGTCCATATTTAATAGAGTCTCTCTATCGATACGTAGAGGCTAAGCCATCAAGTTGAAAGCAATTAAGAGCGAAATTTTTATCGTACACGCATCTACGCTTCATTAGATTTTCAAACGAAGAGTTGAATTCGCGAACGATATGGTTCTCTGATTTTTATTTTTTATCATAATAAATAATGAAGACCTCTTTCAAGAAGCATCTAATCGAATGATTATTCATCACAGTAATGTGATAACACACTGAAAAACAATGCAAATCTCATTTCTTTGTTTGAGAACAAATGTTAATTCACAATCAGATTAGTAATCCTTTTTTCTAAAATTAGAGGCTTTTCAGCTCTATGAAAAAACGATACAACTTCTTGAACCAAGCTGTTGATGTGCTGATTTAATTGCATAACGATAAAAAAATCTCAAAAATTCACAGCTGAATTTCTTTGTTAAAAAAAAATCAAATTTACAAATTAATAAATATTTCATTTTGAATTACATAAATATACAAATAAAAAGAGGTATTCAAACACGAAATTTACGAATTTATGCATTTTTGAAATGTTCATTATTCATGCGTTACTCAAATTCATGAATCATAATTGTTTCCAAAAATTTTGAAAAAACTGTACTTTTGTAGTAAACTTAATTAATTTCCTATCATTGATTTGAAAAATATGAATTTCTAGTTTAAAAGATTCTGAGGTACTTCAGATTATATCATGGAACAAAATGCACTTCAATTTTTTTTTTCGAGTTTGTTAAAAGATGGTTAGATAAATTTAAATTGAAAACTTCGCTATAGAGGAATATACAGCGAATAAAATGGCTAATAAAACTAGAGAAAAAAAACGTAAGCAGCCTTGCCGCATTACCGGAGCTGAGTTTATAACTGGGTCTCCTTCAGCTTCACAAATAACATTGCTAACCTCTTCATGTCTACAGGCCACGCACAATACCAAGTCTAAAACCCCCACCCTATCCCTTCCACAACTACTTGAGAAGTTGAACTTGGAACAAATGAATGTAAAATTTCTTCCCATGCAATAATCATATAACCACATACAGTATTTCTCAAATTATATTCAAATTGTTAAGATCCACCCTCAATTTTATGAATTTTAATTTTATACATTTATTTTTGAAATTTTTTGCAGCAATTTCCCCTTCAAAAGTGGTTTTTTGCTTCAACTCCCCTCCAAATCCACTTGGAAAACTATAATCAGAATACGTTAGTCACTTTGGCTCATTTTTTCATATAACAGCGCAAAAAAAAATTTTGGCCTTTCGTACACCCCCCATCGCATTTTTAGGTCGATAACCCCTCCATCTCCTCTCCAACATCATGTATAGACGTGAATTGAGAATATAGTATACTTCTTATCTTAAATAATCGTATGAGCTCATATTAATTGCATTTGTACAAATTTGAGGCTCCTTATGCTCTACTCAAATTCCGCCATTTTGGATCCATTTTGATTCAAATTCAAAAGGTGATATTTTGGTTACTAACTAACTCTACACACAAATTTTGATTTTTTTAGGTTGATTTGGTGAGGAGATATAGAAGATTCAAGAAATTTCATGACTCAAAATTTCCTTAAAAAACCGTTTTTTGCTCCAACTCCCCCCAAATGTACTTGGAATGCTAAAATTTGATTATGTTGGTGTTCGTGATCCGCCATTTTGAATTCTATCGAAAAAACAAAAAAGTACTTTTGCTGCACTTCTAAGAAGAGTTTCTCACCAAATGTTTTCATAGCAGTTGACAGACATTTTTTTCTTCACTCATTTACCTCAAACACCCTCTAGTACATCTTACGAATTAAATGGATTTGACCTTTTTTGTAGGAAATTAAAAGTACAATAATTTTTCGCGTAACTTTTTCCTCGTAAGAGTCAAATTTACCTCGATACAGGCTTAAATCACACTTAAGTCAACATGTAGAATCGTCAAGTTTGAAGAAAAATGTTTTTAATCGAACTGTACTTTTAATAAAATAGCATAATTATGTGTTTACATTGCTCGGATCAGGATGGCAGTTGAAGAATTAAAAATAGAACTTAGAAAAATAAGTTCGACAAGATTTTTTAATTTTTTAACAATTAATGATGAATTTATTAACACCTAAACACCATTTTTTTGATTATTTTTTCACGAAAAAAATCAAAAGCGTTGAATGGAAATGTATATAGGTACATAATTTTTTTCATTGAATAGAGCATAAAATAATGCATAGTTAACAACGCCCCAATCAATTTTTAAAATTTGGAGAATGCTAGAAATTTTCAAACTTTGGACAGTTACTATTAAATTCAAATTTACATTTTCCTTCATCGGAATGGAGATTGTGTCATCGAGGCATTTAACAGAGTGTAAAATTATACATTAAAATAAAAATGTCCAACCAATTTGACGAATTTAGGAGAGAACTAGGGATTCACAAAATTTGGACACTGTATAAATTTTTCGGAATCATTGCGAAATACATACTGCTCATGCTTATTGGGCATTGTTATTTTCGTTGCATAATTTCATGTTCTATTCAATGGCGTAACTGCCGTTTTGATCTAAAAAATGTAAATACATTTTCAATCAGCAACCTCATTTTTTTTGTAAAAAAAAAAAAAAAAATTGAAAAATTGGTGTTTATAAGTTCATAAATTCTTCAGTAGTTGTACAAAAAATTCAAAAATTTTCGAGTATACAGTATTTGAGATTTTGTGTTGTGACGGTATACTCTTAGAATTTTATTGTTTCGCGCTTTTCAGCTGCGAATCTATTAATATGACTTTCAGCTGCTGAAGTGAAGAAGTTAATTGTCGTGCTCTTTATAGCAACGACAAAAAATAAAATAAAAACGTCTGTAACGCCTAATAGCGTAGTGAAATAATAAGTCGCTGAAAATAGTTTAAAAAATTAATTTATTTCACTAAGACAGGTGATCAAATATGTTATTCGTAGAAATATGTAACGCTTTTCAGCAGCTACAGAATAGGCGGTAATTATATATCACAACCTACAAGAATTATAATCCACACTTAAAGTAAAAACTATACGTTGTGGTGGACCTTTAAGGCGATTAATGATATAAAAACGTAAGCTTATATTTACATCGCAACACACATTGTGTGCGAGTTTTAACTCATACGCGTTATGGAGCTATCAGGTGCGTCGGAGAGCACCTGTAACAGTGTTGAATCGATCAGAATAATCGAAGTATTTTTGTTTTTTGAAAAAGTACAGATCGATCAAAAAGCTGTCCTTCCCCATTCCCCGCGAATGAATTCTGTGGGTATATTTGCCCACGGAATTCTGTTTTTCTCGCACTCCTTTATCACGTTGTACAGATAACTTTTCGAAAATCAGACACGACCTTAAATTTGTCGAGTAGTATAATCGAACTTTGTTAATCAATAGTACTTCCAACCTACGAACGAATCTAAACATCCGAAATTATTTTCTTTCGACGACCAAAATCCCAGATAAAATATAAGAATTCACGAACAAGATAATCAAGCAGTTGAAAAACATTGTTCGCAACTATTTGTAAATGGAATCAAAACGCGCCAAAGATTTCACGTATAAATTCGGCGTCAGGTACGGAGCTGTATTCATTGTTCGCAAAACCAGTATAATACTTTTACTATGTAGAGAAGTTGTGCATTCGATTTGGTACTTGGTGGCCATAAAACCAGACCTTAATAAATTACAATAATATTATTATTACGGGTTAAAATAACAATAGGAAAATTCGAATAGTTTTCCGGCGACAGAATTGAAATTTACGTTAACCCTTGGCCTGGCAACTTATTACTTTTCAAATGTTTGTTGATTCGTTTGAATAGAAAGTAAAGAGTAAAGTTAGGAAAAAATGCTCGCTTTGTGTTCCAAGTATTTGAACAATAGCGATTTGTTTTTTTGGTCGAAAATTCTCTCGACGATTATGCGGATTTTCTGGTACCTACTTTGCGGCAAATACCGAACTATTTCGGATATTTCGTTCGCCAACGCATGTGATGATTTATTCGTGGGCTTTTTACACTTTTATTCGATAATCGATAGTTATTTCGAATGAATACTCGTTTAAATTTCATTCTGGATGCCATTTTGTAAACTTGAAATACCGAAGAAGAGAGGAGATAAAAGAGAAGTCATTAACAAAACCGAAACGATGAAAACCGTTTTTTTTTCTCCATCATTCGTTTATAAAAACAAAAATATTAAAAAGAAACCGAGAACCTATAAATTCAGAAATATAATCCCAACTTACAGCTGTTGGGCATGTAACTTTATAAAAACTGAAATAGGGTAACGCCATTCTCAATTAATTTCTTAATTACAAATTCTGTTATCTTTGCCGAAGCACCGTTTTAAAAAGCAGTAGAATACTTTTTAAGTGTAATTTTTAATGGTCCCAGGGATTACCAAATATGTACCGATTAGAGAATAGTAAGAGGATAAACTGTTTCATTTATTGGTCATCAAGCTAGATGATCGTTCGTAGAAATCATGTTTTACAATCAATTCGATTTATTAAAATTCCTTCGTTTAAAAACATCCCCTTTGGCCTTAGTTTTACTTCGAAAGAATAACATTTCTAATAATCCCTAATCGTTATATAATTTTCAATTTAACCTTCCTATCTACTATCTACAACATTCACATTTGTTAATTAATCGAAAAGATCTATAATTGAGTTCTCTTTAATAAACTAGCAATAATAAAGAAATTAAAATGTTTTTTTTTTTTCGATTGAAGCGAATTCAAATTTTCCAAGAACGATAATTCCGAGTTTTGAGAAATTTTTGAAACAACTTCGATGAAATGGCGAAGGAAACAAACCGGTGTTTTCAGCTTTATTGGAAAACTGTATATAAGCCGAGGTATTCATCATTCTTATTTCAAATCAGCTCGAGTGATGAGCGCGTTACCAAAAGTAATCAACATGAACATCCTGCTAAGCGTAGTATTGATCGCCATGTTATTATCAAGTAAGTGATTATCCTCTTTCATGATTACACTTTTCGCAGATAGGTACTATTTATTCGCTATTATTTTTTTTTTCAACAATTTTTAAATATTGATCATTTTGGTTTAAAAATGACGGGGTATGGAGGTAATGTAGTCATCTAACATTGCTGACGATATATTAGACAATACATTTCATATAACTGTGATATTGTGATCGTTAATCTTCAATAATTTTGCAGACTCTAATTGCTTGGATGAGAATATTACATCCAGTACAAATACATCGTCATCAAATTCACCATGCACCTCGACTGTAAAATTCAATGAAAAAGATACGACCCCACAGAAAGCAGCAGAAGAAACGAGTTCTAAAGCAACGAACGAAACAGAGCCGGTTTCCACGGAGCCAACAACAAGTGAAACTCAGTCTAAAATAAATACCCAATTCACGACTCAGATGATACAAAATTCAGAGGAAATCAATGTTGATGATTTTAAAATTGATTTTGAAATAGCAAAAGCTCGAAGTGCTAATGAAGAAGAATCCAAAAAATATAAACTAGTCTCAGAAAAAATTCCCGATCTCAAATATAATAATAGCTTCGTAGTCTACAACATGATCAACTCCCTAGGAGATAAGCTTAACATGTCTTACATGGGAGAACCTTTTGATTTTGCACCAATTATAAACGCCAATTATACGCCAATAGATCTCTATGGAAGCAATAATAAAACATTACATTTCAAGAACATCACTTCCTCCATAAACAAATCCGCAAGGTTGGATAAAACTTTCAAGAATACTTTTATGTGTACGTTCTCACGAGAACTAGAAGTAAGGATGAATACAAGCGTTTTAATTAATACCAGTTTAAAAAAAAAAAAAAAAAAACTTTAAAATATATATCGATTTTAGATCGGCATGGACATGGTACCCGATAATTTAATTTTACAAGGAGAGTATAAAGTTCAAGATTATCTAGCTGGGAGCAAACAAACGAATGGAACGTTTACTTATAAACAGCAAGGGGGAATGCTATCGTACAGAATACCTTACGAAGAAGGTATCGAAGTAACGAACGCAAATTTGGTAAAATATGGAGATCTGGTATACGAAGAAGGACAGGTAAATATGTAGGAGCTATTTGTTTTTCCAACGCGGTCGCATCAATGATACATATTTTCTCCACAGGTGAAACTGGAACGAGCATGCGAAAATCAGTGCGATCTCTTGGTCAGCTCTGATTTTATATATAGCGAAGTAAAATTACAAGTGTTGAAAAAAATCAACGATTCTTTGGTAAAAAAAAGAATAGATCAATTCAAAGAAGCCTTTCCATTCCTCTCAAGTTGTCTCACACCGTCGTCGAATAGTTTGCAGTACTTCGTCGTAGAGAATATTTCAACTATCGACGGTTGGAGGTCTAAGCTACTACTGGGACCGATGATAATTAAAGGCCTCGACAATTACACGTGGTCTTGGGTAATGGCATCTAAAAAGAAGACCGATACAAAATCAACAGAATTCCGCGTAATTGCAAACACAGGACATGTACTCGGTCAATCTGATTGGAAATATAGCGAAAACGACGACAAAACGAATACGAAAAACTATTCGTTCACTTTTATGATAGACGAAGTAGATTTCAACATGAGTCTGATTTTCAAAGAGAAATGGTACGTTAGTGATTTACGCGTGGAAATCGGAGAAGTCTTTATTCACAGACTGAATAAGTCACACCCCAAAATCCACGACTTTACTAAAGCCATTTTGCGAGAATATGTCAGCGAAACGATTGAAATATCTTTAAGACAATTATTTAGACAACTTCTTCCAACAATAGAGATGAAAACGACGACAATAATGGGCCAAAGTACCAGTCAATCGAGTCAAAGTATCTCTAATAATAACAGAAGAGTTCCTGCTCAATGTAAAAAAACAAGTTGGTGGCGGAGAATAAGGAGAATAATATTTTTCTGGCGCAAAAGTGATTGCTAATTATTTATTTAGGATTCATTTTCTGTGCTTCAAGTTAATTCTTATATTATCTTTAAGATATGCCAAATAATTTACCCACTCGTAGATTAGCACCATGGTTTATTGTTGGCAGCTTGATAAAATAAATAATTTGTTCATAATTTCTTAATTGATTAAATACATATGAGTACAGAGGTTATCTCTATGAAAGATCAAAGGCTTACCACGATATCTATGTACATTTGCCAAGAAGTATTCGAATCAGGTTATGCCAAAAGTAGAACTTGGTTTGCTGCTTCAATTGCAATAATAAATTTATTTATAATCCTTCGAGTAAGTATATCGATAAACAAGGACATGCGAATATTTATAATGTATAGGTAGTTGCATAATGTAACAAGAAGAAACCATCAAGCAGAATTATTTATTCTTGGGCTGAAAAATTCGACTTTTGCATTTTGGAAAATATTTCAACTAATTCAGTTTCTGATGCAGTATTGTATTACGAGTATTTGAAACATAGATAAATGAACTCTATCAATATGCAACAACGATATCTATTGATAGAAAAATGACAATTACGAAGGGAAACCAGCATCAATATCGATAAAATGGAAGTAAATGTCGATTCAATTTCAGAAGTAAAAAATTACTAAGGAATGATTTGAAATGATTTTAGATATCCAAATTCCATATCTATAATATTTTCCACTAAAAAAATATCAATAACGCATTCTATGCATGAGAATATCGAATAGGGCTTTGAATTGAAATTGTGAGCAGAATCAAATTAACTAAAAATTTTGAAAGTTTTATGAAAATTCATATTATTATTTTTCAACGGAATGTTCCTTTCGTATTTCATATTTCAAAAACTTGAAAGGCAAAAAAAACAGTATCGATACACATAAGAACATACATCAACACGATTGTACTGGTATCGATTTTCAAAAAAGACAAAAAGTGATCAAAGTAAACATCTATTTTTTTGCAATCAAAACTGACGTTCATTCGAGGTAATTAATACCAAAAGTGATTTTCTAGTCCATTTAGGGATTTTTTAAGCGAACACTAATATTAGTTCGAATGTAAAAAGCTCGATCAATAAATTTTTCTCGATGTATAGGCACCTATTTGATATGACATTTATTACGTATTACCATAGATGTTTATGAATTGCATTAGATAACCAACCATAAGCTGTAGGGAACAAACGTAAACAAACCCTCGATTTTTTGTTTAGCTGAATTTTTAATTAAAAATGAGAACTATTACAAACGACCTGATTTGAGCAGGAGAGGTCGGCGAAACAAAGATTTCATATCATTGCGTTTTTTAAATGATTTGTAATTATATGGTATGTTCAACTTCCTGGTAAATTTTTTTTTTTTGCTCGTTCTGAAAATTTGGTGAAAGAATCTTTGTGGATTCTGATAAACTACTTTCTTTACTCGAGAGGTTCAATAAAATTTTGAAGAAGATGGAGATGAGGCAAGTCACTAAGCATTTTCGTTTTTAAACTCATATGACAAAATAAATTACATAGACATCAACATATCCAAATTTTAGCCACCTAAATGCAATTGGAAAGAAGTAAGATCAAAAAACAATTTTTTAAGGAAGTTTTAAGTTATAAAAATTTCTTTAAAGCTCATATCTTCTCACCGCATCGGCGTGGAAAAGTCAACCTCTGTAGGTAAATTTAGTACTAAACCAGAATATGAATCCTCAAATTTCGTTCAAGATGGATTATCAAAATTAGAGGAAGGCTTGAGATTTTATAAATATGGTCTCATACCATTACTAGTGATGAGAAGAATAATGTATGTCTAAATCAGCCTCAAACGTGGTTTTTGAGGGGAAGAGAAGGGTTTCTCATCCTCAAAATGTGGCATGGAGGTGGTAAAAAGTTTGAAAATTTTTGATTATGGTGTCAGATAATAAAATGTGCCCAATTAACTAAGATATTCCAATGTTAGTTTCCCAAATTCATATGAAGAAGAGTTAAAGCAAAAAATGACTTTTGGAGGGGAAATCACTGCAATGAAAGTTCACAAATCTCGCACATCTTCTCGCCAAATTAACCTAAAAAGGTTGAACTTTGTGTATGGGTTAACTGGAGTGGAGACTAGAAAATGACCCCTTATATTGATCGAAAATGGAAATGGTCAAAATTTGAGGTAAGTTTGAGTATTTCAAACGCTTGAAAAATTCCTCCTTTTGATGATTATGGTCAAAAGTCACTCTTCTTAGCGAAATTGATTGATCTATGACAAGTTACACCATTTGAGATTGCGTGAAAAATTTCAAGTTTTTTCAAGTGCTTTGTTTACTAATGACGTCAATATGAACAAGTATTGATTAATAATATCAACAGCCAGTAAGGCATCAGTAATGATGGGTATTGATAGAATTTCGGTCTCCCCCTCACACCGCAAAAGGCGTAAGTCCACGTGTACATTTAGCTGCTCATATTGACATCATTCAGAACCAAATATTTCTTATTTTCATTGGTTGTTGTTTTCAGACTCTGGTCGCTGAGAGAACCAATAGATTTATTATATGGTGGCCAGGCGAAATGTTTTAACCTGTGATAGGTCAGTCAACTTTGTCTTCTTAGGTACTTTTGGAAGGAACAAGGTGAGGGTTTTGGACTCAGTAATGGATGTGGCCTGTGAGGTCGAAAAGTTTACTTGACAAAATTACCTACAAATGACTATGATTTAAAATAAACCATTAAAGACTTACCTAAAGTAAAACTGACTTTTTTACTAAGTAAAATTAATATTTGAACACAGAAGTTTGAAATTTTCTTTAAAAAAATAGTTAAAACAACAAGCTCAGTCAAAAAGAATCGACCAACATTTTTCATTACTGAAAAAATTCAATCAGTAATTGGAAAATTAATTTATTTATTGAAAGACCATTCTGTTGCATTTCCAAAGTTCTTCCAACTAATTCCAATAAATAGGCACACGTAATAATGATGGTACTGGATAACCATAAAAGTTTCAATTTTTTAAACTAAGGAACATAAACAGACACAATTTTAGAAAATGGTCTTTGTTATAAATTCATAAAACACTAGCTGTTGCGTAAGAACTTTTTAGTCGAATGATTCACTAACAGTAGTAATCATATTAAACTTTGATTTAAATAAGATAAGAAGTCATGTTTTAGCTTAGAATATTTATCAGTCCAAGGTATTGGAACACTGAGATTCGAATAAGAGGTTTAATATATCATCATTCATCAACTTCATCGTTACATAACCTCAATCCTTTTATAAAGGAGCCATTACCTTCACCTATCAATATATTCATAGGCTATATGAATGCGATCTATACGTCACGTGATACATACACTATCATGTAAATAGTAAACATAACTCTTTTATCGAGAAATTCATTAACTCGGTTACAGTCTGCCTTATCGATTTAATGAAAGCTAATAAATAACAATTCAGTCCTATTTACCTACCTTTTTCGTCGGATCTAATAACTAATCTCTTGTAAATTAAAAACATGTGCGAGTATTCTACCAGCAAAATGAAACAAGAAGAGAATTCTTGTAAAATTTCATAATTTTCAAATGAATCTGAAAGTGAAGCTACTAGATTAATTTATCTTCTTGGTATCCCCTCATTCCATCGATGTAATCTCACGGATATAATTTTCAAGGAAAAGAGAGAACCAAGAATTTACATTTTTCTGTGTAAACTGATTCAATTCTAAGACTGAAACGAAGGATTCGACGACTCAAACTATATATATATTGGATCGCATTGGCTAATATGAGTCAATTCCCTTTCTAAAATGTTTCCTTCTCGTTGCACTTGTTGGTTAAAATAAGTTATAGCATAGTTCAAAGATGAGGCTCTTCACATTTAGCGTTTGCTTGCTTTTATTGCTCGCAGGTAGCCATACATAATATTAGTGTTCTTTTATGAAATAACTTTCGCGATATCTCATCACGAAAATACTTTTATTTTACAGGAAATAATGGGGTATATTCGGAAGATCTTATTTCAAGTTTAATCGATGTGCTACCTAATACGTCCAAATTATTCAATCTTTGGCAACCGCTGAATTTAACTTTGAACCAGAGTTATGAACTTGAACCAGTCCACATTGGAAATTTTACACTCAATACAACACAACATATAAATATTACATTCCATTTATCGAACGTCACTGTACTGAAATCTGTACCAAAGAGGCGAATGATGGAAAATTATTACACCGAATTGACTTGCGAATTTCACAATAAATTATCAGTAAGTTCTAATTTTCTTGAAGAGTAGAAAAACCAAAAGCTTTCCATTTGGATTAATGTTTCTCATCGATGTTCGATATTTTCAGATAAACCACGCGATAGAACCGCGAGATTTGGAAATTAGAGGACAACACAAAGCGGAAATATTTTTAGTAGATACGAAAAAGTGGAAAGACTTCGACATTAAGCAGTACACCGGTCGTATTCGTCATACTATCTTTGTCGATAGCAAAAATCAAACGGAATTATATTACTTAAATGAAGAGGTTAGATTATTTAATTGGTACAAATTTTCATTAAATATTACAATCTACTATAAACTTCTTTTGATTTTAGGTTAATGTTGGTAAAAATGACAAAAATAGTTTATCGGTTTTGAGTGCGATGAGCGACGTAATTCAACAAGTCAAAGGAAAGGCTTTGAATAATACGAATACATCTTATTTGGCACATAAAATAAAAGATTTTGAGCAAATCTTTCCATTCCTGTCAAGCTGCTTGTCACCAGCTAACACTACTGAAAACTTATTACTGAGCCAGCATCCGTACAAAATTATCAACAAGCAAAAACACCGGCAATGGGGATCATTTCGCATAGCTATACCAGAAATTAGCATCAATGGGACAACTAATTTCAATTGGACTAAGATAAAGGTTTCAGGATGCGATAATTCTAGCGTAAGATTAAATATAATTATAATTACGAATCCATTGAAGGGTCGTTTCAAATGGTATTACGAGAAAAATAACCACAAACTGTATCAAAACATTTCGCAATTTTTGATGAGTAACTTGACGATAAAGGCGGACATCAATTACACCGATGAATGGATCGTGAATAATATGACAGCGGATGTAGGTACTATTACCACTCGCAAAGAGACTGCTACGCCAGATGTTAACGAATTCACGCACGATATTTTAAACGAATACGTACGATCATTGATTGTAACTCATTATGAGCAACTTATGTACGAAACTTATTCTAAAGAGAAAGCTTCAAAAGCGTTAAATGATTTGGGAATCCTACAGTTACAGGAATTCGAAAAATTATACCAATCTTTTACTCCAGCGCCTCAAACTTCGAATAAAACTACTGCAACAGTAGGTTTTTTTACACGTTGGAATAGTCCACTTGATATATATCGATCGAGAAGCAATATGGTGATTACATCAACTCCTTCAGTCAATAATACAGTCTTGTCCTCAACTACTGTTTGCGTTGATACGAGATGGTTTTGGGAGAAGCTTTACAAAAAAAACATGTGTAAATAGAAATGCATTTTTGTCATTTTAAAATGGCGCATAACGAAGGACGCTTCGATATTTTTTTTTGTTAGCAATATATTTTAAATATTCTCGATTTTTGTATGCTGTTATGCGTATTTGTTATTAAAAAATATTCGAGTTAATTACGACTTCTTTTGTCTCAAGACTGTTGGCAAAATTATACTTAATTTCTCAACATTATGGTTACCAATTTTGATAAAGATGACGTAGCAAGTAAATTATTTAATTCTTAGTAGAGCTTCTTCTAAAAGGGCCCAGCATTTCTGTAGGCATCTTTATACCCTCCTTGACGAGTTAGAGTATTCCCTTCAGGTCTGTAGGTAGCGTGTTCTGCTTGACCTACATAAACTTTCTTCACATGAAACAATTAGTGAACCATCCAGGTAATTTTCAAATCTCGTCGACACCAATAACAATAAATGAAATACTATACTTATATCATGTCATCTAATCAATCTAAGGATTAAACGATAATTTCCAGTTTAAATTAGTCGGGCATCTATTTCTTTAAATGTAGATTCTGTTTGCTATAACGATGAGTAATAAAAATACTCTTACTCCTGCATGTTGCACTTCTAGTGTGACCTTATATTTACCTACATCCATCGCTTTACTTTTTCATCCAGGGATGTACCGAATGGAGGGAACAGGAGGCGGGGGCTTCCCTTCCAGGGCTTCAGGAAAGCTTGTAAATTGGAAGTTTAGCGTAAAGTTGGTAAACTTGAAAAATCACACTTTTAAGCAATACCCCCCCACCCGAAAATGTCCTCGTACGTTCCTGATTTTAATATTGATTAGTTACAAGATTTAGACATTAACACACATACACGTGGAACACTAAAAATCATGCTATGCAGTAACTTTATCATTCTGTACATCATTTACATTGATTTGCTTGATCTTTATATGTATTCGTTATTAAAAAATGTTCAAATTATTTACGACTTATTTTCTCTCAAAATTATTGGCAAAATTATACTTAATTTCTTAACATGATGGTCACCAATTTCGAGAATAGAGATTAAACTACCTACACACCAATAGCAATAAATGAAGTACAACTTTTATCATGTCATCTAATCAATCTCAGGATTAAACGACAATTTCCAGTTTAAATTTGTCGGACATCCATTTCCTTAAATACAGATCTTGTTTTTTATAACAATGAGTAATGACAATATTCTTACTCCTGACTCATGCACGAAGACACATTTAATAGACGAAGAGTTACGATGAAAATGTACTTATTTTTCAGCGTTTCAACAACAACAGCGTCAATGTATGAAACGTATTTGTTATCGGTGAAACAAAGGTCAATTTATTATTTCACTATCTAAAGTCGTATTTAGATGAAATGTTCGCTCAATCTGCAATCGTGTATTGGTTTCGTTACTTCTACGTGATGGAATAATTTATGATAGGTATTATTTGTTAGTGATATTTTTTTCGTCCAAGATGAAATTCATTGTGGCTATATTATGCTTATGTTCGGTGGTATTAGCACAACTGGGTAAGTTGCAATTTAAATAATTTAACACTAATGAATTTCAAGTTTTTGACATAATTTGACGTAATTAGAAAAAAATCACTAAAGAAATTAAATTATTTGTTTAATTACGAGAAGTTGACCAATACGTGATACTCTAGTTCTTATTATGTAAATGTGGAACAGATGATACTTAAAGCTTGAGATTAGATTTTTAGGCATGAAAATTGTCGAAGTCTCTTCATAATGTATCACAAACAAAGGAAATTAGTTCACAAGGTATTTTGAAATGTATTTCATTCTGCATGAATCTTTGTATACGAATGAAACGAGGTGGAAGGGCGTGAAATGGAAAGCCAAATCATAATGTTATGAGAAACCATTATCATCATTATTATTTTTTCGCGAACATAGGTAAAGTGTTGGCAGATACAAATTACATATTTAAGAAATAAAAGTGTTGCCAAAGTGAAGGGAATAAAATTCATTTTAAACGAATACAATTTTTTTCTTCTTATGAAAAACCTTATTTATTTATCTTTTAATCATACCTGCATGTTATCAGTTTGATAAATGAAACAAAAACAAAAAAAGATTTTAATTTATTATAGATACCCAGTTATATATTAATATTGAGCTTTCAATGTTGACTGAGTTGCCTATGGTTTTTGTGAGTTATCATTATACTAAAATATAGGTACATTCAACTACACCGAAATCGCATTTTGGCAATTTGCTATCCTTTTGGCTGAGTTTTTATCAAGAATCATGGCTTTTACATCCAAAAATGATTCAAGAAAGAAAAATCGATGGAAGGAGCGTCTTTACATTTTTACGTTCCTAACAATTATTTGAGGTCGATTAACTAACAGAGCGACAGCAACTCAAGCTTTTTTGAAAAGGAATGAGGCAAGGAAAAAGTTTTCAGATTATGTGGGAAAAACGTTGGTCTTCGGAACTAAACGTTTTTGGAAATGTTTGAAAATTACTCAATTTTGTGGATGTTCAAAAACGAATAATAAATTGACAATTAATAGATTTTTGGTATAATATGGGAGTGATTTGAGATAGGATTTTGAAGACTGAATATGCCTAATTTTTACTCTAAATATGGTCTCAAAGTATGAGTTGTTCCATAGTAAAACGAAAACATCGATATGATTCAATTTTAAGGTGAAGTTGAGATACTATGGAATCCACGTGAGGTAACATCTGGCATATTCTCTCTTCTTGAGTTCCAAACAATCAAACCAAGCCTATATTAGGCAAATGATCTTCGAATCACCCTATTTATTATTAATTTTTGAAAATGCGAGACATTTTATATTTAAAAAAAAAAATTAAAAATAGATTTTGGATCTTTAAATTTTGAAAAAAATGGCAACTTGGGTTTTCAATTTTTGGATAGCAAAATATAACTTCGTAACGCAAACAATTTTTAATCTTCTAAAAACAGATTTTTTTAAATACCAAGTTTTTGAAAAATTTGACCTCATTTTGTGAGGTGTTCCCATCATCTTCGAGAAGTACCATTTTTTCACTTTTTTATGGATCATTTAGTTGCCTTTTTTTTCTGTTCTTCTACTTTCGCTGAAAAAAGGAAATCGTGGGGTTAGAATACAAGAGTAGTATATATCACATTTCGTAAATTTTACAGGAGAAGAAAAACTAACTTTGTCAGGGCTGTGTAAGACGAATTATTAATTCCCTCGACTTTTTTTCTTTTTTAATGAACAGTGTAACCATTTGAAAATATAAAAAAATTACCACATTCATCTTTTCCCTTTTCATTTTTTTATAAATCAAGTTTGAAAATAATTAAATGGAGATACGACCATTGTATTCTACTATTCTATCTATTTTTGATTTCAGGAGGTAGTACATCCATTTTAAAAAATCAAATGCGGCAACTTTTTTTGGAAAATTGACACTATAAACCATAAAAAAAATTAAATCTTTCACTTTATATAATGATATTTATTAAAATCTGCTTACTAGAAAGTTCATTTTCGGTGTTTGAAACAATAAGACTCGAGTCCAGCTCTGAATCTTCTGCATCATTGTAATTAATGGTGGTTAAAAAACGAACCAACAAAATAAATATTATTCAACTTCGACACGCTTTATTTTTACATTTTCACGCTTTCAAAATCACAATCACAATAATAATTATTAATAAAAACTCGAGTAAAGCATGCTGTAGATACAAAGAATAATTTTCCCAATCTGGATATACGACACTTGTATTCGAGGGAAATTTAGGATCTTTGTACATACGATTTTTTTTTAAAGTAAAATTTTTAATATTTAACTAATTTTTAGCTAATTTTTGAGTTTTTTACCAGAAAGAGGACATTCTACAGAATGATAATCAATCAAAATGTCAAAATTGCTAAAAATGTGATATACGACTCTTGTATTCTAACCCCACGAAATTTAGGACGCCTTTTTAACCAATAAACAACAACTTCTTCATGTAGCATACACAGCATAGCTTGACCAGAGAAAGGCTGTACCCAATAGAGAGGAAGTCCGGTGTCATAATCTTGAGCTCAGTTTTTTGAACAAAAGCCACAAAAAAATGAAAAAATTAAAGCAAATTTGAAAATTTGAGCACTGGTGAAATTTACTGCTTCCAAGTCAAAAATATGGACAGATAATAGGCAACGCCTCGAAAATTAAATACCTCTTGTCTCTATATTTATTTGAATTGTAGCCTACTTCAAACCAGAAATATCTTTGTTTTTATTGTTGTTTTATTACACAACATATGTACTATGGACACTATCAATAAAATAATAATGATTATTATCAAATGCAAAAATCTTCTATTAGATGTCCTAGATTCTCATCGCCTTGGCCTACTTACCTACTTTTATTAAAATACTTTTCATTACTGATAAGAGGCGCAATGTTTATAACAAAGGAGTTCATAAGAATTCATCAGCAACCGAGTGTCATTTTATGTATAGTATACCTGTCTCCTAATATCATATTGATATTTTGTACTTATTGTAACTCTTCCTTCCATGATACACAGATACACCTCAAAATGAAGAAACTACAACCACAACAACCACGGTGGTATCGGAAACGACTACGAGCCCATTTCTCGAAAGTTCAACGACACTTCAAACGAGTGAAGCAACAACACCAACTCCAGTTACAGAAAGCACTACCATAACTTCAACGAGTGAAGTTCCAGTGGTAACTACGTCATTTCCGACAACTGTTCCAGTCGCTGAAAGCACCACTTCGACACCTGTGGTCAATAAAACCATCAAAATTGTTGATAAATTGAGCGACCAGATTCGGTCGGTACTGAGCCATTACCATGAATCCAATCCGATAGGTTTCCCAGGCCAGACAATTTTAATGGATCCAATGCCAGTTCCGAATAATACCGCTGATTTGGGTATTGGTACAGGATATTTTTATAATTTAACTGTACACGGATTGTCGAACTTTACAGTCGAGGCTGTTAACATGTTGTTGGACGATATGCAGGTGAAGATTTAATATTTTGTACTTTATAAAGATGCTCTAACGCGTGAATTCTCATTGATACTGTTTTGTGGTATTTCTGTTTTAAAAGGTCTATGTGATGCTCCACATGAAAACTATAATTGTTAAAGGAAACTGTACTATACAGACGATGTTCACAACCTCCAAAAGTCCATTCAATATGACATTATATAACGTAACTGCTGAAGGTACTGTTACACTGAGAGCTGATGCTGAAGGGAAATTACACGCTAATAAATCATCGACTGATATGAGTTATCAGGAGCTTAAGGTATGTTTCGTCATAGACGTGTTTAATTGGTAAAAAGAGTTATAATGAAACATATCATATTTCAAAGTTTATTGATAAAAATATATTGCGAATAAAGAAATAGAAGTTCTATATCTGTTTGCAAAATAGCCATTCACATTTTTAGAAAACGGACAGCAAATAAAGCCCGTTATTGGGCACACATAGTTTGGAAACTTATGGCTCAGAAGTTGTAGTATCTGATGCCCGCAATAAGGAATGGACCTTCACTTCACATCAAATTCCAAACTTTGTGACTGAGGAGCGACAAGGTTGCAGCTTGAGTAAAATTTTGAAACCATCGTTCAACACAGTTTTTCAATTGCCTAAAATGACTGAGTATGACTTGAGATGTTGTGTAAGGAGGATTATTTTGATTATTGACCTATTTCGGTGAAATAAGGAGTGATTTCTTCTGAAATCCCATTTTTTAGCCTTCCCGTTGGGGTAGGTATTACACTTTTTATGGTTTAAAGCTATCAAGAGATATTCAATTTACAGAAGTTTCAACCTGATAAAAAGTGGTAGTGAGAAAATCGATTTTCAGTTATTTTTGCTTCCTCTCAATTCTCCGCTCATGGTTTCTGGATAAGATGAACATAGCAATTTCTTTATGGCTTCATAATAAATATTATATTGGAAAACATTACTCAATTCCCCACAAAAATTACATTATTGCATCATAACATAAAAAAATAAAACTTTGAAAAATCGTAAATGAGATAACATCTGGTGTGATAGAATATTTCACATAAGGATATCTTCTTCAATTTTATAACATAGATATTAATTTTCCACATAAATAACCGATTTTTAAACTTTTTTATATAATATTTGAATGGAGTTATTAAATGATAACTTACCTCATTTTACCAAAATCCCCTTCACACCATGCCATATCTTAGACGATGTTCAAAGGTTTTAAGCAGTTAAAATATGATAATTAGCTATTTTTAATTAAAAACCATAACTACGTATTACAGCCTACCTCACATTTTTCAAAAAAAGAAAAAAAATGTCAAGTTTCATATAAAATGCACCATGCAGCTAGAGCTACACTTATATGAAAAAAAGAGTTTAAATTATATGTGTGAATGATCTATGTGACAATGTGTGCATGACTAGCATCAACTGAGCTGATCTTTTGATTTCCAGATTAATCTAAATTTTTAAAATATTATATATGGTTAATTATGGACCAAAAAATGACTCCTTGAGTTTGGGTCAAAATGGATTCCAAATGGGGCATGCTGAAAATATGAGCAAGGCTCGAGGAGTCTCATATATCTCAAATTCGATACATATGAACTCATATCATTATTAAAAATGAGAAATACATAATTATATTAAATGCACTTTCACGCGTAATGTTGGAGGGGAGAAGGAGGGGGTTGTTGTTTCCAATATGTAGTGGCGGTAGTGAATTTATTATGTCATATGATAAGTAAGTCTAAGCGGCAAACATATTCAAATTTCAGTTTCCTAAGGGAATTTGGGAAAATCTAGAATTAGTAAAAATATGAGGAAGGCTTCAGCAAGCTAAAACTTGAAAAATATGGACTTAAGTGCTTTTTGCGGGCAAAGAGTACCACACATCACGAATTCATCTTATTAAGTGCTTTTGGGAAGGATAGGTGGAAGTTCTTCGACTTTATACTGGATGCGTCTTATAGGTATAAAGGCCAGCCCAATTGAAAACTGAACTTCAGTATGGCACAGCTGCTAACTTTTTTATTAAACAACAGTTGCAAAAACGTTTTTAAGTAACAATTTTGACACCTCCTCAGGCACAAGTTAGGGGATTTCATACGCAATGAAGGCCTGTTCCTTATTATTGTGAGAACACTTGTTCTACAGTTGATCCATAAAGTTTCAAAGTAGGAGAAGCCGAACAAAGAACTTACTTACACATCTCTTTTTGCTGTGGAACACCTTAAAAAGTTATTCATTCTATAATTTTTTTTGCAGGTTGGAGTAAACAATAATCCCATGATCCAAACAATGATGAACGGCGCTGGTGTAATAATATTAGCTGGTATCCGGCCATATATTTTAAAGCAAGTGGATGCACGTTTAAACGAAGAGGTCAATAAGCAACTGGAAAACGCGCCAAAAATGCCCTCCATTTCAAACATATCTCCGGTGGATTTGGCAATCATAGAAGGCCGGAAATATATCCGTAAATCTTACGACCCTTATACCATAAAAAAATGTCACCTATCATGAAAGCGAATATCTCATAGTAAATATCAGTCAAGTAACCATCTATGGATTATCGAAATTCGCTCGAGTGGGTAACGTGACGGTGCAAATGCGAGATGGCATTGTTCAGGTGATCGTACGATTAATAACAGGCCGTCTGAAGGGTACATGTAAATTTTTCTATGATTTTGGAAGAGTAGGATTGGTGAGAAAAGGGGAATCTCATTTTAGCGTAAATCACCTTCAATTCGAAGCGAAAATCAATCAATCAATGAATTTAAAGAACAAGCCAATTCTAGATGATCTGCAGTTAGAAGTGGGAACTATTTCGTGTGAAAATGGATGGTACCGGGGACTTCGATTACCTCCTAGACATGACTGCTCACTTGATTCCAGATTTGTTACGCCATTTGATAATCGACGCGTTGGAAGAACCGATCAAACAGAAAATACAATCTGAAATCCTAGATAAGATTAATGTGCAGCAATTAGTCGAGGATAATTTATCCATCGTTGAAAGTTTATTAATTTATTAATTCGATTTCATCATTTAATCATTTCATTGATACGGTATGTTGCATGCTAATAGAATGGAATATTGAAAAATCTGCAATAAGTAGTTCAAGTTGTAATTTTGCTGTGACTTATATCTACCTACGTTGATTTACTTTTCCATCCAAACTGTCAGACATACTTTCAAATTTTAATACTTAATAATTTGTTACAAGATTTACACATTAACACAAATGCACTTAGAACACTAGAAATCGTGCTATGCAGCAACTACATTATGTTGTACATAATTTACACTGATTTGTTTGATCGCGTAACTGATAACTTGAAGGTAACTGTTTCAGATCAATATTTTGGAGTGATAAGAATACATTCTTAATTTATTTAATGTTAGGTAATTTTATTGTGATATTTATCGCTATTTTTCCAAATAAACGAGTAAAAAAAATCAAAAGTATTATCCAAGCTAGTAAGTATATTTATCAACAAAAGAAATCATTCATCGAAAGTGAAATGTGTCCATCACCACAAAATATTCATTCAACAGAGTTGAATGAAATGTAAAAAATTCGTTTACTCGTTATCCCTTCCATAAATTCTTTTTCCACCTGATAAGAAAGTAATTAAAAATTTCCACACATACTGACGAGGGAGAAGGAAACAATTATGGGTGACAATAATTGAGGAGAGCACGTTCTCATCTTGTTAAAGGTAACCAGTTAACCACATTTACATTTACGTGACCAAAGAATGAAGCGTAGGAATAGTAAATACAGCAAAACTATTCATTTTTGAAACTTACCAACTTGAATTTCTTACAAGTTATTCCGCTTAAAATGAAAACAAAAAATCACAATAAGAAAGTTTAAAAACACCAAATTTTCAGTATCACTGTATCACTCTATACTTCCCGTTTCTTATCACGCATTATTGATCACGCACACCAACGTACACGATGTCAACTGAGCAGAAGTTCCGGTTGGCGAATTTGACATACCTCAACAGTGTTGTCATTGTTGTCATTATTATTATTATTACTATGGTGAATTTTATTTACATTTCATTATCTCAACTTTTAAAGACATTAACAGAAAATGACAGTATTTTTATAATACCTTAGAATTAAACATAAAATATGATGGAAATAATTGCAAAATATGGCTAATTATAGGTACACCACAAAAATCATTCCGCATACTCAAATAGTCAACAGTTATAACTGTCCTTTATTTACACTTTTCCGTATTTGGATATTAACTGTAACTTTTGAAATACAAATACAACCCACTCCCACCACAACGAATCACGATCAGATGATCGTACTTCGACAGTGCTGAACACCTTATAGTCGCTTCAAAATTTGAAATTATCAATAACAGCAATGTATTCTGTTCAAAAAAGATCGCTTGGATCGCAGCAATCCACGAGACATATCTCTGATTGGTGGCCGAAATGACGACCAATGATCAGTTCAACCCTTTGACTATATACTAGATGGACCGAGCTAGCAACAAGCAAATGCCAACCCAAAAACGGTGATACATTACACAGATTTTCTCAGAACACTAGTGACTAAATTCTAAATGCGCATGCGTAAATTTATTTCGCGCTAATAGTGCGGCAAAGGGACATTATAGTACTGCTTAAAATCAGAATAATGTGAATGTGATAAAGGACTTCAGGCATGCGCAAGATATAAAGTTGCAACGAGTGTTCCGACTCTGATGCATGTAATGTTTCACCGCAGTTTTCCTACGCGTAACTCGGTTTATCTAGTATATAGTCAAAGGTTCAACCATATCTCGTGGGGAGTCAGGGGCGTAACTAAGGGGGGATGGGGGGAGCTTCCCCTCAGGTGTTTTGAGAAGTTGGGAAATTTATAATTGTTCAACACTGAAATTGGGAACTTGAATTTCTTTTGGGAAATAAGAACTCGAATAAATTCGAACTGATGCCAACTTATATCATGTATAGCGCACAACCAGGAACGTAGCCCCCTTGGCTTTTGGAAAGTTGGTAAACTTGATCACTTGCGCAGTATTATTACAGCTATTTTTAAATTTTTTGAAGACTAAAAAAAAAAAAAAAGGGTCAACACTTGGTAAAATTTCATGGTATTAGTTGGCAATTTTTGGTTTTCTCCCCCCCCCTGAAGAATGTCCTCGGTACGCCCCTGTGGGGAGTTAGGTAATCATAGTTGAGATTTGCGTGTCTAGTGGATCGCAGCGATCGTATAGTAAGCAAATGACCCTACTCCAATTTTTTGTTTATTTTTCAGGACGCAGTTTGAATTTATCATTGCAGCCAAATATCTATATATTATAGTTAATGTCCCTGGATGATTTGGCTTACTTCTGAAAGCTTAGAATAACGAATAATTCAAGTTTTTTACCTTCGACTCAGGGAGCATAGTATGAGTAAAAAAAAGTTTTACTCAAGAGTATGAGAGTTGCCCGTAGAAAAACAAACGCGCATTAGCTTCAAAAAAAAGAAACTCCTACTTCACTTTGTTAAGAGTATGGTCCAGAAGAGACGCGTGCAAAAATAAGCACATACCTGTACGCACGTATAAGTTATACGTATAGTAACTTTCCTAATACGCTGAGATCCAAAGAGTGAGTTCCAGAAATCTAGGTTTCATTATTTCAAAACTGGAACTTCGGTGAATTTTGTTTTAATTATTGATATAATATGATTAAGAAGTCATATAACAATCAAGATTAGATCAAATTGTTGTTCACATTCAAGTTCAAAAATGAGCTATAAGTAATGTGAAAAACTCAAATACTAGTGATGGGAAATTATTAATCAATATTGAAAATAATTTTTCCATATATTTATAATAATGTAATTTGCATAATGATAGGAAATAAAAATTGTGCATAAAAAAATTAAAATTTTTGTCCATTTTTAAATTTACCTCCTACAAGGTGATTTATGCAGAAGTTTGCCAATTTATTCATTTTATTTTTTCTTAGGTAATAATGAGGTATTCTTCCTGATGAAAGGATACTGGGTGAAAATTAAATATAATTTTTGTTAGAATGTTAAAACATATTCCATTTGAATAAATATTACGAACCGAGCACGAAACAAACCGTTTCAATTTATGTACAAGTGAACAATTTTTCTGAATTTTTGTTTTTTACGTTATTTTTGCAATTTTTGTCGACTCTCGAAGACTGCTGCTTGGAAGAAACGCTCTCATTCCCACCATTGGCAACGTACCTTTATAACTTGGACTTCGCTGAATTCGTAGAACAATGGAATTAATAGGTTACTAACGTGTTGTATGGCTTGCATTATTTATTCGCAGGAGGTACGTAAAACAAGCGTGTAGTTTGAATGCTTTTGAAGATCTTGAAAGTCAAAGTCATGAAACAGCTTCAGTTCTAATTTCCGTATATAAAAATAACAAATATAATTCCGAGAAATTTTTCAAGTTCGTCGGAAGGAACTGAAATTCATACATACTTATTTCGAATATTTCTTGAAAAAAAAAAAACTTGTTCTAATAATTGGAATAAGAAAAATTATTCTTTCCCAGAATGAAAATAAAAATCGGAAAAATTTATTTTGATGTATCACTATATACGATAAGATTTGCTTCACGGTTCATAAAAAGTAAAAAAAATATTGGGTAAGTAATGCGTTCATTTGATCGATTTTTCATACGTCTCGTTCAAATTTCCTTCAGAATCGCTAACGTAAGTGCTTACGTATTTATGCATTAGTAAACGTATCTTTGTGCTAGTTATCTTTTTCTTCGAACTATGAATACGTGTTCAATGAATAGGCGGAGTGAAGATCAAACAATGAAGCCGCGACCAAATGTTTCCAATTTGAACCGTGATTAACTTCCCTATCGTAGTCAACTGCTAACATGTATGAATGAACTAATTATAGTGGCATAGTGAACGTTAAATGCTTTATATAAAGAATTTCGCACGCATTTATCATTTTGTAAGAAGTAGTTTGAGCATGTTTATCTTTTTTCCGGTATCATTGTAGTGTGAGCTGGTTAAAATGAAGATATTAGTGATTTCATTATTTTTATTCGTCTACGTGGAGTTCAGTAAGTATTTAAAAAAATTATTAAATATTAATTTTTCATTTAAATTATTAATATGATTATGAAACTTATTTGGTTAGAAAAAATTAATCCTCAATTTCTTCTCCGTCTTCCTTTTTATCTTTGACAAAATGAATCGGAATTTCTATTCCAGTTTCCTCTTCCGAAAATACTTGTTGCATTTGGTCGGTATTTGGTTGAGTCGCTCTCTCTTCATCGCATAAATCGATTGCATTCATAACAATGTGTTGGTTTGAAGACGAATGCTTCTTTTTATTCTTTTTCGGCTAAAAAAAGAAGAAATAGGTTTAATTACGGTATGGAAACAAAGAAAAATATTTACAAAAGAAGTTTCGATGAAAATGATTTTCAAAACTTATTGAACCCAATTAATTCTATAAATAAGCTCAGATAGATGCGTTAAAAGTTACCGCGTGAATAAAAGTTGGTAGGTTTATTCGCGAATTTTCAAATCTAACGAATGTTCCAGCTAAAGAAACGAAATAAATAAATTACTTCAGTTCGAGCGCATTTGAATGTTAGAACACCATCGGAGGAAATTATGGATTTCACCGTTTCGACGTCAATGTCTTCTGGTAATGTAAATTGCCTTTCGAATTTTCTGGCCACAAATCCATGATCGTCTTCTCTATCTCCATGGTTCGCTTTCACATTACATTGCCTTCCGGTCACTTTGATACGAATTTCGTTCGGTTTGAAATGTTGTACGTCCAGGTGTATCTGTGAAATTAGCGGAATTGCTTAAAGTTTTTATTCAAAGATCCAACTAATGTATGTTATTCTAAGTCAAATATTTGCAATTCTAATTACATCACTTACCGCGAACTGACTGGCGATGAATTGTAGCTTTTCTTTGTCCTTTTTATTCGATCTGTCCGGTGTAGCGAATGGTCGCCAAGGATAGAAATTATCTGGTCCGTAAGAAAGAGACATTTTGGCGGGATTTCGTAAATTATCTGACGTCAATACTAACCCAAATTTTTGATCGTATACTTTAGCATTTGTGTAGAAGTCATCGTATTTTCCTGCTGTTGGGTTCATTTTTTCCTCTGGAAGAGGTTTTTTTGGCGGAGGAAACATGATGCGGTGTGATCAAATACACGAAAATTTAATTTTGAAATTTAAAAATATTACACGAAAATTTCGTTGCACAAAAAAATTAAAAGGAAATAACTTACAAATTTTTTTATCTCTTTGTGATAACGAATTTTTTTCATATTTGGTGGCCATTAGTAATTTATTTATAAATTCCGACGAGACCTATTTAAATACCTATTTTGGTCTTACCTATTTGACTATAGTCTACGTCTATGATGGAAAATTTGTTTATTGCGTAGGCGAATTAAAAAATTTAGACGAAGTGGGCGAAGCTCCAACTACTGATATATCTACTTTGAGCACAATTTCATCGACTAGTACAGATACACAAAGCACTCCTGTACAAGATGGAACAACTTTATCAACGGTTCAAAACGAAAACCCTTCTTCATCACCTAAACCAGGCTTGAAAGAAACGCTTGATTTGTCGGATGTGACTGTGAAGAATTCTTCGAGCATGAATATTTCTTTAATAGACAATTTGAGCAATCAAATTCGTATAATACTGAAACATTTTCAACATCCAGACCCTATTGGGTTACCGGGGAAGAGTATTCTACCAGAGCCGATGTTGGCGGAAAATGTTACCGCTTCGTTGGTGGTCGCTACTGGATCATTTTTCAATATAGAAATTTATGGGCTGAATAATTTCTCAATTAGTGTAATCAATACGTTCTTGGATCGGATGGAAGTAAGTTCAGTAGAAATGATGATGGAAAGGACTTCTTAATTGTCAAAAAACTTCAACATTAATTTTTTTCAGGTGTTTGTCGTTTTGAGACTAAAATCTGCGACAGCATTGGGGAATTACACGATTACTAATATGGTGGTAAACAACGAAGGTCCTTTTAACATAACATTCACCAACGTAACAGCAGCCGGAACAGTTGGCTTGGCTATCAACGAACAAGGACAATTATACGCCAATAAATCCGCTATCGACATAGCTTACGAAGAAATAGAGGTAAGACAAATAATCGAAATGCAATTAAAACGAATTTTATTCATGTTTAGAATACTTAAAAAGTACTAACGTAACTTCAATACTTAACAGGTAGACCTAACTAATGTCAGCGCCTTTGTACGACCATTCTTAAACAGCGGAGGAGCCCAAATATTCAACGCAGAAAAAAAATACATCTTGGATAACGTAAATGAACGATTAATGGCTGAAATCAACAGACGTCTGGAATTCTTCCCAAAAATACCGCCTCTAACTAAGATCTCTCCGTTAGACTTGGCTGTGATGGAAGGTCGTAAATTCGTCAAAAGCAGATACGAGCCATATGTTATTGATAAAGTTTTCGATTTCGATAATCCTTTCTTGAGCATAAACGTGGGTCCAGTTAGCATCCAAGGGTTATCTAAATTTGCCCACGTTGGTAACATAAGCCTAGATATGGTAAACCAAACGGTTGATTTGAGGATTAGAATTATCACGAGTAAATTATTAGGTAACTGTAAATGGTACTACGATATCGGTAAAGTAGGTGTCACTAGACATGGTCAATCTAATTTTTCCATAAGCCATCTCCAGTTCGAAGCCAGAGTAAGGCAACCCGTTGATTCGAGGAAACCCCCGGTGCTGGAAGAGTTGGAAATTGAAACTGGACCTATTTACGTAAAGATGGATGGTCGTGGAAGTTTCGATTATATTGTAGAAATGGTTGTGAAATTGCTACCGAAAATGCTAAGACATATGATTATCGATGCTTTAGAAGAACCTATTAAGCAAAAAATTCAAACCGATGTTCTCGACAGAATAAGTGTGGAGCGGGTATATGAGGAAAATTTACCTGATATTAAAAAGTATTTATCGGATAAAATGTAAGTTTACCGATGTATTATATTGTAAGGTAAAGCCGATGATTTTTACAAATTATTTTTTATAAATAAAATTTTTTTATATTTAAAATATGCATTAACTATTTCTTGGGACTGGAAAGTACTTAAAGTAAGTCCTACTATACACGTAATTGAAGAAGTATATAGATCTGGGTATACTGTGCCACCATAATGTTCCTTAGAAAGCCCGTCAATGCGACTACCTTATCATTGTGGCCAAGTTGTGCTCTCAACAGTGAAACAGCTGTATGAAGGGGCTTTTTAAGGAGCAATATGGTGGCCCAACATTTCCGTATCTATAGTGCCTTAATGCAACGAGTGGACTTTACTACCTATTACACTGAATAATAACTCGTTGAAAGTAATTAGGGAAATTATAATATCAACCAGCGCAATCACTGAATACTCATACGTACATAGCTGATTGCTAATTCTTTTTTATTAAGTCGTTAGCGAATAGATTCACTCCAAAAAGTGCAATCAGCTCTCATCTTCTAGTCACTCTACCTATTCTCCAAATTTCGAGTCGATGTGTTCACTTTTACTGTTATCATCAAACAACGATAATTTGAACAAAACCTTGGTGAATGCGTAAGTGGGTTTTACTTCAAGGTAAAGTCCACTGAAAAGATAATGATTAAATAAAAATTAACTGATAGTAAGCAACTAATAAGTATCTATCTAAACACATTCGATTATTCATTATGTAATTAATAAGTTTTTATTTAAAAATCCTACGATATAATGGAAATTTGTGCTATTTGTTATCATTAAGACAAGTAATTACTTGGCAGTTTATTGAACTCTCGTATCTAGATATGATATCAAGCAAAACATAAAAATAGATGCTCAATGAAAGCGTTAATTCACACTTCACTGTGTAGTTCTTCTTCCTATAAAAAGGAAAAATGTATGTTTCAATTTGCTAGCTTACAAAACTTTAAAAGAATGAATAAAAAAAAAATAATAAAGAAGAAGCATCATAACGAGACAGCCTGGAATGTTCATATTTATATATCTAATTTCTAAGTACGTGAGGTTATTTAATGAAAACATTACCTATCTATCTACTCAAAGAGGGAACAACATTAATTAAATCGTTTACTATCAATTTATTAATTATTAAAATTCATTTAAAGAGTAATGAACGATAGTAGATATAGTATGTATGTTCTGGCGCAGTCTAGCGCAACTCCAGTTTTCTCAATTTTTATCTCACATTTCATCACTTTTACAAATCTCAAAAAATTCTTGAAGTTTTTTTTTTTTTTAATTTATTTTATTTTAGGTCGCTCTACAACAAAGGTCATTTGCGACCGCAATTTCATAATTTTTACAATTTAGGGTGAATACAGCAAAAATAGATACTATGCATAAGTTAAATTAATGGCAGTAATTCCGTAGCCCGAAGGAACGAGTTTAGTTTCACAGTGATTTCTTCGTCATCTGAGAGGATGTCATTTAGTCGTACATTTCCGTTGTAAAAATTTATCAGTTTTCAGAAGAAAAATAGGTCATTTTCTTTTATTTTTTTTTGTGAATATACTTTTAACGGAAATTCCAAGAGGTCAAAAAATTTAAAATTTTTATATCCAAAGTGTATCAATTTTATATAATTTGTATCCAAATTGTATCAATTTCATATACTTTTAATGGAAATTCATAGGCCAAGAATTTTCCAAATTTAGTATCCAAATTGTATCAATTTCATATACTTTATATCCAAATTGTATCAATTTCATATACCTTAAATAGAAATTCAGAGAGGTCAAAAATTTTAAACTTTTATATCCAAGTTGTATCCAATTTGTATCAGTTTAATATACTTTTAATGAAAATTCAGGGAAGACAAAATTTTCGAACTTTTGTATCAAAGTTGTAATAATTTCATATACTTTTTCTGGCTCTGTACTATCAATGAAGCGTCCTTTATACTGGCGATAGACTTTCGGCGATGGAATATTTTTCCATCGCAAAACTGTACTTATTTATACTGGTGATGGAATTTCTCTGATAAATGAATTTGATTGGCTGATTATGACGTAATTTCGACCAATGATTGTAGCTGATGATATCAGTATCGTTATCATTACCAAAAATGAACAGAACAGAATGATGATTTTTGTTGAGAATTAAAATGAAATCGAACTGTTTAATTACTTTATTCTGAGAAGTTTGAATTGATTGCTGTTCTGTGCAAGCTATTTTCTGCTTAATTTCAAACAATGGATGTTACTGTGCAGGAATTATAACAGCTGTTCTTAGTTACTAATTTGGTAAATTGCTACGTTAGGAAGAAAGTTGCTGCTGGAGGCATGAATAAAAATTTAAGGACAGCTGTGGACGAGTTCGTGGACTCATTGAGGTTGTTTCTCAATTATTATAGTCTTCATCACTAGATTAAATCATGTTTTGAATGTGATGTAAAATGGCAATGGGATCGCAACCGTAAACCGCCATCAAGTAACAGTCGCAGTGGTCGAAAGCCAGCGTAATGCGAAACGACAAAATGCTCAACAACTTCGCCGCTCCTACTTGAATAAGTGATCTTGATCTGTTGAACAACAACAAAGTATCAATTAGAAATACAAAAATCAACATTACACTTGTAATATACATATGTAATACTTATCTGATCATTAATTCAAAGGTGGAATAAATGAGAATTGTTGTTTTCTTCTTTCTACACAGTTATTATTTGAATCAAGCAACCAAATTTTTAAAAAAAACTTTAAAAAAAAATTTGAAATTTGTTATCACAATTCGAAGCTATATTCAAATGATGAGAGCAGAATTTTAAAATATGTTTATAATTTTATTAGAGAAGAGTACTTCTCGTTTAGTGTTCACCACATGTATGCGGATTGTTTGAGAGAATCTGCCGAGCAATTCGTGGCGTACCGTTAAAAGTATATTAAATACATACAATTTGGATACAAAAGTATAAAAATATTTGACCTCTCAGAATTTCAATTAAAAGTATGTGAATATGATACAACTTGGATACAAAAGTTTGAAATTCTTGACCTATGAATTTCCATTAAAAGTATATGTTAGGGCCCTGGATTTTACCTTGAAAAATAAAAATTTTGTAACTTGACTTGGTGAAAAATTATGAGAATTGGATACAAAAAATAAAAATTTCTTGAATTGACTTCACAAAAAAAATAAAAGAAAATGACCTATTTTTTTCTGAAAACTGATAAATTTTTACAACGGAAACTTCAAGAATTTTTTGAGATTTGTAAAAGTGATGAAATGTGAGATAAAAATTGAGAAAACTGGAGTTGCGCTAGACTGCGCCAGAACATACATACTATATCTACTAACGATTTATCATAGTTTTAAAAGTTCAAAAGAACTATTTAAACTTTAATATTAACATCATAAATTGCATTCGCTGTTCACAGTAAATTATGTTATCGGTTTTTTTCTCCATAAATTTATAGTAATGTACAATTTTATCACAGCCGACTTATTGCAATGAACATTTCGAACAGGTACCCAAATGAATGTACCCAGCTGATATTGCGATACCGAAACTTATTCAGCATTGAATTAAAATTTATACATAGCGAAAAGAAGAGAAAACATTTGAATAAGATGTTTACTTTTCGAAGTTGACGGGAAAGAAAAAAACTGAAAGTAATTAAAAATGGCGAAATAAACTTGAATAAAGTTTTTTTAAATTTTTCGAATACGAGTCTATAGAAAGTTTCAACAATTTTACAGAGCAGAATGAGTGAGATATGAAAATAAAAATGCAATTCATTCGAAACCTCTTAACCCTTCAAGTTTCCTGTCAAGTGGTACAACAGATGGCGAAAACAACTCGTATTGAAGAGTTTTGGGTCTCATGGGCTGAAGTCTTTTAAAAAGAGGATACGGTTGAATTAATTGACGAAAAATTAAGCGAACGAGTTACATTATTTTAATTAAGGTAGTTGCTATCACATGAGTACTTTTTTTTAGAGTTTTTTGTTACCGAAATTTAGAAGCACTTTTGTTTCATTTCAATACACTCATTTCCTATTAATGATAATGTGGAAATAGGAAATAAATATCAAAATATGACTTCGATAATTTCTTCGATTTAATTGAGACCTAACAATATGCCTAGCTTTAAAATGAATTATACATGTAACGTTTAGGCATACTTAATTAATATCCACAAAATGTAAAAAAATTGTGCCCAAATATCTCTCAAAATTTCACAAAATTAATAAAACAGTTGATAGGTTTATTTAATCCAACAATTTTCACATACGATTCTTAATTTAACGAGCACACGATATACAAACTATTACATTCATTAGAACACTATTGCGATTCTCGTATTTACCAACAGCTACCTATCTTATTGAACATTTCATCATAAATCTAAAAACAAATCGTTCGCGAACTTCATCTCGAACTACCCTTCTGAGCAATCGTCTTTCGCAAGATGGTTGAAATAATACGGGAAATGATATCTGGCGTTTTTGCTCCAATTGTTTTTTATAACGATCTTTTTAAATAAGTGTATAACTTATGAAAAGAGTTGGTTATTATTTTTTCGAGAAAATAAAAGCCACGCGTAGTATTCCAATTTGGAAAATAAAAGGTAACTGTAAAATTGATAATTCGATATTTTTTCGAAAGTAATTATTTTTATGGGAAAGTAGAGCGTACCTTTATTTCAAAATACTGGTCTTCGAGTGTTTTAATTTAAGTTGTGTAATCTTTTATCAGCTATTGATTAAAGAAAAGTTTTGGTGACAGTGAATTCAGTCTCGAGGTACTCGAGTAAAATATTGAAAGACACTTGACAAATTACCATTCGAATAATCGAAATTTCGATTTTAATTATTTAGACATTTAAAAGCCAGTACTACAGACAATCGGTACAAAATGGCATTGTAAGTTGGTAATTTTATTGAAGGAAAATTTATCTAAATGAATTGAAGATAGAGAGGCAGTTGAGATTGTTGAAATTACTGAAATACAAAACATTTTCGTAACGTGTAGAAAATTACACAACCAGTTTTTTTCTTCGGTTTCACGGTAAGTATTTCTTTGGAATTAAGCATACATGGCTTCAATTTCATTTTCATATTTGGAGAGCACGACACGTTTCATTACTTTCATAGTAGGTCCTGAAAAAAAAAATACTATCAGCAAAGAGATATCTAACAGTATTTATGCTCAAAGGACACATAAGTGGGTCAAAAGGGGGCAAAATGCTTCAAGCAAGATTTTCACAGGCGCAAAAATTTTCAATTCCAAGTTTAACAAAAAAAAAATTCTTGTATATTATATGAAAAAAGAATACATTTTTTCATTTTGTGTTCACCATCCACCACGCTGAAATGGATCAAAAGCGCATGCTTGGAAACGTGAAGTAATTATTTATATTTCTGGGAGTATTTGAAAAAATTTTCAGGAAGTTTAAAAATTTTTAAAACAATTTTTCTTATGTTGTATTGAAGAATTTTTTATTTTCCAGGAAATCTAAAAAATTTTAAAAATAATTTTTTTAATATATTATTGTTTTAAAAAAATATTTCCAGATTCTAAACATTTTGAAAAATTCGTTGAAGATTTTTTGGCTTCCTTAAAAAATTTTCTAGGAATTCTAAAAAATTGAAAAATATTTTTTTTTAATTTTATTGTTTTAAAAATGTTTAGCCGAACAAAAAATTTGAAATATTCATCTCAAAATTTATTTGCTTCTTTCAAAAGTTCTCCAGGATTTCTAAAAATCTGAAAAATCGTTTTTCATAAAAATGTTCATTTGTTCACAAAAAAATTATAAGGAATTTGTAGCTTTCTTAAAAATGTTTTCAGGAATTCTAAAAACTTTTAAAATCATTTTGTTTAATTTACTGCAATTTTTAAAAGTGCTCAAAGGTTCTAAAAAATTTGAATATTGAATTTTTAAATTTTTTCATTATTATTGATATTTAAAGCTCTCATGAATTAATTTTATATTTTTCATGTTCTCAGGAATGTTTTCAGGAGTTCTAAAAAATTTTAAATTAATTTCTATTATTCATGATAATCCTTTCTGTGTTCTGTTGTATGTTAAGTATAACGAATTCCTAATGTGGTTACAGTTTTTATAATAATTTTTTTAACTAATTTTACTGCGATAATATTGGAACTTAAGGCAGGTTTCACTTCAAATGTAGGAGAAAGGCGTCATTATGTTACTTAATTTGTCTCCGATTGGAAAAACTTCTGATCTGACTTGAAGGTACCTACAGTAAAATAATACAACAAACCTAGTTCTCCAGTAGCCAAAGAGAAATCTTTTGGTAAAATAGTGAATTTCTGGATCCTCTGAGCTGCTGAAATGGCACGTTCATTCACACGTTTGAGTCCTTCTTGGATAGCATCGTATACCTATCAAAGTAAAACCACTACTTTTACAAAAGAGGTGGAAAGAGGAAGGTATTTTTGAAAGAATTAACACAATAGAGATTTTTATTACATCAGATGGTTTCTTCTCTACAATTTCTGAAACAGTTTCATACTTATTGGCGCCAACTGATTTTAACCACATTTTAGCTTCAGGAGAGAGTTCATTACGAGGTACACCGGTGTCCATGTTCACTAAACTCTGTAATAAGTTTTTTTAGGAAGTTATGTTTGAGATATCTCTAATTTCGATTTGCAAATGTCCGCGAGTTGAGAAGTGTTAAGGTTTAATCACCTTGAGAGTCACTAAAACGCTTAGGTATTTACGACGATCTCCGATTACAACTGCTTGACTTATAATTGGAATTTCAGATTTGATGGCCATTTCGATCAAGGCTGGAGCTACGTTTTCTCCTCCAGCAGTTATAATGAGCTCCTGAAGACATGAAAAGCTATAGTGATTGACCAATTGAAGAATTACATTTTTTAGCAATTTGGAAAAGTAAATACTTTGATTCTTCCTGTAATTTGAAGGAAAGATTTCGCATTCACTTTACCCAAGTCACCAGAATGGAGCCAACCATCGGAATCCAACGCTTCTTTGGTTTTTTCGGGATCATTTAGGTATCCCATGAATATATGCCTTCCGTACATACAAACCTTAGGAATGATAAAAAATTAACGTAAATAATTATAACACGAAGACACGACGTTACTTATGTCGTGACTATATTCACCTCTCCGACTCCATCACTGTCTGGTTGCTCGATTTTTGTTCGGGTACCAGGAAGAGCTCGACCGATGGCATTTAAATCTAGATCATTGGATTTACTTAATACATGAGCTCCGCTACTTTCCGACATTCCATAAGCCTGTGCAGGATGACGAAAGATGGTGAACTCTGAACGATGTTTTTAGAATATGGAAAAAACAAAATAATTCAAACTAGTTCTCACTTCGGTGATTGGCATATCGAGACTGGTAAGGTATTCTTTCACTTCTATTGGTATAGGAGCAGCGCCTGATAGATAGGTTGTGCAGTATTCAAAACCTAATGCGTCTTTAACTTTGGAGTATATAAGTTTTTTGAATAATTTATAAGAAAGTGACTCGCCAAAATATCTATTGGAAATTACCTATGATGTAATTTTTTTAACGATTCTGAAAAAATTGAAAGGTGATATAGTGTACTTACCCATCTGATATTGCCTTATAATGAGAGAGTCCTACTGCTTTGGCATGATGAAATAAGTATTGCTTTACTCGAGACGACTTTTTCTCAGCTGTTTCTAAACCTTCTTTGATTTTTTCCCAAACTCTAGGCACGCCGAATAAAATAGTTGGTTTCATGCCCCTCAAATTATCGACCATAGAGCCCTTGAAAATATTGCATATATATATAATTATTTTTTACTGATGAAAAAACGTTCAAAGATCTTGTAATTTTCTTTTTAAAGCAATTGGAGACATGACATATATAACTTAAAATATGCCTATATTTTTTTTATCTATAATTTAAGTTACAAGTATGCATTAAGTAGGTTATTAGGATACGTAATTCTTCACAATTTGACGTTTGTGATAACTTCAGCTTGAGTTGACTAGCGAATCATAAGTTTATGACGTCTACAAAACTGTTTTCTTAATTCAATGCACAAACAAGTAGGTAGACGTCACAAAACATGATTCGAGATGGATGCCTGAGAACTCCTCACGCTTAGTAATTCTATGTGAAATCCCGAGAAAGTCGTGTAAAATTAGGAAAAAACTTTAGAAAAAAACTTGAAAGCTCATATGCCTAGATTCTAATACAGATGACAGTTTTTCGTCACTCTTTCATGAACTTATTGGCTTGGAAAAATACATTGGAAACATATTACAAATTTATGATAACAATAAGCGGTTTCAAAGTTCGTAGAAGAACTTTCAAGTAAGGGAAAGAAATACTTTTATGTTACGTTTGACCTTCTGACTCATCAAAATAGAAAAAAATATGCGACACGAAACCATCGAGCTTTATCTACCAATATCGGTCAATGTGAAACAATTTTTGCAACTATGTCATTACCATCCAATCAGTTCACTTACTTTTAGTACATTTTTATCAGCAAAGTATACGGTAGCTCCAATGACAAGTCCCATTACCAAATCAGCGGCCTGATGAAGAAAAATTTTGTTACAGATTTACAGATGATCGTATTGCTAAATGTATATAGTCATGTTGAAGACTCACTTGAGCTGCTGCGTGACTCAATGGAAGATATGACAAAATTCTTTCATTACCGGGTTCCATTTCTAGATATTTGGCGGAGACTTTGGAATTATAAATGAGATTATCGTGACTAAGCATAACCGCTTTTGGTAAACTCGTAGTTCCTGACTACAAAAACAAAGACGAAGAATTGCTTTAGAGTAAGAGTACAAAATACCACAATCTTCACATATTCAGCAATGTTGAAACACGGGCAATGACGCTTACCGTGTATAAAAGAGAGCAGCATTCGTTGACAGCCAATGAATCGATAATTTGGTCTAATCTTTCGTCAGATTCTTTGCTTCCAATGTTCAGTACATCTTGCCACTGTTATTATAAACTCAATCGTTAAGCTGTTCTTACTTTAAAATAACGAGGAAATATTTGAAAATGATTTGTTCGCGAAATACTTACACTGAGCACAGATGGATCATTAGGTTTACCACTATACTGGATGATGGCTTTTAGATCTGGAGCTTGATCTTTAATTTTTAAAATTTTTTGATACTGCATGTCGTTCTCAACAACAACGATATTGGCAAAACTAGTCTTCAAACAATGTAAACAAGCTTCTGGCGAATTAGTGGTGTATATTCCAGCTGCGAAGCCTCTGTTGACGAAATATTTAGTATAGTAAGAATTATGAATGAAGCAAAACAATGGCTTGTTTTTAAGCTTGGTGCTGTTCTCATACCCTGCGTGTATGGCTGCTAAATCCGCATAGAACCACTCTGGAGAGTTCATTCCGAGAATACATACTGAATGGTAACGTTCTAAGCCTAATTTTAAAAATGCTTTTGCTACTGTGCGAATATTTTCACGGTATTGTCTATGAAAGTGAAAAAAAGTTAGTACATGTTCAAAAATGGATTTCCAATATTACAGATGAGTAATTTAAACTGTAAAAATATTTGATATAGGAATGCCACATGAGTGAAGGGGCTTCAACATTAACTCATTATTATTGGTATATTGTAGGACAGAACAAGGTACATTAGATCTCATTAGACACACCTACACGTGATAATTTCATGCACAATGGAAATAAGCATGAAAGGTACAAAGTTTCTTTGCATCTTCATTAGTTTTTTTCCTAGTTTGTAATAACTTGTTGAGTCATCATAAAAGAAAAACAATTTTTGGAAACATTTCTGTTTTCGAAATAGAAGTTGAATAAAAACAGTCTCTGAAGATATCATACATCTACATTTTCATCATTAGCACGCGTTAATTAAAAACTCAAACCACGATTCGAAAGGTCGATTTAATATTTACACGAATTACATAATTTGGCCTTGAAAATTCGATGAAAGTGAATTTTTATGTTAAATTTTAATTCATTTTTAGATAAAACGTTCGAAGTTCATCACAGTTAATTTGCTACGTGAAGTGAATTCGAAGTCGGCGGTTTATTAGCTTTGAACAGTTAATTAATTTGTCGGTGTAAATTAATAAATTAAATCATACCAACGGATATTTTATGAAATCTAATGGACAGTGAAAGTATCTTACCTGAAGTTTATGGTTACCCATTCGTCGTATTCTGATTTCACCCCTAAGGCTGGTCGATCGCCCCATTTTTCAACCGCTTGATTTACTAAAGTAGGAATAGAAATGGGTTGTTCGTCGATTTCGAAGGAATTTCTAATTTTCACACATCCGTCTGGTTCGCAAGTAAATATGTTATCAGTTGGTCGCAGCTTATCTGGCCCTGAAATCGAATGAATTTTGTAAAATATGCTAAAAGTTACGTTACAACTCTTAAAGGTAAACATTTAAGCAATGCAGAGTAATCAGATTTGTGATAAGAGCTCGTGCAATAAGATTTTTCCATTTTGACCTTCGCTTTATCGTTTGAAAATTTTTACGCATGATATGATCGTAGAATTTCAATGAAAACATTTACCCTTTAGTAAGTAAGAATCTGATTTGAAGAACCTAGTTACAGCTGGTCATTATGAGAATAAGCTATGGATGTTTCATGAAAAAGAACCTCTTTGATTTATTTATCTTTAATGACTAAAAATATAGGTTCATAGATAAACAAAGCACAATGGTTTGATTTAAATGATTGCAAAAATGGTTGCAAATCAAAGCGGTAATATATTTGCCAAAAGTTACGTTATGCATTGATTGCATTTTTCACGTGAAAATGATACGATAGTTATTGAAATATGTACCTCTACATACCTACCAACTACATCTAATATATCAAGTATGAAAATCAGCATTCATTACTATGCCTGTTGTTTTCAAAATAAAATTTAGAAATATAGAAAATTTTGCAATAACTTACCGCTACCACTTGGCCAGTTGAATTCCACTTGTATTTCATTTCTATAATATGAAAAAAAAAAACAAAAAAAAAACATCAATCATATTTAATCAATAAAATATTATTTATTAATAAAACGTCGACTAAATTATAGATATTCAATAATTATTCTTACTCGACATCTTCATTAATGTTATTAATTTTCGAATTTGCTTCGTTCACTGTTTTCAAGTCCTATAAAGAAAAACAAAAAAATAACAATACATAGTTGACATTTTTTATTTCTTGATTTCAAGTAATAAACGTTTACAATTTGAGATATCGCAAAAACTTGGCATAATGAAAATTAATGGAGTTATTTATTGCGACTATAAACCGTTGAAATACCTTGAACCGGGAAATGATAAAGTGATTGTGCACCTGGGTACAGAGTATGGACAAGGCAAATTCGATATGTGTATCAAACGATTAAAGTCACAATCTAAATATTGATATTCATATGTTTTTTTTGCAGGGAAGGGGGTGGGGTTATCATCAGTCGCACTGACTATGATATGTCAGATTGAATTTGTATTTTTTTTTTTAAAGCGGAGAGGCTAGAAATTTGTCAAATGACCCCGAAAAACTATTGAAAAAAAACAGCTCTCAAAGCTGATGAAAAAATACCCAAAAAATGAGAATAAAGTTTCAAAATAATTAATTTTTGGGTAATCAAAATTTTTTTACCCTCAGCATTTTGACATCTAAAGATGAAAAAAATTTAGCCAGCTTTTTTTTTATTTACGAATCCAGGCCTTTTTTTGATTAGCTGAGGGTATAGTATGGGCTGATTTGAGCTCTAAACCACTCAGTTAACCAAAACTGCTGGATTTTTATTACCTGAGCTCCTGAAGTATGAGTTATTATATGTTGAAATATGTATATAATGTTATTTTGAAGCTATGTTGTAATAGTTTGGATACGACTGTGAGGTAAATGATAGAGTGGTCCGCAACTCTTTATTTTTACAAGTAGTGAAGAGGTAGGGGTCACAATAGTTGCTTAATGGCCTCAAAAGGACATTATAAAAATTTCAGTCACTTGACTGAAAATTAAACACCCTAAAATGAAGTAAAAGTTCCAAATATTTTCAACAGAAAAAAAAAGTATTTTCAGGCATTTAGAAAGTGTTACTTTCAAATGTCATAAGTATTTTGTAGTTGAAAAGCTAAAAAAATTTTAGCCTCCACTTTTCTTTTAAATCTAGGAAGTCTAAATCATTTTAAAATATTTTTCAGAGGCTCCAAGTTTGGT
The DNA here is from genome assembly GCA_009761765.1 of Phenacoccus solenopsis. Lineage (NCBI taxonomy): Eukaryota > Metazoa > Arthropoda > Insecta > Hemiptera > Pseudococcidae > Phenacoccus > Phenacoccus solenopsis. The sequence goes on along the minus strand of CM019754.1, from coordinate 26,751,545 downwards.
TATTTTCAAAAACGAATAAAGCATAAATTAAGCCCGTACTGTGCACATGACCAATGTAGTGTGACGCATTGATTTGTCTTTCATTTTTGAAAATAATCAAAATTTTTGCTTTTTAAAAAAATAATTAAATACTGTTTAAAGCACCTAAATTTTTATAAATTGGCAACTAAAATTTTTTTCAGTCTTTGAATGATATTAAAATATTACTTAAAAACTTGAAAAATTTTTAATTGCCCATTTTTTTTTTAATTTCTTGAACTTTAACTTCATTTTAGGGGTGATCTGAAAGTTGAGTAGGAGGACTGAAATTTTTGTAGAATGCTTTTGAGGTCATTTAGCAATTATTGTAACCATGCACTCTTTCTTTTTTGAAAAAAAAAAATCGGCCCACTCTAGTAAATATTCGATTATATTTTATCTCGTGTGTTTTCAAGAGCTTAAATAAAGTCCGTACTATGCACAGAAACTATTTATTATTAATTTTTAAAAATACATAGAGCATTATAAAAGAATTTTGATCCCTAAATTAAAAAAAAAAAAAGAGTTGTTTAACAGGTACCTAAATAAGTATTTTTTTCAATCTTCACATAACAAAATATAAGTACTTAATGGACTCAAAAAAATTACAACTAGTCAAAAATAATTTTTTTGGACATTTTAATTTTTAAGAATGCTGACCTTACTGTTGACCTCATTTTTGCTGGTATTTTCATCAACTTTGAAAGTTAATTTTTTCACGTTTTGGGAGTCATTTGGTGACCACTTTTTTCTCGCTCGTTCTATTCTTGGGGAAAAAACTATCTACTTAGCTATTCTCTACAAAGGTGCTATCCTAATTTCTTGTTTTTATCTCTCATACTCAGAGGAGGTAAGTGTGTAAAGTGATTAAGTCAGAAATATATACAACTATTCGGAAAGCTTCGGAAATGCGAAATTAACTCATGTACAATGTATAATGAATCATAACGCGTTGCTGATAAGAGAAAAATTGATATTCAAAAGATCTTTCATTTTAGTGGAGTTTTTATTATTCTAGTAATTAAAAAAAATCAAGGTCTCAAGAGTATTTATTCAGGTAAATCGTGTAGTAGCATATTGACTATAGTCTAGTAAGCGTATTGTGTGATTATCGATTTTTAAAGTGATGTTATTGTTTTGATATGAAAATAATGATAGATAAACTGAAAAATAACTAACACACGAATCAAGTTCCATAACAAATACGAGTTATGATAAAAATAAAGTAAGTTTTTTTTTCTCGAAATAATATTCGACATGTAACTAAAAACTGCCAATAAAAATTCAAATGAATGGGTAACTTAGGTACTCACTATATTTTTAAAATTTTCGATGTTGCCATTTTGAACAACTTTGCCATTTTGTTGAACACTGTCGCCGTTTGAAATAACTTCTGTATCGGTGCTTCCCATGGTGAATTTATCTGAAAACGTTGACATGACGTATCAGCAAAAAAATCACACAAAAAATGGTAATCTATTATTAGTTCGCGAATTATATTTTATTTCTGTTAACCGAAGAAAAGTTACATTCCCTATTTATCCACGATCATTTATTAATTAATCTTTTACAAAAAATGTACAAATAGACTGATTCAGCAAAAAAGTTTACCTATGTTTTATTTTATCTTTTGAACAAGGTACCTATTCAAATAATGGAAAAAGGCAAAAAATACTAACGAAGAACGAAATTTTTTAGAAAATACTCGCAAACCATCGAATCACGTACTTAAGTAAAGTTCACTGGGCATTGAGAGCTTATTGCAACTCAATAGCACTTTTATATGACTAATTTATGAATCAAATTTGATCATTGGACTTTATCACTGTGAAATACGTATGATTGCGACGCGTGTGAATCCATAGGTGCTTTATTTCGTAAAACTGTGCTTTATTACTTTGCACGGTTAATGTGTGTGAAGCTGATAAAAAAAAGTTGGAAAAATATTTTATACCATTACTAATTTACTGCTCACGGGCACAATTTCTTATCACTAGTGTAGACAAATATCTAAGAAGATTTACCTACTTATAATAATTAGTTAATGGAAAAAAATAAAATACGTACTTATTCAAAGTTGATTTAAATTCTATTGCTTAGGTATTATGGATAAATGAGTTGATTTGAATTAGGTTTAATTTGCAGGTAAGCGTCACGTTACCAATTTACCTACCAAAAGTTGCAAAAGAATGGAAAAAGTAATATCGTGTTTCAACCCACCTCAATGTCCTTTGGTATAGAAAGCTTTATCGCTAGTATAAGTTTTTATAGTTTCCGTTCTAGGTAGTACTCGCATTTGCGATATGGAATTTGACGAAATTTGAGATTACATTTATCCTAACACATCCAATGCATATATTTTCCCATAAGTACGACATTAGGTAGGTATTTCATAATGTTCAAATTTGTGTTAAATTCAACTGATTAGTAGAAAATTAAAATATATAATAAATTGTATAAATATTTAAAAATAAAATCTAGAATAAAAATACCTGTCGAGCTTAGAAATAGATAGGTGAATAGATACCTAAATAAAAAGAGACTAAATCAAAGAGGACAATTTACTCAATAAAAGAATAAAGCTTTGGAAACTCACTTTAAAATATTAAATTATCTACGTTACCGATCAGTTTTGGTTGAAACACCGAAACACACCACACCTATAAAATACTCACTTTAAAACTATTCCAAAAGCTATACCTGTCGTAAAAAAATATGGAAAGGAAAATTTCAAACTTTCAGGTGATAAGGTTCGATACACGTAATCACGTGTCGATAGGTGTATTTCATTCTAATCTATAATACCAGCTTTTTAGCCCTGAAAAAAATAATGAAATTGTTTTCTTTTGACTATACTGTATTATTGCTTTTCTCATGTATGTTGGTGAAGATTAAATGGTTCTTTTAATTTAATATGAAATTTCATAATTTTTTTTACTTATGATGAAGTGTATTCATGTAGCTTCCTATTCCTTTTTTTCATTTGCAACTCATTTACAAGCATTTAGGTAACTATATAGTGAAATAAGTAGGTAAGTAAGAAGAAACATGAAGAACAAATTCTACGAAAGAGTTCGATGAATTTAATTCACGTGGAACAGTTTGTGGTGAATCTCATTACAGCATTCAAAATTTACAAAATTCATTGGATTATTCCAAGTGAGTGCGCAGGATGATGAAATTATTCCAAAAATAATGACGAATTCTTATACCAAGTAACATAAACAGACGATTTCGAACTCCAAAGTTTTCTTTAGTCATTGGGCATGCCATAATAAATTCTAGAAAGCTAAAGAATAACATTGTACTCTTATTAAACACGTGATTAACGTCGAATTAAAAATGTTTAAATGCACAATAACCTTTGAACCAAATTGTGGTATTTATTTTTTTAAATATAAGGTCCCCGTTTAATTAAATTGAAATATCGGCAACATTGGTTCGGAAAATAATTGACCTCTTTATGATTCAGCCGTCTTAGGCATACATCAACGCAAGCAACGATAATTAAAGTTCAATTTAAAGGTTCACCGTAGGTCGAGCTGAAATATCAGGTAAGTATTAGTGGGTTAATGTGAACATCTTAATTCATGAACGAATTTTTCTGATTTTCTGTTTTGTACGATAGTAGAGTAGTGATATTATCGTACCAAGATTCTTTAATAATGCTTACATAATTTTAATAAGCTTCGAGTAAATTAGTATTTTTATTTTAGATGTACAAGGACACCGAGTATAGATTTTTCAACATATAACTCCTTTTTTTTTAATAATGTTAAAAATTATAGTAAGCAAATGTTTCCCACACAAATGTGTCAACTTCGTAATCGAATAATTACTGAGTGATGATATGTAAACAAAAATGAGTAGAAACCAATCAATGAAGCATCTGCCATCTGCTACTAAATTAGACTACACGGATGATTAGCAATGTGAACGACCGTGTCATGGGTGGTCATCGAGTTCAGCATGCGTAGATGTAGAGAGAAATGAGGCATAATTTGAAAATGACTCGAATTATTATTTCGGTAATCTATGTCTATATGCGCGATGGTTGCGTGCAAAATTGTCAAAATAGAGCAAATGAATTAAAACATTAATGACTCTTCATTCAATCAAAAATTATGTATTATTTTAATATGAAAATGACCAATTTTCTTTTTACCAACACATTTGCTCAATTGAATAACAAATGTTATGGTAGAGTGGGTATAGATTTGGGAATAATTTTCAAGGAATTCAATATTACCAAAAAACTACAGCAGTATGGTCAAAAAATCTCAACCTCTTATGTCAGCATTTATCATTTCTTAATTTGGATCACAAGTTTGAAAATTCAGTTTTTTTTATTCAAAAATGTAAATCACGAAAAAAAAGATGTTCAGAGGATATCTTTTGGCTCTAAAATGAAAGTAAGAAGTAAAAAATTTTTCAATTTTTCCAGCCATTTTCCAAATAACTAGTAAATATATTATTTAATAATGAATGATGTGTAGAGTTCTATACAAGAACATTAAGTACTTGAAACTTAAGAAATGCTCGACAATTTTCTTAAGTTCTTATATTATTGTAAACAATAGAGAAACTTGATTAATTTGAGTATAAAAATATTGTTTAATGACTTCTACAGTGATCGTGTGCGAAGTAAGTTCGTTTTATTCAGTTAAGTTTTGAATTAAAAACGAAAGCTATTACAGCCTACCTCATTTACGAAGGAGAGAGAAGCAAAGGGAAAGAAAATCTTCAAATTTTTGCGCTTAGGCCATTTACAATGATATGGCAAATGTACATTTTTTTTCTTCACATATTATACTCGTATTCCCCTTCGTAGAGCATAAGGATGAAGATGAAAATTGCTCAATATTTGATCAGAAGTTGTGATAGTGAAAATCTAGGGGTATTTTTTCAGATTTTTGATTCAACTCAAAATAGTGATTCAGTCAAATTTTGAGGGGGGCTGGAGGGACTCTCAAAGCATAAATATTTTCGACCTTGATATCATGTAAATAAATGAAACGTGGACACCAACCTGAATCGTACATCTTTTCATCAAATTAACGTACAAAGCTCAAATTTTTTATCTGCAGTTTGTTGGGCGCTAGAGTGTGGCCTCTTGAATTTGGGTTACAATGAATCCAAAATGGAAGATGATGGTTTAAATTTAAGAAAAACTCGACGAGCGTTGAGTAGCTGAAATTTGATAACTATGGGCTCATGGAATTCCTGTGGACGAGAAGTACTACATTATAGAAATTTAAGTTCTTCTGTGGTTGGTGGGGGGGGGCGAGGTAAAGGAGTTGACAACATTATCAGAAATTCTAAAAAAACCTCTATTAAAATCTCAGTGCTGAAGGAACGTAGTGATTAAATTTATTTTTATTTTTGACTTATATGAAAAATCTAATATTTTGTTTTGCTTAATTTTTTTCCTAGCTGTAAATTGTTTGTAAAATAACTTCAAAAAAATTTGAAACGATTTTTATAATGTTAAATACATTTTTCCACTATTTGGTCACTATTTGGTTTTTAACAAAATTTTTCGAAATTATTTCATATTTTGTATACATTTTTACAAATTTTTATTTTCAAATATTCAAATTTTTATGCATATCTAACTAAGAAAAAAATATTTTTAAAAAATTTCATTTTTTCGTGCCATATTTTGAATACTTGAAAAAAAATCATCGAATTTTGCATCTGGGCAAAAGAAATAACAAAAATTGGGTTTTTTATTGCATCTGTTCTCTTTGGAACAGAAATTGATCTGATTATCGCAAGAAGAAGGGCCTGATCTATTACTGAATAATGCAGGTTATAAGTATATCAGGACAACAAATCAAACATAGCCCAGAAATAGAGAGAATGCAAATGATAAATTCGAAGTTGAGTATGGTTTTAGAAATAAATTAAATAATTCAATTTTTTGATACTGAGTAATTTGGGCAAGTAAGACATAGCTCTTTCATTTTTTATGGCCACAATTTACTTGTTATAATTGTATTTTTTGTAGTGGTTCTCAGGCGAGTTTTGGCTCATATTATAGATATTTATCTATTGTACATATTTTCATCGATTTACAAATTTGATTAGTCGAGTTTGTACAAGTACCATAAACAAAAAAACTTCTCACAAGTTGTTGAAGAACTAAACAAACCAGTTGTCAGAATGAAGCATAAATCTCAATTCACAATAAATAACTTCAGCCTTATATCGAGTCGTATGCAACTTCACTCACATATTTTAAACATTTTCAAAAATACCTTTAAATTTTAAATTATTAATTTATGACGAATTCAAAACCACTGATATCTTCCTTATTTGTAGGAAAAAACATCATTTGAATCGAACAGCTGGGTACCATGAATTTCTGTAAAACGATATTTTACTCGATTTTCTCAGCATAGTCAATGTTTTGAAAAATCTACCAGCTTGAGTAGATATTTCCTTTTTTTTTGCCAAAAAAAAAAATTGCGTTGTATTCCTCTGTATAAAATGCATAGAATGAGAGTTTCGAGATCAAAATATGAATTTTTGAGATTAGTATTCTTCTTCATATAATTTGACCTTAAACAATTACTAGAAAGTATCCTGTGTGCCGAACCATGCTAACGGAAACTCAAATCCGGACCTCAAATCACTAACAATCATTCACTAAAAAAAATTACCTCACGCTCGTTTGGTAAGAAATTGCTGAATCGATATGTAACAGTTTCCTTATATTTCTGACTCAAGTGAATTATTGATGTTGCTCTAGCAAACAAAAAATGATTTGAAAACATTTTGAGCATTTCTCAAGTTCTAATGAGTAATGTTTTTGGAAAAGGCCTCAAAAAATACATTATTCTTGAATTTTGCCCTCCACAGGTTCTCAAAATAGTTATAATTCAAATTTAAAAGTTATTGAAATACCCATAACTAAGTAAAGTTCCTGGGGGGAGGGGGAGGGAGATGCTTAACCTGTTAAGATTTTTTTATTAACATTTTAGTTAGCGACTTTTGATAAGTTTATTATCATATATATTTTAAAAATACTAGAATGAAAGAGGGTCAAGACCCAAATCCTTCAACTTCCAGTATTTATGGCACTGCTAGTTCATGGTAATTTTGAGCGAAATATGGAACACACTGAAAACGCCAAGAAAGTAAGTACTGAACATAATGGTAGCTTCTGAATCGATCAAGGCAGAAAACAAGCCCATATAGGATCTGATTATCTTGTTAATGAATTACTGTCTTATTTGTCAATAATTTTTATAAATATATATATAATAAAAAATAGTTATTTCAGTTTTAAATCCCCATAAAAAATCAAAAAAATTTACAAGCATTTCAAAAATTTTTGGACTGCAAACGATGACCTCTAAATGCAAAATTGTTTGAATTTTCAAAAATCTACTGTGTAATATAAGGTTCTTTGACAACTTCTCCCATCCATTCATTATATATCTAAATAAAATAAAAAATTGGCATAAAGTGTTGGAGAGTAAAAAATTTTTCATTTTACTGGATTGAAAAAAAAATCCGAGCCGTTATTAAATTAATAAAAAAAAATAAACGCGTTACAATGTAAATTATATTTAATCACCGTATTTACACTGTTGAAAAAATAATAATACATGAATAACGTAAATCTACATTACATATGGCATTAACCAATAAATTCTTATTCCGTAAGTAAGAATATCTAACACGCATATTCGATAAATTTTCTAACATAGATGTAACAAATTTATTGTGCAAAATCATTCAAGTACATATCATTGTATAGGTACACAATCTACATTGAAATTAAAAACAATAATTCCAGCGTAATTAACACTAAAAAAATACCGTATTATTATTGAATTGTACATCGAATAGTAATAGGCACTAATCAATGAAATGCTCGTATTTTCGAGCCATCGAGTGCCACTCGAAGTAGTGAAACGTGAAAACAGTTAACAATGAAATGACGTCAAATAACGTAAACCTTGTGATTTTTATTCACCTGTTGACAACTGACATGTTTTTGACTAGCTTGCATGGTGGTTATACGAAATACGAGCTTTTATCGCGAAAAAAACCGTGTCTGACGCGATGGGATATTCATCGATGGTATTTTTATCTCGAAACAATTTTCTAGTTCGTTTAGAACAGTAGATACGTTAGCCGTGGTTTTTTTTTATGGTAAAACAAAGACCTGCCTTATTCAACCAGTTTTGGCCATCAGTTGAACATATTCGAAGAGAATTATGCAACACTTAAGACATCGGTGGAAATTTTTTGTTAAAGGATATTAAAGTGATTGTAAGCAACGAAAGACTTGAATCAGAGAGAAAATGTTCCTCACAATTCAACTATTTGGATCACTTGTTCACAATATAGAATTGAAATTTTTTTTTTGGAATTGCGACATTAAATTTTTTAGGATGGAAAACACAATCCATAGAAGTTCAACGTTTTGTTTCATACGCTCGTGAATCATTCAACTACATATATTGCTTTCCTTATTTCCCTTTATCTGTCAAGCTTTCAACTCAGAATCACAGTTTATCCATAAAAACTTATCAATTTAAAATGGGTAGTATAACACAATGAATTTACAATAAACAAAAGCAAACTTATGAAATATTTTTGAAACCTATATCCAACATACATGAAATAAATAATGTACATTTTGTTTAATAACGGTAACAATAACGTATAACAATAATTGCGTTGTTTATAAATGTTTCCTGTAAGTGATGCAGAGAATAACTTCATCAACATAATGCTTAATTTTTAGGAAGACTAACCATGTTAATTTCATTTTTTTTTAAATTCAAATCCGATATTTTAATTTTCGATACAAATCAATTCGTATAACTACGAACACGAGTTCAGTACTCTTTTCTGGTAAAAATGACTTTCTTTTCATAAACAAGTATTACACCATTTCACACATTAAATTTTAATAAGTAATTCCGAAAACAACGACAAACAGATTAAAATATTCTACATCAAGGTATATTAAAAATACATTCATTACATTAATATGTTAGATTAATTACAAAAAAAAAAAATTGTAAGTTTGATGTGAATACAAATCGTTTACAAAGAACACTACGCCAACCACATTATTCACTTCAATTAGGACCTCATTCATCGATTATTTTCAATTACTATCAACCGAAGCTGGGAAAATACTCTTCTAAAGTTTTACCAAAGCTTAAGAACGCATTCAAGAGCAGTCTTTCAAAACGACGAGGAAACGGATATCGTCGAATTGCATCTCTTATCGCGTTTACGTTTCCGGCATAAACGCTTATTATAATCTTTTAAAATAACTACGTAACAAAAATAATTAAATCATTTGTTTGATATTGTCGATTCTGATGCAAATAACTGATGAATTTATTCGAACAAATAGTAAATAAAAATATAACCATATAAAATCGAAAGTAAAAATTAAATCAAGCTGTTATCTGACGAAAGAACTTAAACATAATAGGTAAAAAAAATGTTGATTTTACTACTCGACGAGGAAAATCATAATAGAACGCATCCTGAAATGTTCTTCGACGCTTGTTGTGATTTCTAGCCGAAAAAGTAGTTCCGATTTTGGACGAGAAATTTACTAAAAAGAAAATAAATAAAAAATCAGTTATACAACGGTAATGGATTATTTCAAGTGCGTAGATTTTTTCTTTACCAAGTGTTTGTAAATTCACTCGTGTGTAATCAAATACCTGTGAAATGTAAACAAATAAATTTACTAAAATGTTATGCATTTTTTCCACACACTTGATGCAATTTTTCAAGCTATGCGAAGAAAATGAAGTAAATGACTTCGAGATGAAGTTATCGAAAGAAAATTTATTTTAATGAATGAACGAAATGTGAAAAATATTACACTTTTCAATACGAACAATAAGTTGATAATGAGAACTAGCTGTAGTATGCTATTCGTGGCTCAAAAATCGTTCCATAAAAGGAACTTTTTTAATTGAAAATGCGATAAACAAGTAATACTTTAAAAATTAACTCACAAAAGCCCTAAACTGAAGAAGGTACTGTATGTCCCAAACTCCAAGTATGATCAATAACGAGTGGGAGGTTTCAAGGATCAAAATTTGATCCCTCAAGTACTTCCTGGTGGCAGGGAGGATATTACTTTTCTCGATGAATGGTATCTCAGAGATAAAAATTATGTAATGTCTCCAACTCTATATTTGATTAATGAGGTATTAGCTCACTTCAAAGGTTTAAAATGATGTACTCGTACATCACTGGTAAGAAACGAGAAAAACTCTCCATCTCGACATAGTTTTTGATGGCGGAAATAACGAAGATACGCAATATTTTTAATTCTAAGCCTCTTCAATGAGGTACCAGGTCGCTTGAAAGATAAAAAAAAAAAGAAATTAGAACAAGAAAAAAGGAAAAATGTTGACGGGATTGGGGTGGTTATTTCGAGAAAATATAAACCACATAAATATATGACTACCTATGAGAATGAAGCGTAGTGCCACTCCCTTAATTTTTTTTCATTTCAGTGAGTTTAATTTTTCTGATAAAAAATTTGTTATATTAGATCGCACATTTTAATGAAATATGAGCGAAGTTCTTTTTAGAGTAAGTCACGTGGGCAACAACCGAGTAAGGGGTAATGGCATCTTTTTTTGAAAATCTGGAAGAGACAGGTAAATGCCTACGCTAGATGAAAGAATGGAAAATAAAATGACCTTCACTAGCTTTACATATCGAACCGACTGATATGGAATGTAACGCTCACGAAGATGATTTTGTATTAATTCATTTTTTTACCTTCAAGGGGCTGATACCTCGATGAGGTTTGAGGTAATTTAAAATGTTTCATGTTTTTTGCTTCTGATATGACAATGCTCCAGCCATCAAAAACTACAAGATTGAGAGTTTCTGTCATTTCTTACAAATGATATACATCATTTTGAATCTTTGAAGGAGACTGGTATCTCAGTGAATAAAGGTAGGATGAAGCGAACAATATAATTGCCATCTCTGATATCTCTGTATTACAATATGTCAAGATTGGATTTCTTTCTTTTTCTTATCGAAAATATATATTGATGTCGAATGTTTGAAGAAGGCTGGTACATCAGAGAACAAAAGCAGGGTGAAGCAAATAATATAATTATCATCTCTGATACCTTGCCTCTACAAAATATGTCAAAAAATTTCATTTTATTTTTGTTATAAAGAATATTTATACTGATATCGAATGTTTGAAGGGAATTGGTACCTTAGAGAACAAAGGTAGACTGGAGCGAATGATATAACTATCATCTTGTACTACTCTGGTTCCAAAAAATGATGTCGAAGTCACTTTTTTTTATTGTAAATAATGTACCCTGATATCCAATTTTCTAAAGGGGCTGGTATTTCATGGATCAATAATGGGGTTGAGGACAACGCATATTTTTTATCTCTGAGATAACTTTTATCGAAAAAACCAATGTCCACCCTATCACCAAAAAGTACTTATCTGATCAAATTTTGACCTATTGTTGACTCCCCCCTCCCTCACTCCTTAATGATCACACCTGAAGTTGGGGACATAAGGTATTTCACCTTAAGGCTTCCGTGAGTTAATTTTTCACGCATTATTTTTTGTCACCTTTTCAAAACTTACGATGAATGGAAATCAGCAACAGAAAGTAGGCTATTGATATTTGATACACGTATTGCAATTACAATGAAATGATTCTCAAGTTGATGACGGAATCAAATATCTTTAAGCACTTCCTTGATGTTGACATTTCATTAATAAGACTGGAGCACGTTTCACTATTTAACTCTCGTTGAATCGAAATTTAAAAATTAGTAAATTTTTTTATCACTAATTTTAATAGACTTCGAAAATAATATTTTGCTACCATAATATATCTATTAATACAAAAATTACAAAAAGTAACTCCACATAATTGCAACCTCGAAAATCTCAATATGAGACGCTGTACATATTCGCTCACGAAACGATAATGAAAAATAATTTCAAAGCTCCAATAAACTTTTCCTTCTCCATTTTTTTTTAAGATAAGAAGTAAAATAGAGGTAAATATTTTTATCGAACATAGATAATCACAGAGCAATATCATGCGATACTCGTAACTTATACAAACGTTCAATTCACTGATAAATTTTCCTAATCGAAGTTTCGGATGAAACATCCACTTAAGAGAAAAATATGCGCAAATTATAATTTAGGAGAAAATATTTTATCTATTGAATCGCCATTTTTTTTTTCGACGTAAATGTTACATTATGCTTTTATTTCATGACGTACATTTTGTTAAATGCATTGATCGTCCGATTTTGAAATTAGAAAACAGCAACCTCATTCTCCCTATTTTTAAAAGTATCCAGTGATATAACAAAGACAACCATTGTGATAATTTTTTCATCTAATGAAAGCAATAATTAGACAATTGCAACAAAAGCATAACTGTATTCATTTCCACAATGAAGTAACTGAGAATGGGATTAGCTTTGTGACACAGTGAAAAATTTCGACGAACACCGATTCGAAGGAAATTAATATCGAACTAACCAAGTAAACTATATTATTGAGAAAAATTGCCGCAAAATTTACGATACAAAAGTACACGCAAAAAATGCATTTTTAATGTAATAATTTTCGCTTAATGGTAACGCAAAGCACATTACATAAAATTTCACGCTAACGTACAGAATACTGGATCAGTGACAACGGATGGAAATAAAATTCTTTTATCATTATCTCTCGTAACCTCGACACATTATACGTATTTGAACTACTTGTCGACGCTAATGTAAGTTGATAGGATAAAATAGATTATAATATTGAAAGGAGAAAATTACCTTTATAAAAACACTGACTTATTTAATAAAGGTGGCGAACACAGCCCACATTACATCGTTGCCTTGAGACTTCATGCATTCAGCTTCTAAATCCACGTCTACTAATTCTCGAACTCGTTTCATCGCGAGTTCGTAATCATCGTCGTTTAAAGGTATAAACGCGTTTTCAAGCACATCGGAGGCATGTGCTAAAAATATCAAGGATAGCGTTCTCTTATCCATACGTTGGGGATCGTTAACCCATCTCGACAAGACTGCATCTTGTACCTAAGAAAAACGACGAACATTAGTGAAATGATAACGGCACGAAATTGAGTTGAGTGATTAAAGGGAATCAAAGGGTTACCTTTTTAATTAATCTAGTTTTCGCTTGGTTATCGGTAAGTGGATGGGTTGTCATGTCAAATAATAAAAAATTTTGTTTCTCAGTGGTCAGCACACCTTTTTCTACTAAATTTTTAGCCAATCTTTCTCGAACGTTTTTCAACTGGTATTTCAATTTGAGCGGATTCCAAGCTTCACCTAAATAGGCAAAATGAAATTTAATCAAACGATAATAAATATTTATCGACAGAATAGAATGAAATAACTACCGCTTAAATATTCTATCCAACTTTGAACAGATTCAGGTGGCTGGGTTTCTTTAATATGTTTTAAAGCTTCGTCCAACAGCACATCTCCAGTGAGAGTTTCGTTTTTGATTAGCACCTTCCTAGATAGTAAACTTTTACGCCTCATGCCAGCTTTTTCCAATTCAATGCGACCGCGAAGTGCTAGTTCAACTAGTATACATCCTCGTAAACCAGATGATATACAATCATTCCAAAAAGACGTATAGCCCTGTGATCAAATCGCGTTGAATTCGTTACATAACATGATTTGGTAAGTTAACTGATAAGAATCAGACGATGAATATAGTTATATGTATTACTCGAGTAAGAGTAGGGTAATTTCACACATTAAATATAATCAGCGAAAAACTCTTGGTAGATTATTTTTGGTTCAGTATGAACTACACCCAAATACTTTACCTCCTTATCTTTAAGTCCGAGAAGGAGCACTTCTTCCATCAATGTGAAACGAGTTTCTTTCGAATCTCCATCTTCGAGGTTTTCCTCCTGATCGACTTTGTTTTCTTCGGTATTATTCTCTTTGCTGCTATTCGAAGTGTTATCACGCACTACATTACGCCTCAGTATAAGGCCATCGCCGCGATTCATTGTGGTAATCATTAGCTAAACCGATCAAACGAACGACATTATTACGCTGAAATGTTATTAAAACGAAATGTGATCGAAATAAGTTATTTAAAATCCTTAAAAGATCGTATGAAATTGCTGACGAAGTTGTTTCAAAATTTAAAGACACTAATGAACGTAAAAGATACAAATTCTCATGAAAATTAATCAAGGGATCGCAGCCTTCTTTCTGTAAATTTTTTGTATGATTTCTGATTTTTGGCTTTCAGTATTAAAAAAATCCAATTCTGCGTAATTTTCGAATTTTGAAACCTTTTTAGCTATTTATTGACATTTTAATTCATATTTACGTTAATTTTAATGTAATCATGTCATTTTAATTTATAAAATTGCGGTAACTTTCTTTAAAATACTGAAAAACATGAAACTTTTGATAATTTAAGCAATATCTGCTATCTGGTTTGAATGTCTTAATAAATGAACTACAATGACGTCATGAAGAGGACTTTGCTCTTTAACATGACGTCACAAATAATAATAAACAAAGTTGATATTGAATGCGAAATTCGGACAATAACAGGATGGATTAGATTTTGAAAAATATGGAAACGAGGTTTTTTTGTTGGAAAATTCGATGAAATTGAATGTGATTCGAGGTTAAATCATCTCTTTCACCGGTCGCTATGATGATGGAAACTAGCTTTTCAGATAATTTTTCGCCATCGTAAGGATATAACTATTTGAATTTTTGAAAATTAATAAAATACTTGACAATATCAAGTCATTTGATGTTAATATTTGTTTTCCTTTCAGTTCAAAATCTAATCCTTCTATCTGGTGCTACGATAAATGGATGCGATACATACCACAGAAAGACTTATCCCTTAGAAAACTCTCGATGGCTAAGATAATTTCTACTTTTTGGAAGAATGGCAGACTCAACGATGATCTTCACCGTGTCGTACGAAGTACCGCAGACCCTGCTGAAAAACGTTCGACATTGATCGGAAAAGCTAAACTACTCTTTATGGAATTAGAAATTCCCGCAATACTGATGGAAGAATTGTTAATTTTGTTGGAATGGGTTACATACGATTATCTTTTTTATGTAGAGGAATTAATGAGTAATGAATTTTATTCCTATCGAGGTAACATCCACGCGATTGTAAATAAAATTGAATGGAATATGCACGGTAGTGTTGATGAGGTGGAGACGTTCAAAAGTATGAGATATTCGAATGCTCATTATAATTATGTGAAATCTTTATTTTATTGCCTGGAAGAAGATATACCGTTATTGTGGTCCCGTTTATCGCCCGTCTACAAGCCTAAATTTTCTATAAAAAAGATTTACTCTCAAGGGTTCGAATCTTATGCCTCATTCATTATTTATTATTGGACATGTCGAGTGAAAGGCAGAGAGTTTCGCATTGATTCTCTTGAAGATCCCATTGGTTTGTTCGATACGATCGCAAATTGTAGTGTTGATTTGAAAATGTTAAAGATATCGTTATATCTTTTTAATGTCCATTCTTTCAAGTATTTTTGGCATAAGTTGGAAGGTGAAGAGCGTATGAAAGCCATAACATTATTTTCAGATAACTATGCGTTGGATGATTTATCTGAATTGAATCATTACTACGATACCATTAAAAATAACGCTGAAATAATTATTTTTGCATTATCACAAATGGACGACGAAGAACGTTCGATGGTCATACGTAGATGTTTTAGTCAAATTATACTACTCTTTTGGCAGTACTGGCAAATGCACCATGCCATCTTGCCTTTATTCGAATCATACGTTGAATTTTTAGACGATTATACTTACAAAAATTTGTTTAATAACCTTATAGAATACACTAATGAGTACGCTCCGAAAGGAAAAGTTTTATATTTAATGTGGCAAGCAAGTCCACCTCGTTTGCAATGTTTGTTAGATGAAGAGAAAAAGCATCTTATTTTAATGGGGAACAGCGGTCAAAAATATCGATACGATAATTCCTGAAATTTATTTTGCCATAAGTGGTTGTACTAAACTGCTATCATGAATAGATTCCCGTAATGAAAACTCAATAATATCATGTAGGCATGATAACGAGGTTTCTTTGTTATTTTGTACGTGTATACGTAACTCTCAATGTTTATTTCTCATCTAGTCACCTAACCTTGTAATCAATGGTCAACACTATTTATTTGTTTTATTTACTTTTTTAATTGAATTTCAATGAAATGTTTCAAGTATAATTCGTAAATATTTAAATTGTTATCAATTAAATGTTTGTAATTATCGCTATTTTTTTTTAAGAATTATATATTTCTTTACCTTTATATCAGATGTATAATTTGTTTGTTTTTTAATGTCATTTGATTATTTCGTTCAGACCTTTGTTATTTCAAGAAACTATGTTTCTGTTTATTTTATTTGTATGTTGTGAAATTTGTACATTTTTTCTTATATACATTATTAATTAATTTGTTATTGAAAAAATTGTTTTTATTGAAATATTTGTGTTATTTTTTTTTTTTACTTTTATTACAATTTTTTTGGTATTAATCTGTTTTTTTAAACAACAGTATAAATATATATGTTCTTTGTAAAACATTTATTAATTTAAATAACAAAATATTACAAAATATATCACATTTTTTACAATATAATTACATGTAAATATTCATAAATTATTTTTCAGAGCATGGACTATACGTTTACGTATCTACAGCGCGTTGGTTTGTCATTTCTCAAAATATGATGATATACCTATGATTTATTTTTATTTATAAAAATGCTTAAATATATAAATTATTAGAGTACTTATTTAAATTATTCGGAACTCCCGTTTTAGCTTGTTAATTTAGTAGGATTGCTATGAGGCCTATTTCGTGATGGCGTTTCACTAGTCGTTTCGGACGATGTTTCGTTTAATTCTTCGCCAAATACGGAGGTAATAAAATTATTGAACCACGCAATTCCTTCTTCTGCTGACTGACTTATAGCTGCAGCTAATTCTTCTTCTTCTTCATTTTCTTCTGGTTTCTCAGTGGTTTCTTTGGTTGAATTGCTGCAAACAAAATTGTATGATTACATAAATCTTTTCGAAGTATCTGAAATTTACGTACAGATCTTTCAAAAGAAGGGTAAATTATTTTCGGTACAGTATAATGGTCCTCAGATATGTCGAAGATATCACAGTGCCTCGAACGCAAAAGTAAACATATGTTATTACAGAAGATTCACAGGTAGGAATAAATTCTGAGAATATTCAGATCTACACTTGGGATGTAACACTTCTACAGTAGCGATTTCAATGAAGAAACCAAAACTGAATGATGATGGAACTGATTTGAACATACCTGCCGTGTTGAATGTGATGAGTTGAAGAGGGTTGAAGGCCTTCGATATCCATATTGAAACATCCAACATCGTAAACTGTTTGTGAAACTCCAAGTAAAAGGGGTTCTACTGATACGCAACCCTTAACTCCCTTTGCTACTCTACTTAAACCTGAGAATTTGGCGCACATTTGAGCCAAGTCTGAAAATAAATCCATGCATGCTGGTTCCGGGGAATCTCCTGTTGAAACACATTACATTCCTTGAGATAAGTTTTTAACTGGTAGAATATTTCACGTGTTATGTACGCATACTTCTCGTAAAATATACAGAAAACGAGAAAAGATAAAAAGAATAATTTATCTTTTTACAGTCTATTTACCATCTTTGTAATTACTTTTATGCATTTTTAGTTATGATTCAGCTCGCGGCTAATTAAAATTAGCGGGCAGGCTCTGTGACTAATGAAATAATCTCAAAATATTCGCGTTGAATATTAGCCAATCACGTAATGACTTGCCCCGATGTGATTGGCTGTTTTTTTCATCGAAACAGCATGGTCAACTTCACCTTGACAATAATTCATCATGTTTGTTTATTTTTTCGTAAAAAACTGAAATTTTCAATTGATGATTGATAACGTGAAAGTGAAATTTTAACGAATGTAATTTTCAGAAAGGAGTGTGTATCCATGGAGTAGTTGTTAAATGTGAAATTTTAATTTTGGAGAAGTGATTTTCCCTCATTCTGTTAATTTGATTAAAATTTATTCCGGCTAGTAGTTGGCCATTTGAATACTTAATTTTCTTCACCATGTGCTCGATGATAGTGAAAAAAAATCAAGAAATAAAGAAACTTCCTACCAACGAGTACGAATCGGGTGAGAAATTCCTGACCATATGAATGTTAAAAACTCGACTGAAGAAATGCGACGAAAACTCTCATTTCACTTTCAATACGCCAATTACGGTAAATGTTAGTACATACACATACCATTTCATAATTTTATTTCATGACAAATAATAGAGGCTTAATTTTTTCTTGTAAATAAAGCATTAAAGTGTTTTAACAGCATTCTTGGATGACAGAAGTATTTTAACTTTCACTCGGATATTTGAATATCTAACCTATTATGGTGTCCGTATTAACTACTTTCACAATATTCTTGTCGCGGTGCAACGAATTAAATAATTTTAATGACTGAGTTAGGTACCGTATTTTTTACAGCAATGTTGCCAATATTAATTCTTTAAATTAACGATTGATTGTTGATACCGTTAGTCAATTAAAGCGTGGGTAGAAATTGTGAGATTTCGATTACAGAGGTGTTGTGAAATGTCGAGAATAGGAAAAAACGCTCCGTTGATAATGCATTACCAGATGTATGCTTCGAAAGTGTAATAATTTGAATTACATGGACACATGATTATTGTACAAGTTCGCGAGATTGAGCGTTTGTTTGTTTGAAATTGCTGAGTCAAGTTCAAGGCACGAACTTGGAGTATTATAGAAATGATATGGACGTGTTTTTCTTTAATAATACGTGATGCCGGTCATTGATGAATACTTACTTGGACACCCTAATAATACTGCCGTATAATTATGACAAATTCTACACGTAAATATGCTATGCGCATACCTAATAAAATAATTTTTGCACATAACTTATTCACGTATAAAATTTGTGATAAGAAATTCACTGTTTTATTGGTGCAATGCTACCCAAAGGACCATAGTGGCTGCATAACGATCAGTATTTCTTCACTCTATTTACTGAGAGTTACACTATCCGTGGATGTAGTATTAAATACCTAACTTACATGATTGCACATCCTAGTACTACCCACATAGCGTTCTCGTACTTCATTCGAAATATTATGTTAGAATTTGCTGAGCGCTATATATTAAATAATTCGAGTATAACTTTGGTCTTAGCCAAAAAGTCAAGAAGCATAAATTACTCCTAGGAGTAATATACTGTACGTGTTGCAAATATCTATGTGTAAAAGTGGTAGTACCAAGTCTATTTACCAAACAAAATTATGAAGAGAAAAAGTTTCTGTTGGATACTAGTAGTTTTTGTTTGCTCGAAAAGTGAAGTAAATGTTTAGATATCAAGTTAATAGTCGAACATTATCTCGGAAGAATGGTTGATTTCTGGTCCCTGATTGTTTTATGAAATAAACTCAAATATAATTTGCAAAACACACTCCTGTGATGCACTTTTCTGCAATAAAATAAAAAAGAAGTTCTGCTATGGAGATTTAGGATTGGCATATTCATGTGACTCATCGTCATTTACTCTCATGATCTTTGGCGCCAACTTGCTATCACTGCAAAATGGCAACCACAGCCATGCATATCGTTTAATTTTGCGCATAATTCTTGTGTTCTGATTCTCTGACACTATTTTTAGCCAGTTCTGAAATCTTAAAGGTAACAAAACTTAATCTACGTCTTCAAATTTCTCCGAAACACTAGTCTTTTTCCTTCGTTTAATCCTGTTAACATCATGTGTCTTTAACCAATTCGTTGCATCAGATGCGAAAAAAAAAAGTATAATATAATATGCATTGAAGCTGAGTTCGTAATGGAAGCATGTTCAGACTTGGAGGTACATGCTGTTGATCTTTTTTGGTAGTTTACAACTACCCACACCAGATATCAAGGCTGCAAATCTCTACTAATGCCTTCCAAAACCATTCAAAAAGTTGAATTTAGAATATAATAGACTTGTGACACATACGTATCATGAGTATCTACTCATAAAGTTTCATCTATTTGAGGCCTTTCCAATATTCCCCAAATTTCGACTCCCCCCAAACTTAAAGGGTATATGTAAGTATATATTGACACTATTACCAATCTGAGACCCTTGAACAGACAAAGATGGTAAGTAAAAATTTGTACTTTCATGTTCGTCTAAAAAACCAAAATTAAAACCAGCACCTAAAACAATGATGTACATCTGAACATCTGATATAAAAATCCATTTAAAAATGAGATGTTCTACAGATGATCCGAGGTCTATAGGGATATTTCCTTATTCTGTTTTGGTAAGAAAATAATGTTCCCAAAGAAGTAAATATACGACTGACAGTACGAGCCCGGTACAAAGATTTTGCGAATGCAATGCTGGACAAGTTTATGCTGTCCTAAAAAATGAGTAGAAACTTGTCTTAGATTGTGGAATCATGTCTGAATTGTTGCCATAACCAACATTGCGATCGTATTTACTGCAATATGCCTGTATTTATACATGGCTCGGTCAGCTCTGGCTCACGTGGAAAATTTCAACAGATTGTCCTTCTAAAATCGCTCAACTCTTCTCCAAATTCAATGAAGATGCTAAAATTTGAATATGTTGATAATTTGAGCTCAGTTGGTCTTATCAATCATGAATCAACGATTCTTGTCTTTTTGTTTACCCTAATGTATTTTGGTAACAATCTCACTTCCTTCCTTCAACAACACCTGTGAAGTTGCATTTGGAATGTACTCTACTTCTTGACCACAATACCCATAGGAGTTCATATTTTTCAAATTTGAGTTGATTGGTGCTCCCCAAACACTTCTCGAATTTTAGCAGTCTGATATTTGGCTAATTTGACTTGAATTTAAGGAATAATATTCTGGTCTTCAACTTTTTTTTGGATGGGGGGATGTGTTGAGAGACCCAACCCAACTCCAAAGAATATTTTTAATTCAGAAACGCTGTATGACATTTACAGGCGGGAGTCCTGCAAAGAGATGTTTTTGTCTGAAGATATTTCAACAGTTTTTTTCTCTCTACATCCTGAACATCTCTGTGAATATACACACATGACTCGGTAGTATTAACGCAGGAAAAATGATGGAAATAACAATAGGTGCAAAAACAATTTCACCATCAATCATTTCACGACAAAATTTTATGAAATGGGGAATGACACCATGGCGGCAAAGATTTTTAACACCCTTCCCCAAAATATTAAAATAATAACTGCTTTCGTAGAATTAAAACAAAAAGAAAAATGACTGACTGAAAAAGAATTTTAAGTGGTGCAGCAGTATATGTATAGACTATAGATGATTTTGTCATTTATTTTTATTATTTTATTTTATTATTATTTTTTTTGTATATTATTATTATTATTATTGTTACTCGCATCTCTGTCCACCTGTCTCCTTTATTTTTATAATTTACCTGCTTATTTATTTTATTTTCTTATTTTATTTATTTATTTATTTATTTTTTGTTATGTTTATTTAGTTACTTGATTACCTTCTTGTGTTTGTTTTTTGCTTTTTGGATTTGTCTATGCTTGTTTTGTTTTGTTTTATTTATTTGTTTTTGTTTTTTGTTTCTTCTTTTTTTTTCTGGATTAATAATAATAGTGATCCCCCCCGGCTGCACGCGCTATGCGCTCTAGCGAGGGTTCATTGAATACTCAATTTAATTTAATGATGTGCACTTTAATAATAAATTTGAATAAAAATAATTTTGAATTATTATTCTTTATTTATTCGTATTTATTATTTTTATATGTTAATTTTATCTATTTTCATTTATAATATTATTCTAATTTTTGTTTTTATATTATTTCTTATATGCGTTTATTTTAATTTAATTTTTTATGCATATAGTCTCGGTTTATTTTTCTCCTTTATACTCTAAATCTGATCTTGAAAATTTTTATTCTTTCGGTTCCGCGAAGAGAAAGAAACGTGACAGCTATCTGCACGCAAGCGCTGCCCTTGACTTACACTCGTTTCTCTTCTTCTTCGTTATGACGGTACCTATCTTACTTATGTCTAGTTTTTCCTAGTGTTGGTTGTCCGGTTCACTTTTTATTAACCATCTTAACGCAATACAATTATATACACAAATTTTAGAAACATTATTTTTAATTATTATTTTTTTTAATTTGTCTCTTAGCATACCATTTTAAAATGAATTAGAATCTTATTAGAAATTTTCAAAACGTTTTTCTTTACTTGATTTTATTTTTTATTTGTTGATTATTTAACAAGCTAAAAGACATTGGTTCATATACAGCGGAACGTAAGACCAACGATGTCGATATAAACAACAAATGTTTACATGTAAAAAAAAAAAGTGAATCGCACCATCAACATATATCGCAGACGTTAATTGTAATATCTGGGTAATTGGCTGATCGCAAAACGTTGCGGTAGTGGTGACTTGCAATTTCGAATTTTAGTACTGTTTAAAGCAGCGTTGTGGTGGGCGTGGCTTATCTTTCTATTTCTCAGACCCGTTTCATTTACATGCAACCAAATATCCAGATATTATAGTCAACATCCGTGGCTTATATGATGAAAACTTTGGGTCGTAAAGAGTACAATTTCAGTAGTAGACCAAGGCCATGCGGTTTTTTTTCATAGGATGGGGCTATGGGGTTGTGGCTTTCTCTTTTCTTCTTCCTGTCTATTCTTTCCTATTTTGACTGTACTACTTTCTTTTCTCAATTCTTCGTTTCAGTCTAGTTTTAAGTTGTAATTCATTGGATTAAACTTGAGTTGTATTCAAATTCGTGCCGAAGTCCTCTAAGATGAAACCCTTTTTTTCTCTTCTTTATGCTCAATTATTTACATTCACTGATAAATAAATTTGCCTCATGTAGGAATATCTATAGCTGGGCTTTTCTTCTAAGAAAAAGAAGCTTTACGAAATCAGACTAGTTGCGATAGTTGTTTCTTTCATTAAAAACTCCGCTAAAAATGTAAAAGGTAATCTTTAAAGATCGAAATACTTAAAATTCTTCATCTGCACACTTTCATCAGACTATGACAATAATGCTATACTCTTTTGTTTCTCTCGAGCATAAACAATCTGACGCATGGAATCACCGGTATCAACCATCTAGCGTATTAAAATATTTTAATGAAAAACAAAAGACTCACTTTTAATCATGCTGCTTTCTAAGAGTCTTTCACCGTACGAAACGTTCACAGCCATGCTATCATTTTGTGGAATGTAAGCGAATTTCACGCATCCTAGAAATTGAGATAATTAATGAAAAAAACCCTCAATCCGACGAAAAATACGATTAAGTGTGGAAATGGTTGCGCATATATACCTAAAGGTTTACCTGGTCCCCCTAAATCGATAAAAGATAAATTCAAATTAATGCAGCACACGCAATTGGAACCGGAACACGAGCAATTCCGGTCCTCCTCGTATTCGCCGGTTTCGGTACTATCGTCGCTGTTGTCATTTTCGTCATCCGCATCTTCTTGACTAGTTTCGTCACCGTCTTCTTGTGTAACTGGTTTCCGTCCTGCTGTTTCGTAATTTGTATTGTTTACTGAAAAAAAAAAAATGCTATAATTCAGCTCGTAAACCTTATTAATCCGATATAATCGAATTGATAAACTGGTTCAGTGAGATGTGTATTAATTAGCCAACCTATTCAATGAACTCTTTACCTATAAGCACAAATTTCTGTATACCTTAATGCGCCTACTGGGTTCAAATCGTGATCTCTAAAATCCGCCCACATGTCAGTTACCGGTAAACGAATTTCCTTTGGAGACTTTCGCTTCAATTTGCGATCTACTTTTCGCCCCGTTAAGCGTAATGATTCATTTTTAGAGGATAGAATATAGACAGTGCTAGCAGGCATGTACCAATTTATACGAATGTAAAAGCTATGATTGTATCCTAAAGATATGGATGGGTTAACTTTTCCTTTTCATTCGGACCACGATGTTCGTGTAGTTTAAGGATATGGTGATCGAAAGAACGAATCGATTATTCTATCTACGTGAGGTATGGTTGGAAATTGAAACAGAATGTTAGAGTGTATGCTGGTTATGTTTATAACGGTATTTTATGTGTCTTATTAACGTCCCGTGTAAGTGTCTAAACAGTGTCTAACTGTCCAATGTGACCTTGAATCTTTCTTTCAAGTACGGTCGTTTGGAAATAGTACCAAGTTTAGGTCTGGTTGCTATATGCGCGGGTACGTGAGACGAAAGAACGAGTTTGTTGTTTTGACTAGGGTGTGCTGACTTCTAAAATTAGAAAAGAAATGACAAGAGTTCAACTGTAACTAGCCTAATTTGACGATTTTTAATTGGACTTTTCAATTCATTTTGAATCTAATTACCTGTTATTATTAGACGTCTATTTGGTGTAGTTTTTTCCTCTTTATTTTAATGAAAACGTCGAGAAATTATATTATTATCGTACCGAAATACCTACAACTGAAAGAACACGCATTTATGATTTCAGTTTTCTATTTTATTTCATTATTATTCAGTCTTGAGTCTCTTAATGGAAAATTTCTACTGGCCATAATGTTCAAACCGTCATTTTTCATTTTCAATACATCTTTAGCAAACTATTTTGAGTTCAAAGGAGTTTTTAAAAAAGGTGTTCCATTTTCCTTTCCTTCCTTTCCTTTTTACGTATTTTTGGTTTCCCCAAATGTTAATGGAGCTGTTTGTTTTTTTTGTCCGTGTCTCTTAAACCTCACAATATAACACATTATACGCAACATGATGTCAAAAAGGACATTCTCTGTTCAAAAAAAAAAAAGAAATTGACAACGTAATGTCAAAAACGTCATATGTATAATGATTTGAAAACATCTAAATATGTCTTTTTTGACATATGTCGCGGTATGAGGGCTAACATACTGCTTTAAAATTAAATACAATTTTATAAACAAATTTTAAAAACTTGTTTTTTTTTTTTTACTGTTTTAAAATTAGGGTAATTTTGTGAACAAATTTTAAAAACATTTTTGTTTAATTTTTTTTTACAGGTGTCTCTCAACATATTGTTTTAAAATGAAATACAATTTTATAAACAAATTTTTAAAATGTTTTTGTTTTTTTGATTTTTTTTTACACATGTATCTCAACTATTCTGTTTTAAAATGAAATACAATTACGAACAGATTTTAAACACGTTTTTGTTGATTTATTTTTGCTCATATCTCCCAATATACAGTTTTAAAATGAAATACAATGTTGTGATCATTTTTTAAAAACGTTTTTATTGTCTTTTTTTTTTACTGACTATTAAATAGATTGAAAGACATTCTTACTAAGCCAACGGTGAGACCAGCGATGTCAATATAAACAAGTATTTGACATATAAAAAAAATTAACCGTCCCATTAACATTTGGAAGAACTAGACATATGTCTCTTTTTTTCCTTGACATTTTACTAAAAGTTGAAAATTAAATTTTTATTAGTCTTTGATGTTACGATAATTCTCCAGATCATGAATAGCCTTTATTACCAAAAATTAGAATTAAAAAAATTAATGCAAATGTTCCATGTTCCTTCAGAAACACACGGATACTTTAAAACCCTCCGACTTGAAACACTCTCTTGATGACTGTATCTCAAGAACAGAGAAAGCTCACTTATAAAATCTGATGAAAAATTTTACTTCAAAGTTGAAAAATATTACTAACATGAAACAAAAGCAGTTTCATTCATCAAATCATATTTATGTGATTTTTAAGTCAATTTCATTAAAAAGTATCTTGAAAATTGTTCTATCAAAATTACCTCAATATAATAAATTTAATTTCTATATTTTTTGAGCATTTTACGAACAATAATCGTGAGGAAAGTAATTAGTAATGCTATATTAGAGGCAATATTCTGCTGCAAACGGATCCTTCACCAGCGAAAACTGCTTACAACTAACTTATATTGGTATTCTGTTTATTTTTTATTTTTTCGTTAAAAAAAAAATTAAAAAGTTGTAGTATGATATTTTTGATTTAGGCAATATTTTGAATATAGCCTTTTTTTGTAACATCAAAGGACCGAAGGCAGAAAGTGACCCATTTTTGGGCTACAGTACGAAACAAAATCAAGCTTGAATCATTAGAAAAATGCCTTGAGAAAATTTCTAAACGAATAGGTATTTAGAAAATTTGAGTAAGAGTTGACAAAATTTTATGGAATTGGAGGAATCAAACAAAAAAATCAGGTCTAAGGCACAACTAGTTCGATATCTAATATTGAAAATTTCAAGTCATTCTGTAATAGTTCAAGTGTGCCAATTGACAGAGGAATTAAAGATTCTCTCTCCATCTTTCTTCTTAGAATCACAGATCTCGATATACAACGTGATTAATAATGAGTAATTTAGTAGGTCTTATTTTCGTTGTGTAATAAATATGATATTATTCGATTTGATTTAGTGAAATAAATACATTTTTATTGCTTAATAAAATTTTTAATTTAATATTCGATTCATAAAGACTGTGATGAATGTTATAAAAATAAATTAAGTATTTTTTCCTAATTTTGTTTATCTAGTTTATTGATTGATGATTTCAATCGCATCTTGTTTAATAATGAATATCACAGTTTCGAGACTTTTTCAAAATTAAAACAAAGTAAAATTTTGCCGAATTAATTATGCCAAAGCTAGGTTATTGTACTAATCTTATACACCGTTATTTTCCCTCAAAATAAATCTTGAATACGTTTAAATAAATGACCATTCCACGAATGGTTTACTCCAGTTACCTTATTACCACAGGTAAGAATATAAATCGATGTAGATCACTTAAACGCCTTAATTCACACCACATAGTATTACATACGTATAATAGTTAACGGATGAGTAAAAAATAATTTATAGCTGATCTAATTTAAGGGTAAATTATAGCTTACGCCGCAGAACAAACGCTAAACATAGGCACGCATTATACATATGATCAACAAAGCTGAGAAGTCTCACGCATAAGAAGCTATAAGCATTTATAATGAAGGTTAATTAAATGATAGACTGTATTTAAAACATACATATAACGGATAAACTATTTACACGATGTAAATAATGATGAAAATTCTCGCCATCATTCAGCGATGACCACTTACCATCGTAGGAGCTCTTTGGTTGGTAGACGGATGCAGAAAATGTTTTATGCAACGAAATGGTTAATATAATCGCGCAAATTATAACACTAGACTTGACCATCGTAACGTGTTCGGTTATATTACAAAATGTATTATAGGTTCACATGTATCAAAAGTTCCTCTTCGAGACAAGACAATGATATAACCATCCAATAGAAAACAAAATGGTAAATGAACTGAGAGTAATGTTTCGATAGAGGTTAATAGGTCATTCCATCCGGTATCTTATACACCCACCTCAACCATTACCTTTTTAAAAGAAAGTAATGCGTACTTTCTTTTGTTTCTAATGCGGTGTGGTGGTAATATCCGCGCCGTTGTGCAGGCACCACCATTCGACGGAGGAGGGGTTTTGAATTGTGGGGATTTTTTTCGTGCTTGGTTGTGGTTATTTTGGTATTATGGAATGAAAACGTATTTAATTTTTTTTTGAGCTTTTAAAAAATAAGTTGAGAATTTATTAATACTTGAAATGGGATTTTCATTATATTTACTTTTTTTAATTTTATTAAATATGCTGATTGCAAGAAATAAATTACTAAGTTTCAAGTTCTATCGAAATAATAAAATTATTCATGTATATATTTCTCAAGCTTCATGCTTTTTTCTACCTCTGATGATAGCGATGTAAATCAGTATTTTTCAATTCTTTTGAAATTGTTGCAAACTTTTTTGTTTTGACTGGAGTGATGTTTATATTATCTGAAATATTTCACAAAATGGTTTTCCTTATGTTGGGATAAATATACATAGCGTGAAAATTTACTTGTATTTTATAGTCAACCTTGGCCACATATGAGAATCAATTTCACGTCCGTAGAGCTGGAGAGCACATATTAACATTGGAATTAGAAATGTATTAAAATAAAGTTCTATATATTTACATAGTTACAGATTTGAAGTCATATGTAGGGAAAAAAATAAATGCATTGATTGGGGATCAGTGAATGATTTCAATTTTTTGAACTGAAAAAATGAATGAAATAGTTGCATTTAAAATAAATGAATAGGAAAACAAGTTAAATTAATGCATAAAAAAATATTAAAAACAATTAATTTTTGTTCAGTTATTATTTAATAATTATAAAATTACCTAGTTGATAGAAGAAAATAAAAAATAATTCTAGAAGAAATAGGAAAAGTTTTTTCCTATGCTTATTGTATTTTGAGATTTGAAGCCATCAAAATTGCTTTTCCAATTACATTGTATCAAAATTCGGTTTGTAATGCCTTCGTTTTTTGGACTTCTTTGACATTTTAAAAAAAATGTAATCTTTTTTCTTTCTTTCTTTTTTTTTCTTTTTTTTTTTTTTGTCAAAAAAGCTAGTGAAAAAAATCAGTCTTTGAAAATCTCCTATAGCAATTGAATCCATGGAAAATTTTCCATTTGACATTTTGAAATATTTTCTTGTTTTCAAATTTGAAATTGATGTTTTTTGAGCAAATTTCATAATAATTTCACTCAATTCCTACATATGTATGGGCTTGTTGATACAACAATTTTTTTTCTTAGTAGGGCTATAGAGGAAGGGACAGAGGAGGCAAATTTCCCTCAGGCCCTGGTACCTGAGAAAGCAAGGAAATTTACTTGAACTTCTACAACGTTTCACAATTATCCATGTATTAGTTTTTTTTCCTAACCATTATGAAATATTATTCAAATTTTCATTAGATTTAAAAAAAAAAGCTAGAATTAAAAAGTATTTCATACCCTGGTGTCAATTCTGACTCTATCCGTCTTTTCGAATGTTTAGATGGTTTAAAAAAAATTATAAAAATTTTTGGAAGTGTTATTACTTCTTCAAAGAGAATTTCAACTAAGTATAATACATTGTACACGCCATATAACCTACATAATCAATTTTGAAAGGAAAAATAAATTTTTTTTGCATGTTTTGTATATAATATGCGTATGCATTTATATTGGAAAAAGTAAAGTTCTTGTTTCATTTGGATATCTATCTCTTCTATGGTTAGGAAAGATTTAAATCTTTCTGGATTTAAAATTCAAAAAATTTCAAAATCTGGATTTAGGATTTTGGAATTGAAATTCTATTCTTTCAAAATTCTTTATTTTAAAATCCAGAACTTTTCGTGTTACACGATTCGGTGATCAATTGTTCAGGTTTCAGATTCAGGTGCCCATGTGATTTGCGATAGTACATACTTTTTTTTAATTTTTAATTTTTTAATTGATTTTATAATAAAAACATTTCGAAGTTTAGATTCATTTTCAATTTTTTTATTATTATTATTATTATTATTATCAGCATGTCAACATATGCTCCTGCTTATTTTGGAGATATTGAGTGGTTATTAAAGTATTTTGAGTTCGCAGAGTGATATTTAACTTTCAATAGTGCCTGTGCTTCATTTTATCGCTTTCTCATAACAGTTTCGAGCTTAATTGACTTATAATTTAGTGTTATCCGAGATGACTTTGCATGTTATCAAAGTACAATGCTATTGTAATGGCCATTTGTAGTGCTTAGCGTTTACCACAATTCTACACGGCTTGACTCATTTCTGTTGCTTTGCATGGTAGTCTTTACTCTATTAACGCATGCGAGTTACTTTGCTTTATTTTTATTATTTATTGCTTTTAATTTTTCATATACTTCTTAATTAAAATACTCTGCTACGAGAAGTTAGCACCATTGCTGATAACACAAACAGTAAAGCTTAAAGGTTCGTTCACATATTAGCGTCGTTTTGAGCATTTTTCCAACTTCATTTGCTGCGCGAGCATGACGTCACAAAGCAGTGTTACCAATGCTCCTAATGTTGATTTCTCTTCAGTCCCATCGGCAATAGATCCTCTCCTAAAAAATTCAGTTAATCCAGTTTGTGGTGTATGTAGCGCTGAGGTTGATCTAGAAGTCTCGGAAATCGCCGTGTGTAGCCGCTGTCACCAATCGTTCCACCCTCCATGTATGAAGTGTCAGGAGACTTCATGGAGGACTAAGCCACATTCGCAGCGGGTAAAGTGGCGGTGTTTGCCATGCCGGAAAATGGATGCTGATAGGCGGAGAAGAGGGAGCATTGGCTCTAATACGGCGGAGTCTGGGCGAAGTGACGAAGAGTTGAGTGGATATTCTAGCGATATGCCTCCACCTGGTAAGAAAAGAAAGGCAAAGCCAAAGATGCGGGAAAGCGAGTCCTTATCTCTTGAGGTTGTCCGTGCAGCTGTAACTCAGTGCTTATTACCTATTCAGGAAAAGGTCGCACTTATTCCTCAGATGTCAATTGATCTTACCTCCCTCCGCGGTGAATTAGAGAGCTACCGCCTTCGTCTTGAGGCGCTCGAGTTGCAGTCTTCGAGTTATAAGGCTGATAATGATCGTTTACGGGCTGAGGTAGACTCCTTGAAGGAGCAACTGGCCAAGCGCTCAGCAAACTCTTCTGCAGATTCTGGTATCCTGGAGGAACGAATTGAAGCAGCGGAGCGTTACTCCAGGCGTGAGAACATCCTGGTTACAGGGCTTCCACCTCCTTCTAAAGATGAGTCCGCATTGGACATTGCGGTGGACCTCTGTGGTAAAGTTGGTGTGGCTGTTCAGCATGCTGACATACAGGCCTGTCATCGGCTTCCAGCGCGATCTGGTGAGTTCCCATTCATCATGAAGTTTGTGAATAGGCATATTAAGGAGGTTGTGCTGAGGTCGGCCAAGCAGAAGAAATTAACCTCGGCTGCTTTTGGAGGTGATGGACATAAAAAAGTCTTCTTTAATGATCATCTTACACCACTTGGTAGCGCTATCTTTAGAGAGGCCAAAAAATTGAAGTTTGCTGGTTTTAAGTACATTTGGATTAAAAATGGTAATATTTATTGTAAATTGAATGATAATGTAAAAGCTGTTGAACTTAAGAGTGTTTTGCAGGTTACTAATTTATTAAAGGGTAGGAAGGGGGACAGCATGCTGGTGGATATGGGTGCCGGGGATGTAGAGGCTTAGTGTCTAGGGTTGGCTCGGCCCATTTATTATATTTATTACTTTTTATCTTCGCTTACTTGAATTATGCATAATCTATTCATTCTATCTCTCAATGTTAGGTCCCTCAGGGCGCATTTTGATCACTTGAAACAATATTTAGATACTCTTTCCACCAGACCTGATATTCTTGCCTTGTCAGAGGTTTGGATCACACAATGTGAGAGTGCTTTTTATCACCTTCCTGGTTATGTTATGTTCTTAGATGCTAATGAGGGGAGTCGATCTGGGGGGGTGGTGCTGTATGTCATTGATTCTCTTCGAGTATGTGTCTCCAGTCTTCAGACTTCTAGTTTTAATGCATTAAATTGTCTTTTATCTAGTGGGGGAAATGTTACAGCCTCTAATGAGGTCCTGTCTATTGTGTTGATATATAGGTTCTGTACAGGCTCGATTACATTGTTTATTCAGGACCTTGAGAAACTCATTTCTATACTGCCTGAGCGTGCAGTCCTGGTGGGTGATTTAAACATTGATATTCTCTCTCATCTGGCCTCAGGGTATCTCAGTCTCCTTAATGCATGTGGGTTTGAAAGTTGTGTTAATGAACCTACTAGAATTGGATGGAGCTCAGCAACATGCTTAGATCATGTAATGATCAGGGGGCTGTACCTCCCTCCCCGTTTGGCCCTTCGTTTTAATTATAATATGGCCTCTGTACATTTTTCAGACCACAATTGTATTTTGCTCCAACTCTCCTTTGGTGAATCGACATTTATTAGAGAGGAGAGACAGGCTGTAGGCTCACAGCGTACCAACTTAATAAAGCTGCAAGATGCAGTAGTTGAAACTAACTGGTTTGAGGTCCTTGGTAGTGTGGAGGGTCAATGTTTGACAAAGTTTGTGACTAAATTTGGTCAGTTGGTGGCCGGGTCTACTGTTAAGACATTTCGGGCAAGGCGCCTCACCCCAAGGTGCCCCTGGGCTTCACAGGAGCTTGCTAGGGCCTCTGATTTCAAGTGCAAATTATATAAACTGGCAAGATCATTTCCTGATAACATTAATCTTAGGATGGCCTATAGGCAGGCAACTAGACGAGTAGTTCAGCTCTCTAGAAGGGATAAGCATGCTTACTTCGACAAGATGCTAGATGATTGTAAGCCTAATGTAGGTGCTTATTGGAAATGCTTGAACAGACTTGCTAAAAGGGAAAAGAAACAGGTCGATAAGCTTCGGGTTAACCAGGCTATTGTATCCGCCTCTGAGGGTGGTGCTGGGCTGGTTGCTGAAGAGTTCTTGAGATATTTTAGTGAGACAGTTACCTATTCAAGTGATAAGTCTCCCTCTAGAACTTCTTCTACTATATCCCAGGGTTTTAGTAATCAATTTTCGTTTGGGTTTGAGGACATCTCTTCTTGGGAAGTCGCTAATGCCATAAAAAATCTCAACACAGGCTGGAGTAGAGGTATAGATGGAGTATCAGGAATCATGTTGAAATCATGTGTTACTCACTTAGCCGAGCCCCTCTCTTATGCGTTTAATGACTCTATTCGCTCGGGGCAATTTCCATCTTTATTAAAGAAAGCAATTGTTATTCCTATTCACAAAGCTGGTAGCGAGCTGGTTGTTGAAAATTATCGTCCCATTTCACTCTTATCCCCATTCAGTAAGACCTTTGAAATTGTTGTTAAGCAACGTATGATTAAATTTCTTACTAAAAATCAGTTCTTCTCAGGCCGCCAATTTGGCTTCTTGGAGGGTAGGTCAACAATTCAGGCATTGGAACAGCATATTCGGCAAATTACTGAGGGACTTGAACGTGGGGATAGGGTTGCGGCTATTTACTTAGACATTAAAAAAGCTTTTGATAGCGTTGATCACGAAATTTTGTTGGAGAAATTATACCGTGCGGGCTTCAGAGGGTTTATGCATTGTTGGTTCCGTTCCTACCTTTCCAATAGATCGCAATGTATCAAAATTGGTGATGTGCTTAGCCCTTTTGCTACTGTTGAGTGTGGCGTGCCTCAGGGAAGTGTATTAGGGCCTGTCCTCTTCCTTGTTTATATTAATGATTTACTTGACTCGCGCCTTAATTGTACATTATATTCTTTTGCAGATGATATGGCATTAGTCTGTTCTGATCTAACGGAGAGTAGGCTACAAAACAAACTCAGTAACGATTTGAGTAAGGTGGCTGGTTGGTTGTCCGCACATATGCTTTCCCTCAATATCAAAAAATCTAAAATAATATTTTATTCCTTTAAATTTGCCATTGACTGGCGGTTCGATATTCGTATCCATAGGGAGGGGTGTGTGCTAACAAGTTGTGATTGCGAGGTCCTCGAGTCAGTAAGTGAATATAAATACCTGGGGGTGATACTCGACTCTAAGCTAACCTGGATTCGCCAGTGTGAATTTGTTCAATCGAGATTAGGGCGTTTAAATTTCCTCTTATATTACTTGAGTAAATTCATATCTAAAAGACATCTCAGGACCTTTTATCAAGCGGTATATTTGCCCGCTCTCTCTTACGCACTTCCTCTTTGGGGTAACAGTGCGGAATACCTAGTGCACCCATTAAAGGTCCTTCTGAAGAGGGCGGCCAAGACAGTGGCAAACCTTCCCCTTTCTGAGCCATCAAGCCGTGCTTTCCAGGCCATTGACTCACTCAACTTTGAAGGAATGGTTACCCTGGAGACATGCCTTCTTGCGAGGAGGTTACTTGCACAGGATGACAGGGGGGGCACTGCGTGTTACTCGTGGGACATCTTCCTTCGTTCTCCCCCCTTCCAAGATGGAGGAAGGCTCATTCGAGAAAGCAGTTCCATTACAGGGGTGCTGAAATGTTTAATAGCTTGAGTCAGGGGCTGAGGTCCGAGGGCAATCTGAGAAAACTGAGGCGTAGGCTGAGGGATTCATTAAAAAATAACGGGTTTGGGCCACCGCGCTGATGCTCTCGTCCCCTTCCTCTCTGCGTGGTTTGTTATTTGTTTCCTTTTTGTATTTGTTCATTTATATTAGTTTATATGCTATTTAGTTACCTGATTACCTGCTTATTTTTATTTTTATTTTTGTTTTTGCTTTTGCTTTTTCTTTTGCTTGTTTTTTGTTTTTCTCTTGTTTGTTTGTTTTCGCTCTTGCTTTGGTTTTGACATGCTCAATATTATCACCTTAATAATAATAGTAATCCCCCCCAGCTGCACGCGCTATGCGCTCTAGCGGGGGGTCATTGAATATATGTTGTATGAATATATGTTGTATGTCTATTATTCTTTACTTAAATTTTGGATTTTGGATTTGAAATTCCTTTCTCCCGGATTTTTCCCAACTCTGATCTCTTCTATACTTACGAGTATAATATTAGAAAAGGTTAAAGAATCTATTTCGAGTAAAATTGAGAGTAGAATATTTCTGCACAAAGTTTTTTGTTTTTTGTTCTCGTGGAACCTCTCATTTTCAAAAAATTAGTGAAAATCTCATTTTCATAAGGGAAGGCGATCATTCTAAAAAAAAAGGAAGCACTGAACAAAATCTTTTAAACTTTATTTCTGAAAGTTAAAGAATCCCTTACAAAAATTTAAAATCATTTCCAACTTGTTGAATAAAATTTTTTCAACGTCCTCCGTAAAAAGTACCTAAATTTAATTTCAAAATTTGTTGACATCATTAAGAATAATATTATATTCAATTGATTTTTCATGCATGAATTTAATTTAAAATCAGTTGTTCTTTTAAAATTTTTAATTTATGTAAAAATAATTAGATATATTATTGTAAATAATGTAAATTTATGTTTGGACCGCTTGTAATGTTTCAAATGCTTTCATGTTATCAAATTCTACCTTAAGCATATTTAGATGTTACCTTATAAGCGTTGCAGCATAGATAACCCACCGGTATATACTAATTTATCACTCATAAATGTTGAAAAACAATCCAGAAAGTGTTTTATTAGTATTTAAGGTAACAATTGAGTTAGATGTTTCGCAAACAGCTTGACGTTTTATGTATGATTCAATTTTAAAACATTATTGCCATCGATGAGAGTCTCAAGTTATTTTAATAAAACCAATTCATTATTTAGAGCGCTCTCTGTGAATGAGCTCAAGTACTAAAAATAAATTCAACTTATTGCTTGGTCTTTTGCGAGTATCTCGAGAAAAAATATATATGGAAAGTTTACAAGTAACTCATTCGAAAGAGCATAGAATTCTGAATTTGTTTCACTATTAAGAAACAATTTTTATTGATTTATTTTTTGAGATGATTCTAGTAAAGTAAAAAAATTACTTTTACGAAATTAATTTTAAAAGTAAATCGACCACAGTAATTACTGTGGTAGATTTGGTTGAACTATACACATTCCGGAGTGGATGATGCAATAATGCTTGAGAGCTGTTTACTACAGATTTCTAATAGTTCAGCAATTAGTACTGAATTTTTTAGGCGTCTGTGTTGTACAGATAGAATACGCGCTACTATTTTTTCAAGGAGAAGTTATTGCGATTAATTTTTACTCATTCATATTTTTTAGGGACTAAGCACTTAACTAGCTTGGTAGCAGGTCAATGATGCATGGTAATGATTCCATTATTAGCGCTACCAAAATATTTCAGTAATGATTACTCAACTCTTATATGTTCTGTAGTGTAAAGATCAAAACTCAGTGCTTAAAAGTACAATAATGGAGTTCTTTACTGTACTATTACGTACTGAATGCAAGAAATTTACAATT
Source organism: Phenacoccus solenopsis (assembly GCA_009761765.1). NCBI lineage: Eukaryota > Metazoa > Arthropoda > Insecta > Hemiptera > Pseudococcidae > Phenacoccus > Phenacoccus solenopsis. The sequence continues at coordinate 26,715,590 of CM019754.1, read as the reverse complement.
GAGTAATTGATTTTCAAAATCAGTTTTTTCAGTGAAGTTATATAAAAATTAAATGATTTTAAATTTCAATCTCTTTCAAATGAGCCATTTGAGAGCCCTCTATCTTGAATTGTTTCCGCAAGATATTAGCAAAAAACTATTCCAGCTCCAGTGTTGGAGTAATAAAAATTTAACGTACGGTGGCTGTCATTCTCACCCAAGTCCACACTAGACATTTTCTCTTCGCCTACAGCTACCTCCTTGTGAAACGTGTAGTATTACCATCGCAGTAACTCATATTCTCCAAGAATGCTCAAGACGCCCTATTCATGGAAATGCCAATTTTTCCAAACCCTAAATCGAATTCATTTTAGGAAATGACCCCACTTGTATACTCCATTTACTGAATTTCCTTCGCTCAACCGCCTTATATCCACTCCTGTAACCCTTCTTGAGTACGCCTCTAGCCCAGTACTGTGCATGGCGTCAATTTATTTAAAAAAAAAACAACAACAACAACTTCAACAAATTCTTCAATAAATCAATAAAAAAATAATTTTGTATTGCTCTTCTTCTAGCAAAAATTCCAAAGATTAAGAGTGGTACGATGTATTCCAAGAGAGCGCGCTTCAACCGCAACCGGTTCACAAGCCAGTTCTCAAATCCAGTTGCAGATAGCAGCGCAGTACGGTTACATTCAGGTATGCGGGTTATGTTTATGAAGTAGGAGATTTGGATGAATGAAGGAAAAATCATTAGGCACAGTGTGCTCTGTGCAAGTGTACATGTCAATGAATTCTACAGAAAATAATAATTTATCGTTTTTCGGAGCAATTTTAACCTGTTATTTTTTTATTTTGTCCCAGCCTAAGAAAAAAATAATTAATTTTGGAATAATGTTTCGTTTACTAAAAATCGTAATTTCAACGAACAGATTGGAAGGAATTGAAAATTTTATATTTTATGTATCTGAATCTTTTGAAAGTCTGATTGGTCATTACGTTAGAAATGAAGGGTGTTCTACTTTTCAGTGAAGATTAGTACAAGATAAGAATATATTTTTTGTTTAGTTCTCGGATACGTTACATTTGCCTTTTTCAGTAACCTCTCTCCCCCACCTTTATGTTCACAAGTTAAAATTCTTCGATTATTTATGAAATAATAAATACTCGATTAACGATCAATATGATCTTATTATCGACACTTTGTCTGGTTGTATTTCGTTAGTCGACCTTGAAAATCGACGACTCTGCCAATTAAAATTTATCCGTTAATTACGCGCAAATTTGTTTCTCTTACTCCCGTGTTACATGTACGAAAAAAAAACGAATGCATCGATTATTCAACTTTTTCCCATACCGTTATCCGATTAGGCAATCCGAGTACATTGTAAAAATTATTTTACCGACGAAGAAAGCCACCAAAATGTTGTACATTTTGCGGTTTAAATGAACGATTTCCAAGGTATCATTAGCCGAGAAATCTTGACACAGAAAACCGACCAAATACCACTCTTGGCAAAGTAGACTGTGGTCATTTAAGTGCATCTTCAAATATTTATATAACTTTTGTCAAGCTTATAATCTTGGCGACTTCACCTCAGCTAGCTGGCGAATCTAATTTAACGCCTATACAATATGAACGGAAGGACCTGTAGAGAGTTTACTTTCTATAAGAACCATAGAGATTTAATTGAGCAATTTTGAGTACACTTGATTGATGAAATCGTAAATAGGTTTTTAAAACGGTCGTTATAAGATATTTAATCATTTTCGTGTGATTGTTTATTTGGTAGGATGAGTTGGTGAAAATGAGGCTTATTTGATACGTGGGAAGAAAATAAAAGGTGATTAACTTACCTATTTTTTTTTAATACTTGAGAAATGCTTTTCAAAAAAAAATAAAAATACGAAAAAATGTTAATTATAAATGTCCAGAGTATTAGTTATATTTGTTCTTTCCAATTTTTGCGCAAAGCATAGAAAAATATCAAAAAAATATGAAAACAACCCGTGCAAACTGGGTGTAAAAGTCTCAGCAATTATACACCCAATATATAATAAAAAAATGAATAAAAAAAATTTTAATATTATTGAATTCATTTTCCTACTAAATTTCATTTTTAATGATATAATATTTTTTTAAATGCAATGTGCTCTGAAATGAAAACATATATATTATTATCATTATTATTATTAATAATTACAAAAAAAAATTAAATTAAATGCTTTAGAAAGTGATAATTATTTTACTTACAAAATAATTTTTTTTAAATAAGCCAAAATATTAAAATATGAAGGTAAAATGGTTTTTCACAATAATTCAAATATTAACGTAATTTGAAATGTAATTATAACCCCATGGAGAATGAAAAAAAATCATAAATATAATTAAAAAAAAAAGTTTCAACATGAATTTATTGAATAAAAAATAATTTCAAAAATTATGGGAATCATGTGCATCTAAATATTCAATTGAAAATGAAACTGTAAAGTAAACTGATCATTTAAATTCAATACATTCTTTTTTTCTTTTTCATGAGCCCTAAACTGAAGTTCAAGTTAAAGAAATGAAGAGCTCGAAACAACGAGATTTAAAAAAAGGGATTGTATGAAATAATCTTGAAACTAATTTAGATCCTCTTTCAAAAAAATCAAATTGAATATTGTTTCATTCAATTATTATTCAATTAATTAATGATAAATAAAAAAAAAATAATAAATAAATAAATGAAAAATTGATTCAGTTATTTTTATATGAAACACACATTTAAATTTATAATGATGAATCTAAAAAATATGTATTATAAAATATGTATGTATGACTACATTTTCACAGCTGAAAGTTTGAAGTATCAAACGTAAAATTCTTAGTGTTTTATTAACAAAATTTGATTTTTTATTTTATGAATTAAAAATGATAAAATTATAAAAATAAAATAAATTTTAATTGGTATACCTACTCGATAAAAAAAAAAAATTAAAAAACTATTCTATTTATAATTTTTACAAAACATCTAAAAATTTCTAAAAAAAAGTGAAAATACTTAGGTATGTTATTTTAATATCTAATTTTACTATTCTTTATTCATTTGTTAATAACAAAAAAAAAAAAAACAAACAAAAACAAAAACAAGAACAAAAAATGAAATTCGCCCAACATCATCACGATATGCCAATCTAAATCATCCGGATAGGAAAAAAAACTGGTCCAATGAAATTAGAAACCCCGCACGTTATTAAAATAAAAACTCCATTTAATTTCTCAGCCCCGTAGAATTTGTCGCCGCGTTACATATATATCATCACGTGCAAATTTGTAATTTTTAACGTACCTCACGCATTGAACTCTTATCTTTAATTGGAAATACAATAATATTAATAAGTAAGAAGCCGGTTTAATACGTGAGCGTTGGTTTGGAAGTGCAGCGAGTCAATACTGACATACATTCCCATTGACCTCGTTTATTCGAGGATACGCCGGTTCTGGAAGCCTCCTCACTCCAGCGTCGATTTGTAAGTCCATCGGTAGCGTGTATCCACGGAAGACTGGATACCTCACTCAGACAAGTTCAAGGAAAGTAATCGAACCCGGTGTTGTTCGCGTTTGTGCCACCTGTTGTTCAACATAAATATATCCGGATATATTGTATTTTGGTAAGTGTTTTTTGAATTTTCGTTTTTGTTTATTGTTTTATTAAATTTTGTCGTCTATTTGATTAGAGCATGACGTGTAAAAATCGTTCGCGTATTGTGCGGTGAGCTAGTGATAACGTTTGAAAAAATGCGCGCTTTTATACCTACCCGTAGCTTTTAATTATCGAATCCAGATTGTTATTTTAACGATTCTATCGAACACTATAGCCGATTAATGCTTCGATTTATTCTAGTATAGTGTTTGGGATTCACCTTTGTGTACGTATGGAATTCTTGTATTAGAATATTTTCCGTTATTTTGTGTTTTCGTCTTGGAACTTGTTTAAATAGGGCATCGCGGTGGTATTTATTTCACGATTATTTTGAACCATATCGAAATTAAGTCGTAGTTTTTCAGTTTGTATGTAGACAAACGATATTGTCTGAAAAAATCTACGTAATGTCTTATCAGTTATCTCGTGAACGATTTTTATGCTTGTAATGTTAACACGAATGAGCCTGGGTCAACGTGCTTAATCTAAATACATCATTATGCATGTTTTTATTAAACCTGTCTGTTTAGGTTACCTCTTTGAAAAGTGAATATTTCTGGTAAAAATACAATATGTCCAAATTTCGATCAGATGATAGTTACGTCGTGGCAATACTCGTAGTTAACGAGAAAAAACTGTGTACAAGTATAATTTCCCCTCTACATTGAAGGGCTATGGTGTCTTAAAATCACTGTAGATATATTTTTTGTTCATTTTTATTTTTAGAACACGAAGAGACAAACTTAAATGATTATGAATTCATGTAATCTAATCCCAAAAAATTGAAGGAGCTATAAAATTCAAACTTTTCAAAGTTTTGAATTTTATTTCTAATCCAACTCCTTCAGTTTTTGATTATGCTATTTGAGCTCGTATAATCATTTTCGTTTCTCTCTCCATATTTATACTTGAATTGACAACGTTTTTCAACTGAGCCAATTCAGATATTAAAAAAGAGTGAAAACGAATGAATTCATAATTTCATTGACTTCAAGATGTCATACATTTTTCAGTATTGAGAGTATGGTTTATGGGTACATTAAACTTTTTTTGTTCTCAATGAATACTAGGGTGAGCCGAATTTCATTTATTTATTTTTCAACAAATGAAAGGGTTTGGGGTTTCTCTAATTGCTAAACAACATTAAAAAGACATTTCTAATATCCTAACTCAATTTTAGCGCCCCCCCCCTCCCAATAAAAGGACAAAGCCAAATTTTCAAATATTTTAACGTTTTTAAACAAAATGATTTTTTAAACAATTTAAGATTTTTTTATATTCCAAAGTCATATTTTGTCATTAAAAGACGATAAAAAAATTTTGCTTCCAATTTTTTTTTTAATTTATGAGATCCTACTATTTTTAATTTTTTCCCAAAAAAACAGGAATTTTGGTCGTTTCCAAAAATGAACAATTGATGGGTAATTTATTGCTCTTGTGTACATTACGGACTCAATTTATGCTTGTTCAGACTTGAGAGGCAAAATATACTCAATTTCTATACTACAGGGGTTCCTAAAGTTCAAGCTTTTTGATGCTAAAACTTGTAGGTATAAGAAGTCATTTTGAAGCAAAAATGTGATGTTTTGGGAAGCTCTGTGAGGTAAAAATCCATCATATTTTTTGTCTGAAGACCAAAATAACCTAAATTAAGCCCATACTGTCCAAACAAACAATAAATTACTCATTTTTCGTTCATTTTTAAATTAACCAAAATTGTTTGCTTTTTGGAAAAAATTAAAAAACCTGTTAGACGTCATATTTTTTTTTTAAATTTGTAGCTAAAATATTTTTTGTCTTTGGTTGATAAAATATGACTTTAGAATGTAAAAAATGTTTAATTACCAGAAAATTTGTGTTTTTGAAAATTAAAAAATTTGTAATACTTTATTTTTTTTTTGGGGGGGGGGGCAAGGTATAAAAATTTGATTAGACAGCTGTTATTATAAAGTTTTTATGGGGTCATTTAGCAACTATTGCGACCCTGTTCCTTCACTATTTGAAAAAATCGAAATTCGGCTCATCCTAGTGAGTACTACCATTACACAACGATTTTCCATCATCAAAGTTTGGACGACTTGTATGCATCCAGAATTTAAAACCATATGAAGATTAAAAGCAGACAGTGTTTTGTTTATGAATTGACTCCTGAAATGTGTGATATTCTTGCACTTACTTTTGTCGATTTGTTTATGAGAAATGAATTTTGAAAACATGCAAAAGTTCCACCTCACACATGAATAAATTTATGGCTTAGCTATATCGATTTAGCTTCATGCAAGTACTACTGTAGAGTTTCTCGTATAAATGTAGGTATTTTTTATCTACATTATAGTCGTATTTATTCATGCAAGCATAAACAGACTTACAATCAACTTAAGAGTTAGCTATCAAGTATTCGTCGCTATAAAGAAGAAATTTATCATCAACGAAACTTTGGTGAAAAACAATCGAATATCTCGACATATTTACTTTACAATCGATGATAGCAATTCGTCAAATACGATGATGGTTGTTTGCGATAAGAAAAAAGACAAATTGGCGAAAGTGACAATGAGATTTTTTGCCGGATTCACGCGAACAATGTTTTGTAACGCTTCGAAGTGTGAATCAACACTGTGATGTCATTAGTTTAAAATCATATCGGTAATGCCTGGCTCAAACGATATGACTTTATTTCCTGTTTATTTGAAGACAACTAGGATACGCGAAAATGTTTGCAATAACACGAAAGTTGTAAGGTTTCGAAATGAGTTTTCGTAGGAAATAGTACAACGACTGGAGAACCCGATAAGAAAACTCCGGGTTCAGATTACATCAGTAATAGACTACTTTTAATTTAACCTTAATTGATGAATCAGTTTATGTTAATGATTTCACGGTGAATGGAACGAACGTATCGGGTACTCCTACAATGTGGCGCGCATTTTTTCTAACGTCCTCTACATTTTGTCCTAGTGATCCTATTTTTCCGCATGTACAGACATCTGATGGATGTTGTGAATTTTATTCAAAGTTGATGTGGAAAAATACGGCGAACGTTTCGTTTGGCTATTGATTGATGCACTTACGTTCGTAAGAAAACTGTAAACGAATGGGAATCTATTATGTTGTGTGAAAATTATGGAGAATTAGAGCAATGAGGCGTGAACTAAAGTGTTGAGATTTTCGTGATTACTTTTCGGTGGTTGGTTGATAATGAAATTGATTGGTCTTATTATTGGTGTTCTTTAATTGATATTTTATTGATTAGTATTCAGATCAGTTGAAAGAACATGTTGTGTTTGATGTGAATGGTAATGAATACTTTCACATACTATGTATCTATTCTAGAGTAAAACTGAATGAGTAATTTGATATTGTCGTTCAGGTTATTAAAATTCGCGAATCCATGATAATATTTCACTTGTGTGTTAAAATAATTGAATTTCGTATCGAAGGAAAGCGTGGGTGACAACACATAGTGTTCGAAAAGTCAATGTCATTAATCTTTAGACTTTCGAAAAAATTTTGTAAGAGGCAATTCTGATAATGGCTGAAATGTTAAGACTTGCGAGATTCGTATTAGTCAAATAATTTCGAACATTTTTAGTGTCACAGTGGTATATTGAGTTCATATATGATTCTGAAGATTCCTATTATCGGATTTCTAAGATCTTTTAAATAATTTCATTCTGATAAGGAGAGCAACTTTAAACTCTCACTTTTTGACTTTCATTTTAAATTAACCTAGCTTTAATATACCTTGTTGAAATCTGAAGATTAATGACTTTCATCCTTGATACAGTAAATGTATTCTTCAACAAAATTTCGGATATCTCTGAAAAACAAGATAGAAACGTTTTTTCAGAAAATAATTTTTATTCGATACTTAATTTTTTTTTCTGAAATTATTGATTTCTCAATTTTCGAATATTTTGTTTTTCTTCCTCAGAAGGGGTAGGGAGGGGGAGGGAGCTTGTTTCACTTCATATTAACGAAATTGACTATAATTTACGCGAGAGCACCTTGAAAAACTTGATTTGCCACCCTTAGGACAATGTACCAGTCCTTTAAATAAAATATAAGAGCTTTATTTGTAATCAAGGAGATTTAAAAGGGGCAAGAAGGTAGGTTGACCCATTGACTTTTATATATAAACTGCTAATGACTGCATAAGTGTAATGCAAAATGGTGTCCCCGACATACAAGTCTCGAAATGCGTAGTGCGCATGCGCGGAGTTTGTTATCATTATCATACGAGTATGGTTGATTATAAGTATTACGAGTGCTTCCTCGCCCCTTCGGGGCTCGCAATAAAAATTAAATGAAAAAAAAGTTATTTTATCAGACAAGTATTGCTACATTCCAAACTGCACAACCCAATTTATTCTTCCTTGTTACCCCATCAAGAGTTCTTCCTTTCAGGATGGGCTCACCCCTTTGTACCTTTGTATGCTACTATTTTAAACAATTTTACAACTTTACCCTTGCTGCTATCCTTTATACCTTTTATACGTGCTACTCAAGACAATTTTATGACTTTACCCTTGTACATGTTCAAGACTTCTATTAAAATTTACAACCTTTTATTCCTTTGTATACCTGCTATTCAGAACAAGGATGCGCGCGCATCTCAAAACCGATTTCATTTTGATTTTAATATATAGAGAGATAACCTTTGAGTATATACCCCTGGACCACTCGAACTCATTGTTTAGAATAGTACAAATTTCTGTCGATACCAAGTGAACGCTCTCAGACCAAAATGCGTCTGCGCATGCGCGAGTTGAAAGTTATCAATATTATTTCAAGTTTTGACTATAACAAGTTCAACTGGTATCAGCTGTTCCTGTTGATATCTTTAACTTGCGCATGCGCAGACGCATTTTGGTCTGAGAGTGTTCACTTGATATCGACAGAATTTTTCTCTACAGTTCGAGCGGTCCAGGGGTACATAGTCAAAGATTATAATAGATTATAACATATTATGCAGATGTTATGCTTATAAATTCAAGACTCGCGCATGCGTATAATGCATATCGCAACTTCTAAACTTTTAATGTCTGGTACAATTGAGCTAATGTGGATGTGCATTAGCAGTCTATATATAAAAGTCAATGGCTTGCTCCATAGTCTCTTGAAATTTGGCAACGTGTGCGATGAAACGTACGCACGAAATTAAAAATAAGTCAGATTCATTTTTTAAGCATATTCCATTTTTTTTTTCAAGTTTACAAACCTAATCGAGTGTTCTGTCTGCGATAAAATAAATATTAAATTTACAGAATTGAAATATTAATTATGTGATTCTTTCAGTTACCTGATTTTTTATTTCACATTTTTTGTTCCTTGTATAATCACAGTAAATATGTATTATTCGTTTACAACTTTTAGAATAATGATTAACAGGCAAAGAAAAATCAAAAAATTACTATCTACAAATAATACTACATAAATTGAATGATAAATTTATTTTTTAATTTTTTTTCTTCATCGTTCTATTTAAACTATTATTCTTTTTTTGTTATTTATATTCATTGTAGTTTGGTTACAATCATTCATTGTGAATTTAATGGATTATAGATATTTTTGGTGATTATACCAGACAGTATAGATAGTACCTACTTAATATCATTGCTATTTTTGTTCGTTTCTTTTTTATCATTCATTAATACTTCGAAACTTGAAAAGAATAAAATGTGGTCATTTTGTTCTTTTTATGGTATATTGCTTTTCAAAGATATTCACATTAAAAAAAATCGTCTTCGAGTTTCAATATCATATAGATATCTATGGCTCGTTCAATAAACCCAGACTGAGTAGAAGTGAAAGGTAATAAAAATAAAAGGGTCAACATTTACTGTGCAAATTCCAAATGTAAAAGTAATTATAGATGCGATCATGCTTGACTGTTACAGGAGTAAAAAGCACCCAATAAAATTTACACTTTTACAATAGATATTTATGCAGAATTCCCTTTCATTGTCAATTTTACGTACTTACTAAAATACAAAAAAAAAGTACCTAAATAAACAAACAGAACCCACAAAATTACGCTGACGAAAAAATAAATGTCATCTACTCCGCGGTAAAGAAACGAATAATCATCGTTGGTGACTCTTTTCAAAACCGTCTCCGCATTTTCATTCAAAAAAATATGCTACAATCGGACATGTCATTTCAAGGTCAAACATGATGAAAAAAATTTTTCAAAGGAACTTTCTAAAAAAAAAAAAATACCCGTTAGTATCGGCGACAACCACGTGGAGAAAATATTTCGAAGGAAACTACACGGACGGTATTTTTTCCTACATCTCGAACTGTACCAGTGGTAATGAAACGGTTTCTTTTCTTTCGCCCATCAGTGTTTGAAAGTAATGTTGACACCGGTTATACGCTGAAAACCGTTTCTGATGTCAATTACTTCGCAGAGTAATTCGACCGAAACTAACACACGACGAAACTTTTCCCAAGGTTAATAAAACCTTCGAACGTTTATGAAATTTTTCGAACACATCAGACGTTCCGATGAAGAATAAAACTTTTAACGGAGGTGGACAAACCGGAATATAGCTCGTGACGTCATACCGGATTCTTCGTTCTATAGACTTAGACCACGAATCCGAAGTGAAAGTTAGTTTGACTTTCTCAGACTTATTGAATCGTATATTCCTTAATCTAACCCGACGCGTGTGTTATTTCGAGGATTCGTGTATCGGAACGCGTTGGCTGGTGAAGATTTTCTAGTTCTGTGGATGGGGCAGTGGCAGTGCGTGCGCAAAAATCCGATATTGCGTCAAAAAAAGGAACGAGATCGGCTGAAAAGTGCACATGACGTAAATTCGCTGTTAGATGACATGAGTCATTTGAGTTAGGTAACCTTTTTAATAGGGCACCTACGTAGCTATTGTTATTTGAATAAAGTGTATGCTCGGTGTTCTTAAGACGAAGATGTGCTGTATGAGTTCATCTTGTATTGTGAAAACCCATTGAATATACCACCTGCTTAAAACTAACTTTCCTTCTCGTTATGGAGTGCAACGTTGGCGTTACTGATGATTCTTAAATCGCTACCGATAATGATAGGAATCTGAAATCTGAATTACATAGATGCTTCTGGTTTATTCGTTGATCCACTTTAAGAATCTTTTTCACAACTGATATTTCAGCGAATAACTGGATCGAGAGATTTTAATATGCGAATCCATATAGATACGTGGAGCACGAAGATTAAATATACGACGTTAATTTTACCATCATTCGAAATTTTTCAACTTCATGCATCCGGTGTTCACTGTTGAGTAATTCAGATTCTCATACGGTACGCCAATAAGGTTAATAGCCCGTTGATGCTCTTTGCCGGACTCTTGTAGCCAATATCATCGGCCAAGTAATGGCAAATACCAACGAGCATCTGCGGGCACGATGAGCTGACGAATTAAAAAATACTCATTCTCATCGTAGTACTCGGTTAACGGAAATAACAAGATGTTATATTCACTACCGTGCAGAAATATCATTTAGTTAATAAGTGACGCTACATCAACGACCTATTTACCGTATTCGAGCGTATTTTAGGATGGAAATATTTTTGAAATTTATTATTACGTGTGGTCATCTGGAGAAGACATTTTATACACAAACGTTGAAATGAAAGAAGCTGATTTTTTTATTGGTTAGAGATTCTCATCGGATTGCGAGAGTTGAAAGTTTCTTGTAAAGGTTCAGAATTGGGTTATTCGCGTGATATTCTTTATGCGAGAGGTAACCAAAGAAGTGTTGCTTTGTTGATATTTTTTATCAATTATTAAATCACTAAGACGAGATGAGCGTTTCATAGTTTTATACTTAGTTCGTAGAATTTTTTTTCCTATTTGTAAAATAAAATAAATGAATCTGTACCTGCTTGAGAATTGTAGGTCAATGTTCTTTAGATTACTGATATATTTGTGGGTGTTGATCTGTAACATCAGATGTCTTCTATATTATACGAAGTATTTTTTCATCATCATGAATTACATAATTCATTTTTTCGTTTTTTTTTTTTTTTTTTTTGGGCGTTTGTAATGGCATTGGTTATTACGCCCTACGTTTTGTTTCATTTTTTATTTCATTTGTATCTTAACAAATATGGTCGTTAGGATGGGCTGAATTTCAGTTTTTTTTTTTTTTTTTATGGAGGTGAAGAAGAGGAAATAGTTTTCAAATGATTCTCAGAAAATGTGAATCCGTTCTGAAGTTGATGAGAACATCTGCCAAAATAAAACTTCAAAATGTTTACCTTCAAAAGTTATATTTTGTCATCTAAACACTTAATGGATTTTTAGTTACTCATTTTTTGAAAATTTAAGGATTTTAACCTTTTTTTTTTTTTTTTTTTTTTCAAAGCATGAAGTTTTGTATGTTTTAACAAACAAATAATAAATAAGTAATTTGTGTGTCATGTACATAGTATGAGCTTGATTTAATGTTTTTAGTACTCAGGAGACAAAACATGCCCTATTTTTACTTCTTAACGACTCCTAAAGTATAAGAACATTGCTTCGTATCATTAGCATGTTTCATCCTGAAATAATTCATGCAGAGGTAAGAATGGAAAATTTTCTCTCTTGAATTCTGAAAATCTCTAACTAAGCCCATCCACCCATTTATTGTTAGTATATTGTGTCTGATCGCTGGTCTGGTAAAAAAAGTAGAAAAGGTCTCAAAAAGGTTTGAAATTAAGGTGTAAGGTACGAATGCACGAAAATCGTGCAAAATTTGATCAAAAATCGGAAAAAATGACAAAATTTGAATATTTGTTTTTTTTGTTGTTTTTGTGATGTAGAAAATATGTATAGTTACGCTGTTTACCTATAACTAGGAATTTAAATTATTTGTGAATAAGCTTGAAAAATAATTGTATTATTTCTATCAGAAAGGGGGGGGGGGTGAAGTAAATTTTAGGGCACGAAAAAATTTTTAGAATACAAAATAGGTAGGAATTTTTATTTTTTTCTTGTGGTGACGACACTATACAATTATTCATTTTTGAAGTATGAAAATTTGGTATTGAAAAAAAGTCAAAGTTTATATGGAAGGTTCAAAGATTCCATTTTCACAAGAAAGAGGGGAAATAAAAATCATCATTGAATGAATAAATAAATAATAATAGAATAAAAAACAAAATAATTTTTACCCTTACAAAAAACGAAAAAATCTTCCACTTTCAATTTCGTCTTCGAACACTTCAGAAGAGGTGCCAATGAAATTAAAAAATACGAAAAAAAATCATTAAGGCCAAAATTTCTTCAAACAGTTTCAGTGGAACTGATAAAACTAAATCTATTTTGAAAAGAACAACGATAATTTTAAATTTGTGGCAATTTTTACACCTCTCGTATATCTATAGCGTTCAAAAATTTTATTTTTTTTAAAAATTTTTAACTTATAGATTTTTTCATTTTTGAATTTGAATTTTTTTATTTTTAGTATTTTTTAATTTTATATAAATATTGATATTTTTTAACGAATTCCATTTTTGAAAATTTTTTTCATTTTTAAGCTGAATATCCATTTTTTTGATATTTTAATTTTTTTACTAATTTTTCAATTTTTAAACATTTTTCATGCTTCGAAATTTTTTATATTTTCATGTTATTCTCATTGTTTTGGTAATTTCAAATTCTTCGACATTTTTTCTTAAGATAAATTTAAAAATTTGGGATCCAAATTATTGCCCTTCTCCTCCTCTCTTTCTCTCTCTCTGCAGTTTTGTTCGCACAGCGTTCAAAAAATTGAACACCAAAACTAGAAGCAGTTAAAATTAATTAGTATTTTTAAATTTGTCTGACACAGGTTCATAATAAATATAAATTACGTTGAAGAGTTAAATTACGAAAAAAAAATTAATTTTATTGCTTTTTAAGTAATTACTGTAATTAAGATATTATTTGAACGAAGACCACAATTATGCATAATTTAGGAAATTATTCAAGAATGATTTTATTTAAGAGCTCGAGTTCTGTATAATAGATGATAGATGGGTAATTATTTAGGACTTTTTCCCTCTTATTCTTCTTCTTTTTCTCTGTTTCTTTTTTTCTAAAGAGAATATACAATATAATGAATATTAAGCTAATTCAAATGAATATTGACTTTATTTTTAATTTTTTTTTTGAGTTCGTAGTTCTAATACCTACATTATTAACTTTTTTTTTAACCTGTTGATTCGCATTGAGTGAATCTATTTTGAAGCAGGAGTTAATGGTGTCGCATAATTTGAATTATTCTTTTGGTCATGATCGCCCTTTAGAGTGGTTGGGAGTGACGATGATAGATAAATATGAAATGTGAATTTGATATACTTATTGTAAATAAATAATGACTCTTTGTACTTATTGTTACAGAATCACGAGAAGAATTAATCTTACCGAAGAAAAAGGAAGAAAGAACGAAAAAAGACTCAAATCCTTAGAGAATGAAACTCTCTACAGTATTTGAGCTCCTACTGATATTCTTAATCATCGCGTTCGCCGCTTCCAAATACGTTGGTGAGAAATTTCTTCATTAATTTGCATATATTTTGAGTAACCTAGGTATTTCCAAATAGCGCTCTAGCCGTTACATTAAACATATGTATTTTTAGATCCGAAAGGCGGAACGAAATGGAAATCTCAGTTGGAAAAAACCGTTGATAAGGAGCAACGAAAAGAAAGGCAGAATCCACCGAATCGGTACTGTTCCTGTTCGAATTTAACATGCAATTGTTGCCGAGACTTTTCACTGCCTGTAGTTCCAGTTAGTGGACCTGGTTCGTTAACGTAATTAAATCTAATTTATTAACGATATCAGTTACGCGTTTAGCAATTTACTTTATATTTTGGCACGCATGGGAGATAATTTAAAACAAAATAGTATATAAAAGATTGACAGGTTATCGTTATGACATATTTCGTGCTATTTTCGAAGCGTTTAAATCGATTCCATTAAATAGTATTTTCAGTGAATGCACTTCTCTATGATACCTGATACGTGTGACAGTGTCCCTATTATTGCGCGTTTTATGAAGTACCGAGCAATACGTTGATATCGTTTTTGAACTTCACTTTCACTGCATCACGTTCTCCGTGTGTGTTGGTACTTTCTTATATTAACACTTGTAAATAACATCCATTATGTGTTTAATTTGTTAAATTACACATTTTAACGATTCGATTTCGTTTCAAATTAGTATATTTACGTAAGTGAATTATTCCCCATGGTTGAAATTCACTGAAGGTTTTACACGATGTGTGCTTATGTTCGTATGAATCGGTTCGAAGGTTTTGAATGTCGATGTTTACGTTTTACTGGTTTCACGCCAAGTAACGGTTAATTTTTCGTATTCAATTTGATTTCAACCCAAATGGATCAAAATAAATGAAAATCTCAGTGTATATACCTTTAAGATCAACTTGATAATGGAACTGAACCTTGAAAGGGAAGGGGACCATTTTTGTCTAATTTTTTTTTTTACCTAATGAATAAAATGATTAGGACTTTCCACACATACAGTGTTTCATAACATAGATCTTAAAAGACGTAAGATGAAACCACATAATTATGTAGGTGATAGGGCAACACGTTCATGTAAATTAGTATTATATTTTTTCAAAAATCCCAATCACAAATTTTGGTTCTGCTAGTAATTTTAATGTAGCCCTCTGAAAAATTTGTACTGGATATCGATAACGAACGCTATTAATAGAAAACTGAGGTTTGATCAAAATTAATGCCTATAGTTTTAGTACAATTTCAATTGATATAATTGTCATTATTTTATAATTTAAATTAATCTAAAAATAATATTGGAGGTGGAAAATTTGAAATTAAGAGGTGCGTAATCATTGTAGTGATAACTACACAATGAATTTTTTGTAAAAAAATCTAGCTAATATTTTTTAACATTTTTTCAATAATTATGATTGTTTTTTTCAATATTTATTGTTAGATTTTTTGTTTTTAGAGTTTTTCTATTTTGAACAACTTTTATTTTATATTTAGGATTTTCTAAAATTTTTTGTTTTTCCATTTTTTATATTTTCTTTATTTATGAAAATTTTTCCATTCTTACTTTACTTTACTTTACTTTACTTTGAATAAGTCAGTTATGGTGGTAGGACTGTTGCCGAGAAGATGGATTAGTGATGTGGGAAGATTATGTGCAGATTATTGATAGTGGTATTTGGGGTAGTCAATGAGGATATGGTGAATGGTGATTCTATTAAATTATTTGTTTCAGATTTGGATTTTTTTTTTCATGCACTTCTTATTCACTTTATTTTTCCTTTAATTCCTGAAATTCTTCGGTATTTTTAATTTTAGAATCTAATAGCTTAATCCATCCGTGCCTCTGGCCCTAGCTGTAGTTCACGCCGCGTTAAATAAAAAAATAAAAAAATAAAAAAAAAATTAATTAATTAATTTTGAAACATTCTTTATTTTGTTTTTGTATTCAAAAGCCATTTTAATTTGTTTCTAATTTTTATTATGACTTTAAGAATTACTTCGAAATTTGTGATATACATATGTTGCAGTATGATATAATCTTCCCAAATTCAAAATCGAAACACTTGCTTAGGTATTATTATTATGCTCTTTTGCTGCACTATGATACCGAACAAATTTTATTAGATTTATATCCATTCTTATTTGGTTTTGAAGGAGTGTCTTCTATATGAATAAGACGGTCCATAATTAGTAATAATTTTCAAAATTCAAAATTCGTTTTTTTTTGAAAAAAAAATATATTTCCATTTTCATTTTACGAACTTGATAAAACTTCCACAGTATTAACTTTTCAAGTACCTTCGGAAAGGACCGCTTAATGTTAGCCACTTCGATTATCTTTACGTATGGTACTAATTGGCTGATAACATCATTATAAAAAATCTTTTCTTGGAAAAAAAAAAAAAAAAAAAAAAACAAGAAAAAAAACAGAAATTCTGTTCTATAAAGCTCGTAAAAAGAACTAGGGGGCTAGTAAACAAAATTGCCGCTAAAAAGCAGAATAACTATTTTTTTAAAGTATTTTAACTACTCTGCCTCCTTTCTCTATCAGGATTTCAAAGATTTATATGCAAGGAAATGTGATAGAAAGTTGAATAATTTCACTTCCATTATTTGAGGACTCCTAAACAAAGTATCAAAGGATTTTCTAAAGCATTGAAAACTGTAAAAATTGTCCTTTAATTTTATGAGAGCATCGAAATATTAACTTTGTTGTAAATACAAAAATTCGAGATAAAAACCTGGTGAAATATAAAGTAAAAATTTGGATATCATATAAATTAATTCATGGGACGTAACTATATTATGAGGAAAGTTATCTGTCTTCAGTATTAAAGGTATAGGAATGGTTGTAGTACAACTTTTCTCACTAAATTTAAAAATTGGTGTTTTACGCATCTTTAATGCCTGTTATATCGAAGATAGGCAACTTGTCTATTACGTATTTTTTTCTAATTAATGAAAGATTGAATAAGTTTCACGACTCACGAGTTTGTGTTGCCAGTTTCCCAAAATTTGATTTTGTTCAATCTCATTTTCCATTATGTTCAACAAATTATTTTTCTTAATGATCTCCAATTATATTCAAAATTGAAGTATGTTCGTGAAAACTGAAAAAAATGTGCTGAAAATTTTCCTAAACTATTTCATAATTTTCTGGAAAACTCAGTATACACGCCTGACCCCTCCTCTACCTATTAAGACTTGTGAACTACTTGTTGATTAACCGATTTATAAAGAAATAAAATTCGATAAAAGTGAAGTAATGATTTCCCAACTATTCGGAATGACTTAACAACCAGAAGTCATTATTTCAAAGAAAAATTCTCATGGAAATAGCCGATCGCGGTGTATTACTAGGGTAACTGTTGTAGTCATTATTTCAATGGCAGTTACGATGAAAATCTAATCATTTGTTATGGCAAGACTGAAGGTTGACGCGATTCGACGTTCCATTGCGTTACACCGTTATATTTGGTGCCAAATACTCGATAATAAATCGAAATGATTTCCCAACTATGCGGAATGACTTAACAACCAGAAGTCATTATTTCAAAGAAAAATTCTCATGGAAATAGCCGATCGCGGTGTATTACTAGGGTAACCGTTGTAGTCATTATTTCAATGGCAGTTACGATGAAAATCTAATCATTTGTTATGGCAAGACTGAAGGTTGACGCGATTCGACGTTCCATTGCGTTACACCGTTATATTTGTGCCAAATACTCGATAATAAATCGACGCATCGTAAACGACATTATTTTGAGGTCTAGATGAGAATCGTGCTACCTAATTTTATTTTAACGACATTTGCGGAAAATGAATCGGCTTTAATGTGTGTAATTTTTTTATGTCATAGGATGCGCGACTTTGAAGTACGTCCAGGGTGATTCTATGCTGGTGACCATGAGCTTCGGTGATAGAATACTTCGTAATGTTACAATTTCAGGTAAATTGATTTTTTTATAAAATTATAATTCTTTCGATTGAAATAAAAAACAAAAAAAAAAAACGAAAGTGGACCAAAGCAGCCACACTGTGTTATCAGAGTTGAGTTCTTAATGGAGGAGATAAGGTGCTCAATGCTCATTTAATCTTGCAGATGAATGTCTGTGTTCTTAACATACAAAAAAAAAAAATTGAAAAAATAATTTTTTTTGAGTGAGAAGGGTGTAAATTTTATTAAATTTTACTACGTCCACTTCCTCTCACCAAATGAATTAAGAGAGCATAAACTTTGTACCTATATACTTGATAGCAGCATGACACCATAATAAAACATTTTCGACTTCTCGTGTACCCCACCACATTTTGAGGTTGATAACCCCTCCTTCTCTCCAACATGGATATAGTATACTTCTAATTCCCAATAATCATTTGAATTCACATTGATTACATTTTTATTGATTTGAGGCTCCTCAAGCTCTACTTAGATTTTGATAATCCCCCATTTTTGATTGATTTTGACTCAAATTCAAAGTATCGTATTCTGGTGCCAAACTAACCTCACTCATCAAGTTTGACCTTTCTAGATGAATTTGGTGAGGAGGTATACAAGATTAAAGAAATTTCATAACTCTCACAACTTCCTCAAAAAAACATTTTTCGCTCGAACTTCCCTTCAAATGCATTTATTGAGCTGAAATTGTCATTTGTTGATGTTCATGACTCACTATTTCATGTAAGATAAAAAATGAAAATTTTTACCTTTTTGCCCTTCTTTCAGCTCATCGCAAAATTTGAGTGATTCGCCATTTTGAGTCGAAATAAAAATCTAAAAAAAGAGTTTTTGCGTATTCACATGAAGATTCTCTCTTAAAATTTTGAGCGATATTCATGCGTACTCGCCTACGCCATGCCTGAGGAAAAAAATTTATAAATAATTATATAATTTACTAAAAAGTTGAACATTGTCAGATGATTACAAATAGTGTAAAACTCAAAGATTTAAAGACTTCGCCTCCCCAAATCAGGTAGGCCGTAATAGCTATTGTTTTCAGTTAAAAACTCAGCTAAAAAACTTTGGCACATATTAAAATTGAAGATAAAATTTGATGAAATAACTCTTTCAACTCTGGTAATCAATTTTAAATGGTCTGAAATGCAAACATTTGAACACTCTCTCTCCCAACTTCTCTTTTACAAAAAACACAGGGTGCAATAGCTATCGTTTCAGTTAAAAACTCAGCTGAAAATGATGAAAAAAAATTTAATGTAAAAAATTTTTTTTATTTAATCTAATAAATACCCGCACGTTACGATATTTACAGGCAAAAAACCAAGACCGATTTGTATGGGATTACCGGGCGGTATATCGAAATTCTGCGGAAGAATATACGGAATATCTCGAGAAGGTGATCAAATTCGCGCTTGCCTCGGATTAGAATTACGCGCCTTAGATGACGTGGAAGCAGCACTACGAGTCTCCTGTTTCAAATTCGGCCCAAAAGGTATAAACGTAGAGCCAGGTAAACCAGTACCTACCGATGAAGATGACGATGATGACGACGACGACGATGACGATTTGATTTACCAGGCGACGACGACGATGATGACGACGATGACGACGAAGACGACGACGTATTTGGATTAGAAGATGACGACGATAACGAATCGGAAAATACGGTTGAATCCGGAGAGACCGATTATACAGGATTTTCAGCTCTCAGTGACGACTTCTTAGAGAGTTTCTTCGAGTCGGATTCTTCGAATAAAAAAAAAAAGCCGAGTAACATAAACGGAGTTCCTATAAATTACAAACCTCAGCAAATAGTAACTTCGAAGCCAGTTTTAGCTACGACTCCGGCATCCAAAAAAAATTCAACCTCCTAGAGTAGTGACTACGAAGTTAGTTTTGTCTACTCCGATGAAACCTTTGTCCACTGAGAGACCGATTGTTACACCAAATATATCCTCGGATAAGGTGTACATTTCTCCGCCATCGGATAAATTATATGTGACTTCGACTTCGGAGAAACATATCTCAACCTCTGATAGAATTACTCCGGATCCGGATAAAGTGGCTTCGACTGCTGATCGAGTTTATGTATCCCCTTCTCAGTACAAACCAACTGAACGTGTTCGACCACAAACCATTAAACAGTCTTTGGAAAGCTATATACCGACGATACCCCAAATGTCCACTGAAAAGGTGTACACTTCTCCTCAACAAATGTCTACCGATAAAATTTATTCAAATAGCGTGAATCAACAGACAACCGATACTTATATGTCGACGATGGATGACAATAAAGAACAACATACTATCAATTATTACGTACCTACTACCCAACAGTTCCAGTCGACTGAAAAAGTCTATATTCCTGTCAATTTGTCCACGCCTGAAGGAGACTTCGAGCCTGTTACTTCGACATCGGTATCAATAAGCGTGGTGCAAGGAGATGACACTAAATCTGTCAACACTACTAATAACATGGTTCAAGTAGCCACATCAGAACATTCGGTCACAGAAGCGACTCCGGATAGCGAATATAACGAGGTAGATTCCGATTTGAAAACCACCATTAACGATCGCTTCATGGAAGTGAACACTGTAAGTTCCACTCTGTCGTTGAAAGTAAACCGTCCGACGACGAAGCCTCCAAAAGAAGACGACGACGGAGACGAATTCGAAGCTGTAGTTGATACCGCTGCTAGTGTATTCGACGTAGAAGACGAAAGTTCCAAGAAGAACAGCACGTCTTCGGAAGAACTAGATTTAGATGATGACGATGACGATGATCTAGACAGCGATGAAGATCTAGATGATAGTAATACCAGTAACATCGTGTGTTGGCCAAATTAGAATGTCTTCGGTTCAAGAATCACCGCCGAATCCACCCAGATTAGGTAAACTTAATTTATTCGTGCCAGCTGTAGATCCGGTACCTAATCCTTTGAAGATATTTAACTCTCCTTCAACCCATATCGCGCCATTAAGTAATCTGCAGTCGCACAGATTCGGTATGGAACGAGAAGAAGATTTTAGGAGTAGCAGAACACATAAACGCATGAGACTTCCAGTTGAAAGTTCCGCCACTGATTCCCATTAACGTTACCCTCGATACTTTCCGGCTCTTTAATTGCGAGAATTAAAACAAAAGTCATATTTATCGTAAATGCATTTTATTTATTTTTAATATTTATTTTTTTTATATTTATATCGTGTATTTGTAAATATAATTTATTTTTTTTTTTTATAATAAAACGTAAAAGTATGCGAATATGTTTATTTTTTGCAAATTTCTATTTAATTGAGATTTGTTAGCTAGCTAGAGCTCTGTTGGCAAGGAAGTTGCAGTAAAATTCGCACTTGCACACCAAATTTTTTTTTAAATCGCGATTAAACTCGATCGAATATTCAAAGTAGCATAAAAAGTTGTCAATCATTCGGATTATATAAGTGTTTTAGAGCATATTCCTTCATTTGAGTTAATAAACGCGCAAAAAGTGTATTCATTTTTTCCTAAAACGTTATTGCATATTGCCAAGTTTTAAATCTCGTATAAATTACAACATTAATTGAGAAATCACACTAAAAAGCGTGTAATAACTTTGTGTGAATAAGTACAGCATGAACGACAGTCACTGAAAAACTCACAGTATCTTTTAAAAATACCTAAAAATTATTAACAATGTTATGGCCTCTTCTAATATATTCCCTAGTAGCATAGTTGCATAGAACCGTGCAATCAGAAATTCGAAGGTACTGAGTTCAAGTCCGAACATATACTAGATTTTTAATAAATTATAGGTTACAGCGACTTTCAATGGAGTTTATAGGTGGGTACCAGGGCCGCCAAGAGCGAAGTCAGGCACTGGGACAAAGTGAATTTGGGCCCCTGTGATTTTTTTCCCACGAAATTTCGATCAATATGTTAATGTGCAGGCGCCGAGTCCTTTGAAAAGTGCTGTGCCTTGGGCAATTTGCCCCCCTTGCTCCCTCTTGGTGGCTCTGATGGGTATTACTTTTCACGCGTTATTTTTATCGCTTTTTAGAGAAAAACAGCACATAGAGAGTTGTAACTCGTGTTGTAACACGCTTCATAGTCTCAAACTAACGCAGTTCACCTTTATATGCGTTTTTCTTGCTAATAGGGAGACAAAAGTTCTGGCTATATCAGGTCTATTTAACCAATAAAAATCATTGCCAAGGTGATCCATTGTGTATACACGTTAAAAAACTAATTTCAAAAAGACCACAGTCACGATGATGCATTGATACTCGAAAATAAATAATTAGCGATAAATTTTCTCTCGACGATTGCAATAAACGCCTGTAAAATATTGCGCATTAACGGGGTAACCTATGCAATTTAATTAACACTTCGGGAACCTTTTTTTGTACCTTGTATACCATGTACCTTAATGTATTTTGAAGGTCGAAGGCGTTTTCATTTTAAATCACTTATTGTGTTAGTAATGCGCATGATTATTAATACAGGCAATTTAAAAATGGTATGTGTACAACTTATGAACTCGGATGATTGCGATAAAATTACCATCGAAATTCATACGCGGATATTGAATAACATTGAGCTCGTGTCTCATCAATGTAGAAAAACCTACTTGACGATTCATCGAGAAACTTTCAAAGTACTTAATTCGTATTAAATTATTCAAAATGATTTTAAAACAACATTATTTCGTTAAAAATAAATTAACCAATTTGTTCAAGGCTTATTGTTTATTTGAAAACTTTTTCATCGAGATTTTTTATAATTTTATATTTCTTTTCTAGTTCTTTGTCAATGTTACGTTGAATTTCCATATAGGCGTTTAATTTTAGAATTTCATTTCTAAGATTGTAAGATTTTATGTTGGTAAACAAAATTTTCTTTTACCTTCTGCTAAGTGATGAATCTTTAACGTTTTCCAATTGTCAGCAGCTTTTCTCGCGTATAACTTCACGAAATCAATTTGAATTTGTAAAATTTAAATAATTTATAATTCCATCGTGGCGATTCATTCAACAAACAAAAAAAAACAATCACATTTTCATAGGCATAAAGAAGAAAAACCATACCTTACAAATATTATGATAAAAAAATGAAGAAGTGACCTATTTTTTTTTTTTTTGTTGTAAAATGTAAAACATTTACCTATGCATGAAACAGTTTAAAAATTTGGATTGTGATTTTCCCATACACCAATTTTAATCCTGGTGATGTTAATTTTAGGAAATAAACGTATTAATAACATAATAACGCTTAGGCTACGTACCATTAAGGTTGTCAGCATTCATCGTTCTTCTAAATTGAAATTGAAACACATCCAATATTATTTGGTGAAGACGCAAGAAAAAGACTCGAGAAAAATGTATAACTTCATTTTAGAGCTTTACTTGAGGAAATGAAAAAGTTCGGTTAGAATTTTAAATAAAATGTTAATGTATTTTTAGTAATCGTAAAATTGCTTAAATACTTAGCAGAAATTAAAAGGGAAGATATGATTGTTTA
This sequence comes from Phenacoccus solenopsis, assembly GCA_009761765.1. Lineage (NCBI taxonomy): Eukaryota > Metazoa > Arthropoda > Insecta > Hemiptera > Pseudococcidae > Phenacoccus > Phenacoccus solenopsis. The sequence continues at coordinate 26,691,953 of CM019754.1, read as the reverse complement.
ATTGGAACTGTTTGTTTTATTATAAATATGTATAAATTGACATCTAAGTTTAAGTTTAGTTTGTTTAATGACTTTTTTATGATATAGATCAATTATGTAAACAATGGTATAATAACGTGTTTGTGTTTATTCTACAGTTTTATGATTTTCATAGGGCATTGTGAATGGTTGTACTGTAAACTTCAAAACTATGCAGTAATGCAAAATCTACTCATAAACTATGTACAGTAATAGTTTACGACTTTACACCAATAGTTAACATGTAGACGATGTAAACTGTGTTCTATCGATAATAATTAATGATAAATTGATTATAAATTTGGGCATTCTATTTTATTCTTGTATAAATTATAATACGCTGGTATTATTATTGTATGGTATTATATGGTATATTATATGTACCGTGCATCCAAGTGATTCGGGTACAGTCAGGGAAAAAATCTCTTTTCCAATTATTTAAAATTAATTTTTTGAAATGCGAAGAAATTATAATGCAGTTGAAATGAATTTATCAGCCTTAAAATTCATTGAAGTAATTTTAAAAAATAATTTCTGATTTAGAAATTGTATTTCAACTCTTATTATGTTATCAACAAACTGAGATTTTTGCGCTGATTACACTCGAATCACTAGGACGCACGTTATAGTATCTTCCTTACTAATCTACCATATTACCACCTTCAGTATTTAAAACCGTAGAGAACTTTTTTTTTACATGCATTAGTAGATAATTATGGGTAGCAAAGAAACTGCGTAACAATAAAATAAATTATTAAAACATCTTATATACTGAGTGACTATTAGATTTGAACACCCCAAGCGCAAAAATCTTTCTCTCGTAGAAATAAATTATATATTTCAGTGACGTTAGCAAGAGTAAATAGCGTAAATAAAATTTATTTAATGCTTAAAAGCGTCTATCAATGAAATGCAAAATTTTAATTTATACTTTCGTTGTCAAAAATACACACATGTATTTGATTTATTCACTTTTTAGCTAATTTTTTCGCTTGGGTGCTCGAATTTTACGTACCTAAAATAAAAAGATATTTTAGGTTTAGCTGAGACTAGAAAACAAGGGAGAACATGTTGTGTACTAAGGAAGGCAGTTATTCGCTCTGTTATACCGTGTGGCCAATTGATTTTTGCACCCTTTAGCGCCAAATTCCCTTTTGAAGAAAAGAAAAATCAAAGAAGTCAGTTTCTTTCGTTGTTCTTAGTTGGATTAAGAAAGAAAAATACAATCATTATTTCATTTTCCAAGCGTTCTAAACCATATTTTCGTCAAAATTATATACTTTATTCAACTTTCTATTGATTACTATTGTTTATTCAGCTACACAGATTCTTGATTAAAACTGATTTAAATTAATTAATTATGATAAAATAAAATGTTGAAAATTTACTAATTAATATTATGATAGTTTTTATCATTTACTATGGTATAAAAAACCAATAAGAATGAAGAACTTTGCATTTTGTTTAAAAGTGGGGAATTTCACACTGAGGCGTGCAGAGTTCACTTGATGGTTGCACGGTATTGGGAATAGTGAAGGTCGAAAAGGTTGGGATTTCTGATTAAAAAAAAAAAAAACTGTAGGTAAAAAAAATAATTGAATTTAGAGTTATTTCGGACTGAATAGAGCTACTTACAATTAAAATTAGTAATGAAAAAAGTTTAATATTAGACAGGTTTATATTCCCACATCCGCCTCAGAACTATGAGAATTCGAAAATTTTTTTCAACTCTTTGACCAAAATCAAAGAACTCTCAAAAAAGGTCCCAAAAATGTACATTAGTAATAAGGTACTTTCATTTCCAAATAATATTCAATTCCTTCATTTCATTTACATGCGAACGTGTGTAAATAAAATAAACAAAATCTCTATTATTGATGACTACGCTATTTATCACTATCTTGAAGATTGCTCAGCACTTTTTGAAACGATACTTATATAAACATTCGACTATTCAATCAACAAAAATTACGCCTCGAGTAAATGGCTAGATCACGAACGATAGGTAAACAAAAACGTAAATAAACAATTGTCGAGTAGTTAGGTATAATGACCTACAGAATAAATAACGAAAAAATGTTCTCGATTCTGGGAATAGTAGGAAAAGAAGGGAAGCCATTCCTCTACCTGATATTGCATGATTTTTGCATAATAACGAATAGGAACTGAAATGCAAATGACTTTAAAATTTTAAAATAGAAGTTTATGAAATCAGTGATTCGTAAAAGTAAAACCGATTGTAATATCGGTATGGAATTCACGACGATACCGCTCATTCCGAAAATACCTGTAGACAGATGTTCTATTGTTGAAAACGGTGAGAAGTATAATTGGTTAAAAATACCGATGAACTTTGAAAAAAGTCGTATGTTAATTAGAATTCGTCATCGTGATTCGTGCAAGATGCCATTAACCGCTGTGATTACTTGAACGTTTCGTTATCAATATTTGATCGTCTAGCAATGTCATTCTATGAAAATATCGCAAATGTCCGAGTTATAAAAAATAAAAGATGCTTTGAGTTTTTAGAGCTCGATCAAGACCTGTAATAATTTTTTGAATATATTATTGAAATACAATACGCGATGATTTTTTACGATGACCTAGAAATTATCTTGTGTTCTAAGTCGAAAAAAGTTGTTCATTTTTATTCTCAACACTTTGATAACGTCATCGACACGAAAAAGCTGTTTTTAATTTTACATGTATTTCCTCAAAATTTGGATATGCTTAACCGAATAAACTAGTTTTTTTTCAGAATTCGAAACCGACGAAGCGAAGATTCACACGCGATTATCGCTGTGACGTAATTATGACTATAGTACCGCGTCATCGTGTAACGTATATCTTCCAAAATATACGACGATATCATAACTTCATATATTCTTTACAGTTAGTTGCGTTCGGTACATCAGTTCAGTTGGTTTAGTGTATTTGTTCGAGCGTTAATCTGGTATCGGGACGAGTTTTCATGATGTGCAGTTGAAGTTTATGTTTTGGTTAAAATGAATCAGTAGAAAAGTAAGCATTTTATTATATTTAATTTGAGAATTTCTCTTCAAATGACATAGAAAACCTGTATACATAACTTCATCGTACATTTGCTTAATTTCGATATTTTATTCATAAATTTTCCATTCACTTAGTAATCATCCGTGTCCATGCATTGGTCATTTTTAAGCTTCCACACGATCGTATAATAATTCCTCGGGCAGAAGTAATTTCAAAGCGATGTTAATTGATTACTGTTAGTCTTTGACACAAAACATCACTTCTTCATTTCAAATATCCCATTCATAAGTCATAATTTATCATCACACTACATAATTATTACATAAGTACCGTTGACTTGAAAAATACTAGAAAAAAACACTTAAGGTAATGTTTCCCTATAGGAAAACTAAACGTTAATTAGATAAGAAAAGTAGGTAGCCTAAATCAAAATCGACCGTTGCTAGAAGGTTAATATTACATATGACATTATGAACCAAGTAGAGGTTCATATTAATTGAAAAAATGACCATAACTACTCAACGTATTAAAACAAAATTTCAATTCATTCTAGAACCCGATAAACTCGAAGAGTTTAATGGGTTAAATAAACTAATTAATTTATTACAGAAATAACGAGTATTTCGTTGAATTCACTCGTAAAATAATTTTCGTGCGTATGGGTTTCTACGTGCTTTTTTCAAATTTCCTTTCGATTGTTGATAAACGAGATTTTCTTTGCAACTAAATAGCCAATAAAGATTTTGAAATCGAAATAATTGCTTTTTAGTTGAAAAATCTAGTTCTACAATCCATCATCCATCATAGTTGATGTAATGGCCACTGCAGTTACCAACACCAACTTGAATAAAAATGTGCTCTTCTCCTCGAGCCTGAAAGTGGTTCCCCAAAATGTGATTTGTGGATTTTCTACTGTGGATAATTTGATTTTTAAATTGAAATATGAAAACTTGTGTTGTTCTCTACTTTTCTAGAAATCAACCCATATTGTTCTTTGAGCTTCTCCAGTCATTCTCAAAACAATACTCATCATTAACTTGAAAGATTGAATGAAAAGTTCGCACATAAAATTTAATATTATAAATTAAGGCCTTAATTCTCGTCCCATTTATGGCTTTCAGAAGCCATTTACCAAAAAAGTAGAAAAATAGTTTGTGTCGGCAATGTAATCAGCTTCAATTTTGCTAAGCATTTCTTTCACATTTAAACACGAAAACTGATGTTTTTTGCTTTCGAATAATAAATAGCCGTGATGCATTGTGGAATTTAAAGGATCTTTGAAAAACCTGATAATTTTATGATAGGCGCTAATTTGGTGTAGGTAGAACAATTTCTGTTTCTTTATAGTTGAAGGGAGGGGGGCAAAAACAAAAGAAACTAGTTACATCTTTGCTTCGATTTATTTTTATTTTCATTATTATACGGAGAGCGTAAACGTAATGGATGTGAACTTTTAACCGTTTGTGAGGTGAACTTTTATTGGTGTGATAAAATGGTGTCTGAATACCATACCAAATTTCAACTGGGTAGTAATTATTTCGATTTCAGCGTAAACTTCCACCTTCAAAGAATAGACTAATACCCAGACGTGAAACACGTATTAACCAAATTTGAATATAAACAACTCGACAAAAAAATACACATAATTCGCCATCAACTGAAGAGTATAAAGTCATTCATCACATGTTAAGAAAAATTGAATTGGTTCAGTCAATAATTTCTTATCTCGCTGCGTGCCAACTGTGCGAAATGAATTCAACTCTAATTACATTTATTGAGAAAGTCAAGAGCAAAATTTTGCGAGAAACGATTTTTTACTTAACAAGCAATTAGCGTGTAGAAAATTAATTTATTTCTTTAAATGTTAATTTTGACTTTATTGAGGGTCCTGAACTCGTGTATTGTGTTGACGCATTTTTAGCAAATTTTTCCTTTTGTGATGGAAAACTGGTATTACAGATTAGGAATAATGATCATATATAGTTTGGAACTTTTCACACATCACAGTCAGTTGTTGATTTGACGATTGAAAGGTCTAAATTTGTGGTTACATTGATAACGGTTTTTTTTTTTGTTCATATTGAATTGTCATTGATAACGATTTGTTCGTGATATTTGCGTACTGGTAAGAAGTAAGTAAGAAAGTTTGAAATTGCACGAATTTCATCTATAGAAAGCCGGAAACACATGGCTCGTTGCTTTATAACGTAACAGGAAATTACATAAATATGATAATTTCATTATTATGATTAATTCATAATACTTAATGTCTTATTTTAAGTATTGGTGCATTCCTGTATAGGTGTAGAAATTACGGTAATTACCTTGTAAGTGATATTTACAATGAAATAAGATTCGGACACTATTCCAATGAAATATGAAAATTTGAATATGTAATCATTTAAGGTTTTCCCAATAACCATTTAATGACTCATATGAAATAATTTGATTAAAATTTCTAAATTCTCAATAAAATAACATGAGAAAAATTCTTCCAAGATTAAGTATCGTTTTTGAGAATAGACGTCCACGATTAACCGCATATGAGCAAAAAAAAAAACTATATCAAGGCTATAACGATAAATGGACACCGCAGTATAATCACTGGGAACCGATCGTGTTATTTAACCAAAAAACTAATATTATAATTTATAAAGCACGTGCTAAAATGAGAAAAAAAATCGAACACTTATTAAAATATTTTCGTAATTAGACATTACAGTTGTAGATGTTTGAAAACAGCTGAGTTTAATTTACAGACACGAACGTCCATGAAGCTGGTTTTGGCTGAGCTAAGTTAATTTTTAGAGTTTTGTTTTTCGCATTTTGCATCATATTAAGGCGGCACATTTCAACGACTAAATTGTAAACCTAAGCGATGGCGATTTAATTCATATGATTCATTCGATTACAATGATAATTTCGGATGTCATTATTCATGGTATGCGTTCTCAGCCTAACGTACGGACGTTCGGTGTCGTTAAATCGAGCGCGTGACCTTAAGAACATGTTCTATGTAAATAAATATTTTCGCGCTCATTTTCGACAAAATATAACGTGATAGTCTATTTCCTTATTATTCTTAGGAAGTGTCGATTATGTAAATGATCGATTTTATTATGATACATTTACATTACCTCGTGGCGTAGATAGGGCATATCTTCTTCCCAATTCATCCGTTTGTATATGAAAATTAATGAAGTATTTTTGAAATTTTAGTCGTGTTTATACAGTAATGAGGAAGTATAGTTGAAACTCGTGTGGATGGATTTCATTTCCCGATATAGATTTTTTTGAAACTAGAATATACTCGTCTGTTACCATAGACGATATAATAGCTGAAAATATTTGAACAAGTTTCTCCTAGTTTTATTGTGCGTATATAGTTTCGATATGTCTATGGTGTGCGTATGCCTGGAGACTGGCACGTGTTTATCACGCGTAACCTAATTTTTTGAATTCTGCGATTCTGCTTCGTAGAGAATCATTTCCTTATAGGCCATTTCTCAACGATTTTGCGATAAAATGTGGAAAATTTTTCGTCAAACTCTCCGACTTTAGTTCCTATTTTATGAACGAGGGGAAGAGAAAACAGATAATAAATTGACTGAGAATGAACTTCCTATAATTAAAATGCTCCTACTACATACCTGTATTCACAATTCATTCAAGGATTTAAAAATCGGTGTTACTGCCTGGGAATTAGTATTTTGCTTCGCTCATTTTCGTGTTTGATAGTCGAATACAACATGCTGTGCATTTTTCAAGTTAACCAAGAATAAGGGATCTGTGCATGGAGCTCATTAGGAACCACAATTTAATCCTTCGAATGTAGGATGAAATGCATTCAAAATGGCGTACATGAATCAAGATTTCAGGAAAACATTAGGAGCCTCCAAATATCTCGTATTTAATTATTATAGTAAATTCATATGATTGTTACTGAAGGCAGGAAGTAAACAGATTGTGATTCCAATCTTTCGGGTGATTTTGTGGGGCCTAGGTATAGGGTTGTTGTCTTGCCAAACGGTGTACCACATCTTAAAGGATAATACAGCGCCTTCAAATTCTCAATCACTCGTCATTTTGCGTATTCTTAATTTTAAAGAGTCAATAAACATTGTTTCACAGTTTTTCATTTCTTATAAATTACATAATATTTTTTCGTTTGATTACTGAATCTTATTTTCTGATGAAGTACATGATACGGTAATTTTCTCTCCTCGGAATCGAGTTCATCTGGCACGTTGATTTTTATGATTTTTTGGTAACTAAACTGAATAATTGGCTTCTAGCTCCTTAGCCTTGACATTCAGCGTACTGCTGGTTAAAAAAAATTAAATTTCAGCTTACCTCTATCTTCACCTTCTTTTATCGTAAAAATATCGTCTCATATTACATAATTTGCACAGCAATATTCTGATCGCTGAATACCGCTTAACATAAAGGTATAGTTTTTTTAAGATAGAGATTACTTTCACTCATCACAACTTCCTGTAACAAGAAATGCATTACTGCTGATCATTTTAATGAGTGTAAACTTTCTAATTCTGTTCGATTTTTAATGGAATATTCTCATCAGCCATATACAACCACACTTCCGTTAGTTTTATAATCGCTTAATCGGTGTTCGGTACTTGTTCAGTTGTTCGACCTTTATCGTATGACAACTACTAATTCAATACGATAAAGTTATGTTCAAAAGTTGTATTGGTTATTATCTACGTGTTAGATGAATAATCATTTTCAACTACCATGTAGAACATAAGGTTGACTGAACTGCTAAGTAAGCGAATAATTTGAGGTACGATAATACTATTGGTTTTTGTGATGATCATATCATAAGTTGTGTACATATTCATACAAAAAGAGATGCTCTGCGCTTCAACTTATGAAAAATAATTTAATATTTCTTATGCATCATAATTTGTGGAAAATTATTTTTTCATAAAATTAAATGACCTTATAAACATGTGATGCGAAATATTTCAAAATATATTCGCTCAGTAATGAAAATAAAGCATAAAATTACCATTTTTTTTTTTTTTTGTAATTACCTAGTTCTACGGACTGTTCAAAAACTAAGCTTATTTGTATAGAATTTTAAACAACCAAATATATTGCGCGTTATCGCAAAATTATAGTAATTATAAGCTGATAATGCAAGTTTTCCTATTCAAATACCTATTCACAAAAAAAATTCAAACAAGAAATCCGACTGACCGGAAGTATTTGTGAAAATTACAATCGAGCAACAAATTCATATCATGAAATAATAATTGTTCAGTCTTCTGTACCTACGTCGATAAAACACGCGTTTCTTTCTCAGTTCACTCGGACTAAGACATCACTAACACAGCGAATAATTAATTTTAAAATCTTTATATGTATTACAGGAAAGTTAACAAAGTGAATTGCCTTGAATTCTATATCGCTGGAATAATTAGAACTTGTTATAGTACAATTGATGATCGCAATCATCAACACTTGAATATATTTTTTAAAGAAAATTCGAATGCAGCGATCTTGTTATGATGTTTTCATCGAATGAAATTAGTTTGTGGCTTCCCAATCTCTGATACCTAATTCGGATTAATATTGAAATAGATAGATACATAGTATTTTTGTGACTCATTTGAATAATTATGCGAATAGGTAATAAATGCGGTGATAATTACGTTGAAAAAGATGACGATGATGGAATTATAATCAGTTCCGGTAGTAAAAAAACTATTGATATCAGTTTGTTGTATCCGTTTTTGGAAATATGACGTAATATTCTGTTTGAGTTAAATTTCCAATGAAACAAGCTTTAAATTCAGTCGCATATCGTGGACCGCATCAAAACGAATTCCTGAAGTGTTCAGTTTATTTTGGGTAATTGGTTAATACTATAAACTAGAATTTTACGAGTTTTTTCGCGTAATTTTTTTTTTTAATTCCATGAATTTTTACTTAAAATTATAAATTAAATTGAACTATTTCTATAAAATAATTATTATTTGAATTATATCTGCGAAAAATTTGGTAAACAGTGGGTTCAAATAAATGACCTCCAAGAAGTATAAAAAAGTTATAGATTAATATTTACACGAATTGGCTGCTAAAAATGAAATGAAAATATAAAAACTCGGGAGTAATTTAAAAATATATATCTATTTTTCTTTGAGTAATTTAAAGGTTTTCTTTTTTATATTTCATGTTTTTGTGAAAAATTGTCAATAAATAATGAGCAAATCGTTGCATACGCATACCCAGAATAGGCCTGATTTTAGCTTTTTGGGTACTCGAAACAATATACCAAAGTTATATATATGTAGATACCAAGTTGCTGCAGTCCTGTAATAGCAGTGTAATTGGTTCGCGGCGATCCACGAGACACATCTCTGATTGGTGGTTGAAATAACATTGGATGATCAGTTCAACCATATCTCGCAGGGTATTCAAAATAACCAACCAGAGTTGGGATTCGCGTCTAGTCCATCGCAGCACTCGTATAGTGAGCAAATGACCATAGTACGATTTTTTGTTTATTTTTCATAGTGCAGTATCTTGGTATTTACATGACTTTGCAACATACCCTTGATTTTCATCGTTCAGGAATATTGCTTATGTATTAATAATTTATAACTAAGCAGGGCCGCTGAGAGGAAAAGTCCAAACACGAGATAATAGAGCTCCTATATTAGCATAGGGTATAGATGCTGGTACCCGAAAACATTTTTTTATGATTTTTAAAAAGCAATTTATAAGAATTTTAGACAATGTTGTAAGAAAGAACATACATCTGTTCTTGTTCCTATTCTCATTCCTGGAAAGACCCAATCATTTGATTCTGTTCTTGACTCATTCTTATTTTCAATGCTTCAACTGTTCTCGTTCTGTTCTTTGTTCTTTCAATATTTTACAATCTCGTTCTCGTTCCATTCTTCGTTCTTTCAATCCTTTATGATTTTGTTCTTGTTCGTTCTTCGTTCTTTCAATCCTTTATGATTTTATTCTTGTTCGTTCTTCGTTCTTTCAATCCTTTATGATTTTGTTCTTGTTCGTTCTTCGTTCTTTCAATCCTTTATGATTTTGTTCTTGTTCGTTCTTCATTCTTTCAATCCTTTATGATTTTGTTCTTTATCGTTCTTCGTTTTATTCTCGTTCTCCATTTTTTATTTTTTTATTTATTTTTTAATAACGTTGTGATTACTGTTTATGTTGTTGAAATTGGAAGTTGATTAATAAAAAAAAAAAAATCACCTATATGAGTATATATTATGTAGAATTTATGTGTTCTTTTCAGTTTTTTATTTTATGTCTCCGCTCGCATGATTTCTCTTCATTTTATGATGAGCCATAAAGTAATATAACTATCTTGTAGAGAATAAAGATTTATACTTTTCAAGATATTACGATAAATAAAATGTTCAAAGCTTGGAATATGAGAACTGATGGTAATGGTATCATACTATCATAGTATCATTACTATCAAAGACAGTAGAAATGCTGAAAAGTATCGTGTAATGCACAAACATGAAAAATTAAGGGAAACCATTTTATTTTATGCAACAAAAATCACACAGGTTCATTAAAGGAAACAAAACTTTCAAAAGAAAGAAAAACAACAAAAAATTACATCATTCTTGTTCTTGTACTCGTTCCTCAATTTCAGTATTGTACATCTGTTGGTTCTCATTTCGTTCTTCGATCTTTCAGTTTGAAAATATTTTGTTCTCGTTCTGTTCTTCGTTCTTCAAACATATGAGTTTTATGTTCTCATTCCCAGTTCTGTTCTTCAGGAACAATAAAAATTCTTCGTTCTTGCTATTCTTCGTTCTCGTTCTTGTGTTTGTTCCTACAACATTGGTTTTAGGAATTGCAGGTAATCGTATGAAACCGGTTTTTTTTTTCTTTTTCTTTTTCTTCTTGGTGTTAAATCCGAGTCTGGGACAAAATGTCCCCTTTGCCTCTCCCCTCTTTAGCTCTGTAGCTAAAATCAAGTGAAATACATATTATCGCACTATTTAGAAGTAAAATGTGTGATATTATAAATGATGATATTTAAAGCTCCTTGAAAAGGAGAAAAATGGGTTAAAAATGTTCTTTCGAAAAGTTAAAGAACTAAAATCAAGCTCATGACAAGTGTTGAACTAATAAATTGTTCCTTCAGGTGATTCACTATTTTTGGAGGAAGTTCATATACGTGTATAATAATTATGGTGTTTTTCATAGATATTGGAAAACATTTTAGATTTTAGTAATTTGAAAAAAAAAATTACCCATTTTTTATGCTTTTTGAATAATCAGCTATAATCCTCTGTCTCAAAAAAATTAAACAATTGCTTAAAAACCATTTTTTTTCAAATATTTTTGTCCATTATGCTATACTTGGCAAAGATGTCTTGATCTTTTTTCATGATACGAGTAGGTACCTATATTCATTTTGGGTAGTGAAAATTTCACATCCTTATATCACTCTTTCTTATAATTTTGTGATAGTTTGATTATAAAAACATTACGAACGAATTTAAATTTAATATTGAAATTAATTTTTATCAACGTTATTTCATTTTTTTATTCGTTACAAATTAGATTTGTGTTTTTTTTATCAATACATAATAACCGAGAGGTGCAATTTTTTGATACATATCTTTTCAAAGCAGAATTATTGCGAGGTATGACTTAGGACACAGAGAATTAATTTTCCTACATTTTTTCAGAACTTGAATTTTTTACAAACGCTGTTCCTGTCTGAACGTTTTTCTTTCACTCTTTCTTGGGAATATCCAATTTTGGTGCAACCCATCCCTTCTAGGTTTTCATTTCCAAATCATTTACATACATTGCTCACCATCAATACCACCACCTCCATTCTTTGAGAAGAACAAAGACGAAAACCATCTTATTTTTAGCTCGAGTATAAGTCATATTTCAGTGATAAATGATAATTCGTATCATTATGAAAGTACCTTGGTAAGAATTCTAAAATTTCCACTAATTTGAGAACATTTTCATATCTTACTTCCACCGTCTACAAAGAGCAGTAAAGGACGAGCCATTAAGTTTAACTGTACTTCTAATAGATATATCTTTCTCGTGTTCGTTAATATTGTAAAAATACATCATGGAATTTCGAACAAAGAAAATAACCGCCAAAATGGTGTACGTAATCAAAGTAAAAATAACGGTATCTAGCGTGTCAGTGCATCGTATAAATTAATTCTCAAGGGAGTGCAATGTGCTGCAATGTTTGATACTCGCAAATTTGTTCTTAAATTGTAATTTGAAAGTCGCATACATTGTACGTTAATTGTAATTCAACGAATGAAAAAGTAAATTTCATTGTACACCTAGTTACTGATAAGTGATAATAGACACGATAATGAGCAAGTTGAAGGAACGTAAACAACTAATGAGGGCCAAAGGACGACTGGAATTTTATACATTATTGCAGTGTTTGAATGTTACTGAAGTGAATGTTGAAGACGAAGAATGGTATGCAACGCTATGTCGTCGGTTTCTCAAATGAGCTCGTTGTACCGTGCAGTGTTACGTTAATGTGAATTATGCAATATTAATTTTTTTTTCGGTAAGAATTTAGAATCATAAACGAATGAACGGTTGTTTCATCTCATTAATCTTGATCTGTAAGCGAAGTTACGATGGATATGTATGTATTGAGGGGGGGGGGGAGTCTACTGTTAATGCAAAATAATCATGTGTTCAAAATTCTAATATGGGTAATGGGATGGTTCAAATTTCACTTTTTTAAGTTTCAAGTTCAAATTTTTCAAAATTATTCATTTTTATAACAAAAAACCATGTCTCAAAAATTAGGTAAAAAAAAAATTGATGGTGGCTCATGAGGGTTAAAAAATCTGTAAATATGGAATACCAAAATCTTGAGACATTTTTCGAAATTTTTTCAACTAGAGTTCCTCTCCCATGCTTCTATGAAACTTTTTAGGCGCTTATTTCATCAACTTTTAAATTTGATTTTATACCTATGCTGGCTATGCTAGATTATATGATTTTCAAAGAGTAAATAAAATTTCTACATGTTGGAAAATTTTATATTTTCTTCAAGAGTAGTGCTTTCAGATCCTTTGGCAACTTTTGGGACACCAAGGTGGTCAATTTTTTAAATGAATTTATTTTTGATCCATCCTATCATAGGTGAAGCTTTTGTTGTCCTCAGTGACTACACTCACCCCATACCGTTTATCCAATCGAACTTTGGATACCTTGTATATTATTTTTTGGTTCGACTCGATACCCCTTAAATGATAAAACACGATAAAAATCAGTTCTCAAGAATCATCTGTTTTAGTCCAAAAAAATGTACAACTCAAGTTCATCCAAATAACTGCACGATGTCCTTAAAAAAAACATGCCATATAATTCATAATAATTTATCAACACTATACATACGTATAAATTTAAAACAAAGATGTAATTATTTACCTATATGTATGCTAATTTTTACCTCAAATAAGGTATAAATTTATGGGTATACTTTGTCACACGCAAATTTAATTTTTATACGGAATTTGTTTCCTATATTTCGCGCTTTTTTACGAGTTCGGCCGCCATTTAGCGGTAATATTTTAATGGAAATGTGTCGCTTTCGATGGAAACGTTTAGTAATAAAATTATCGAATTTACTTATTAGTTATGCATTATGTTGAGCAACCAAGAGAAATTTTCTTGAAAAAAAAAAAAAATTAAATTACGTAATGTAAAATACAGTTAGGTGACGCGCAAAAAATATATAATTTAGTCTCGAGGTATTCTGCGAGAATAATAAAGGTATCATTTTGGTTCTCACGTGTATGTAGTCGTAGTTTCGAGTATTTTTCCAAATGTTGGTAATGTGCGCTATTGTATCGTAAATATTTTCATAATTCGATGTGAATCGAATGACTTTGGTGAATTAGAGGATATATCTATTTCTACACATATCTAGCAGGTAAACGTAGGCGTGTACGATGAGTAAACTGGATGTGTACGTTTGTCATTTGAATTTTATAAACTATTAATGGGAGTATTTATAGCGATTAATTTTTGCGCAATATTACGTAAGTTGCGAATATACTCTTTCGAAGATTCGAGTAGGCGTTTTTATTTGGTCCACGTTATGAAAGGTAATCTATGTTACAAAATAAATCCGGCAATAAACGAGAATTTTCGCACTAACCGGTTAATGTTGTTACGCTTGGAATGGTGTTTATAATTTTTCAATTCTTGATTTCGATATATGTATCTCTACGTGGAAAATTTTCAGATGTTAATGAGGATCAAGCACCTTTATTGTATGCGCACTGTGTTTCCTATTCTGTACGTCATCGAAAGGTGCAGAATTGATTGAATTTTGTATTAACATAAGCCAGCTACGATGACGTACGTTGGAAGTAAATGTGAGTAAAGTGCACCAATGGTGGCCAACCAGTTGCGTTGTGATTCGCTTGAACTCGTTGGACATGAGGTTATAGGTGTTGTGGTGAATTACTTTCGCAGTGCATGACTATTTTTGTAAACGTGTATGGTTCGCGTTTTTCCTTAGCAGCGTGGATTTTCGTTGTGATAGAATGTTTGTGATGAAATTGGAACCTATTTGTGTGGATTTTTTAATTTGGGAAATATTCATAAGGTATGTGAACGTTTTGGTTGTTGTTTGTGTTGCTTGTAAAGTTGACTTTAAACTGCGGTGTAAATGTATGACATATTAATTCTGGTGAAAAAAAAATAGTAAGATTGTAGATATAAACCGAAATGATGTTTCGACTGCATATCTGGTAAAACTTGAAGTATATTGTTTTCTGAGAATATTATTCATTAGTTCTCTTAATTTAGGATGTTATGGTGTTAAATTAAGCAAATGGTTGAATTCGGATTTTATTTCTTGAATTTCTAGTTTATTTTGTTTTGTTTTTATGTTTGTATTTTTTTTCTGTACTTATTTGTGTATACACGAGTATACATGCAGTAACAGTATATCCTCATTTATCGGGTTGATCATTATTCGAATTGGAAATCATTTCCAGGAACTCCCTACGTCTTGTAAAAATCCCGGAATTTGTTTCCTCGAAATTTAAATAATTCGTTTGTATTTAAAACATACTACTGTAGTGAAGCGAAATCTCAGACTATAATTTAATTGAAGTATATTAATTTTTTTAGTTGTAAATTTATTTTGAAGAATTGATATAAACTACACTATTTTAATTAATGCTCCGATGAAAAATTTTGGATTCATTTTCATCAAATTAAATTCAATTTAAACAAAATTAGATCCACGTTTTGAGTAGATCAAATTTTATTCGAAAATTTAATCCATTGATTTCGAATTGGATCTAATATAGAATCTGATACCATTTCATAACATTGCCTCAACTTTTTAAAATTAAATTCAATTTAATTTTGCCAGATCAAAATTTAAATCAAATTAAATTAATTTTTTTTTGTGAGTGATGTATATTTAGTTTAGTCAATTGGCGGTTCTTGAAAATCAAATTTAATATGTTCAAAATTTAGATTAAATTAGATCTAAAATTTTTCATTAGAATAATATATTAAATGAATCAAGTGATAGTTTTTGGGAGCGAGTTTAATTTTTTTGGGGGGTTTTGGCTCGAATAGTGCCTTTTCAAATTTTTGATTTCATTCAAAATGAGGCTCACTCAAATTTCAACCATGTTGGAAGGTCCCCAACCTTTAATGTTTTTTATTATGGTCTCATATAATTGAACGATTCAACTTTTGGTGAAGCCCATTTAAAAAATGCTACGATGTGGGCTCAGCCTTAGAGACTATATTTTGACACCAAGAATTCAGATTCTGCGCTGAAAATTCTATTAAAAAAGTTCAGTGTGTTCGAATGTGGTTGCAATCTAGTACCAAAGCTAATTGTGACTGCTCAAGGATCATAATATTCGTAAATTACAGACCCCAAGTGTGTTTGAAGAAAGTAGAAGCAAATGAATGGCGTTGATGGGATTTTGAAAGTTTTGAAATTTCTTCAGTCCTCACTATCCGCAAAATAAATTCGAAAAGCTTAGACTTCGTGTGTGAAGTTGAAAAATATGCTCAAAATGGCGTATACATAGGGCTGTTCCCGGAATAGATAAATGAGGAGTTTATTTTTTTGAAAATATAAATCATCAGTTTCCAATCAAAGTATAGAGGGAGAAAATAATTTTTTCACGAAGAAGACTTACGCACTCTTACCTGATTAATAAATCACCTCCTCCAACTTGTCCCACCTGCAATACAGTAATCTCAGTCAATCATATCCTCATCCAATGCCCTAAATATCGTTCCCTCCGAGAGAAACATACCCTCCCTGACTCCCTCCCCCGCTTGCTCCGGGATGACCACGTTGCCTCGGACCTCGTCCTCTCCTTCCTATCTGATTCCAAACTCCTCACACTCATCTAACCCCTTGTCCGTGCCTCTAGCCCCGTAGCTGTACATGGCACGTAAAACAAAAAAAGTAAAGTAAAGTAAGTATTTAAAAAAAATTAAATTTCGCCTATCCATAAAAAAATATTTGCTTACAATCAATGTAATGTTATAAAATTTGATTTTTATAATTTTATTTCAAAATCATGATTTTTAATTTCATTTCCTATATATATATTCAAATTATATAATAATTATCGATGTTATGCACTGATATATAAGGTATCGATATTGATTAAAAAATATACCTTGGGTGTTTTGAATCCTAACCCTCCCTCCCTGTCTTGGAGTATTGCCTTGTACAGGAAAGCTCGATAAGTTCCGATCACTTGAAATTTGGCAAATTTCATCTCATACCATTAGTTTGGTTAATTAACATCACATACTGTATTTTCATTTAATTCCTCAAATAATTCTAAAGAATGTGAGGGGAGAGGTTTCAAGTCTCAGAATGTGGTGAGAGTGAGTAAATCATGGAAGATTATCGATTATGATTTCATATCGTAGAGTAAGCCTCAATAAGTAGTTGCATATAGAAGTTTCAATCTCGTAAATAACGTTGAGACGAGAGGAGAGGGAGATCTAAGATGTATAAGCTGCCTATGATGAGAAAAAAAAACGTTTTTTAAATGCCAATATATTTTGTCACTAAATGCACTTCAAAAACGAAGACTTCGTGCCTGAGTTGGTCTTAATGTCAAAATAAACACAAAATGGCGGCTTCTTTAAAATTGAGAAAAACTTGAAGAACCCTAAACGATTAAAATTTGAAAAGTATGAGCTTATATGACTACTATTGAGTCAAAAAGTATAACATACATGCTGAACCTATTCTTCCAGATAGTTGGTGAGGGGGGTGGGGAAATAAAAAGTCAAAAATGGTTTATTTTGGTTCGATGGTAGAATAAGCTCAAAATATCAGAATATAAACATTTCAACCTCTCAAATACAATTTAAGGAAAATTCAAGTAAAAGGTATATTTTAGAGGAGAAATTATGTTATGAAATTTCTTGAATCTTCCTTTACTTATTTCTTCTCTAAACGCACACAGAATGCTCAGGATTTATATGTAGTGTCAGTTTTAAATTTTAATACGACTTCTAAAATTCGGTGTCAAAATAGATTAAGAATGGCAAGTTGTCCACATTTATAGAACCCTTGAGAAGCTCCAAATTGCTCAAATAATGAGTATGAAATTGCTAATATGATAAACTACTGAGCCCAAAAACTGCGTATTAATTCATCATACAGTTCCAGTTTTCTAGATAATTTTAAGAGGTGGTGAGGAGAGGGGGGGTAAAGCAATTAATAGCATTGTTTGCAAATCGTAATCTGCGAATTTGAAAACTCGTTTCCACAACATAATTCGCTAGTTGGCCACTTGAAATTTTTTTTTGTTTTTTTAATTCGTTTTCCTTTTCATTTTTTCATATTATACTTGTATTCCGTTTTCCGCTACTCCACCTATAATTCTTTAATTGCGTTTGAAGGGAATATACGTGTAAAATAAAAATGAAAAAAATTCCAAATGCATTTCTTCGTTCAATGAAAAATCATCCTAACTCGTGTCAGTGCAAGTGTAAACAGGTTTGTAAGCCTAGTTCTTCGCCTAGCTCCGACCGAAATGCATCGTCAGCCTTGACATTATTTAACACGGCTGTGTAAAATTTATTCCACCATGGTATTCCCATAGGCAGCGATTATCACGAGACACCGTGATTCATACAAATCCCCCCTCGTACGATTTTTGAATTATCGATACATTAGCCGTATGCTGGTCTGATTCTGAAATCGTGGCGTTATAACAACGCCTGAAGGAAGGTCACGTAGGTCAGGAATCTGCCAAAATTGTGGTTAAAATTTGTAGAATTTTTCGACGTTCAAACACGTGTTGTAAGATTACACGGTGTCCAGGGAAGCGTATTATTGTGTTGAAATTTACTCGTAATGTAGTCTGTGCACGTAGTGACGTGGTATACTTTTACTGTGGCTAATAAGAGTGTCTGCTCCAAGCTATTATGCAAAAAAGAGACTCGAACATTCCGTGCATATTTGTCACTATTTAAAAATAAAATTCGATGTTGCATTAAATGTAGAATGTATTTCTTCGTAATATTCCTTCATAATTACATTGTCAACATATTCGGAATTTAATATACCTACTCGAAAGTCCTACCTGATGCTTATTCTTTCGCGATGAATTCAATTTTTTTGCTCTCTATTAACAACTTCGAAGATATTGTGAAGGAGCATGTACGTGATTCACTTTGTGGCGAATTCATTTGCGTATGTAATTGGGTCAAACATTAGAATTCAAGATTACGTGTAATAATGCCTCGTACTTATCACACTACTCCTGAGTCATTGAAGTCTTTAGTTCAACCATCGACCGGAAGAAAGAAAATATTTTTGCATTCCATGTACACAATAAATGACGTTAACGAACCAATGTTTTTTCTTCCTCTCAAAAATTCATTAACAGTGCAATGTTAACTTTGATCACATCTAAGTCCAGCGATATATGCTACAAATACGTTAAACTATGTGCTAGAGTGTACCGTATTTTTTTAAAGAAAGTGATGAGAAAAATTAATTTCCATACTCAAATGACCATCAGAAAATATGAGGAAAATTCCAATTTTCAAAGTCGTAAGGACGAATTCAATTTAAATTAAAATTAACTTTGTGCCAGCAATCTCGGTTAAACAAATCAATGAAAAAAATTATTAGTGAAATAAATTTTTTTTATTAATTAAAATTTGAAAACATCAAAAAAATCATATTTTGGACACTTTAAGAAGATTTTGTATTTATAAGTTACATTTTGTGATTTAAAAACCAAAAATAATTTTTGTCATCAATTCTTTTATTTTAGATCTCAGCATTTTTTTAAAAAAAACTCCAAACTTTGTGCATTAAAATAAAAAAGAGTATAAATGGATAATTTATAGATCATGTGATTAGTATGGGCTTAATTTGAGCTTTATTAGTCAGGAAATAAAATTCACCCCATTTTCACCTTAACAAAGCTTACCATACTATCGCTGCATTACTTTAAAATGACTTTTAGATGTTTTACTACAAAATAATATGTATACTTTGGAAACCTCATGTGAAGCAAAAATTATAAATATTTGTCAACTTTGTCATGAAGTTCTGAGATTGAAACCATACCTAGGTTATATAACTATAAATACAGGTTACCTCATTTCTCGCTATATACCACAATATAATGCACGTTTTTCATTGGTTAATGAAATCCAATAGCATTCACCACAACTCAGCTGTTAATGACGTCGAAAAGGAGAAATTCCAATGCACGTGTTCAATTTTGCACAAAAATCAATCGTTTCAAACACATTCCATCATTTGTTTTCCTAATATGTGGGTCGAGAGTCGGCAGGGAGGAAGGAATCAAAAAAATTGATAACGCGTATTCTTTTTGACGTCATAAGATGATGAACACAATTTGGAGTTTTAAACCCCAGCTCAAACGATGCAACCTGTTCTACTTATATGAACTGGAATCCATACTATGACATGGTATTGTTCTTTGTTTCGTCCATTTTTCAAAAAATTCAGTAATTGTTCCAGCCCTCTCGCCCTGTACAACTTACTCCCATTATATGATGTGAAAATGGTACGATGTTTAGATAGTAATTTTTTCATGCAGACAATACTATTGATCTTCTCCTCACTTTTTTTATTAAAAAAAAAAATCAGCTTACTCCTGTACGTACATTTTATCATTGATAAAATGGAGTCGATAGGAGCAGTAGCGTAGATCTTAATTTGCCATTTGCCAAAGGGGGTATGAACCTAGTTGACCTCCAAATTTTATTTTTCTTCAGACCTTAGTTGGTTTCCAGCTCTTTATTTATTTCTTCCCTTCAACAGTCGACACGCTGCTGCCACAAATAATAAATATGAAACGTAATATTATTGTTGATGATTTAACATTCGTAATTTCTATGTTATAAAATCACATCGACATTTCTCTTATTTTTGATTAAATATGCGAAAACTTCAAAAATATTCCATAAATTTACATAAAACTATTATTTCGGACGACCGTCATTTAATTAACAAAATTCTACAGTATCTGAATAAGCTTTCAAAACTTCTAAACAGAATATAAAAGCTACACTGGCGTAATAATCCTACTAATTAAAGACACCAGTATGAAAAAAAAATGCATTTATCTAATATATATATTTTAATAGTTCAATTCATTAACATTGTTTAAATTTTGTATAGTGTTTCCCATCACCTTCTCGAGAAGGAAGCCGACGTTTTAGACACGATTGGTGTGCCTAATATAATGATATACTTCAAGTACATTTATACGTATTATTGGTCTGTTACGTGCGTAATACGATTTTACGAAGATAAGCTGGGAGATTTGGAGGCAATTGTTATGTATCCTGCGGCTTATCGTGATCTGTACCGCGCATTTTGATCAATTTGTATGGACTTACGTCATTGTATGGTTGATAGAGGAGAGTAACGAGTGTACGTGAGATTCATTAAAGATAATTAAATTTTGTATTCTTTAAAGTTCATCACTTACGTGATATTTTTTACAAGATTTTCATTAAAAAAAAAAAAAAAAAAAAAAAGAATTGAAGGATTTGAATTTGGAATGAAAAATAAAAATTTACTTTTTATTATTTTTTTTTTTACATATCAGTCGTGTGCTGCGACTTTGCAAGGAGGATGTAATTTCTGAGAAAATATGGAGGAGCGCTTCCAAACTCTGACGATCACAAAAAATGATCTCAGGCAGAGATAGATATTTTAATTTTTTTTTTTTTTCGGAGAACCAAAATTACACTCTACATATTTTCATCGCATTTTTTTCAACTTATATTTGTGAACAAATAAAATTATAAATTAAAAAAATGGATTTCATCAAATAAAAAAATATGATTAAAAAAATAATAAAAAATTTTCCCACAATTTTCATTTTGTTATTAATTTTTTTTTTCTTTCAAATTAAATTATTCGTACTTAATAATAGCTAGAAATCAAGCTCAACCCACATTCATCATAATTTCGATTTGTTATTGGTCTGAGGCCTAAAAGAAGGTAAAACCTAAATAACAAGGCTTTCGAACCCATTCAGCAGATATAAGCAAGGCCCAAAAGAAATGTATTCTTAGCCTCGAACCAATTCCGTTCACGAGCATCGTTTGTGAACGAAATCAGTTCGAGGATCGCTTAATTCATTGTACTTTGACCTCTAAAAAGGAAATCACAACCGTCTACGTTATTTTACTAGTATCGCGTAATGTAAGCGAAGAATTATGACTGGCTAAGGTGAAAAAAATCGACTATAAAACTATGGCAACTGGTTATACTATGACTCATTTTCAAATTCGAATGCGCTGGAAAATAATAAATCAACGTAGATACTCTAGCGACGATTATTTTTAAATCATCTGCGTATACCATCTTTAATTACGGGTTATTTATCATTCAAACTCGGGCGTCTATTTTGATTAATCCGCGAAGCGATAGCTTCTCACGTTGTGACGTAGTGATTTCTCATCAGCAGGGAGTGTATTGCGAATGTTGGGGCCTTCTGGTGGAAACCTTGAACTAGACTGAAAGCATGTGCAATGTATTCGCGTAATTGGCGATTTTAAATATACTCGAAAAAATTACGAATATTTAAGTAGATTTTTATCCGCCGGCGAAATATTAAATACGGGTGGTTAGACCTCTGCCCTGTGAAAGACGCGAATTTCATAGGCTAGAATTTACGAAGGCTCGACTTGTTTCGTAATATGGCCTGTTGAACGAGTTTTTTTTTTTGTGTTTTAACTGTAGGTACCTCATGTACGCGTAATACGTGGATATAGCTGAGATTTCAGCGCACAGATAGTGAGACGTAGTAATTTTTTTTTGTTATTTTCGAGTTTTAAATTGCGACAAGATGTAATCTCTTCGAACTTTCTTATTTATTCGCTATATGTTAATAAAATTACCTCGAGTTAGTTATTAATTTAATATCGAAACTTTATTAAAATTATAATTTATGAAGGCTTAAATTTCCATTCTTTAATGAATACCACTATCAGAATATCGATACTTGAAAAAAAAAATTTTAACCATAGACAATGTAGTTACTGTGTAATCCAACCATCCGCACACATTAATTACGAGAGGGAACGATTGAAAATAATTTCGATATAATTAGGACTAACATTGAAAATGTCCATTACATCGTATATCATCCGCGTTCAGTGTTGCGTAACTAACGAAAATCTTTTATTTTCCAGGTTCCGCTAAAGCGTTGGAAATTTCTAGATGCGGAGCGAGTGACAGTTTGGAATCAGAATACTGGTAGTTGAACTGATGGCCTTCGAATGTATACTGATTCTAGTTATGACCGTTGAATTAATAGCAATCATCCTATCGGTTATCCAAGGAAGTCTAGAATACTCGGACTGGTCCGGTGAGATGGCAGGACCCGCCACGGCCATGTTAACGTTTGCAGAAACAACTACTGAATCACAAGGTAATGCGCGTATTATTTTTTATATTCTTTTTATATCGTTATTGTTACAAAGAAATGGATTTGGAAGGGATTCCGAATTTATTTTGAGAACAAAGGTGAAGCAATGCAGAATTGACTAGAATTCTTGACTTAAAATCCTCTTTCCCTCAAATTAGATAATGATCATGAAAATCGTCGATAGGATGAATCAGCTGTGTTTGTTGTTTACCACTTTTTCACATGCTTTTCGCTGACCTAATAATGAACTTGAACTCAACATCGCAAAATGTTTATAAAATTATTTTATTTATATATTTATTTGTTTATTTATATATTTATTTATTTATTTATTTAAAGTCGCATTCAACCTTATGATTATTCGCGACGGAGAAGCTAATGATAAGCCTTAGAGATACCTAACTAATATTAGCTGAAATCTATTATTTCAGTTGAATATGAAAATCGAAAGATTCTCGGTTTCTCCAAAGTTTCTCAAAATTTTAAGAAAATCGATGCTTTCTAGATCCTATCTAACTAGAAGGAGCACTTTAAACTGGTCGTAATGTAACGACTGATTCACAGGCAATAGATATATATGCTGAGAAAAACTCTGTAAGGAGCTCTCATAAGTTCCATTACTATTCTGAAATGAAGAGCATTGCTTGACATACGTATAGGATTCTTCCACAAACTTGATAAGTGATGTCGTTGCTAACGAGAATAGTCTAAAGTTTTTTTTGGAACGATGAGGAGTGTAAACATTTTTTTTTTTTGTAAATATCTGAATTTCTGTGGATCATACGTGAAAAACAGTTCAGTGAAAAATTAAAGAACGGCATATTTTTTATTAAAGAAATCATGTTCATTTTTTCGATTGATGGAATAATTAATCTGTAAAGATAAGAAATGTGCATTGAGAAGAAGTTTATACTCGCCCTTATTGTTTAAACAATGGAGATTTCTGCCTTTGAAATGCGCTAAAATCAAAAATATTAATATAATATATTTTATTGGAAATTAAGAAATAATTAATTTTGTGTAATGACAGTTTTCTCATAAATAGTGATAAATGCCATACTTATCTACTGTGAAAAATACTTGGAAAACCGTTCTTAAAAATTGTGTGATTTGTGAAGTGAGCGTTACTAATCGTCAAACATGATACATGAATTTATATTTAAGTATCACTCTGAATAACATACTGAAATTTATAAAAAGGCAAATTCAACTTATGATCATCGAGGCGTAAAACATCCCAAAAATGGATTTTGGTATTTATCTCCCTTAATATGATACTAACAGAAAAAATGAACAGGAACAAAATTAATCTGTGATTAATTCTCAATAAAAAACGTTTCATTCATTTTTCGGATAATTTGCTTCCCAAGGCCAAAAAAGCCACGACTACAACGTCAATGTAATTATACCATCTGCAAATAACCAGTGTTGGAAATTTTGAGTTATAACTAGAATTAGATACATTTTTAATTCAATTATAAGCTTTATACTTAATTTTGTTACCAAATAGGTATTATAATAATTTTTTTCCGATACTTTGTAGAATATTCGTTCTATCTTAAAGTCATATTTTGTTGCAGATGAATTGCGAATTATTTGACGAGACGATGAAAAAGTATATGTGGAATAAATCGTGAACTCAAGGAGATGCAAAGATTAATGGAAAATATGTGTACTAAATCAACATTATTAAGAGAATATCGAAATGGCGTAATTTTCTAATGATTGGAATTAGATAGCTTCGTATATTTTTTTTTAATCTACAGAGAATGCGTGGGGCTTGAGATGAGATTAGTTAGGAAAGAAGTAATGTCAATAAGTAATTTTTTAGGTATATGTAACGCTTTTTTACAACTCGCTAGATTACATTTACGTATCAATACAATAAGTAAAAGATCTTACCTATGATTTAAAAAAAAAAATCGTTTGAAAAAAATTGAATTAAAAGGTTGAAAAAATATTAAAAATTTAAACCTAATTTTAGATTATATGTGATCTCATTAGGTTATTTTTTGTACCGTTTAGGTGTAAGAAAATACGGTTTTTACTGGTTTTATATGTTCATTGTATAGAAATAAACCTTTTGAACTTTCTTTGTTTAATTATACTCTTTCTTTACCTTTGCAACAGAAAAAGTCCTGGTAAAAAAGAGCATTTGTACGATATAAAACTCTCTTCACCATCACAACAAAGTTTGGAAAACAATAAATTAATCATCTATTCATCATAATAATTTTTTAGGAACAATACTTAATTTTTATGAAAAATGAAAATTATTCAAGATGTTAATTCACGCAGTGGGACATCTTCAAAAGGAATATGTCAAATGACCAACATTTTTTTACGATGTGGTACACCTTTTGCCCTAGGAAACGTACGAAAAGGTCTCGGGGGCATTTTCGACCATCTTATTCCTCATGTCCTTTCTGCAGTATTAAATGAAAAAAAAAAATCGAAAATAATCTCATGTTCAATGAATCTTTCTTACCTCAAAAAGAAGCATAATAACCTTTGCCTATAGTTTAAATCAAAACTTTTTTAAGAAATCAATTTGGATAGAAATTTTTTTCCGAATATGTAGAAACTAAAGCGTATCCTATATCCTCACGAAGACCATACTGAACTTTTTCATTGAAAGATAAGTAGCATAGCCCACAAGAGGCTTGAAATACGGCGACAAACGAGTTTTTCGTCCTCTCTCTTCAGCAGTTCATTTTGGGATAAAAATAGCTTAGTAAATTTTATTCTGGTTTTAATTTCCCATTGATTTTGCATAAAAAAATTTTTTGCATAAGTCACAGGTTCGGAATTGAAAAAATTTTAAAACTACACTACTTAGCATGAATTTGAAAAAACCAAAGATAACAAATTTTTCAAAATTACTCTCAAAATTCTATCTTAAAGAACTTGAAAGACAAGGAAACAAAAACAAAGAAATGACAATTTCTTTCCATTTCTTACCAATATTTTTCTGAAAACAATGAGTCTAACTTACGAGAAAGAAATGTACGTATGAGATTCTTTCGCATGGTACTTATGATATTCGCGATAATTGTATCACTAGTCATTGGTAAGTGCATGAAAAATAAGCGTTTATTTCGTAACAATAACACTGGAATTCAATTTATCTTTACCATTGAACAAAAAACAATTAATTCTATTCAAAATAATTCAATTCAGTACCAGAATTATTAATTCATTGCCAATAATGATACTTTATCAATTATTGAAATCCCCGTTTTCAGAAGTTCATCGTATTACCACCAGGTACCGACTCTTTCGCTGAAGGATCCCAATTATATTTTGAGCAAATAAACCGGACAGAAAAGAACACATTGGAACGGAACAGAAGAAACAAAACAAAACAAAACAAAAAATAAACTCGAACAAAACCAGAAAATTAGAACAGAACGATAAAATTGATATTCTCTTGAACAAAAGAATGGAATAGAACAGAAAAATCGTTTCGTTCACCAGCTAGCAGCCCTGATTACATATTACTTTTTTTATTTTTTTGAACTTGATGCCTTTCATTTTGACATGATATTTTTTTTCGAAGTACGATCAGGATCAATTACAGCTCTCACTAGGAAACTATAGAGCCCTATTCCCCTGCTCGCATATAGCGAAAAACCAAATTGCAACCCTCTTGAGCACCTCCTTCAAAATGAGGCTACGAAAAACAGGAGCTAACTGATTTATCGAGAATTTAATGCTCTTTATTTTTTAACTGAGGTGTTTTCTACTTGCAAGTGTAGACTAGAGAGATACCTTCAAGAAACAGCATTTTTCATGGTGATACCCTTATATCCTTTCTGTATACCCACCTCAAAAACTATAAGTGTATCATCCAATTCTTTGGAAATTCAAATTATGTTCGTTGAAAGATATTTTCATCTACGACATCTGATGATAGGCGAGATCAGATAATCGCAATCGAAAAAAAGCCATCTCTTCCCATTTTCTGCAAAAAAGTAGGTACACAAGGGAAGACAACAACATGATTTTTTATATTCAGGAAGCGGTGTCTACGTCTACAATATTCAAAAACAAAATTATCTTCCTTTCGAAATGTTAGCAGCTCATAGTATATTCGCTCGCCTTTCTCAAGTCTACAAACTTACTAGTTTATTCTGCCTTGGAAAGAAATGAAGAAATTTAAACAAATCTCACGATCAAATATTTTGTCTAACTTGAGATGATGAAAACATATCACATTTCCCCAGTCAGTGAACCAATCGCGACTTTTTTAATGACGCATGGTTGAAAAATTCGCGAATAGATATAGATTACCTTGTGTCTAGTTCTAGTATAATTCTGAAGTACGTTACAGATATCACGTAACTTCGATTATAATCCTACTCGAGCTCGATACACGAAACAACCCAGCCCATCTTAACATCGCTTTCCGTGAGATTAATAAGATGTTTTCAAATACACAATCTGATGAACCACAATAACTGATCATGACAATAGGCAATGCTCTTGTTTTTTTTCGCGAACACGAGGTTACGGTCACGTAATCTGGTTGGAAAATTTTTGATAATAGTTACGATTTTCTAGCCAACGTGTAATTTTATTCAATGTAAATTTGTATGTTTTTTATTTCCGAGCAATTTGCGCAAAAACCAGAATTTTTTTAATTATACACGAAAATCATCTTCATTTGTTGTAACAATAAATTGAACACGAAGAGCAGTTTTTTTAGCGTTTCGAAATTAGATACATGAATTTAAACGCTCGAGTGTGATTATAAGTAACTTAAAATCCACCGAGTGGTGTATCAAGTATGTAAAATTTTTATGAAGAGGTTTGAACGAAAAGAAAAAATTGTGCGAAAAAAATATCTACATTGTTTTAAATTTTATTTACGCGATAACCATCTTAGCTAACGCGCCTGTTGTTTTTTTCATTTTTCAGTCAAAATTTTTGATGTAGATACATCTTAATGTACCTACTTTGGAAGTAGATACATCGATTTATTCAACTGTGATCTGATTTTAGTTGAGTACTGTCTTTTTAAACGATGATTGTGAGTTGAAAAATTTAGGAAAATTTTTTGAATCACAATAGAAAAGATAAACGTTAAGGCGTTGACTGTGTATTTATCAAAAATTATGTATAAACATATCGCTGTTCCCAAATAATTATCTATCTATAAATATCACACAATTTGCAATTCTTCATAATACTGATGCCACGTAATTTTCCATGGCTACTTCGATACAATATTTGGCGTGGCGAACTACAATACTTGGAAGTAAACAATATTTTTCGGTCAACTGGGAATGTAAACTATCAAATATTTCAACTACTGCGTTTTGATATTGGAGGTTGAGATTTGTTGGTTTGTGTTTTAACTGGTTTTCCGGTAGAAGTTTGTTTTCCAGGTTTTTCTTCTTTTTTTTTATTCGGTCTATTGAACGTGATACCGTTCATTCCGATTCTAAAACAGGAGAACTTCGTTTCCCACAGAATGATATCGGTGGCTGTGATACGTAGTTCTAATTTAATGCATCCTTTTAACATGCCATTCTCCGCCACTATACGATAAAAGTGAATGCATCCTGATATAAATGGAAAATTTGGTAACGGTATGCATATCGGAGAAGGATCTGCAACTGTAGAAAAAATCGTTGACCAGTTTGTTTCTTATACTTAGAGCTTAATAAAAGTATTTCAATAAGTACCCAATTAAGTAGATAGCCTGATGATTAGTCGTTCAAAATTCAAATAATCGATAACAAAAATTCAAATGAGCATAAATTATTTATTATTAATTAAAATTGGATAAAAATTCACGGCTGAAGAATAAAAATTGTGCTATAATTCAACGGCAACAACTGATAAGGATATAGTTGAAGTTGAGGATTTGGTTCGTCGACAGGTAACACGACGTCAGGCTGCATCGGAGGATATACCGGTGGACGCGAAAATGAAATTCCGTCTAAACCGAAGCTGACGCAGGTAAAACGTAAAGTCCAAAGTGCTTCGGAAGCTGTGGTTATTCTCAAATCAAAATAAATACAAGCTTTGATATTCCTTCCTTCCCTCGAAATGTTTGTAAATAGAACGCATACCGAAAGTATAGGAAAGTTTGGTATTGGAACGCAAAATGGCACCACCATTATATTTTTAGCTGCTATAAAAGTAATACATTGTATTAGTGTGCATATTTACACAGTGCAAATTTCCAAGCACCATATTATGTATATGTAATGAGTTGGAATGAGAGCTTAGGTATATTTCAAATTATCCTCAAACTTACAAGATAATTTTTGAGTCAGCAACTCTCTTTGGTTGAATTCCAGCACAGCTTCTAATCCATTCAAATCTCCTTCAGTATCAGTACGCAATTTTATACAGCCTAAAATTGAAGATTATATTTTTCCAACAATGCATCAAAGTTGTAATATTTGTATAACTGTAAAAATTAAGGACTCGTACTTACTATGTTGTTTTACGTTGAAAGAATTTATTCTAATATCAACGCAGCAACTGCATGATTTAGTGGTACAGTTACACGGTAGGTATCCATAAATCGCTCTAGAAATGTTTTGCGGATTGTTGACCAAAAGAAGCGTATTATGAATGAAATATTTACCTATCTGTGGTACTGGTAGGTTTGTGGCAGGTACATAAAACACATTTTCTTCGGAGCTGATTGCTGAAAATCGAAGTTGAAAGTTTTCATTTTTTTTTTCATAGTCTACAGCATTATTGTACGAATATACATCTTACTTTTATATAACTGATTGATTACAATTGATTTAGCTGTGTGATTAGAATTGGTTGTTGATGCTTTACCCCACACTAATGCCAAAATGGATAATATGTATGTGAAAGATCCCTTCATCATTTGATACATAATTTCTGCAAAAGTACAAGGCATTAATTTGACTGATAAAATTATATCTTATGCCTATTGTATCATTATGTGTGTATAAATGTATATCCCTTAATTAATATTTACCTATAAATCAGTTTGGGTGTTTGAAAAATGTACTCACTCAAATTATTGCTATGGTGCATTGATGATGATGATGTTGATGATGATGATTATTATTATTATTATTATTTTTTTTTTAAATCGACGATAGGTAGAAGTATGTAATATGTATGATTCTGTCATGAATTTAATTTCTTCGGATTTATTTGCAATTTCTGCCTAGCTTAGATTTCAAAGAAAGATTTACAAAAAAAAGAAAATATTTATTCTACGAAAAAATCGTTATCAAAAATAATTTTTTTTATCCTAAATGGAGTTAAATATTAATTTATAAGCTGTAAAATATTTTTTTTTTAGTTTAGTTTATTTATCTGCATTACACGCTCTTTATTTTGGAGCTAACAGCATTTTTTCATTTAATTTCAATAATAAAGTAAAAATATTTGAAATTAGTCATTCGTTACAAAAATAAAAAAATATTTTTATATCCTGGTATCTTAGCCCCTTCAGAAAATTGGGATAAGCAAACTATCATACATGAGTGTCACATGAGTAGCTCTATAGGTACGTGACATGAAATAGCTCTCAATATCAATGTGAAATATCCAGCATATAAAATGAGGTTCAATCAATTTTCACTTAGCTATATAAATTATTTTGCTATAAATAATAGATTTAATTACTACTCGGAAACAGGCATGCTAGAATACAATTGTATAATTACTGTACCAACAGAATCGAATATAACAGAGTATTCAAGATCAAAGAAACGTGGTTTTGCAAAAAAAAAAAGAAATATATTCTTCATTTTCATTAAAAAAAAAAAGAAAAAGAAATGTTCAATGAATTTTATATCGATATCGACACTTTTAGCAAATAATAAACCCAAACAAATAATTCTTATATTTAGTGAATTAAAATTTCATGATGAATTTTTAAATAAAAAAGAAAAGAAGAATTAAAAATTATATTACCATAAAGAATTCACACAAAGTTGATGAAACACCTAATAAAATTACTACGAAAGCATTGAAAAAGACATCTAAGTATAAAATCTTCAACCGATAGGCTGATAGCAGGTGTAAATTATATCTAAACTGATTTATAATTGAAGTACGTTGGCACTACTCATAGTTAATGCCCATAAAAAACATTTTAGATCATCAAGAACCAACAGTTCATTCAAATGCACTTTAAATAGGTACTTTAAAAATATCAGTAGAAAATGAAATTATGATAAATGTTGATAATTATAATGCTAAAAATACAAGATACCTATCTACACATGTGAATTTATTTGATTAGATGCGCAATCCTATAAAATAATCAACATAAATAGCTAAAAATATAGATTTTCGTGAAAATTCCTAATCTGTTTTCTACCTGACAAAATTCTTCTAAACTGAGAAAAATGTAGCTCCTAATAAGGCTATTGGTAATATTTGGTGTTAAATGAATTAAAAATTAAATACATGAATAAAAAACAAATTACCTGATGGTGTATTTCGAAATAACTATTTATTCAACTATAGTTTTCATATCAAGCCTGTTTTACTCACTGCTGAACAAAATTTGAAAACTGTTGAAAAAGTGATAAAATTTCAACTCCTGTTCGGAAGCTATCAATCACCCATACTGGAACGTTCCTCTATAATGGATACTACTGAATGATATCTAATTGGTAAGCATTCCAAGCACATTAGAACAAATGTTGAGCAAGTACCAAAGCTTTCTTTATCTTTTGTTTTGGTATTATAATTTTCTATCTGAACACATTAGAGTTTGCTGCGTATGATGGAATATCAATAGATCGCTTACTGAACTCCTATCGATGCTCGTATGTGAAACGTTTGTATATTTAAACAAAGAAAGTGACACTATTGCACTTTTCATCAATGAATGAGCAGATTGAATTACACAGGTACCTATTTAGGTAATAATAACAGTGTCATTTGCGAAGCAATCTAGGTGTAGGTATACATAGATAGGAAATTTTACATGAAACTAATGTTTAGAAATTGGTCTAATTTTTATGCGAAAAATGGCAACCGCAGTAATTAAAGTAATTAAACCCAGTTCACATGGAATTTTTTGTCAGTATTTAATACGTACCCACTATTTAGGGAGGTATTATGAGTATTTATAAGGTAATGTATATGCCAGTACCCGTTAGAATATTATTTTTAATATGTATTCTTGAAATGGCTGAATTAACAAGCACTATTAAAACGCGAGGTATTGCATTTTCCCGTGAATGCATCTCCAAAGGATAAGCATAACCAGATTAAAAGTACCGGTTAACCGAATCTAGAATGTAAAACTAGTTGTCCCGCCAATATAGGGTCAATGTCTGGGATTCTACTTTTGAATGTATGACGGTTTAACTATGTCATTATGCGAACGCAGTTTTAATTATCGCGGAAGTGAATGCAAAATGTTTTGTTTTGTTTGAAAATATTGTTACGATCTTTTGGATACCAGGTAATTGATTATGTTGCGTTTGTATCTTTCATATGGATTTAGAATGAGAGAACGTTTTCTAACGTTCATTTTGTTCTGAGGTAGACAAGTAACGAACAGTACCATATGAGTTCTAGAGGTTCGAAATTTATGGATATCACTATCGATATTTTCGATATTTGGACATTTTCATAATATCAATCAATATTTTTCGATTTTCTTTTCCCCAATGATCCTGTGAAATTTACGTTCACTTCTGTATCTGTATTCTGTAATATTATGTACATTAAAATATAAAATTTGAACCACGTGGTTCATGATAAAATAAAAAATAATTTCGGAGGTTAACATGCTGATATTAATAGATACAAATTTATCACAGTTAATGAATAATGATGTTACTAATTAATTCCCTATTTATGTTTAAATTGAACAACTGTGATGATGGTCATAATCAAAAATAATTTTATTTTAAAGAAGTTAAGCCCTTATGGCCTTATCAACGCTTTGAAATCACTAAAACTTCACATTTTCGTGGAGGTAAATTTCATTTAAAACGAATAAAAGTACTTATTAAAAAACTTCGGTAAGTATCAATAAATATTTATGCTATAAAAATATCGATATTTCGCACCTCTAATAGGTTGATCGATATGCCTATTCGCCTATTAAGACGAGTTTCTAAAAAAAACAGGAGTACCTATATTAAAAGATGAGTGAATAGGTACTCTAATTTACATTTTTTCTTTCCCATTTAAAAACTTTTCGTAATGCAAAATGTTCCTAATTCTTCATTTATTGTTGTTTACATTCTTTCAGATATTATGATGGATTAAAATGTAATAAACTTATTCTAAGGTTTTGTAGAAATGTCTAAATTTTGATTTCAGGTGTTATTATTTCCATTTGAAGATGGGATATTTAAATTCTCCATACAGCTTTTGGGTATTATACATCCTTTTTTTGTTGATACCACTTCTCTCTACACGTGAGTTACATTTAAAGCGTTATCAGCACAATAGTAAGGTGAAAATTTAAGAATTTATGTTACAGAAAATTCAACAACTCCGGGTACTGTAACGACTCAAAAACAACCAAATCGAGTAATCAGATATCCGTGCCATTGTTTCGAAGGAGAATGCGGTTGCTGTTCAGGAGCTATATTGGCAAATTTCAATATTAATGTTCAAAATCGAGCTTGTGTGAACGTAACATATTTTCCAGAAGACTTCGAATTTCACATGCGTTTCATTTTGAACGATGTAACTTTCTTTCAAAGGAGAATGTCAGGTAGGCCTATTCTTCTACTTTACGATTTTGACATTGTCTGCGTATCTATCCGCTGAAGTAGGTACTTTGAGATACGGTTGCATAAGTAATTTTAATTTTTGTTTTCTCAATTTTATTATTTAGGAAAAAATCCTAGACCATTATGCGCATCCATTCCGTATATAGGGGCTATCAAAATGTGTGTTGTCTTCAGCAATGTATATGTTGTCAGTAGAAACCTACACATGTGTTTGAGCATTGATGGAAAGTTCAGAGAAAATACATTATTTTCCTATAGTTTTGACTGCATTAGGGTTGGGACGAGCGGTATTGCTTTGCTGAAACCAGAAGAAGGAGGTGGTTTGGGCCCTCCTAAGCCAATAGTTGATAATTCTACTGTTGGAGAAGACTATGATGCTGTTGTTGCCAGCGAAGGAGATGACATACAGTCAGCTAAACTGGTTTAGTTTCATGTTTAAAATGGATATACTTTAATTATGAATCAAAACTTTCAAAACTTTCATTTTATGTTTACTTAATGTACTGCATTTTTCATTTAGAAAAATAAATATCTAATATTTCTTAAAAATTTTTCACGTGGGAGTTACTATAAACATTATGACAGCTATTAGCAATCACAGTTCAACGTTCATTTATTGATGAGAATAAATTGATTGCATACATAAATCGATCAGCAAATAAATTCTGCTCGGGTACGTATTATAAACAAGAACGGTAATTATAATTTATGAAATCCTGAAAATATAAAATAAATAAATATTATAAAATTTTCAAAATAAAAATTGGGTGAAGTACGTCATTCTGATACGGACCAATCAAAAATCGAGTTGCAATATTTTATCCTCTCATCTCCGTTTTCCATGCCAATAAAATTCAATATAAAGAACATGAAAGAAAAATATGGAATGAGAAATGGCAAATGGAGAGAAAAAATAAGTAAATTTTATTTTCTCCGGTTCAAAATGTTGATCAAAGTAAATATTTAAACTCCTTACTATATTTTTGATTAATTTTGTAAGAATTAGGACATCAGGAAAGTCATTGTCTACCTTGAAAATGAAGCTTATGAAATATATTACAGGTAACTTTAAACCGAACTCATTAAACACTTCCTAAAGGTGAAAATTATACTAATTTATTATTTGCTTTATTAGTAAAACAACTGCTGGGATGTAGAAATTATGCTAAACAATATCCATATGTTCCATGGAAAAATTTAGAGGTCTTGCAAAGTATTGAAGATGAATTATTATTACCACCTAGAGAGGTAATTCCTGAGAATCCAGTGAAACGCACTTCCATAGCAAATCCGGTTCGTGATATTCATTTAAATTTTTTCTTCTAAATATTGTTCATGCATTTTTTATTATTGTAATTTTATCGTTATATTGTTCATAATAGGCTCATCATACCTACAATGATGTGGGTAAATTTTATACTGTACCTGAAGCAGACTTGAAACACTATTTCCAAATAGGAGGCTTACGAAAAAAATTCGTTGAATTGTGTAAAGCTTTCAATGAGACGTGTATTATGATCAGAAAGCCGTTTTTAGAAATTCGAGATTACATGGTGCAAGCCGATTATTCTCAACTACCAATCAAATATGTACTTTGTATCCTTTTTCAAATTTGATTGTAATATAGAAGGGAAACATAGTTCATCAAATTTTCTTTTAAATTTCACATTTAACTTGACCTCAAATTTAGATGGAAGAAATGGCACTGGAAAATCTATCACACTATTTCATGTTTTGCACTACGCACTTTTGCAGGAATTCGTTGTATTTCAAATACCTAATGGTGAGACGTGAAGTTGGTGAATTTCTTGACCTTATTTCCTAATATTAATTTTAATTTTTTGTAATTTAAATTTTAGCTCCTTATATACATCAGTGGGGAAAAAAAGAGGCTAATACTTCTGAAAAAAGGCCGGGATTAATAGATTTACCGCTTGAAGGTGCTATTTTATTGAAGAATTTTCAGCTTCAAAACTCTGCACTTCTAGATAAATTAAAGGTAAAATTTCGTATCATCTAATTTTTGTTTATATTGTGAGCGAGATTTTTTGAAAGAAAAAAATTTAGATTACCACCACTAGAGATTACGAATGGAATCCAAGAGAAAGCACCCCAGCTGGTTCACCTTTGATGGATATTGTTTCGCATGGAATTAACAGAGTAAAATATTCGTGCGATTGCATAGATGTGTTAATCGATGAATTGAAAATTGCTGCCACCGATGGAAGGTAATTTGCAGTTGAAAATTCTTATTTCTCTTAAATGACTGTTCTCAAAATTGTGAATTTTTCAGGTGTAAAGTTTTATTTTGTGTTGATGGTTTTAATTCGTTTTATGCTCCCAAGACGATGATTCGTATAGACGATAAGTATGGAATAAAAGCAGAAGACTTATCATTGATTCAGTCATTT
Source organism: Phenacoccus solenopsis (assembly GCA_009761765.1). NCBI lineage: Eukaryota > Metazoa > Arthropoda > Insecta > Hemiptera > Pseudococcidae > Phenacoccus > Phenacoccus solenopsis. The sequence goes on along the minus strand of CM019754.1, from coordinate 26,655,824 downwards.
TTCAAGTTTCTCAAACCAGACTGGGTTAGAATTATTCAGAATTTTAATTTAATCGTCATTAATTTTTATCTTAGTTATGTGTATATTTGCTCTATTCTTAGTGTAACGGAGCTATCCTGCTTTCGGTTTCTGAACAAGCAACTACGCCAGAAAATCGAGGTGCAATCACGCCGCTATTTCTATTGAAAAGAAAAGTATGTTACATATTCGCATGGACGTGAAAATGATAACGAGTCGTTTTTACGTATGTAAATATGACCGTTGATTTTAAATTTCAGGGATTTGAAGACCTCGATCCATTTATCCCAGTTCTTGTCCCCGAATTAGATGATTTGGAATTTAATAGTTTGCTAGATTACTACGAGGATAGAAGATGGCTTCAAAAGCCTGGAGGACGTGAAGAAATTCAGTTCATTAGTTCTAGGATAGCGAATGATATAAGAAATTATTGTGCTCCTCTATAATTAAAAAATTCAACACACTTTAGTTATTTATTGTTCATAAATTCATAGATCAACATGTATTTTAATAATTTTAAAAATAATACATAATAACGTTCTACGTTATATACTATGATTTATTCTCAGTAACCTTTTTTGCTTCTTGTTCAGCTAGGAATAAAGCATAATCTATATTTTCGTACTTTCGCTTCTTGAAGAATACTCCTAAAACAAGAGCAAATGTACCAACGTAAAACCCGATTTTTGCAATAGGAAATATAATTCCCTTAGCGACCTTAATGGCATCAAAATCTGCAATAAACAAATAAGGTCCAAATGTAAAGAATATATTTATAAATGTATAACATAACATTGAGAACAAGCAAAAGCGAAATACCTTTCGGAACCGGTTTCTTCTCAGGTAACCACCACACCATGTTTATTCTTTCGAAACTTGAGTTCCTTCTCGATTAACTGTTTTCAAAGTATATTTTGACTCCTTGTAATTTGGAAAATTCTCAGCCGGGAACCAAGTATAAATTGATGAAATCACTGCACAAACACATACAAGAAGGATATCACTTTTGGTGATTGTACTACGTCTTGAAAATTTCAATTTCTTCAAGATTTCTTTCTTAGTTGGAGCCATTCAAATTTTCGCGAAATTTATTACATAGTATTCGGGAGTCATAATCGCGGAAGTAAAAATATTAATTATTCTTGTGTTTTTTCTAAATTTTCAAATTTATTTCTCGCACTGCAAAAAATGTAATCAGTTTCATTTTTGCGACCTGAAAAAATGATAAAAGCAAATACCATTTTTTTTTAATGCAGCGTTCATTTGAAATGCATATCTGACGTATTTCACATGCAAAAAAAAATACAGGGAATTACAGTTTACATGACAAAAGAAGATGGAAAGAAAAAAGCAACATCGTATCACGAATCACGATTCACCGATCATGAAACTATGATGTCAGTGTCACTTCACGAGTCACACTTCTCACAACGAGAATGAGTCAAATTTTTTTTAAATTCATTTTTTCATTTTTAATGATACAATCCTACAACATTTTGTATCTGTTATTGTTTCACGTTTCCACGAGTTATTACATCAATACAAAATTTTTCTGCAGAACCTTAGAAAATCATATTTTTCAACTCTTCGACTTCAACACTAAAAAAAATGATAGATGCTTTGAATCTAATTATCTTTCATTAATTTCTTTAAAATTTTTACTTAAACATAAGTTAGTATACGTTGATATTGGATTGTATAACTGTGTATTGCAGTCACACACTTGAAGTAAATTTTATAATAATATTGACTTTAATTCTATTAATATAACGAATAAAATTATTTTTTCTTTTTCTATTTTTGGGTTTATTTTTAATGATATAAGAGGAATGAAATTAAAAGAACCATGTTGAAATAAGAATACGAACGTCAACTGCTTGAGAAAAAATTAATCCCAAAAAACTTCTATTTGCGAGCACTATCATATAAACAATAAATTACAAATCAAGAAAAAGACCATCAATTTCCTCTAATATTTCCAAACTGTTGTGACAATAGTGCTTATGAAATGAAAGGAATAACTTCAAAATTTATAGGGAAAAAAATCTTTTGTATTTCATTTTAGAATTATTGAAGAAGTCCTTGAAACATCATTAAATTTTGATTCTTAATCGTGGTCAATTACATTAAATTCGCTGTAAAAACTGAAAACTTGTTAATCTTCAGCATCTACTTCTTAAATACCTCTACGATAAAAATAATGCATACTGTCTTATCAATTTCTTCTTAGTAATTACAAATTCAACTTTCAAGTATTCTTTTTCTCAAATATATTGGTATATAATCGTTATTTGCCCAAAAAATTCTGTAAGCTTGCCAAATCGAATTCTTAGTCCCATACTATCAGGTTTACATTATCAAGGTCATTCAACGCCAGCGGCGGTTTTAAAAGGTTACCAGTCATATGATGTCATAAGTGACATCATCTAATGCGTTTTCTGTTGATAGACATTTATATTAATTTATTATTTACTTGTTATTAGCGTTCGAAAGATAAATCTGTGATATACTGTATAACATCAAAAAATTAATTTTTAAAAATTGAATTTCGCGAATTAAAATCCATAATTACTCGCTACTCTGTTATAGTTCTGTGATACTTAACGTAACAAGTTGTGTTTGCCACTTGTTGACCACTTTATTAATTTTACACCAACTGGTATTTTTTTCAAGTGAATTTAGTTTACATTGAAAACTCGGGTTTAGCAGTTAATTCGATAGCTGTTATTCGCTACATCTTTTTCAAAAGTTCATATTCATTTTGATTTTATATCAGAATTGTGTGTTACGTTGGTTTTGTTATCAGTACTCAAAAGGCGGACGGATTTCATTTGCTTCAGTAAGTGATTATAGTTATTATAGTGAAATTATTTTCTATATAGAATACCAAATTCTTAATGATTTCTTAAACTCGGAGCTAATTATACGAAGGAGAAGTTTCCACGGAGTAATGATGGAGTTTCGTGCACGAAATTATTGATTAATTCTCCAATGTTAATGTGTATACCGGTCATCCAAACACAAAAGCAGATATGATTTACATTTAACTTGAAAATTTGCACATCAGTAAACAAGCTTTGGGTATGAATAGAGCTTTTGAATGTCACATTTGACCATTAATTACATACATTTATTCAGTAATTTTCCATCGCTACATCTCGTTCTGTGAGCTTCCTTTTGTATGATTTTTGCTCCGCCAAGCGATGATGCGTATGTATCATTTAGATTATGTAGCGCGATCGTACAGCGCGTTTCAAATAAGTTATTTATGAATTTATTTAAATATTTAAATCAGCATTTCTAATGTATTTCTGTTCAGTGAAAGCTAGGCTGGTAAGACATAACTATATTGTTCATTTATACGACGCACGCACTGATAAAATGTCGCCAATAGTGATATGATATTTGAAGAATTATATCTTCGTTCTCTACTCATTGTATACAACAGTGTTGAACCATTTCAAAACCTAAACACTTCAATATCAACGTGTCCCTCTATTTAGGTAATTATTAAGATATATGGAGTTCGATTAGTCAAATTTACCTATTTATAATGGCTACAAATTTAAATATACTTTGAAAATCAATTTTCTCCACCTAACGAATATTCGGTCATAATTTACCAACAAGAGAGCACTACCAGCGATTGTTAAGTTGCGAGTAATACTGATTGTTCAATTACCATTATTTAAAATACGTCAGAAAAACGACGACCATTAGACAATTAATCGTTTTAATTACTAGTACTTAATAGAACTAATAATCGGTTTCCCCCCCAATTAAGTGTCCTCTTCAGTAATTCTCAAATAATGAATATTTATCACTCGCTATGATTCTTCAACAACAAAAGGCTTTATGAATGCTTGTGAAGGAAAAAAGCATCGTCGTTTTATAGCGTAAGTCGTTAAAACTTCACCGTTCGTGAAATTAGATATTTTTTTTTGTAAATTGGTGTTTTTGATGGGAATTTTTACATGGTATTAGCTTATCTTAATATGAGAAATATTGAAAGCCAGTAGGAAATATTGATATCGTTATCTTATATTTACTCGTAAAATAATAAATTCGCCATCTTCGCTCTATAAATCATCGATTATATGGTATACTAATTTAAGCGAACTTTATTAGAAATTTTTTTCCAATTTGTAGGTATTCCAGTACCTACCAAAGGTTCATTCATTCGACACCTCTTTTGAAAATATTCCAGTTCATGTATCTTGGCGGTTGAAATTCCGAATACACTGGTTTTTGTTAATTGTTGAAATTTTTCAACGCTCGTGAATCCTTACAAATGCCTTCCAATTTTCCAAAATGACGTGAACGTTCGCCTTGTTTTTTGAACGTTTAATTAACATCGTAAGATGATTTCGCTTTCGTGTAACAATAGGAGGCCTTACGTCTTCCTTTGCCGTTAAAATCGTTATTGCCGAATACAAGTGAGGAGAAAATTCCACGATGGTCACAAAAGGAAGAGATGAATCGAAAATTGAGATTTTTTGCCTATTCAATTTTCACTGAAATAATTTTCAAAAAATGCTCGAATAAACTAAATTTAGGCGGTTACTTTATTTTGCATTTTATTGAATTTGAAGAAAAGCCTACACAGTCGGTTTACTCATTTGTTGCTTACTTTACCTTTGATATTATCTGATTAGTGTATGTTGCTAATTAAGACACGGTAAGTTACATAACCCATGATTGTAGGTATTATTAACCATTATCGGTGGTGAAGATCAATCTGATAGCTGAGCTGGCTTCATGCTGACGTGCCTCGTTATTTGGCGCCAAAAATTATATTAATCGAGTTATTCGTTGTTATCGTTTCACTAAAATTTAAATAGTGAATTCATTTATATCGAATTGGCAATTAGTAATAAATTTTTATTCATACTGAAGCGATTTTTAGAATTCAAAACATTTTTAAAGTTAGTTTTCCTCGTGAAACCTGTTTAAAAATTTTACAATTTTCAACCTATCGAGATGTCAAAAATCCAGAGCTTAAGTTTGAATATGATGTTTATCGTCAATATACTTTGAATGTCGAATAGCTGTTTTAATTTATATGAAGTAATTTTCCAATTTTCAGAGCGTGGAAAAATGAAAAACGAGAAATTCCACGATTTTCATCTGACAATAAAATGTAGTTTTTTTTATTTAAATTTCTCCCGAAAAGTCTCGCATTTTTACTTGATGGCTTCGCGTGAAATTTTGAAAATTTTTAGTTCTCATTCCAGTCATTAAATATAAACAATTATTGGCGAGTTGAAATGTAGGATGCAGCAGGGCATCATTTCTGTCGTACGCTAGAAGCTCTCAGTAATATTAGAGGCGTGTTTTTGGCAGTTTTAGGAAGTGAAAAATATCTGTTTTTGCGCATAGTTCATTTGGTAAGCATTTAATGTGATAAACGTGATGGTCAAAATGGAAGGTAGTGAAATTTGTTACAAAAAACAATATAGTGTGCTCTCAAAAGCCGGAAACATGATGCTTTTCTGTTAATTGCAACTCTTAGGTTCTAAAGACAAAATCGAAAACCCGAATCGCAGAAATCAGTTGTTAATGTTTTCACTTAATTCTTCTACCAGCGTAATACGTAAAGTCTTGGTATTTGATTTATAATAATTATAAATGTGTATACGATTGTGAGTATACCTCTATTTTTGAAATTTTGGTGGAGCTGGCTAGGTAGGAAGGTAAAATTCTGATACGAGTCTGAATTTTTGGTGAGTCCTTTTTAATAATGTAACAAACGAATATAAGCAGATATGGAATTTTTTTTTCAAATGGAGAAAATTATGTTTCTTTCCAAGTTCAATGCCATTCCAGTATTTTCGGTGGCTTACTTTGGAACCGCTTTAGAGATTTCTAATTTTTAAACATATTTTTTATTGTCATACTTATATGCTGTTGCAGCTCTATAATTGCTCTCTAAGATGAAAATGAGCTATGTAATTTATTTACTTCATAGATAGCTAATAGAGGCGAGGACTAAGTTACTTTTGGAACTTTTCAAAGGATCAAAAGTTCATAAATTTTTGCTCAGTGTATAAAAATGAAAAATAACCTACTACTAAACTTCGTTCTACGTGCTCTTTGCCCTAACTAATAACTAATCATACATTACTTTGTCATGAAAAACCAACAGTTTTAACCATAGATTCCTCATAGGTCGTACTGTCCTCACTCACAGTCGCCTACTTATCATCTCTGATCCCTCCTTATTGTCAATACTCCTGTTTGCTGATCTGGATGAATTATATTCCATTCTACAGTTTCTCAAAAAGCACAACCTCTGTTCGAAAATTTAGTTTCTTCATCTATTCCCATCTCTAGCCTATAGTAGTACTTCATGGCATGTAAAAATGAAAAAATGAAAAATTGAAAAATATCCAATTAAAAATGAGATAGCGAAAAAAAAACTACAAAATTTAAAAGCAAATACTTAAACTTGAAAAAAATGAAATTGCGCCGAAATAAAAATACTTGAAAAATTGAAATTATTTTGAAAAAAATATCAAAAATAAAATGACCAATGATATCGAAAAACAAGGAAACGTTAAAAATATTTAATAAACATATGAATTTTTCGAAAATGATGTTAATATTGAAGTGGTTAAATACCACACAGAGGACAAAATCAATGATGAAAAAAAGCTCGAATATGAAAAAAAAATATACAAAACTATTATATAATGTTGAAAAATGAAAAAATATTGAGGAATGGTAGTCCACGGCATGTTTAACTAAAAAAAAAAAATTCTCCAAAAGCAAAAGAACTTGGAAAATAAAAATTAGTTTAAAATGAAAAGTGTCCAAGACTCTGAAATAAATATAAATAACCAAAAATGTTGAGTATCAAAATTATGCAGAAAAAAAATTGAAAACTAAAGAAGTCCAAAAATTAAAAAAATTTACCAAAAATAAGTAAGATCCAATGATTGGAATTTACTAAAATGAAAAAATTTCTGAGAATTGAATTCCTAAAAAATTATAAAATCTTGAAAAAAGAAAAAAGTCATTAGAAATTTTGAAAAACAAAATAATTTCGAAAAAATAATGTCCAGTAGTGGAAAAATTGCAAAAATTTGAAATAGACTAGAGATAAAAAATTTCTGATTATAAGAATTGAAATTTATTAAAATTGAAGATATAAAAAATGAAAATACAAAAATAAAAAAAATCCAAGAAAAGACCAAGGTATTGAAAAAATTCTAAAAAATGTAAAAATGTTGAAACATAAATATATAACCAAAAAAAATGATAAAAATTTCGAAACTTGTAATTTTTTCATTCGTTTATATCTATATCTCTTATCTCTTAATTTTGTGAGAGAAAGCAGTTCTCAAATGGATATCTCTCTATATATTAAAATCAAAATGAAATCGGTTTTGAGATGCGCGCGCATTCTTGTTTTGAATAGGAGGTATAAAAGGTATATAAAGGATAGCAGGTATACAAAGGAGAAAAGGGTTGTAAATTTTAATAAAAGCCTTGTACATGTACAAGGATAAAGTCATAAAATTGTTTTGAGTAGCAGGTGTAAAAGGTATACAGGATAGCAGGTATACAAAGGTAAAAAAAGGTAATAAATTTCAAAAAAAGCTTTGTACATAGGCAAGAGCAAGGATAAAGTTGTATAATTGTTTAAATGGCAGGTATACAAAGGTATAAAGGCGCGAGCCCATCCTGAAAAGGAGAACTCTTGGTCGGGGTAACAAGTAAGAATAAATTGGGTTGTGCAGTTTGGAATGTAGCAGTACTTGCCTGATAAAATATCTTTTTTTTTTATTTAGTTTTTATTGCGAGCCCCGAAGGGGCGAGGAGGCACTAGTCTTTTTGAAAAACAAAAATTATTCTCGCCCTAGACTTTGTAGTCAAGCCTAGGGAAATGAAGAACTGGCCTCAGGGCAAAAATAATTTTCAGGCCTAGATTTTGTAATTTCTGTTTTTTATTTTATTTTATTTATTTATGTGCCATATCCAACTACTAATTTATATATTTTTTTGTACTAAAGGGGAGGAGAGAGGGAGCAGAGGGGATAGATTGAAATCGAGCCCGAATACCTGAGAGCGGCTCAGAAACCAAAATTTTAAGTTTTAAAATAATTCTTCTCAACCAATAAAATTTTTTTCTAATTCTTATGAAATTTGCATCAAGTGTATTGCCTTGTCTGTCAAATCCCCTGATCCAAATACCCAACACTGTAAAGAAAATAATATATTATCAGATGGCCAAGCATAGCTTGATAGATTATTTACTTTTCTGAAGTGCACGCGATTAATAGATAAAATTTAAGTTGCTTTCATGTCTGTATCGGCCTGTACACATTTTAATTCAAAAGCTTTTTGTTCACGAAACTTGTATACATTTTTCATCACTTACTCAAGTAAAGGGTAAGTATTAGGATGGGCCGAATTTCATTTTTTTTTTTTTTTCATAGAGTGAAGGAGAGTGGTTATAATAGTTGTGCTAAATGATTTTAAAACAACGTCATAAATATTTCATCTTCCTTACTCAGTTTTTAGACCCTTTAAAATGAAATCAGATTTTTTTTTAATTTTGTTGTTTTCAAAAAAATGAATTTTCTTGTTCAGTTTGCTCTTTATCTCTTAGAATTTGGGGAAGAGAAAAAGGGATTTTTGGGAGGCTTGTTGACTTGCCTAAAGAGGACAGTCTCGCAGAAGATGTGCTACTGTTATTTAAATATCACAATGTTCACAGATTGGCGGAGAATTACTTGACATGAGGTGAAAATAGGTTAGATTGGTGTGGCCTATTCGAAGTCTCCACAGTAAATTTGCGGGTAATTGAAATTTTCAAGTTATATTTCCTCGTTGAAGGACTGAAAAAAATTTGGCGCCCTTATAAGTTTCAACTATTAATCATCGTCCTAAAACTAGAAACTTTATGTTAGGCGGTTTCCAAATTTTTTTCATTTTATTTCGTCGCTAGTTTAGACATCCTATGCAAGTCAAAAGTCTCGCCTTTGAGCCTACATTTCCTGATTTGCTAGCTTTAATTGTGTAATTTCAAAATTATTAAATTAATTGTTCTCGAAATATTGATTTATTATATCTACAGTTTTCTATTCTTTTTCACTTAAATGGTACATCTTCTCCTTAAGTACCTATTTTCTCAGACTATACAACCATAATTGGTACCTTCTTTCTTCAATTTAATCAAATAACAGAATTAATTTGCACAGTAAGATGAACATTTTTCGCATGAAATTCAATTTAAAAGAAATGTGGGCGTTATTCTCATTCCATTTCTGACTTCTGTGTACTTTATACGGGAAAAATAAATGAGATATTTTTTGTTGTAAATTTCAATAGCTTCTTTTTTGGCGAACACCTTTGCTGCTTCTTAGTGCGTACTTGGCGAGTTATGGATGAAAAACTGATATTTTTCACTTTCGATCCACAATAAGAGGCGACCCAAAGCAACAATCGCTGCGTTCAAAAATTTTTCGTATTTAATGCTGTACGAAAAATTTTATCGTGTTAGATATTATTCAAGTTTACATCTGAATTAGGCCTTTATTGACAGTACTAATACATGTATTTTATTATTGTTCGCAGCTGCAGCCACGCTTCGGTAACTTTAGTTCCGTGGTACGCTCATTAGCTGAAACCGGCTGAAAGTTTTTCGTATGTTGCTTATCAATTAAACATGAAAACGTTGTATAGTATAATTGTTTAGGTATATAAGAACATCGTAGTCGTAGTAACCGGTATTCTTTGAAGGAAATTCAGTTGTTGATTTCGGCGTCTAATAGAATTAGGTATTTCTGGGCTTCGTCATTATCTTCGTACAAATATCAATTGTTATCAACTCGGTGATGATAATTAAACGTGATTGGAAGTGTCTCAAGTTCACACGTTTTGTTCTCTACAAAAGGCTTCTCGCTTGTATATCTGAAATCATTCAGGTTGGTATTTTGTTCGAAAAGCTTCGCCTACGACGCAGAGAAATTGGATAACCGATTCTCGAACATACTCGGCGTATTTGTATCGAAAATAAGGCAATGAGCAATCATCGCTGAATGATGGAGTTGAAACACATCAGTGTGAAATTCGAACCAGCGTTGAGGAAAAATTTATACAACGTTATTATCAATTTTAATTTAGTGAAAAAATTCGTTTCGCAGTTTCCGGTCGCGTTAAATAATCATGGTGAAGAGAAATGGTGATCGTATAATCTCATTCATGAAAATTTGTAAACAGTCGAGTTAAACGCGTATACTACTCGATAAGTTTTCGCAATGGGCTAACGCAACGTATAGCTTCGGTTGTCACAATTAACATTACAATGACAATACGTTCTGGTAATTTATAAATAAAGAGAACTTTATTTATTTACTTTGCTAGTATTTTTTCATCAAACATAGACTCTTTTACTTCGAGTTCTAATGAGAGTTCTACGAGCGAGACTTCGTGAATGAAACTGAGCTATTATGGACTACTTGATTTGAAACGGGCCGGAGGGGGCGGGGTAAGGGGTATCTATAACTTTTCAGTTGTAGATCATTTATTGTTGATTGTTCAATGTGCCATTTTTTTATATGTGTATATGATATTTTTCGCCAGGTTCTAGACATGGCAATTCCTCAACATTTGGTTAGATGATGTTCATATCAATCGTTAATGCGTTTGAATTCATCTTTAAATTACGTAAATTTATGGAGCAATAATAATTTCACTTTCGGTTGTTCAGAATTATTAAAAATGAATTAAGAAAAATTTTTTTTTAAATACATTTTTATGCCTATATTACTCGTAATATATTGTTTTATTAATTTCATTTTTATTAATTTTTTTTTTTTTTTTTCATTCATTAAAATGAATAATTTTTTTCATTTCACATGAGTGTAGTATTCAGTAAAATTGAATACTAATTTTTTTAATAGTGACTCCCTCAAACTTTAAGTTGAGCTAGAAGACTCTCAAAATCTAAAAATTTTCTGTTTTGATGTTTTATGATAAAATGAGTTAGGAACGCCAGTAAATACAAATTTCAACTCCCTAATTGGATCTAAAAGGCGGTGGAGCAAAAAATCTGTTTTTTGAAGAGGCTTTGAGTCATGAAATTTTTTAATTCTTAGATACCTTTCCACTAAATATACCTAAAAGACCCAAATTTCATGCGTAAAATTATTTAGTAAGCATAATATTATCTCTTGAAATTAACTCTAAATGAATTCAAAATGGCGGATGTCTCAGAATTCTAAGATGGACTCATATCACCACTAAAGATAAGAAATATGTGTATGCCAAATTCACCTTCATACGTAATGTTGGAAGGGAACCAGAGTGGAAGTTGTCCTAGAAATATAATGGGAGGGGGGAGATGAAAGTTTCAAAATTACTTCTTCATGTAACAGAATGAACTCATGTTACCAACATATTCAAATTCCAGCTTTCTAAATGCTTTGGAGGAAAGTTGAAACAAAATACTGCTTTTGGAGAGGAGATCGAATAAAATTATGAAATTCCTCGAATCACCCATATTTCCTCCCTACATTTATGTATAAAGTTCCAATTTAGTGTATAGAATTAGTTTGAGATCTGAATGTGACCGCTGTGAGTTTGTACCGAAATAAATTCAAAATTTGAGGAAGGTTTGAGTAGCCTCATATGTAGTTTGAATTTGATAAATATAGACTCATTTGAATATTGGGACTAAGAAGTACGACATATCCCACATTTTATCTCAACGATGTCTTCGGATGGCGGGGGGGGGGGATGTTGTAGTGCTTAAAATTGGAGAAAGTGAACGGAATGTCAAAAATACTCGAAGAAAAAGTAACCTTGAAATACCAACGTATAAAAATTCCAGCTTTCCAGTTGAACTTGTGGGGAATCCAAACGAAAAGTATTTTTGAGGAGACAATTTTCGATCCATGAAATTTCTTGAATCGTGCATATGTTTTCACTAAATGTACACAGAAAACGCTAACCATAAAATTTGGCTTTGAATGGATGTCCCATAGAGGATCATTGAAATTTGAGGGAAGCTCGACCACCTACGAGTAGCTCAAAATTGATAAATATGGAATCATTTATGATTATTGATGCTCCATAATTATAATAGAATGAACCTTTGACTATATACCCATGGACCGCTCGAACTGTACAGAAAAATTTTGTCGATATCAAGTGAGCACTCTCAGATCAAAATGTGTCTGCGCATGCGCGAGTTAAAGATAACAACAGGAACAGTTGATACCAGTTAAACTTGTTATACTTGAAACTCGAAATAATATTGATAACTTTGAACTCGCGCATGCGCAGACGTATTTTGGTCTGAGAGTGTTTACTGGATATCGACAGAAATTTGTGCTATTCTAAACAATGAGTTCAAGCGGTCCAGGGTTATATAGTCAAAGGAATTAACTCATATTCAGTGCAGACAAGACCCAGATCTAGCCCACGTGTGAAAATAATTTTCAGGCTCCTCTTTTCAAATTTTTATTAATACTATAAAAATTTTTAAAAAACTTAATGGAAAAAAATTCGAATTAGTCATGGAAAATTTTTAAATTTAAACTTTAGATTCCCAAATCCTCTCAGAAATCCTTACCCCTCCCTCACTCCGACCCTCTTCATATTACCAAAATATAAAAATTTTAGCATCCCAAATAAACCTAAGGTAGGGTTAGGGTAAAAATTGTATTTTGGAGAGGAAATTTGGTCGTGAAATTTCTGAAAACTTCCACACTTCTTTTTACCAGATCTACCTAGAAGGCTCAAACTTTATTTGCTGGGTTACTTTCTAGTCACAATGTGACCCCTCTTATTTGATCAAAATGGATCCAAAATGATGAGAGCTTACGAGAAAATATCGAGGGGTCCCAAACGGTTGGTGGTAGCATTTTTTTAGATTTGATTTTCGCAGCAAAAAAATTCGACTGACCAAAAAATCAATTCTTCAATCTTCAAACAATTTACTACGATTTTAAAAGATGTTACTGGTAGGTTTAATTGAAAAGGGGAAGAGGACAGAGGGGGCTGAGTGCTCCTAGGCTCTTGTTGCTATGAAGATAACGATCAAAGTTGTAGGTTTCAAAATTTTTCAAAATTGTAATCAGAAATTTTTAAATCTTGTAAATTTTTTTGTTTCAAATTTTCGTTGAATTAAAAAAAATTAAAAACTGAGGCCTTTTGAATAAAATAAATTTTAATGAAATGAAATAAATTAATATTGTTATTTTAAAAAATTTTTAAATAATTTTTAATTTTTATTTATTTTTAAATATATTATCAATATTATATTCTCTTTGATTTTATATTTTTATTAAATTTAAGGAAAAATTATGGTAGAAAAATGAACATATTAAATTCATAGGTATTTATGTCGGCCATGCTCGAAATTTAGTTACAACCTGGGTTCAGTTTTGTCTCTTCCCAGACCCTCATTACTTTAAAAGCTGAATTTTTTAATATTTTTTGAGATCATTAGGCCGCTGTTATCGGAGCAGTTTTAACAATTTTCAAAAAAAAAAAAAAAAAAAAATAGAATTTCATAGAATTTCATAAATCTCAAGTTCCACTCAATACATAATTTTTAGTCTGAATGGCTGACTACGCAAACGGTGATTTCCAACAATTTTATAATTATAAGGTCCCCCCTCTCCATTATAAATTCCTATCGAACTGAGGTATTTAGTAATTATCCAATCACGAATTACTATCTTTAAAAAATTATCTTTTAAAGATGCCAATAATTCATGAAAATTTATTTTAAATCTATCTATATATATATATACAAATATGTAGTTTTGAAGGGACGAAGGAAAAATTACCTACCTCAAAATATGATGAGGGTGAATGTTAATAGCTAAAATTGTTGATTATAGTTTCATGCAGTCGAACGAATGAAATACAACTGGGTAAAAATGACTCGTTCTCATTGGTGAAACTGAAGGAATGTTGGTGCGAAAAAAGGCTTCTAAAAGGAATATCAAATCATTTGAATTTCGCAAACTGGAATTTCGTATATGGAATCACTTTGAAACCATAATATGACTCCTCAAGTTTAAGTCAATGTGGAATTGAAATGGCGAATAAATTTATGAGAAATACCAGACAAGTCCCAAATTGCTGAAATTTTATGACGTCAGGCTCATACGAATATTGAAACCAAACGCCATCGCGTATCCCACATCTATCTTCTTTCGTACATTTCGATAGTTACAGAAGCAAGGGTAAAGTAATCAACAACATTATGTACAACCACACCAGTCTGAACATCGAGCAGATCCTCATTAAAAACTTGGCTTCACTAATGTACCATGTATGCTTACATTTTTTTCAATTTTTTACCTCGTTTTCGCACATGTGCGAGGTAAAGCTGCTCAAACAATGTGAATTATCGACGTGAAAGTTGAAATTACAATTAAACAAAATTCAACGCTCGTAGTCTGCGTGAATTTCGAAGGAAACATACGCCACGTACGAAAATAATTCCTAGTGGTAAAGAAATAGACGAAGAAAATTTCATCGTAAAATGCAAATGTAATGGAACATCCAGTGTATGTAGAATGAGGTAATACGAACGCGAATATTGTGAAATACGTGTAGCGCTTCTTTCAAACGGAATACAAAACGTGAAAATAAAATCTAGAACGAAAAGATCTCATTAAATTTTCAAACGAATATGGCAGTACGTGTGGAAAAAACCCTCGGATAATTTTTAAATAATTAACGAGCTTGATCAGAAGGTCGCTTTTTGATAAGAAAAATTTTTAATGTTTACATTAGTATCTCCGCCGTTACGCTGGTCGTTGGTTATCACAGACGAAAGGTATCACGGTCGTTGTACATTTCGAGATAGGTTGGAATAACAACGTGTAGAGAAAAAAAAATTTCTAACGATGATAAATATCGAAAGTGAACAATGAATATTTGAGGAGATTGATAGGCTTCGAAATGGATAAGATTAATGGAGTTGGTCGTTATAGTAATGAATCCAGTGGCGTAAAAAATCCAACGGTAGCATAGGTTCATCATTGTGATATTCATAAATGTTCTTTCTTCGAATCTGAATCGAGTAGAAGGGGAAACTTTGTAGCCTAGTAGCCAAATGTTCTCAGACGTTTGTGTGAAAAAAAAAAAACATTATGTGGTAAAATTATCGAACTTCGACGATATTATAGCAGCATCTGTTTATCACACCATACTCAGCCATATTAAGTTTACGATGAAAAATAAAGATAAAAATTCCTAATTAATTCATCACCGCTCATCGCAGATTAAAAACGTAATGAAATTACTCGAATTTTTCGTCCGCACGTACTGTCGTTTTTTTGGTGTGATTAGTGTTATAATCAGTGATTGATTTTTAAGTTTTTATCACGAACTTTACTTGGGTAATTTTTACATGTGTTTTATTTTGAGTTTTTTTTTTCTTTTTCGCTCTCCTCCATTCTCTCTCTCTCGCCAAATAAAAAGGACAAATGAACTTGAAAGTTGTACATGTGGCGATTGATATGCAGATATTGATAAATTCGATCGATAAAATATTCTATTTTGGTATGAAGGGGTACACTAACCGTATCAGGTACCTGGCGGATGTTTTGCGCCCGTTTTTCGACTCGACGTGAGGTATTTACGAGGTAGGCTTTAGTATTTACGCTTTGATAGTTTTATTTATTTTTTATTTTTTCTTGAGGATGTTTTATGAAATATATTTTTTATATTTTACCCTTCACTATGCTATAATAACTTGTTGAAAATTTTTCATTTTATTATTTCGTTAAAATCGACATTTATTTTTTTCAAATTTAACGATTTCGATTTTCATAATTCAAAAGGTAATAATCAGTTTTCTTAGAAGTGATGGAATTTATTTTTCTGTATTTCTGTTCTCTGAATGTAATGTTTATCTTTTCTTTCCCCCTCTCCATTGGCTTTTATTGTGCCATGTTCGAATATTAATGTATTTTTTGAAATTAATAATTTGTCCATATTCTAGACACCAATGTTGTAGCAATACTCAGTCATCGTGAGCTATTTCTATGAAGAAAGGAGAGTAGGAAAACACCCATATTGATTACTTCTTTTGAGAAAAAAAAAATCAATAAAATACATATATGTGAGACGTTGTAATGGAAATGTGGAAAAAGCTATATATTTTTTTTTTTTTATGAAACGCTTTGGTGGCCTGAAACAAAATATCAGAAGTCCTTATGGATTTCACGCGTGCTAACCTCTCCTGGAGTTTGAGATCAATTTCCAGAACTATGAGCGCTAGTACTAAAATACCTCTATAATAAAATATTCCCCTTTGATGTGAATAATTAACGACGCATAATGCTTTTCAAAAAATATGTACAGCTTACCATTTATCTGAAATTATGTCAAATATATTCAAAAATGTAGAAATTACTGTAATTAAAAAAAAATTTTTGTTCCATCTAATATAGTCTCAAATGTTGTGAATTCTCCTCTCTTTTTTTACATTTACCATCCTTTCTCTCTTCTCATCTTCGTCTCTTTCCCTTCTCACCTACATATTGATAATAATCATCAATTGCGTTTTTTTTTTTTTTTTTTTAAATCTGCCTCGACCTAAAGTATAACCTTTTCTCCCCTCTCCCCTCCTTCGTTACACTTTCTAATTTTTTTTTGTTTTTTTCGTAAAAATCATAATTCTTCATTGAAGATTTTTTTTCTCGTAAAGCTGTCTAAACATTTTTCGTGTGCACTCATCATTTTTTCACCCTTGCACGCTAGTAGTTCATGTTGGTCGAAAAATAAAATCGCATTAATTACAGATAACTTTGATATACTTTTGGATATGATTAGAAGTACCGAATCCGAAAAGAGGTAATTAGTTGTTTTGAGCTAAATTCAAAATTGCGTATTTTATCACGGAGATATTTTGATGGTAATGCCTACAGTTTTCGAATTATAATGAAAAAAACTATTCCCTGGAGCCATGACCTCATCTGAAAGCGTAACGCCAAGAGGAATTTTCTTTAAATAGTTTTAGTTACTCGACTTCTTGTACCATTTGCTTACAAATAATTACATTTATTTTTCCAATCTTATAATGTATGTACTCTGTACATTATAATTATAATAATGATAACGAATAATATAGTTGAGTCGGTAGGAGGGGTTTCGACGTATTTGGCATGGAAAGAAAAGCATACGGGAAGATGGTGATGCAGGCATTGGAGAGAAGGGTTGGTAGGGGTGTAATTGATATCGGTTTTGTATGTATATAATTGTATTGTATATGCTTAATTTGTCTCCTCATACTTATGTAATAATGCCCCCTCCGCAAATGGCCAATACGGTGGTGTGAGGAGATACTCAAAATAAAAATTTAATGGTTGAAAGTGTAAGTATTTGTACATTCTTCTTTGTTGATAGAAGGCTATCTGGTTTTTTTCAAAAGATGTTTGTGTGTTGGCCTAATACGACCGATTCTGATTCCTGCTAGTACAACTTTTTCATCTTTTGGATCTATAAACTGAGCGTCATCTGGTTATTTTTGGTTTTTCGCGGTGTAGTTTTTGGTGGGTTCTCATTCTATTTGACACACGGTATAATGTATTTGTCTATCTTGTTGAATTTTGTTTGTTAGTGTCTGTTGGTGAAATATTGAAGTTTTATAAATTGATTTGAACTCTGATGAAGATTGGTTTAATTGTATTTTTGTATTTTGAATGAATATTGGAAAAATTGTTATTTTATAGGTTAGGATAATTAATTAAATATTTTGAGTGCGAGAAGTTTTCCACGATGTTGAAGTGATATAATATACCTAAGCTTCGATGTAGAAATTCGGAATTGGATTGGTATAAAATGCCCCAGGATTTAGCTTGATGACCGTGTTCTACATTATTTCTAGTTTTCCACGAGAAGAATCGATGGGGACTCATATGTTGTTCAGAACGACAACCTGAACAGTTTCTAAGAAAAAAATACTTGATCAAGGTTAAACTCTTTTTTTTTGCCTAAATTATGTTGTTGTTGTTGTTGTTATCATCGCACTAAATGAGAAATGAAGACACGAGCGTGAAGGAATTACTATTAAAAATAGTTGGCTTCCAATATAGTGAAAATTATCATACAAAATAGTGTTGGCTTCTAATATATGTTTTTTTTTCTTTCTTTTCAAACATTCGTTTATTCCATGGGAGTAATACGAAGTAATCACAAATTTATTGAAGGAGTGGGAAGAATTTTAAATTTTTTCGACGAATGGGATGGGCGAAGGAAAAGTAATGGTCGAATTATGCCTAAAATACCTACGTAAATCAATTTCAGCCCTCAGAATTGTTAAAATACTTGCTAAAGTGAGGTGTAATTTTTTGAAATTTTAAAATTTCAAAGAAAAAGTTTTTGGTTGAAAAAATTTTA
The DNA here is from genome assembly GCA_009761765.1 of Phenacoccus solenopsis. NCBI lineage: Eukaryota > Metazoa > Arthropoda > Insecta > Hemiptera > Pseudococcidae > Phenacoccus > Phenacoccus solenopsis. Next base: position 26,637,431 of record CM019754.1, on the reverse strand, counting down.
TTTGCAATTCTTTCAAAATTGAAGGCATTTGATATTTTTTTAAATAAAAAACATACAAACACGAACAAATACAAGCATTGTTTACTGGAAAAATTCCAAAATAATATTTTTTCATTAATATGTAGAGGCTAGCTTCACCAATATCACATTAAAAGTTTTCATTCCTAGTCCACAGAAGGTTGGAACTGAATTTTACGCCTATATCTCTTCGAGGTTTAATTATAGGGCAAAAATAGTTCAGTGCAGTTTTGTTCTACACTAAATTCCTACAGTTTTCATTCGAACCTTTCATTCGCCAAGACCCAGAGCTAAAAAGTTGCGAGTATTTGAAATTTGATGCTTTAAGGGCTCCATTACAGTTGATTCAGTTATGCAATGTGATGTATGTGCGAATAATGAATCCATTTACGGTGATTAGTGACTACATACAAACCCAATCATGACCCTATGAAGGTCTCCGTCCCCCCCTCTCTAAATACGTACCTACCTACCTACCTATGAATAAATATTTTAATGTGAGTAAAATGAGTTCAGTATACTGCATTATTATGTATTTCGCCTTCCAACTACTTACATAAAAATATTTATATTTAGGTAGGTAGGTATTTGGAAATGAGGGGAGGATCCGAGACCTCCATTGGGTGATTACTCAATTGCTATGTAGTCACAAGCGGTCATATATGCATTTATCTTTCGCATATATAATGTCACAAAACATAATTCAAACACCTTAACTGACCAACACTGGGTCTTGGCAAAAAAATGTTTGTATGAAAGCTGTAGGAAATTTAGTGTAGAATAAAATGGCACTGAATTATTTTTGCTCTATAATCAAACCTCGAGGAGATACAGCGGAAAATTCGTTTTTTGGAAGTCCCAACTCCCTGTGAACACTCACTACGTGTAGGAATGGAGATTTTTACTATGTTGTTGGTGAAGCCAGTCTCTGCATACTAATAAAAAAATTTTTTCCCTCATGAAAGTCTAGATTTACTGCAATAATGATAAGTATTTCAAAAAATCGATAATAAATGTATAATCAATTAGCACTGCATAGTGTAGACTGAATTTGAAATTTTTAGAGGTTAGGGGAAAAAATATCCCCGATTTTTACCTCATAGACATTCTCAAAGTATCATCTGTGAGAGCTCCGAAATGGCATAATTTAGATGTTTCTATCACGAAATAACTTATTATTTTGCGAAATATTGAAGTAAAAATAACTGTTATTATATTTTCTGCTAAGTTTGCATATCTACATGGTACTCATAAATGCCCCCTTTATTATTTATTTTTGAGAATACATAAAACTCAAGGTCATTCCTTTGAATTTTGAGAAGTCAGCTACAATTTTTTTCATTTTTTAAACGACTTAATACTGTAACCTATGGAAGCAAGAAATTTCAAATGTCTAAAAATTAATTTTGATTTTTAACTTAGGTATGGGCAAAATTCTTGGATTTCTAAAAAACACAAAATTATTGAACAAAATGTGAAAATGAGAGTGGCGTAATATTTTTTTATTTTTTTATTTAGTTTAACGTGCCATGTACTACCGCTTAGGCCAGAGATACGCTGTATTTTAGGGGTCTAGATACGGTGGAACAATCCGGACTGTCTTAGGAAGGTCATGAAGAGGAGGGGGGAAGACTGGATGGGTTGTTGCTGAGAATCTTGGAGAGGGATACAGGTCGCCAGTTGGTAATTAAAGATGCCAGTATAAATAATAATGATAATGATATTAAAAAAAAAAAAAAAAAAAAAAATGGTATTTTCAAACATTTGAACTTGAAACTTCATTTTGCCAGCTGTTCCCTTTTTCCTTCGAGTTCCAGGAATGAAAATTTTTCAGATTTTCCGGAACTTATTTGGCATCCACTTTTTCTTAAGTTTTACCCTTTTCATCTTTCGAAAAAGTTCGTTATTTCCAGATTATTCATAATTTAAAAATCCGCGTATTTATCCAACAAGATCTTCTGACCTAAGTAAGACGAAGGGTGTGATAAACTTGAAAGTAAAACATGCGAAAATATTTTTATAATTTTTTTATCCTATCTGCTCTTCTCTCGGATAAAATTTTTAGCTTCACCAGCAACTTCATTTAATATCATTGCATTGTGAAAAATCGTTAATGACCTTAAGCCCCATATATTCCGAACGACGTACGAGTCGCCGATCGCGAAGAATTAAAAACTCGATACGTACTTGCACGCGTACAATGGCGAAAAAAATCGTAAACGTAAACTCGTCCTAAAATCCCATAAAATCCGCCTATAACCGGTAAAATGTACCGATGGGAACTTGTTTTTTTTTTTCGTTCCCCCTTTCGAGAAAAATTTTTCTTTACGTTTGGTCGACAAATCAACACGAACGTTTCGCATGATACCCGAATTGGTTGGTTCGACGTAAAAGACCGTTTTATCTATGTAATAATATTCGATATGGACACGTGCTGCTCTATCCGAAATAATTAATCAGGTGTAATTCAATTAATTAACCGCTATGGCTGTTTGTACCTTCTCGCGTTCCGCTGGTGTAACCTTAAACGGTTTAAAGTCACAGAAAACGTTGAACCGAGAATCGGAATTTTGGCAATTGTGAAATAGGAAAGCTAGTGTTATCGTTCGCCATATTTTTTTTTCTTATATTTCAAGTTCATTTTTGCTATTTTAATAAATAAAAATAGTATTACAAAATAAAAATACACGATTCGCCGATACGTTTAATTTTATCTATCGGCCTGTGCCGGTGTAAAGTACGTTGTGACGTGGAAGGTGCTTTGGTCGGCGGGTCGCGAAGTCTGCGTATTTTTGCGCTACGATAATATTGTTGTTTTCAACGGCTACATAATTATACAGACGGAAAAAAATATTATGTTGATGATTTTATTTATTTTAGGCAACTGGTTCACAATGCGATTTTTATTGGGTTAATATGTTGAGTAAATTTATCTTCTTTTTTTTTCGGTTGAATATTTCCTCATATTGCCTATATTAAAATTTATAGGAAAAATAAAATTTCGGAAGATATCAATTATATGAAAAATCGAAACGTATCAATGTATGTAAAATTATTCACGTAGGTATTTTTTCATGCATGATGAACGACAACGTTGCATCGGACGATAGGTAAATTACAATGGGTGTAACTTGTCCCACGCACATTGGGACGAATTGTCAATCACCGATACGTCCGCATAAATTGGCGAATTTTTTTACCACGTCGGTTGCGCGACCTGCGAGCCGTTCGACACCTATTCAAAACCAGTTTGAGTTTGCATCCCGCGTCTTCATCGTGTACCTGCAAAATTGGGAGTATGGTCAAGGCCACTATAGGCGAATAGTACGAGGTGTTTAATTAACCCTTTCGAAAAAATTATTTCTCTGTATAGCGGCTACACGAGGAAAATGCTTGCTACATTGTGTACGCATAATAGAGATGCATCTGCATAGCGTTGGCTAATTGTACAATACATTAATATCGCAACGTAGGCTTACGTATTCTCAATTGATTGCTTATTGTTGATACGTAAGCGAGTGTAATGTAATGTTTACGCGGATTTTATTCACGCTGAGAAAATTCTATCGATACGATTTCTTTTTATACGGATTATCGATTATCGCTCCGGTCGCCAGTTTGTATCGGGTCATGTCTGTGGTCGAGGTTTCTTTTCAGAAACGGTCATGGAATTCGAATTCAACGTTGTAGAAATTTCTATAAAACCCTTATTTGCGTGCAGGGCCAGATCAAGGGATTCTACTGCTTGAAGCTAATTAAACTTTGTACCGAAACCCTATTGGCACATATTTTTTGTGGTATAAGTAATAAATAAATGAAATACCTCAAGTTTCAAAACTATACTAGTGAAATTATTTAAAAAAAAAAAAAAAAAAAAAAAATAGAATAAATGTAACAACAATAGGTAAGTATAAGCTACAACAAATAGAAGAACAAGTGTAATAAATTACAATAAATTTAAGAAATGATTTAAAAATTTGTTTTTGTCTTGCCATGTGCTGGCACATACACTAGAGGTACATGTGAATTTTTGATTTAGATTCTATGAATTTTTTTTTTTGGAAAATATTTCAAATTTTTAAAGTTTTTAAATACTTAAAAATTTTTTAAAGAACAGATATAAATATAATTTTTTTTTTTCATTTTTATTATATTGGGCGTGTATTTGTTTCTACAAATTTTTAGAATATGTTCATATTTTTGAAAGCAACATTAAACTAGAAAAACGATCTGAAACGTGAAAATTTGAGATCCCCCCCCCCTCCTAAATTTGTTACTTTGCAACAGCTTGGTTTTTTATCGAAAAATCAGCTAAAAATAATTTTTAAAATTTTTAGAACCCATGAAAACTTTTTAAAAAAGGCCAAAAATTTTTTAATCATTTCTATATATATTCTTGACCTTACAATTTATGTGAATATTTTTTTTTAAAGTACGCCAAGTTGAAAAAATTATATTTTTGAACTTTTACCACCCGCAGAGAACATAGCCACAATTGTATCGCCTGCGCATTGGCCATGCACAGCTATCACATTCATATCTTACTCATGATCCCCCTGTGACTCTCCAATTTTAATACAACATGTCCTCATAGACTGTCCTATCTATAACCAATAACGTATCCAACTTTCTACACCCCTACATCATCAGAATTTTTAAACTACAACGAAAATACAATAGTCAAGCTCTTCACATTCCTAAAAAATAACCTTCTCCTCCACCAAATCTAATTAATCCAAGCCGTGTCTCTGGCCATTGTAGCAGTACAAGGCACGTTAATGGAAAAAAGTAAAGTAAAAACCACTGAAATTTTTTTCAAGATGAAATTCAAGACTAGATGGGGTTTCCAGTTTTAACCACATTTTTCTATGATATATAGTTCTTGCAAATACGTAGCATTATCACGAGATTTTTTGAGTCGAAATTTTACGTTACTCATATTTTTCACTTTCCGCCCGTGCTCCTCTTATGTTCTTCCTAGTCGTTTCTCTAGTCATTAAATTAGTAGCTACGTTTTTGAGGTACGAGGAATATTTGTTTACAGTGTATTCGACATTAAGGAAGAGTAAATGAGAAATTTTTCATTTGAAACACATAAAGCGTGTGCTATGTAGTGGGGTGGATTGCGAAATTCTTATTTAAAAATTAACCAACATTTGTAATATTTCTTGCCATGCAATAATCATATGAACACGTATTTCTCAAATTATAACTACTTGAGGTTCCTCAAATTATCTTCAAATTGCTAAGATCCTCCATTTGGGATCCATTTTGACGCAAATTCAAGAGGTCGTATTCTGGTCACCAACTAATGCTACACGTGAAGTTTGACCTTTCTAGGTTGATTTGGTGAGGAGATATGGAAGAGTAAAGAAATTTCATGATTCAAAATTTCCTCAAAAAGCTGTTTTTTGCTTTAACTCCTCTCTAAATGCACTTAGGAAGCTGAAATTTAGGTATGTTAGTGTCAGTGACTCATCCCTTCGTATGAGATCAAAAACGAAAAATTTGAGCTATTTTCCCCTTTTCCCGCTCTCTTCAAAATTTGAGTGATCCGCCATTTTGAATTTTATGGAAAAAACAAAAAAGATATTTTCTTGCATTTTAAAGGCGAGTCTCTCACCAAATTTTGAGCGAATTTCATGAATACCCTTCGGTGCTACTCGTGGAGGAAAAAAAGAAATATAGGTATATACATTGTGTTTAACTGATTTTAACACCCCCAAGCGCGAAATTCCCTTTCATAACAAAAAATATCTATTTCATTTTGTTTGACTTCATTTTGGCATTATGAATAATTTGAGACTTAGTAACTCAAATTCCATGATTTGAATAATTTTTTATGGGTTATTTGATTGATTTAAATTCATTTTTTCCAAAATCAGTGTTGCAAAATTAACTAAAATGAAACATTGAAAGTTTAAAAACATTCATAATCATAACCGTGTAAATTATGGATTGAAATCGTAGAGAAACAATTATTCATGTGTTAGGTTTTTAATCTCATAAAAAAGAAATGAAAAGGAATGAAATAAGGAATACTTTTTGAGGATGAAGAGAATTTGGCGCTTGTGGGTGTTAAAATCAGTTAGACACAGCGTATATATATAATTGTACCAAAAAGTTGGACGTTTGCCAGATGATTACAAATGGTCTGAAATGCAAAAATTACAAGACCCTACTCTTCCTCGACACCTCCCCCCTTCTCAGATCAGGTAGGCTATAATAATTATTGTTTTCAAGCTAAATATTCAGCTAAAAAAATTAAGTGTATTTTAGAACCACTCTAGTGTACATGGTGTTCAAATAGGACAGTTTTTTTGAAACAAACTCGTTTATTTCGAAACTATTGAAACTTATATCATTATGGATGTTGCTAGTATAGTTGATTTTAATACTTATAAGTCAAAGTTACATATAGGATAAAGCTATGCTACCATCATAAAATATATCTTTTATATAAATTAAGGTGAATCGCACAAAATAATTTTAATATGTTCTAAATTTCAAGTTGAAATAGTTCTGACCAAATTTTCGGCCCCAACCCACCATTTGAGGGGAGTTAGGTGTCTTCAGAGTCTTGCTATGTTCGAAAAAATCACATACTTATACGTATACGTGTGATTTTTCAACGATGGCTCTACTTTGAGAATCCCCAGCTTCCTCACATAGTCAGTTGGGGCTGAAAATTTGATCAGGGCTATTTCGACTCGAGGTAAACGTACATTAAAATTTCACGAAAATGGAAGGACATTTTTTTTCACTCCATCCTAATGTATATGACTGCTAATGTTCTGTTTGTGTAAAGTTATCGTATCATGTTTCGCTTTGAAACCATAATGAAAACTTTTCAAGCTGCTAGTGGGATTGGAAATTCACCAGATACACATCAGCGAAAAATTGTTGGTATATGAAATCGTTGGTAATGGTACAAAACGACAATATCCATATTAGTTGAAAAAAAGTAATAATCTAGATTTAATTTGTTTCGTACTAATTACATCATCGAATAGTACGCATACTGTACGAGTACACCTCTTGATTTCGGGTAGGCTATCGAAATGGCTCGATTTTCGTATTTATTTATCGGATGGCGTGACTGAAATACATAAACGCGTGGGTTGTAACGTGCGAATATATATTTTATAAATTTATTTAAGTACATTTAAATCGAAATAAAATATCGATAAATTTACTTCTCTCCCCCGACCCCCGGTGTTCGCGGAATTTAGGTCAATATTCGTCATTGAAGCGCGATTCTCGCTAGCCAAATCGGCGTTGGCGTATGATAACTGACACTGACGTCTGGCATCGCGTGCTTCGCCATTCAAATGTCGATTTTTTCAACTTTTTTGAAACCGCGAACGCATGCAATACGTAAGACGACATATAGGCATCTTTCGATAGGACGAAGATGTTCGCTCGAAATTGGGTGAAAAGAGAAAAAACCGCGATCAATTGAGCGTATGATCCAATTTGGCTATTTGGCGTCCCTCGAGGCTCGTTAATCATACATTCAGCGACACTATGTGAGAAATAAATAACGCGAGGAATACGGTAACGCGTGCGTTCTTAGGTACTCGTCGTCATATTGGCCATATCAACAATAAACTCGAGGTGTAAATAATGAAGAGGTTATTTTTTTTTTGTCGCCAATCCACTATAAATAGATTTCGTTTCACAACATTCGACTGGAAAAATGTAAATTTAACTATAAGGAAAAAATATCTACTTGACATTCGACAAAGAGAAAGCTGTCTAGTGAGTATTGGCCGACTAGGTCCACTTAATTAATATTACAAAATAAAAGAATTTTGTGCCGGATAAATTATGCTCACCGTGGAGTCCAAAAATTACAAGTAGCTGATTTTCGATTTCTTATTTTCATTTCTATCGTTGACGTTGTACAAAGTAGGCTGGAATGGTTTTTTTTATTCGGTGTAGCCTTTTTTCAAGGTTAAATGGAAAAATTGAAAAAAGACTCGATTAATCGGATTTGAGATATTTTTGAAGTTTAAAATGATACAGAAGCTCGAGAGAAAATTTCTCCTTTTTATTTCATTTTACCTTGGAACATGCTTCCTTTTTTTTTCGTCCTCTGCGTAATGTATTATGTTGAGAATATTTTTCTCAAGTTATACTCGGTCTATTGGTGGCACGCAGCTTACTACTCGACATTCAATACCACCTATAGCCTCTTTTAATATGAAAATAAATTAATAAAACCCATTAAGGTAAAATAATGCGTTTAAGTGTCGTTTGAATAATTAAACGCGTCCGAGAAAGTGGAAGGGAATCGACAATGCCACAACTTTTTCTCTGTTTTCCTTCGTCCATGTTCGTACTCGACGCTCGCATCGGAACACGAGAATTTTTTCTCTTTCAAATATTTACACAGATATTTTACGCTTTACCACTTGAAACGATTAAATATCGCGATGACAATTGTTTTCGTGTTCATTTTAGTTGATAATAAAACGTATAGACGTGTTACACCATAATACGAAAATAAGTCGAGCGTGATCGAAGTAATTTTGATTCGAAGAATTTCCAATGGCGAAGATTCATTTAGGAGCAGATACAGGATACAGCTCGGATGTAACTGAAATTAAATTTTTACGAATTTTTTTTTACGTCTCAAGTAGTGAAACGAGTTCAGCGCGATAAAGGAAATAGAAAATTTTACATACTACATTAACCTCGCTTCGCTTATCTCAAACGTGTGCATTTTTTAATGTAGTTATACGCACAGATACGATTATACAAAGTTTTCGGAAAACGTTCACTACGTATAATTGAGGTGTATAATTGCCGAACGAAATGGCCTAATTGACCTTGAACTGTGGGATTTTAGGATAGAGGGTTTTCAGTCCATCGGAAGTACGATAGGTCTTACTTCGTATCTAAAATGCTTCGAGGAGGTAATCGAGATTCGCAATTTAGATTTCAGCTCGTTCACGATTATCAACGATGTTATATAGGAATGGGCGAGCTCGAAATATCGATGAAATCTATTCGAAGATGGTACCTCCTCTTCCCCTTCTATTTTCCAAATATAGCGTTTTAATCGAGAGATTAGCGAGAGAGGGAAATGATAAGGTTAAAAAAATTATATTAAGGTTTCTAACGGGAAATCATTTTTTTGAGGAGAGGGGGGAGTTTTTGAAGCAAATTTTGTAAATAATAGTTGCCCTTCGATGGAAAAAATTTTAAAATTATTTTACAATTTTTTCTCCCCTGTTTTTTTATTTGGAAAATATTTCGAATTTTTTTTTGTAACCACTACCCCCTTCTTTTCTCCTTTCCCGAACTACATTTATCGAATAAACCTCATAAAGGAATCGAAGTGTACTATTATTTCAACAAAATATAATAAAGTTGGGTATTAACAATGTATCATTGTTTTTCATCGAATAGTCCTCTGGATCTCTGCAATCTCTTCGGCACCACAAAAGAACGTACTTAAGTGGCGAATTCGAAGAATAAAAAAAACATTTATTCATCGACCATTGCACTCTCACAGGCGACTATAGAGTTTTAGAAAAACGCTCACTCTTTGCTGTCAATATTTTTTCCCTCCTTCCCTCATCTCGCACTCTTTGGCCTCGAAGAAGTCGTGTCGTCGAAAAAATAGTCGTGAGATTAGTCGAGTGGCGATGAGAAATTTTTCTATATTTTTAAGCTCGTTGCTCGCAATCGCGTAATCGCACGCTGGTTTCTTTTTTGAAGGTTACTTTGTATGAAATTCTGATAAATTTTCGGTCATTGGCATCGATTTATCAGTTCGTTGCATTGAGGTATGATGAAATTTGAAAACGTAAAAATAGCTTTGATCTCGAATCGATGTTTCGAATTTGAAATACAAAGCCGCTTGACAGACTGACAGAGGAGGTAAAAATGGCAGTTTTTTGCTAAAGGGAATTTGGGAATTGATCGTATTTAAATTGGTAATTTTATTTTTTTCATTTATCATATCGTTAAATTAAATTTTTTAATATTTTTTTTTAAATGTTATTTTTAAAATTTAAATTTTATTAGATTCAAAAAACTATTTAAAAAATATTTTTGTTATGTGCGTAGTTGTCGCTTGAATTAAGATCTTATTTGGTATATTGTATGTTGTACCCACTTTTGACTTTCTGACAGTTCAGTTCATTTTGCCAAATCTAAAAACAAAATCCTATCCTGGCCTCCCCTATAAAGATGTGCTACATAGCACAATGAAATAAAAATTCGTTGAAATTTTGATCAGTTTTTGATGAAAACCGACTATTTTAACTTACCTGTTTTGAGGAGGGAAGGATATGGGAGACGGTGGAGGTTACATATATTTACTTTTTACACCACCGAAATTTGGCCAAGATTTGATTCACCAAATTTGGGCAAGATTTTAGCTTGAAAAATTTTAGTAGGCTCAGATTTGTAGAGTGTAGGCTCATATGATTCCTGAGGACAAGAAGCACTCCAATATCCTAAGTATATTTTCTTAGGTGTTTTTGGAGGAGATGGAGGTACCGTTTTCTAGGCACTGTACTGCATATAGGTGTGCATAGATAACAAAATTATTTGTAACATATACCCTTAATTATGAAAACTCAGCTCTATTAATACGATATGGATGCTTATGGCTTTTTCCTTTATTTTTTTTAATGAATAATTTTTTTAGAACTTTTTTTTTATAAATGTTGAACGCATTATGAAGTATGCTCCAAAGTAGGACGAATTTCGTATTTTTTTTCTTTTTTGCTTCAAAAAAAGTGAAGGGGTCACAATAGTTATTAATTTACCCCTAAAAAAGCTCATAAAAGTTTCAGTTTTACAAATTAATTTTTTTTAACCCCCCCTCTCCTCTACCAAAATTAAGTCCAAGTTTTACAAATTTTTTAATTTTCGTAAAAACGAATTTTTGTCTATTAAAATTTTTTATACCTTCCACAGTCCTATTTTGTCATTCAGAAAATGAGAAAAATTTTACCACAATTTTTTTTTTTTAAATTGCCGAGATCTATAGAGTTTTTCAAATTTTTCCATAAAGCAAGAGTTTTGGTTATTTTCAAAAATGAACGACAAATGAGTGATTTATGAGAGGTATGCGCAGTACGGGCTCAATTTCCGAATTTTTGGATTCAAGAGGTGAAATATGCTCACTTTTCGTTGCTCAGGGGTTTCTAAAATCTGAGCTTTTTCATGTCAAAATATCTATTCAGATTATTACCATGTTTTCATGCATTTATCGGATAAAGTGCAAATTTCTAAAAATTAAAATAAAAGTGCTAGAGTTGGCCGACGGAAGGGCTGAGTCACAATATTTACTAAATGAGTTCGAAAGAACGTCATAAAAATTTCAGTCCTTCAACTCAATTTTTACACACCTCCGCCAAACTGAATGAAATTTTTTAAATTTTCTGACCATTAAAAATTTGTTCAGATTCCAAAGTTACATTTTGTGGTACCAAGACTGAACAAATTTTCTCGATTTTTAACTCACAAAGCTCAGACTTTTGGAACCGCTGGGGAACAAAAATTAAACATATTTTGCCTCTTGAATCCGATAAAATCTAAAATTCAGATCTTACAGTGTGTGCGACCAATAAATTATCCTTCGTTGTTTATTTTCAAAAATAACAAAGCTGTTGCTTTCGAAAAAAATTTAAAACGATTTAGACCTTCTACATAAAAAAAAATAAATAAAATGAACATATTGACGGCTTAAATTTCAAAGTATGGCTTAAAATGTGCAAATGTTTAATCGACCATTTTTTTTTTTTTTGAAATTTTGGTGGGGGCCTACATCCTGTTGAGGTCATTTAGCAACTATGTACTATGACAATGCACTTTGACTTTTTGAAAAGAATAAAACGAAATTCTGCTCAAGCTACAACCTTTTCTTTTTTTTGAGTAGTGCCATGTACTGCCGCTTAGGCCAGAGGCACGATTTAGATTGATATTAGATCATAGCTTAGTATGCACTTTTATTTTAATTTTGAAAAATCTTCACTTTCCACAATTACCATGTAAAAACATAATAATAATTGGAATTCAAATTTTCAATTTTCGTAATCAATTTTTTTTACACGTGCCATGTACTGCCACTTGGGCCAATAATTTTATCTTATATTTCAAAATAATATATAAAGTTTAAGTTTTGAGTTTTTATTTATTTATTTATTTATTTATCGTACCGTGTATAATCGAGTGGCTAGAGGCACGTGGACAGTGTAAGAGAGACTATAGTTGATGGAAGATGCTATTTTCTTGCATGAAACTTGAAAGTTTTGTCACAGTCGATTCATCATCTTTCAGAATTTCGGCGAGGGTAGAAGGAAGATTATGACTGCTACGAGAAGAAAAATAATGTGGCCAGTCCTGTAGAAGGTGGACTACAGAGAGCTGGATTTGGCAATGATCGTATATGGGAGGTGAGGTGCACGGTAGAAGGTATGCATGGGTGATGTGACAGTGGCCTATTCGGAGCCTGCGAAGTAGGACTTTTCTTCGATTGGATCTGTGGGAGGTATACCATCGAATAAGCAGTTAATGTTTACATTCTTTCCAGTTCTAAAAATTTGTAATTTACCAAGCTAAAATTATTCTCAGGTATTTTGTCGAATTAAGTATACTGTACTTTATTTGTAGTGTCTTAACGCCATATGTGTGGGCTCACCATTCCAAAATTGGCTCATTCATTCGACTTTTTTTATTCGTTTCGAGCATCAAATTAATGAAGCATTGAAAAGATACACGGCACGCCAAATAAATTCATATTACGAGTTACCAACGCTTCAGTGCAATTTACCTGTATATAGATGCGTCTTCGGTAGGCAATACTTGTTCTAGCATACTTCCTTTCAAGTTATTAAGCTTCAATGACGATTACAAAATGCTGATATGACGTCATTTTCGAATTGAGTTACCTTTACTGCGATTAGTTGTTACAAAGATGATAGCTTTGGAAAAATTCACTGGGTTAATGGAAAGTTGGAAGATTCAATGTGATGACTAATGACATTATTTCAAAAATTAATAATATTCTAGTTTCTGCGTATGCATATGTATATTATGTAAATGGAATGGAAGTAATTAAAAAAAAAGCTGCTAAGAAATGAAAGTTACGTATTTCGTTTTATATCATCGAATAATACGGTTTGTTATTCGAATGATAAGATTATAGCAGTTCGATATGGTTGTATTCTTGGTAACGTGGTGTTGAGACGAATGCCCCATGCTCACCTTACAACTCTTACTACGCGTACATATACGTTGATTTTATCGAATAATATCGTACCTTAGTATACAACAACGGTATTTGTATGTTTCAGGAGAACGTTTCCAATTAGCGAGTGATTCGGCGAAGGAAAGAGAAAAAAATGATTTTGGTAAGTGAACGAAGAATTTGTTTTTCTTTTACTCCGCTAATAACTATAATAAGGTTGTTTACGAGTAAACGCGTGGAACGCCGCGACGCGACGACGCGGATCGTTCGCGTCTTATCTATAAGACCCGATAATGAAGCAAATATTAATCGTCGTGCTGAGTAATTTAAAATCCAAGTGGTGTGCGAAATTTTACCACTCCGTTGTCACATGGCGGAAGATATTTCGCCATCGGATTTAAACGGTATCGCATCCATTGAATCGTTCGTACCGCATCGGTTACCGTGCTTCGATGATATAACACCATATAGACCAACGAAAACAAATCCGTCTCGTTATCGAAATTTTTCCCTCAAGATATGACTCGATTTACCGCTTTAATCTATTTAAAAAAAAATCCTAATCGAGTATTGTTTTTCGAATTATTTTTATTAAGTGATGTTTACATTCGATTGCTAGTTAATCTTCTATATCGTACTAAATTGTAATTCGGTAATTAGCTAGTACTCGAATCGCATTATGGTTGCGAATACTTCGTATTTGAATCTGACAGCATCTATTTCGTCGAAACTGTCAGCAGTTTGTGAACATTCAGCATTTACGTTTACCTTCGACGATAAGATTAAAATGAAGGCGGTGAACGCGATTTTAAATGTTGAGTGCTTATTCCATACTTTTCCAATCGGTGACGAGTGTTTGGCGAATCACTAATTCTTATCAGAGCGATTAATTTTTCTGCTATGGACTAGGGGCTTGTGTGAGTTCCTACGAATATTATATCTGATTTATCGTGATTGGGGGAAATATTTTTTCGCATATTCATGTGAAAATGATGAGCGTAAGAAATTCTACCAAATTTGATTATTTTCGTTTTCTGTAATACGTACTCAGCGTTTCATTCTCTGTTCAAGAGTTCGTGATTTAGGAGTATATGGGTGATTACGTTGTCACGCTGCGTAGGAGCGTTTACACGTCTGAATCACCGAGTGCATGGGTCAATTTGTAATTCTTGCTCTCTTAAGCTTTTTAAATTCTATTGCACTGCTCTAACGACATTATATTTTCAGTCTATTTCTTTCTGACTTATAATTTTATCTTCATGTTTATACACTTATGGAACTTTTTTTTTTCATTTTACATCTCTACCTCTGTCTTGGTCATGTGCTAGATTTTTATGTTTTTGAAAAATCCGTCCCTTTTGAAATCCATTTTGATTGTTTTTCTTTTCACTGCTGATAGTGCTGGGCAATTATTACCTGTTTTGTCGTGATTTCGCAGATCAAGTAAATTACCAGATTTTTTTTTATTTGTACGAATTTTACCGATTGGAATTTTTCTGTAAATTTTTGTTAAGCAGTATTTTTATTTTTATTATTTTTTTTATATAATAATTTTCATCGTGGCATTTATAGTTCTGAGATTCTTACGCCACTATTCCGACGGATGCTACGTTTCCGGGAACAAACGAAAGAGGTTAGAATTTGCTACTCTTTAACATGAAGATCGGAAAATGCTATTTTTTTGTTGTAAATTTTGTAAATATTTTACGTATTTTACTTTTGAGGATTCACTATTTGTATTAATGGTCGCTTATTACATTTTAATTTTTTTCTTAATTTCCGGCGAATAATATAATTTATGAAAGGTTATCACGTGCAGAATTTCCATTGAATGAAACAGTAACTTACGATAGGTATGTGTAAATAAAACTGTAATTTACGATAATTATCTGTAAATAGGACTGTAATTTACAGTAATTACAGATAAATAAATACGTAAATGACTGTAATTACAAATGAATGAAACCGTTATTTACAGTAATTATCGATGAATACAATTGTAATTTACGGTAATTACCGATAAATAACATAGTAAATTATGGTAATTACCTGTAAATAGAACTGTAATTCACAGTTTACTGATAGATAAATACATGAATTACTGTAATTACTTATGAATGAAACTGTAATTTACTGTATTTACTGATAAATGAAACTTTAATTTCAGGTAATCATCTATAAATGAAAATATAATCTGTGGTAATTACCAGTGATTGAAAATTTTCAAAAATAATAGTTTTCATCAAAAAGTCAAGTTTTAAAAGTGTTTGTTGAAATTTTGGGTAATAATAGTATTTTGATAAAATATTTGAAATTATATTTATTTGTGATAAATTATTGGAAATTACATCTAATTTACCAGAGTAATTGAACATTTTACTAATTTTATGATTATTTACCGATATTACCAGCGGTCTAAATTTTTCTAAATTTTTGATAAATCATGAATATCATTATTTTTCTGATGAAAATTGAAATTACGTGTTACCTAATTTTTTCACAAATTATATCATAGTTTACGGTAATTACCAGTAATTACCGGTAATTACAGTCTTTTTGAATTATAATGAATGTGTTTTTCCTCTTGAAAACTCGAACGAAGAATCACCGGAATTTCATTTTTGTTCACATTTTTTTTTTTTTTTTCGAATAAACATGGTAATTACCCGAAATTTATGCTTTTCTCAAATTTTTAGTGAGTATTATTATTTTTTTTTTTGTTTTTTTACTTACTTTACTTTACTTTGCTTTGCTTTACTTTTCTCCATTGACGTGTCATGTACTGCAACAAAGACCAAGGGCACGGAGAAAGAGAGGAAGACAAAATGAAAGGAAGGAGGGAAGTGGTTTTAAAGAAGAGAAACAGGATATCTGTTGTCTTTTCGCTGTTTCCAAGAAATTCGGAGAGGCTTGAAGGAAGGGAAATTTGTGACCGCGTTCCAGTATGTTTGATAGTCTTTTTTTTTTTTTAAATAAATCAAAATTTAACTCAATTCATGGTCCCTGTTATTTAGCAAAATTATCAGTAATTGCAATTTTTGTTCAATTTTTCGCAAATAATATTTTATTTTTGAAAAAAATATAGATTATCGTTGTTTAATATGAATTGATGCTTTCAAGCAATTATTTTATGAATTACAAGTACTTGTTTTTTTTTTGGGAAATTATATTCTAATTTACGGTAATTACGATTTTTCCAGAATCTTGTTAAATGTGTGTGTGTGTGTTTTTTTTCTTTAAAGCTCAAATTTTACACTCCTGCCTGTGACGAATCTTTAAAATTTCATTATTTTGTTCATACTTTTTCGGATCATTTTACAAAATACGGTAATTACCAAAAATTGAGGGTTTTCTGAAATTTTGTAGTGTATAATATTTTTCTAATGAAAAAAATGAAAATTCAACCCAGTATATCATAAATTATCAAAGGTTATATCTTGAATTTATCATTTCGCAAAATTCGTAATGCTAGTCTAATTGAACCTCACTAATTCTAACTGTCATTCAACGATGTTATCGGTGATTGCAATTCTTTTTTAATTTTCAAAGAATAATTTTGAAAAAAAATCAGATTTTATCATTTTTTGATTTGAATTACTTTTAATAAATAATTTTTAGTAAATTACAGGTTGATTGATTTTTTTGTATAAATTATACTATAATTTATGGTAATCACCAGTGGTAAATTACCGAAAATTACGATTTTTAATAATTACGAATTACCTAAATTATAGGCTCCATCTTTTACTAATTTTACTAGTCTTCAGTTTTTTTTTTTTTTTTTTTTTTTTTTTTTTTTGACGCCGTGTACAGCCCTGTGGCTAGAGGCGTTTTTATTTTGGATATCTTAAATTGTGGAGTACAGAGAAGCGGATTGTAAGAATTTAATTACGTTGGTGATTTTTACCGGATCATTAGCAAGGATGATTTCCATTTGAGGTTGAGGAAAATAGGTATTTCTGTAACTGATATAATGATGATTAATATTTTTCCAAATGCTTGCGATTTACTTTTATGGCGAGTCACCGTAATTTCTTTTTCTTTTTCGCGGTTACCGAAATTACTTCTCGAATGACGGTAATTACCAGTAATTTTGGTTTTCTGAAATTTATGAAGGATTACATTATTTTTTGAGGAATTGAAATTTATTTTCATTTATTGCGAATTATTAGAAATACCATGCTGGCTTAATGCCTTTATGTATTATCGCGAAAAAAAATCTTTCGTAATTTTCTCTCTTAACGCGTGAAAAAAAAAATTGAAATTTTCGTCCCATAAAAAAATTATATTTCATTTCGATCGATTTGAAAATAACGATGGAATCCGCAAAAGATAGGCGAAGTCTTCAAAACGAGGAAAAAAACCAACACGATAAAAAGCAGAACGGCAAAAATTCCATCTCTGTTCAAATTTCCTGCATGGGGACCTTTTGTTCTGCGCTCCCACGATACGGCTCTTAAAAGTGGTTAATTTCTCGCCCACTTTTCGGCGGTCGACAAAAGGATACCGTATTCTTGGCGCATAATACCTGGAAACCAAATTCCATTACTTTCGATTGTAAGCCGAAATCGAAAGTGGCAATCGGCGGCGACAAAAGTTACATTTCCAATTACTGTAGAGCCGATCACGTCACCGGCGTAGATCTGCGGTTCGCGTTAATTGAAATTCGATTAAAACATTCGCATTGTAAACGCGCCTCGTCAAAGAGGAAGAAAGAAATACGTCGAAATATTAATTCGCCAACTAAATTAAAAATATCGATTTTGATTCCAACCAATTGCTGTCGACAGCGACGCTTTTCCAGGCGATGAAAATTTTTAATTAATTTTCGAATAATTTTCTCGATTAAAACACACGAGAATGATGGGCAGGGAGGATGGCATGGTGGGGGGAGTTGGGTAAATTATGGCTACCTTATCGTCCATTATGGCGGCGCGCCGAGTCGCGATAACATATTGTAAAATTCAAATGATGATTCGACGTCCGCGTCAACAATAACTAGTTTGTTAGCGTTAAATGGCTTTTACGCGATAAAAACCGGTTCTTCGGCACGCACCATCGACTCGGCATCGCGTATCGTGTAGCAAAATTATACGTGTCGATTCCTTCGGATTCCCTTCTCGGACGGAGGAAAAGTTCGGGAAACTTCGGAGCTTGATTGGGGATATTCGAAGGTTTTCAGATATTCGATTCATGCTATCGAAACGCGTGTGAGGTGGTGGCGTGAAAAGCGTCGCGCTAATTAAACGGGCGTTTTTTTTGGCGCACTTTGAAAATATGTCAACCGAGTACAGGAGAGGGGTGGAGGAAAGTCGGACGGGTCGTTTAAATTATTAATGATTCAATCGGAAGAAAAGACGAGGACTACGTGAATTACAGCTGATTTCAAAATTACCAGCCGAGTGGACGCGGTCGACAGTAAAATCAATACTACAATGTTGTAACAATAAAGGAACCTTTCGAAAAAATGAAAAACACCACAGTCACGCCGCTCGCCCGCAAAGGCCAAGGTAAACTAATCTATTTCACGTTGCGTATCCTTCGAGAACTCGGATGACGTCAAGACTTATACATTTAATATACCTGCTTAAATAGACTGAAGAGTGAATTCCCTTACGATATTAATAAATAATAAACGCGTTATTCGGTTCGCTAACACGCGTTATTTTCACGAACGTGTTATTACAGCCGACCATCTCCGAGCTGAATGCCAGCCGAGTTTTAGTTGACGAACAAAATCTCCGGTTGCTCGATACACTCTTAAAATTTATCACGTATTTGTAATTACTCGCACGTAAAGCTCGCCATATATGAGATGGCGTTCGGTTTTGAAACTTATCGATGTTTTCTATACGACGTGTACCTACGTCCGTGCCTAGGCGCCCCTTCATGCGACGTCATCGTGGCGTTGAGCCAATAATTAAAATTCTCTCGAGTCGATGTAGGGACAAAATGAATTCCACGCCTGTTATGTTGGAGAAATTCTCAGCGTTCGGGTCCGTCAGATATTTTGAAACGATGCGTGCACTTGGATACTTCAAGTGTAAAGAATTCCATGCGTGTGTTGGGATGGGAGGAGATAATTTGGAATTCAGTTGCTTTAACATTATGACTGTGTGATATGGAACAGTAGATTTTTCCAGTACGATTTGTTTACCGAATTTGATCTGGAAAAAGAGTGAGAAACATACTCGGACTTTACATAGATATAAAAAGTATTCAAATTTGCTATATACTCGTATATACGTATGTTTTTGTACCCTCAAAAGGCATAGTAGATAGGTACGAAATAACCTTGAAGGCTCTAGCCTATTAAATGTGGTGAAAATGCCATTGAGTGGATTTTTCATTTTTACGATATTTACCTATTAGTATTCGTCAAATATGAAATTTAAGCAATGATTGATTTTTTATGACTCCTTAGGAAGTGGGGGGGGGGAGAGCGGGGTAATCGAAAAAATGTGATTTACTCGGTAAAAAGTACATCCCTAACTGATTTCAATCGAATGAATTGAAATTTGATGTGTAGATGGGAGTGCCCGATGGGTATATTATGGAATTTTTCAGACTTTTTTACCAAATATTTGACCTTGAAAATTATTTTGAAAGTTGTAAGTTGCCATTTTGAAGGGAAAACGTGGAAAAAAGTCGAATACCTTTCTCAACGTCTTTTATAAGTTTAATAATTTTTCGAGCTTGGGACGCTACAGTTGGCCCATAAAAGCACTTTGTGCGCATTATTATATCTCACTTTTCACTTCATACGTGATTCCATTAAACCAGAAAGCTTATGTACGATTGATAAATTGCCCAAAATGAAATTTTAGAATCACGTATGTTAGACTGGTCGTTGTTTACTACTGTGAAAAATTTTTTTTTTGTAATTTTTCATGCAGGACCCCTTCATTGTGATTATTTTCATAATAAAATAATGCAAAAAAAATTGAGGTCGATAAAAAAATATTAACCCGTACCGCAACGCGTTTGAAGATGTACTACACTTCCCCCTTAAGGAATATTTTGATTTTACAAAATTCATTCATATTAAAAAGACAGTGGACAGTTCGCATGAGAGATGTTTGGAATGAGTAAATCAAGCGTACAAATGATTCTGAGCAAACACCTATATATGATATGAGTAACGTATCCATGGATTCGGCAGCCTCTCACTTTGTTGCAGAGTAACCCTCTATGAAAAATTATTGGAGCGGTTTAACGCCACTAGAATGGATTTTTTGCGCAATATTATTATCGCTGACGAATCCTGGATGTTTCATTACTACCTGTAAATGAAATTGCTTACCATTGGTCGGTGTTTTTCTCCATCGGGAGATGGTTAATGAACACCGTTTACGTTTATGAACACAGACTCTCACTACTAACTCCGATCGAGGTGAAATTTTTGCTGAAGTTGGACAAGACATCAGGCTAAACGTGCATATGCATTGTTACCGCTTTCCTCTTTTTTAATTTCTCTACCAGCGATAGTCTCATTACTTTCTGGACAACCCTCGTAAATTATATTAGACCATGCTTTATGGCGAATCAAACAGCTGAACTCCTTGTAACAGTATTTATTTGCTTAACCTTGGAAACGCACCGTGGGGTCCCTAGGACCCCAAGTTCAACTTCACTTCTTTTACAACTTGTGTAAGTCCTTCTTGTAACGTGCTACCTTGCGCTAAATATTCAACATTAGGCAATCTTAAACCATCTGTGTAAAACATATTGCATAACGTGTCACACTACATGCCTTTTAAAAATTTATTTATTCATAAAAAAATCATTTTTTCGAATAGTTTTTTTTAAACTAATTTGTGATATCGTCTTGTGATGACGTCGATGCTCTCATTTTTTATTGATTTGAGGAATGTAAATAAGAAATTGATCGAAGTGTGGATTTTCGTTAAGGTATACCATGAATTTTTTCAATTTGCTAAGTAATTAATGAAACGATCGTTTCTCCACTTAATAATGATATTACTCTTCATGAAATTCAATCAGATATTGAAACAGCTAAAAACTCTGCACCTGGTCCGGATCAAATCCACGTACAATTCTTAAAAAATGCTCCAAATAACGTAATCTTTCAACTGTTATTAATATATAATCATATATGAACTAAACATACTTTTCCTACCACCTGGAAAACAGCGATAGTCCTTCGATTTCTAAAACCAGGAAAAAACCTTTTCACACAGATGGCTACCGACCTATTTCCCTCACATCTCATCTATGCAAAATTTTTGAAAAAATCGTTAATCAGCAGCTATTATGGATCTTGGAAAACAAAAACAAATTAAGCTCAAGCCAGTGTGGTTTCCGTTCTTCCAGATCTACCATGAACCAACTCATGTTCATTAATCATCGTATTAACGAAGCATTACATCAAAAAAATCACCTCCTAGCTGTCTTTTTTGGCATCACCAAAGCCTTCGATACTGTATGAAAATACAAAATTCTGAAAACTCTTCACACTTGGAACATCCGAGGTAACGTACTCTACTTCATAAAAAACTTTCTTGCAGATAGAAACTTCTCAGTGCGCATAAATAATATATGTATCATCTGAAACATATACTTTAGAAAATGGTGTTCCACAGGGCACAGTCCTTAGCCCTACGCTCTTTAATATAGCTATTAACGATCTACCTCAAATCATCAATCCCTTAGTTTCGGAATCCTTATTCGCTGATAATCTTTGCATCTTCATCACCTGCAAAGACCCAAATGTAGGCGAAAGTATGTTACAGTTAGCTACAAATGAAATCTATCATTGGTCTTTGGAAAATGGCCTCAACTTCTCAATCCCTAAATCAACTGCTATACACTTCTGTCGACATTATAAATGCCCAAAAAACATCGAAATACACTTTAATGATACCCACATCCCACCTTCAGATACAGTTAGATACCTAGGTCTTACCTTCGATAATAAGCTATCTTGGAACCCCCACATACAAGATATTAAACAAAAGTGCTTCCGAAAAATTAATCTCCTTAAAAAATTAGCGCATATCAAATTTGGCTCAAGTAGCCCTACTCTGCTTAAGCTATATCGCACTCTTATACGACCAGTCCTAGACTATGGTTCACCTATATATAATTTCGCTACGTCAAAACACCTGAATGCACTAAATATTATTTATAACACCAGTTTAAGAATTGCAATGGGAGGTTTCAGCACCACTCCTACACCCAGTCTCTTATGTGAAGCGATGGAACCACCACTGCACATACGTAGACAATACTATTCTTCTACAACCATAGTAAATATTCTAGCTAATCCAACTTTTAAATCTCCATTAAAATACTTAACCCCAATTAAATCTCTCTCCACGAGCTTATACTCCTTATTGCAGTCCGTAATTCGTGAAAATACGCTAATTCAACATACTATCACGAATATTAATCCTCCTTGGCTCACATTTCAACTCTCTATAGACTTATCCTTAAGTAACTTTCCTAAAGCCTCTACAAACGCATTTACTTATTCTCAGATTTTTGGAGACAAATTCCTTCATCCAACAAACTAAAAACAATCCATACTGTAATAGAACCCTGGAAATATCCTACTCATTTATCTCGCAGAGACTAAGCCATTCTCACCCGAATCCACACTGGACATTCTTTCCTCACCCACAGCTACCTCCTCAATAAACTGCCCATTCCCATCTGTGAAACATGTAATGCTCCTACTACAGTAACACATATCCTCCAAGAATGTTCAAAATATAACATTCATAGAAACTTGTACTTTTCCAAACCCGAAATCCAATACATTTTACAAAATGATCCCACTAGTATTCTCCACTTACTGAATTTCCTCCACTCAATACCCACTCCTGTAACCCTACTTAAACACGCCTCTAGCCCAGAGCTGTACATAGCATCAAAAAAAAAAAAAAAATTATGGAAGAGGAAAAATTGGAGAGGGAAGCAGTAATATGGCAAATTTTATGTTGGTTACTTCAGAAAATAATTATAAAAGTAGCATTGTCAGTCTAATAGAATTTAAGTTGATTTTTTACCTTGGGGTCCCAGGGATCCTACCGTGCGTAATGAAGGTGTTAACATTCCTTTGCGTTTCAGGGGTTATAAGTTTACACAAGTATGCAGTGAAAGACCAAGCCATTTCCAAAGCTTGTGGTGAAACGATGGTTTCGCATCTATGGTACTTAACTCATGATCTGGTACTCTTTTCTATTTTTGACGAGAAAGTTCCAATTGCTGGGAGACAATGCATGCCTGTAAAACTTGATGAATTCCCAGAAGATAATAAAGAAGGAATGAATAAAAGTAACGAAAGTGCTGCATGTAGTTCTAAGAAGATGATATTAAATTGGATAAACGTAAATAGTTTTTTAGGGAAACAAATACCAAGTGACTTACTGACCCTCGAGTCATTAAAATTTTAAATTTATTCGAGCGATATAAAATCGATGATGCTTTTTTAAAAATCGATGTTACTGAATGGGCCAAAAATGAGGCATATAAGAAAGCAAAAAAACATGGTGCATTTATCGTATGATTACAAATGGTGTGAAATTAAAAAATTTCAAGTCCCCTTCCCCCTTCCCATGACTCCTTTTCAAATCGTGCCTGTAATAGGTACATATGTTTTTTAATTAAGATCAGCTAGAAAATACATTTTATTTTTGACACGTTTTTCTTCGATGAAAAATTATCCCCAAGAGAAATTTTTTAGCGACGATTTCGACACTTTTTTTTCGTATTCGAAAAATCGCCTTTTGTATTTAATTCTCGCCGTTCGGAGCGAGTGCATTTTTCGCACATTAGGAAAAATTAATATTCTAAGTTCTCAGCGAGATGTGTACGTATACTAAATAACTAAATATTTACAACCACGTCGACTCGTATTCAACGGTGAAAAGATGAATCCACCGTCGAGTCCTTTGAAAGCGTATTTTTTTCCTACCCTCCATTCATCATACGTGCTCTAACGCACTATCGTTAATGAAGTTGCCTTTGCGACAAACGCAAAGGAACTGGAGATCGTTTCGAACGTCTTAGTGTCGCGTTTATTTCGACGGCCTTATTAACGCTGTAGGTAACGAGTGGTTCGCGTGTAGACTTTCCTCTCTTCGGTGCTAAACAGGCGAATTGTGTGGCTTGACGAATGTACTATCACGTAAGATTATCATGTATATACGTTGTTGTACTATTGTCATGTTAATTTGAAATTTATACGAGCCCGGTAGAGGAGACGAGGGATAATGTATTGAAATTTTCTTCGAACATGGCTTCGAAAGTTGTGTACGCGTGTAGGTGTAACACGTATTAAAGAAAATGTTTACTGGCAACGCTACGGTGTAGATGTAGGTACAGATTACATGGATACACGTTTACGAGCGAACGGCATTGAAAAGCGGTAGCATCATTTTTTCTGGTTGTTTAAATTACGCTTCCTGATTATTGTGAATTGGATGTATACTCGTGTACCCAAATCTAACGCTGCGCTGCGATGCGTGTACGAGTCGTTAACGAAGCCAGAGCAGAAAAAATGGTTACGCGATAATTAGAAGGCGATGGATTACTCACGAGTTACCGTTTAATTTCGTCGATCGACGAATAGGGAATAAATTTCCACCGCGGTGACACGTTAAACGAGTCTTAACGCGATGTTTTACCTATACAGGTGTACATATGGTATATCCAGCTATGCCATATTGTTTACAAAGTTGTAGCTTCTGCGTGAGAAATTCGTAGTATATCGTATAATGCGAATAAATTCGTAAGCATCGGATAGTTTTATTCGATTTCGCGTAGAATACACTCGGCGAGTAGCGATTAAAATCGCCATTGCCAAATGAAGGAATACCGGTTTCCCAGTACTTGGTAGTGGTGTTCACGCTTTCCTAGTTGGAGCTGTGTGTATGGAAACAGTAGTATCGGAATTTTCCGGGCGTGCGAATTTTTCGCCATTATGCAACGTCGGTGGTGGCTCGTGCACGGATGCGCGGCCTTGATAGGCGTCCAGTTGAATGTTTCACTTTGGCGGAATTTGGTTTACATAGGTAGTACACGAGTGTACGAGGTGGACCGGCGGTGTACTATACCGGGGAATGTGGAATACCGGTCGGTCGTCAAATTAACGACGTTGTTTTTCTTCATAGCGTATTAAAGCGTGTAAGCGTTTGCAGCCGACCCTCTCCACCCCCCCTCTTTTCGTCACCGTCGGTGTATTAAAAACGAAAACACACGTGGTGAATTACAGATTGTCGGAGGGGGCCGCGACGAGTGTGGCACGCTTCGTGCACGTGTCACGCGGCCATTCGATAGTCGTGACGGATTGCCTGATCCGCTGGAGTCGAGATGTTTGTATACGCGATCGAAACCGGTAACAAGTGGTCGTGGGTGGTTTACATATTGAGCCGAGAGATTAACAGGTTGATGGTGGAGGATGGGTCGAAGGCGAAGGATACGTTGGGTTTTTGAAATCGTCGCTGAATTGGATCTAGAGGCTTTCCCTCGGCTTTCATGTATGACGATAGAGTTCACGTACAAACGTGCCCACGATTCGATAATAAATTATATTCGTGGTCGATGTACTTTCTCATCTATCGAAATTCCCTCTGGTTGAACTCGCCTAAGATGTAGTAGAATTATGCAAGAATAAAAAAATTGTTGTGAAAAGTTTTTTTGATTTTTTTTCGAATGGAAGAAGGTGTACTTTATCATATACGAACATTACCCTTGTTTAGACTCGCTTAAGATGCTTTTTCGGACCCTTCACTTCCCTCAAAACATATTTTTCGCATATATCTTTTCAGGATTCAGTTTTACAAGAAAAATATCCCCAAGTAAGTTATCCTACATTGAATTTCCTACAATTTTGTTTATATGCATTTTTCTGTATGAATCGTTGGAAGGGTGCTAGGAGTTCTGGAAAAGACACCCTATAAAGGCTACATGAAGAAACCACATATTTGACATTCTACATCGTCGAAATTAATGCGTTCATGCTCGATGAGGAATTGATGTAACATGTATAAACTCGCTATCTCTCCTCTCCGCCTCAGCATTTACCACCATATTTTGAAAATGCGCCTAATATATAAAAATTCAGTGTGGGTTTGTTAATGTTCTAAAAACATTAAAACTTGGAATTCCATAAAGTTCATATTTGCCCATTTGTGTTGTATCTTGGGATGTTTGAGATGAAAAAAAAATTCGTACTCCTCAAAATTGCAAATGACTCAAATTTTAAAAAAAGTTGGAGAAAAAGTAATGAATAACTCAAGATTTTCGTTTTTGATTGAAAAAATTACTTTTTTGTTTTTTCGATAAAATTCAAAATGGCGCATCACTCAAATTTTGAGGAGAGCTGGAGAAAGGGGCAAACAGCTCAAATTTTTTGCTTTTAATCTCACACGAAGGAGTGAGTCACGGACACTAACATATCTAAATTTCAGCTTACGAAGTGCATTTGGAGAGGAGTTAGAGTAGAAAGCGATTTTGAGAAAGTTTTGAGTCATGTAATTCCTCGACTTTTCCATATATCCTCACTAAATCAACCTAGAAAGGTCAAATTTTGTGTGTGGCTGCAGTTAGTGACCAGAATACGAGCTCTTGAATTTGGGTCGATATGGGTCCAAAATGGCGGATTATCAAAATTTGAGAAGAGCTGGAGGAGCCTCAAATAACTAAAAATGTGATTTTTATGGATTCACATAATTACTCGAGGTAAGAAGTATATTATATCCCAAATTAACCCTCACACATGATGTTGAAGAGGAGGAGGGATTATTGCGCTTCAAAATGTGGTGCGAATGAATGAAAGATTTAAAATTTTTGATTTTGGTGTCATATTGAAAAGTGAGTCCAAGTGAATGAACTATTTCTGTATTAGACTTCTAAGAGCGATAAATGAATTTTAGAGAGGAAATCATAATAGGAAATTTCGTGAATCATCCATAATCCAAAATTACGAATAGTCAAATTTTGAGGAAGGCTCTATGAGCCTGAAACTACTAAAATTTGAAAAATATGAGCTCATATGGTTATTGAGCGCTAGAAATATTATGATAGACTCTAAATTCAACTTCTTTGAGGTGAAGAGGTCAGCAAAGTTATCCGGAAATTTAAACAAGTCCAATTTAAAAACTCAGCTCTAGTAATGCGGCATTGCTGCTTACGTTTTTTTTTTTTTTTTCAATTTCAACAATGTAAATATCAATTTTTGTTATTTTTTTATCTTTAACTTTCATGTAAGAATGCGTCTGTTATTTTTTTGATATACATTTATTATAATTAGAAGTTCCAATTCATGTAGGTAAGGGAACGTATATCTTTGTGTGAATGCAAGATGCCGCTACAGAATAATCGAAGTGGCAGGACGAAGTCTGCCAGGTTAGCTAGTCATATATAAAGCTAGAAGACCAAAATATATGAAAAAGCTGGAAAAAAATCCTGGATCTCTTCTCTTGCACCTAGAAAGCAATTTTATTAAATCGAAATCTCAAATGTCGTTCTTTTAGTAAAAATTGGGGAAAAAACTACTTCTAAAGCCCTTCAAATTTAAAAAAAAAAAAAATGTTGAAAATTTACATTTATATACCATTTGAAAAAGGATGAAATTTTCAAGATTTCGTTCGCAAACACCCATATTCTAGGATTTGAACTTTACAGAGCTTTGAGAAAGAAGTTTTTGACTTTTAGATTGGAATATTTGGAAACGTATAAATCCTAGATGAGTACTATAAG
The DNA here is from genome assembly GCA_009761765.1 of Phenacoccus solenopsis. Classification (NCBI taxonomy): domain Eukaryota; kingdom Metazoa; phylum Arthropoda; class Insecta; order Hemiptera; family Pseudococcidae; genus Phenacoccus; species Phenacoccus solenopsis. The sequence goes on along the minus strand of CM019754.1, from coordinate 26,609,473 downwards.
CGAGAAAAGCGTTCGGAATTTAATTTTCTACAAGATGGCGATGTTATTTTATCAAGATTAATTGAAATCATGCAAGGAGATAGAGAAACAAATGAAAGATTGATAATGAAGACACTTTTTGAAAAAAAAAATGGAAAAATATCCATCCCATTTTGTAGCATTTAGATATGTAGTGTATACGACGAACATTTAAGAAAAATTATGAAATTGTGAACTCTCGGCTCATAAGTTCCCCAAAATTTGAGATGAATTTTCGAAATTTCATGTTTTTTGCCTTTTATTTTATTTGAAAAAAAAAAAAAAAAAAATTCTATCGTGTTTATTCATATAGCATTCGATAGAGCATAAAAATCTCCGCATTTCGTTTCATAATATCTTTATTTTACGACTTGATGTTTTTGAGATGATGTCGTCTAAAGTTCAAAATTCCAATAGTAATATCACGAAAACTATGATTCCTAGATGAGTACTATAAGCGAGAAAAATGCTTAAAATTTAATTCGTCACAATATGGCGTAATTAATTTGCAACAGTAAATTGATGATCCTGAAAAAAATGAAAATATTGGTGAAAATGAGCCCTCTGTTGAAAATTAGTAGAAAATGTGTGCATGTGTTGAACGTATGTGTGCAGTAGTAATGGTGTGCGGCGACACAACGTACAAATTTAACGTGCGGGTATGGTTGTTGCACATGTGTGCGAATGTACGTGTAGTATGTACTACAATCGAATAAGGAATAGCGTACGTCTAAAATTTTTTCTCTTCGTATGCTTGTAGAATTTTTTCATTCGGAAACTTTAGCTCCTCATCAATCCTTAGTTGAGTGAAATCTTAAAACAGTCGTGTATATTACTTGATTGATAATATATTTTCATCTGAAACATCCACTTTCATGAGATTTAAAAACCTTGTAAAAGTTAACCAATGGTCACCTTCTTCCCTCATGACAAAATTATGTCGCCCAACTTACCTAAATTTATTAACAGAAATGAAAATGAAAATTCTAATTTTTGCTCCAATTGGCCAACTGAATATAATGCAATGATGCACGAAATAGAAGTTTTTCACGTATATTAGAAACAATTTTGGAACCCCTGAATTTTGAAAAAATAATTGAATAATTACTTTTACGTAAAACCGCATTTTTGAGGGAAAGGGCTTTGAAGTAGAGGGAAAGGGGGAGGGAATAGTGAGGTGATACACGCAAAATCTATTCATCATCGAGCAGGAACATATTAATTTCGATATTATAGAATGTCAAATATGTACATTATTTATGTAGCCTTGGTAGGGTGTCTTCTTAGAACCCATAGCGCTCCTCGTATGGTTCATGCTGGAAAATGCATAAATTCAATATAGAGTAGATTACTTCACGATGTTTTTTCTCGTAAAATCGAATCCGAAGATATATATGCGAAAAACATGGGTGAAATACACATTTACGTTCATTACGATGACTTGGCGGGTGATTTAACACGTTTCTGATGTTAGGTGATACGATATCGACTCGACACGACGTATGTTTTTGCGCTGTACGTGTGTTTCGAAAAAATCGAAAAATTTTAAACCACGAAGAAAACCATCCGGTGGTGTTGTAGAGATATTTTTCATTTGTGGAAAAGCTAATGCAAATTATCCTTTTGAAACTTTTTTGTAAATATAGTACCAAATGGAGTGGGCTGATTATTATTGTTGTTGTTGTTGTTGTTCCAAAAAACTCAGTTCACGCCGATAATGATCAACAATTTAAATAATAAACATATACCTATGTATATAAATTTTTTTTTTTAATTTAATAATTTTTATAATTTTTGATTTAGAATTTTTCATTATTATTCCATTTATTTTTATAATTAAAAAATTTAATTGAATAAAAATAATTTTTTTAATTATATTCACTTTTTTATTTATTTATTTTTCATTAATACATGAAATCATATGATAAGAACATTAAAAAAATTTCAATCCTCAGATTTGCCAAGAAGGTTTGCCAAAATGGAGTCGATGTTTTAAAATTTCGTTATTTAATAACAATTTCAAAAAATTAAATTTTTTGTAATTTTAATTTTTTTGGTTGCACAAAGGTGATACTTTGTTGTTTGAATATTGAAAAAATTTTATTGTGAAATTTTTCAATTTGCAGGGGTTCTAAATTTTTTTAATTTTCTCGAAAAATGCTAATTTTCGTATATTTTTGTGGTATATTGAAATTCACGCAATAGTATGTGATGAAAATTATGATTATTTTGAATATTTATTTCTCAAGGATTCTCAAAATTTTTTGGTAAAGGCAACATTTTGTGAACAAGGCAATAATATATGATAAAATAAGGTGAAAACCTCGTTAATTATTTTTTTGAGTGTCTCAATTTTTGCTACAAAAAATTTAGTTTTTGATTTACCTAATTATAATTGTAATATACCTATATTGTACATAATTGTTTTTTTTTTCGCCCCAAAAACACGAATTTAGCATTTATAAAATTATTTATTTGACATTAATTTAATTATTCATTTATATTAATTGCTTTTTATTATTATATATGTTGTGTAATTTGAATAATAATTTGATGAAAAAAAATGTTTAAAAATTTCAAAGTGAGGTCAACCATAAAAATACTTCATTTAATACAAGACGTAATTATTTAAAAAAAAAAAAAAAAAAAAAAAACTAAAAAATCTCCAATTTTTTAAATATGCTATATTATATTCTAATGATTGATTTTTCTTTTACACCCAAATCAGCGTTTAATTATTTTTTGAAGTTTTAAAATTTTTGTCCATGATATTTATTGTTGGCAAAAGGAAGGAACAGGAGTACAGTTGAATTCCTTTACAAAAATATGGGAGCTGAAAGTGTTTTAAATAAAATAACTAGGTATTTCAAAAAGGAAAAAAAAACATAGATATGATAAGCAAACTGATTTTCGATTTATTACTTGTAAACAAGATTGAACTTTCGATTTTTTCGAATTAATAGATCGATTAATTTTCACTGATTAGTAGCAAGTTTTTTTTGTGTTGGGAAAGGAGAAGGTAGAAAAATGATTAGTGAATATGTACAACAAACGAATTTACATTTCGTTCGAAAAATATTAATAAAAATGGATGAAATAATTTTCATAAAATTCATCAATTAACCAATTAATTCGAATGTACATATTAATATGAGGTAGAAATATGCAGTTAAAATGATATCTCCGGAATTCGATCGTCAAGTTTTCGAAGCAAGCATTATAGTCGTAACAGGAAAAAGCATTGAGAAAGTGAGGACAATAGGGATAAACTTTCGTCTTCGTTTTCGGCTATTTGACCAGATTATAGAGTTTTTTCGCTTGTAATCATCGGTCGGTCTCGGAAAATTGGTCGGTCCTATACAATGCAAACTCGACCTACGGCGATATTTACAAAATCAGGCCATGAGAGCGAATGTAAAACTTATCGACGTGGTATGGAAATTTGGTTACGTTGTTTAACCGTCGTATATGAAACAATTTTGAACTTGAACGCGAAAAGAACGTTACGACGAGTAAAGTACAATAAGTAAATATTTGAACATCTGACAAGCAGTTGTTAGAACAAGGTTTTTCGTACTAAAATCCGCCCGAAAGCTGGTTTTAAAATACTTCGTATAGTTGCGAATTTTCCGTCGAATTTAATAGAATTTCAGTAGGAAGCGTGGCACTCTGAGCCCCATCGTTGACCTTGTCCCCAAAATTTGTTTCTTCTTTGTTAGATAAAATTCCACCAAATCCAGACAAGTATAGCCCCGAATTCCCTTCACTGAATAATAGAGTAAATAAAATATAGCACTAACACCGATCTTCATTGAATCAGAACTTCAAAAATTACGGAAAAAAAATCGAAAACTGAGCAGTGATACTAAACTAATGAACTTGAAGAAATTAATTTTTAAGAAATCAAAATTTTAAACCTAATTGCTGCAGTTCACGACAAACTTCATTGCATAAGGAAATGTAGTGTTTCGCCTGTCTAGGTTTCAATGGATCACATAGTATACTCGTATAACCAATATAATCGTAATATAGAGGTGGACAGTGTTCTACATCTTCTTCTATTTCATTTATTTTAATACATTCATCACTCTAACCTTTCATTTTCAATTTCATCTTTGCTGTGCTCATTTCGTAGGTCTTCCCCATCTATGTCGTTTACAGGCGTTAGACTGCTAGCATATTCGTTTATGTTATTTAAAATGATACTTTTGACTAAGAGCGGAAAGCGGGAAGGGTAACAAGGGTAGATATAGATTAGTTATAATACTAATAAATAGATAAAAATTCAGCTGGTTGTTTCTATACCAAATTTTTTTAGACGAGAAGATGCAGCTCAGGCCACAGGGAGCGATGAAGATTGAAAAGAGTGGGATGCATTTAATAATTTATCCATTTTCCATTTCATTTGATCTCTAAAATATTTTCCCCCTTACCTCTCCTTTTTCAAGAGTGAAACGCAAACTTGAAAAAGAGTTACAGTCAATGATGTTAATATGTAATTGACTCTCAATGCTGCGCTGTGATCTGACTCAGAAACGACTCTCCCCCCACCTCGGCTCCGAGGGCAGATTGTCCCGGCTCGGTTTGTGAGAAGGTCTGGAAATATTTAAAAATATCCACAATTCTAATTCTTTTTTTTCGTACATAATAGAACAAAAAAATAAAATAAAATAAAAAAATTGAATTATTTCAAAACTTTTATCATCCTTAAGACAAAATGAAAAATAGGGGCTCAAAAATGTTTTCCGTCACTGTTAATTCTGGCTCTCTCCGGCCCTGCTTTTGATATATTTTCCAAATACACAATTCTGTCGTTCATTTCACATCTTTCACGAGGCTAGTACACCATGTGTGGGATGAGTGAGAGGGGAGCATTGCATGATTTTTATCTCTAAAAACTACTTTGCTGAAAAGGTCATTCTCTGCACAGCCATCAAAAAGTATTTTCGAACGATATTTTCATGTTTTAGAACCCCCCCTCCGCATCCCCCAACAACACTTCGAGTTGGGAATATAGCATTTATCAACTGGCGTTTACTTGAGTTTATTACTCTGACATTACTTTTGCACCACCTTTTGGATACATACGGTACTATTCGACAAATTTCAGAGCATGTCTTCTTTCTAAAGAGTTTTCTGTATGAACCGATGGAGGGGTACTATAAGATCAAGGTTTCATGTTCTGACTATCCAAAGTATCGCTTCCGGGGTGGGGGGAGGGGCAAAGTTTTGATCAATTGGTACTTTTTCAAAAAAAAAAAAAATTAAGTACTTGGATCGAAATGTAAATTGAAAAACTGAAATTAAAATCTCAAAAACCATGTACTAAAAAAATTTCAAATTTTTTGGTCTTTTATTGGCAGATTGACGAGCATATTTGTCATTTTTTGCATTTTTATTCGCAAAAAAAATCAAAAACGTCGATTCAATACGTATTTCCGTTGTTTGAATCAGAATTATGACTATGCCATCGAATACAACATAAAATTATTCGTCGAAAACCTCGAACCCCGAACCATTTTAATGATTTGGAGAGGCGTAGAAATGTTCAAAATTTAGTCATTTTGTATGTTTTACTTTTTCTCGAAGGGAATGCGCAAAAAAAACTTGAATTGGAGTTTTTTCTGTATTTCCTTCAAAAAAATGTAAAATATAAAGTTCGAATTTCGGAAAGTATAGGCCTCCCACCCCCAAAATGTGTTAGGGTTGTCCTTCATAAATCGTTGAAAATAATGAATGTCCAAATTTTGAAAATTTCTAGCTCTTCCAAATCATGAGAATTTTTTTAGGCTTGTTTTTGATGCATAATCCTCTTATCAATGGCGTATTCACAATTTTGATTCAGAAAGTGGAAATGAGTTTTGAATCGACATTTTTGATTTTTTTCGAGAATAAAAATGGAGATAATAGCACTTATAAGCTCGTAAATCTATCCCAAATAGGCCAAAAATTCGAAAGATTTGTAGTACATTATTTTTGAGATTCTTTTATCAGTTTTTCAATCTCCATTTAAATCCCAGTATTGGAAGTTTTTTTTTTTTTTTGAATAAAGTACAGTTCAACCAAGATGTTCCCCTCCTCCCCACTCCGGAAACGACTCTTTAGACGGTTTGACCATGAAACCCTAGTTTTCTAGTACCCTCTATCACATCATATTGAAAACTTTCTAGAAATAAGACATGACCTGAAATACATCGTGTAGCGTTACACAAATCTACCACATAAAGTAGACTGAATATCCAACAATCGGGCTATTTTAATGAGTACGCCTTCCAAGTTATTTTACAAATTAACGGAAGGCGATAGGGAAAAAAACTGCATACACAGTTTGTAGGTAGTTCGATGTGGATTAATTTATTATAGAAGTAATTTTCTCGTAATAATTTATTACAAACGAGAAAAATTCAGAGAACTGGTTTTTAGCGAATCGAACCGCCATGGGGGTTACGAGTAGCGATATCGGTCAGGACTTCTAGTTCGTGGGTTGCGAAATTACTCCGAACGAGTATTCGAAATATCAGCGTGATAGCAATTTTTGCCCCGTCAAATGTCAACAATATTTGGGTGAGGGAAGAAGAGGAGCATTTGTCGAGCGAAAGCTAACGTCGTATGGAATAGATGGGCGACGCTTTTGGAGAAGTCGAATGAGGATGGACGGCGTGGTGATGGATGTTCGCGGATGGTGAAGATCAACTCGATATAATAAAATAGCGATCGAAAGATTTGGCATTATAGTGGCTCGGTAGCGGGGTGTACGCGCCAGGGAGACGAAGGGGGCGAAATATTTTAGAATTGTGATATTTTTGGGCTCCGCCGCGTATAACCGCTCCTCAGCAAGCTGATGCCGTCGTTCGCATCATCGAAAGTGAGCTTTAAATATATATGTGGATGTATTTGTTATTTATGTATGTGTTGGTGTGTTCGCATAGTATAGTTTGTTTCGGAGATTCTATACTTAACTTTCTTTTTATAAATAAATGGCCAGAAATAACGCATCTCTCGGTCGTCCTGTAAATTTCTAATATTGGCCTGCAAGCGTTATTCTCATCGTTGTGTTTTCGTTAATTGTACGTTTTTCTTATGTATATCGCGGCGTCTAGTAGCTTCGTGATGTGCGGCCATCGTGGATGGAAAAGCTCGCCGATGGTGTTTTCGCGGAAAATGTGCGGTGCTAGGTGCGCGGATCCGTGGCCCGGATGAAACGAGGTTAGTGGTTTGTCGATGAACGCGAAGCGATTTTTCCGTTTGTCGGGCTGCCGGGCGACCTTGCTAGATGTAGCGGAGCGCGTGTCGTAACGTGAAAATTTCGGTTCATCGTGGTCGCGGTTTACGCGATAAATCAGTTTCGGCGACGGAAAAATTAACGCGAGCGACGAAATTTTCCCATTTTCAAGGACCGAAAAGGCGTGCGGAGTTACCTGTGCTCTTCGCCTGTGTCGTTCGCTCGTTCGTGCATCAGCGGAACAGAAATTTCATTGATAATTGTAATTGTCTGTTTACCGGGCGCGTTTTAACGCCATCTGTTTATTACGGCGACGCTGTCAACGATGATAATGAACTTGGAAACGTAGCTGGATGTGTTCTAGTTTGACGTGTTTTCGCGCCAACGGCGAACGACGAAGGGCGGGCGATATCGATATGTTCGAGTGTACGAAATCCAATTGGTACCGGACGATGGAAAGTTATCTCCGATGACCTATTCGGCGAAGTATTTTTGAATTCGAAACCGTCTAGTTGGCGGTAAATTTCCACGACGAGCTTTTCAACGACGTGGGCATTGTGCATCCTATATCCCAAATGTAATTTTATGTTTCACTTGTTTTTACTTGAATTTTATTTTTTTATTTTGTTTTCATATTACGTAGGCGATTACTCGGGCAAACTTTACGCTTGGTAATTTACCGTAATAGACCGCAATAGCTGGTTGAAATTAGTATGGTATTTATATTGAAATCTAACTGAGTGGAAATTCTTGCTCGACAGTGTGTCAGCAACGAATATAGGATTTTCATGTCATACGTATGTATTTCGTACGTCACGTGTGCGTAATGACATTTTCGGATATGGGGTAGAATTAATTTATGGAAAGATTTTGAACGTTTATCCATTTGGAAAAAACAGATCGAATCGTATAAGGTACAGAATAAGGCAGAGCCTATTGTAACGGGCAGCTCCGCCAAGTATGGGCAACTCCAAAGAATTGTCTAGCGGTTCCAAATTTTTTATTTTTTAAATTTTATAAGGCAAATGGAATAATGATTGGCATACATAAGTGACCTACTTAGCGTCTTCAATAATTACCAAAAAAAAATTCGAGCTGATAAATTGACCGTTACTCATCTTCTAAAACTCACTGTATAAGTTCAAGTACGAAGAAAATCTGTAAAATTATTAAATTTGAACGAATCATATCTGGTCACCTTTTTGATCAAATTAGATAAATCATGATCGGATTTCACCAGATTGTGAATTTTTTCGATGAAATTTCATCAAAATTAATCAAATTTGATCCAATACTTTTTTTAAGCGAACTTAATGCGTACCTGAAAAAATCTATAGAATTTGGGCTTCCGACCTCTGTTCAGGCAACTCGGTCACAAATAAAGTGATATAGTGATATTCTTAGTTCTCAGGATTTAGAAATTTTGGTCTGAAAATACCCGAAAATTTGGTAGTTTATCTCACAAAAAACAAATTCCTTTCTACATTAACCACAGTTTTGGCCTTAATTTTGGTGCTAAAATCGGTGCTGGTAAAAGGAATTTTTGATTTCGAAGGTGGTAAAGAATATGAAGAATTAGGTAACAAAACTATAATTATGAATTAATTGTTGTTAAAAAAAACTTGAACTACCATAATAATAATAATAATTATACAGACTTGCTTGAATTTTTTTTTTAACAAAACCAAAAAAAAGAAAAAAGGTTGCTGCAATAGCTTACTTTTTCCCTAAAAACTCAGCTAAAAAATTTCGAAAGCATATATGCATCTTTAATGTGGATGGTTCCAAAATTTCCTTAGAATAAGCCCTGGAATAAGGTCTGCGAGCCGTAAAAAAATTTTCATTGTATCCTATTTAGTGGGATTTATTCTTCTAGACTTAAGATAGAGAATACGTAGAATTCCAGTTCAAATATTTTTTATTTTAAATTATTCAAGAAATATTATTCAGTTCCCCTTCAAATCCACTTAGTAGCTGAAATATGAATATATTGATAATTTGATAGCAATCTGTCATGCAAAATTATTCAACATAATGGAATTTTTGAAGTCATTGAAAACTCATTTTGCCTTTCAACTTTGCTTATTAAAAATCGTTTGTAATGTAGTATGTGGTTCTTGTAACCATAATAATCATATGATCCCATATTTCAAACCTGAGCTATTTTACTTGTTTGGTATATGATGATGTACAAGAATTTCTCAAATTTTTACAATAGGTCGTATTCTAGTCTCCAGTTCAACTAAATAATACGTTGAGCTCTCTACGTGAATTTGGCGAGGAAATATAAAAGATTCAAGAAATTCATTTCCTCATAAATTCGTCGACAACTCGTTTTTCTTTCCGAGCATATTTCACATGTATCCACATGTTTGCATACGTGTTTGCATACGTGTTTGCCTGCTAAATGATTATTACGTTAGATATCTTTTCTCTCAATTTAATGGATAATGTTTCACTAAATTTGAAAGATAAACTCGTTTCTATTAAAATTTTTTTTTTTTGAAAAATGATTCATGAAGAGGCTGGAATCGCCAATAATTGAATAAAATATAAACATGAAACTAGCATAATAGTCTTAGTAATTAAAAAAGCCGGTATAAACAAAAATACATTTAAAAAAACTCTTCCCAAATGAAAATCCAATTAATTTAAAAAAAAAAAAAAACTATTGTAGATTTGTTTGCTTTGATTCATTTCTCCCTATCTCGTATGTGCGATTACTAAATATCGGGTATGATGCATTTCATTATCTTGGTAATTATGTCCGGAGTCCATATTCATCAGATTTTAGATATTTGAGCTCCTTAAGTTTTCTTATAAACTTTAATTTGTTTACCATTTCGGATCCAGTTTTATTCAAATTCAAAAGTTCTCGTTGTGATTTTATGGTAGATTCGAGGAATTTCACGTCTAATTTCCCCTTCTAAAAGTTGTTTTTCATTCTAACCGTTCTTCCCACTCCATCATAGAAGCTGAAAATTGTTTACATTGGTATTTTGAAACCACTGTATCGTATGAAACCGTAATCAAAAGTTTTCGAGCTTTTGTTTAGGCAACCAAAATTTAATGAGGGTAACCTCTCCCTTCTTTCCGAAAATCAATTGGAATATTATGTAATTATTTGCATTGGTAGCTAATTCACTGTATGAATCACATCTTTATGATATTTAGGCTGATTGAGGCTCTTTAACACTGGCCTTGTACCATAGACTTCTGGTTTTTTTCTTAAAATTTGCCACAATATTGAAACATAGAATGAAGTCGAATAAAGGCCGTCCTAGTGTGATTCATTCTTGTAATTACGCCACGTAGTACGTAGTTTGACCTGTGACGATTACCTTTTAGCTTATCACTCCATAATGTTGTAATCATTCGCCAATCGCGTTGAATCATGCTACATATTAGCTCGAGTTTGTATTTCATTGCTATAAATTTTGGTCATTTGTTTGCACTCATTTTGACCTAAATTTAATGAGTAATATTATAGTGTTTACACGATTCTATCTACAAAGTTGAAACTTTCAAAGTGGTTCCCATGCTTCCTTGGAATCAAAAAAAAAAATATGAGCTGAGCTTTTGATTACGGCTTGTTTACATTTGAAGGTAATATCGTAAAATTAACTTCTCAACTTCACGTGTCACATCCATTACCGTGTCCAAAACCTCCAAAAATGTTGCTATTATACTTTACTTTGCAGCCTTTTTTGACCTATTTTAAATGAAGATACAGACCTGGCGATGGTTTTATTGGATTTTGCGTCTAATTTTGACCCAAATTTCAGGAATCATATTCTGGTTAAAATTGAAACATCTTAGTCAATTTAGCTCACTTTTTCATCTGACACCATAGCCGAAAATTTTCAACTTTACGTTTACTCGCACTACATTTTTAGGGCAGTATTCCCCTCTCCTCTCATACAAAATCACGTATGAAAGTAATACTGCTTGTCTGGTATACTACATATTTCTCTTCACTAGTTATCATACGGGTTCACATTCAACAAATCTAAGTCATTTGAGACTCCTCAAGCCTTTCTCGAATTTTAATCATTCGGCATTTTGGATCCATTCTGACCCAAATTTCAGGAATCATATTCTCATCTCTACTAGCTCCACGTATTGTCCTAAATCGTCTCCAAATGGATGTGTAGGCTGAGATTTGGATATGCTTGTGTTCACGATTTACTCTTTCATATGAGATCGAAAAAGGCCAATTAGCTATTTTCCTTCTCTCCATCCCCTCTCAAAATTTGAGTGAATTGCCATTTTGTGGATTCTACTAAGCGTCTCTCACCAAATTTCAGCTATTTTCATTCCTACCCGTTGCTGCTACGAGTTGGGATAAAAGTACATGTATACCAAAAAGTTGGCATTTCTTATATGAATTCAATCAAGTTTTTTCATACTTGCGGGAGGAAAGCGCTACTTTATCTCCCGCTCGCTAATTCCTCGGGTCTCAAACGAGCGATTTTCTCTCGCATTTAGGAAAATTTCGTTTCTTCGGGAGAAAAATTGATTTAGACTCGGCTGACAAACCTCACACTCGTCGAAAATCACTGTTACCTCCCTAATGGTGAAATATACTATTACATCTCGCTAACCCATTGGCAGATCGATTGGAGGACATCTTTATCGCTCTACCTAGGGGTTGAAAAGTTGTAGATTGACGATTTTTACGTAAAAACTTTTCAAAGATTTTGGTTTTTCTTAAATTTATTCCCGTTTCGATAGGGTTAATCTATGAATGCGTCTGTTATTATGAAAGTCACGTGAAATTAAAATTTTACATTGCAGTGTTGCCAATTTTTCACCATCAAAGTTGCCAATTTTCAGTTGTATGCCCAAAGTCGTTCTAAAACGCTGCAAAAAAATTTGAAATTCCTTATGTTGAGATTTCCGTTTTTTCCAATTTTCGTGATACAGTGTTACCAACTTCTTTTTACCTTTTTTTTGTCTGTGAAAAAAAATGTTACATTTCATTACAGGAAGCCAGAAAAAATGAAAATGCCTTAGTGTGTATTGTACCATGTAACATGTATTTTTTTCATAGGAAAAAAAAAGTTAAGAAGAAGTTGGTAACACTGTATCATGAAAATTGGAAAAAAGTGGAAATCTCAACATGAGCGATTTCATATTTTTTTTGGAGCGTTTTAGAACGACATTTTTGGCATAAAACCGAAAATTGGCAACTGTGATGGTGAAAAATTGGCAACACCGCAATGTAAAATTTTCATTTTTTAAGTTTTGTAAAAATCGTCAATCTTCAACTTTTCAACCACTAGGTAGGGTGATCAAGATGGTCTCCATTGGATCTGTCGATGGGCTAGGGAGACGTAAAAACTCTAATTGGACCTTTTTAGTCCTGTGTGGTTATGGCTATGTACCGATCCGGAGGCTTCAGGGACGAAAAACCACGTTTTTTTCGAAAATGACCCTACTTTGACAACCCCTATCTCCCTCCAAATGGTCTGTGGAGTTTGAAATTTTGTATGGGGGACTTTCAACTCGAAGTAAACCACCTTCTGAAATTTGATCAAAATTGAAGAACATTTTTTTTTTCACTTCACTCTAATATAATAATGTGTATCTGTAAGAAATTGCATTATTAAACCTCATAGTGTATTTTTAATGTAAAGGAATCATTTTTAGAGACTATATATAAACCGAAAAAAAAAAGTTCATGCGTACTTTTGAACCTCCCTAATGTCCATGCATAAATAAATGCGTAAAATAATCACCTTAATAGACACTTGTCAGTCATCTATAAATGATTTGAAACCCGATATAACATCTTTCCGTATTAAAAACGCGGTAATAGCTCAGTTTTCCATCGAAAAACCCCACCTAAAAAGAACGAACGTGTATAGCGAACATCCGTCATCTAAATATTTAAAAAACATAGCGATGTTCGCACGTGCGCGTATTTTCCGCTTATATAGGCACGAGATCTGGTCGCGTAGGTAATATAAAAGCTCGTTCGCGATGAGCGGATTTATACGAAATACGTAGTATCCTACGTCTATCAAAAAGATGAAAGCCAAATAAGAGATGAAAAAAAAAAGCCTACGCTCGGAAAAGTTCTTCGTTATACGGTAAAACCATAGAAGGTTCGTTTATGTTAAACTGAATTCGTTTTAATTACTATTTTCGTTGGGTCGCTGTCGAAAATCTGGCGTAGTTGAAGACTGGCGAGTAATCGCGAAAGTTTTCCATGCACGAAATCATTGTTTTACCGTAGCACTCTAATTACGAAATCGGTGGCGATTTTATTGTGCGTGAATTTCGTAATCATCGAATATCTCGAGAGTCGCGACGTTCGTGTAAACAAGTGATCGCAGGAGAGGAAGACGAGGGAAAACCGAGCGTTAATATGAAATGACGTTTTTTGTCGAGGAGATTGCGGAATGGCGCGAGTACTATACGAGATGGAGTATCGAACACCATTGGCGGAGTGATTGGCGCGTATTTCTCAAACGGGTAAAACTTTTGGTATGCCTACGTCATCGCGAATAAGAAACTGAGAATTGTTTGGAGTAGGCTTTTCAGGGATGATGGTTTTTTTATTTTTCGGATGTACAACGGTTATTTGTCAACGTAATCCAGCGACCTTGGTTCGTCCCACATTGTGAAGTTATAACACGTTGACGACGGTGAAAAGATGGTATCGATGTGGTAGCCACGGTCTCCGAAACGCGCGCGCCTTATCGCGTCTCATTATAATATGAATACGATAAATTTTTTATTGACGGTTTCTATAAGCTCGCGCATTGTTTACCGATGGCTGAATAACGTCATTGTAATACGAGTCGCCTCGAGTGGCCGAATACGTACGCGGGTTAACTAGGGTTGCATTGTAAGGAGCCTTGTACACGGTGCAAGCAGGAAATTCGGCCGAAATTTCACCGTGTACACTGTACAGCCTGTAACAACTATAACGGGAAATTAATTTAGTCGATTTTGTAGCGAACGCGACGAGCTGTAGTATAACGTCGACGCGGCCGCGGCGCGGGTTTTAAGGGTTACCTACGCGCAACTCGGACCCCCGCGCCGCAACGGTTCGGTTTCCATTGTTGTTGGTAAGTTTTTCATTCATTTGTCGGATACGACCTTAACCTTTTTTATCGATTTTTATCGCTTCCATCGAAACAGCGTTTCATTCAAGCTTACGTACCCGTCTCGCGTCGCCGTAACCACGGCCCGGTACCTGTTGAAAGGTGACGAGAGAAATTTTCGCTCGCCGAATTTGCGACTATGGGGAGTCGCGAGTCGGTTAATTGTTTACATGTTGGTCGCCTTTTTAATGACTCGAGCTGGCTGGTAGTTGGCACGTACCGGGTATTTTTCGGTATACGCGTTAACGTACGGTCTTTGTCTTAAACTTGGTGCTCCTCTGGGCCCCCGGTCGGTTAGCACCGCTTCTCTTCGGCCACTCTGTCACCATGCCAATAAGTTCGGGCAGCTGTTCGCGTTACATTTTGGCAGAGTTTCATGAGCCGGCTACGGGATAGATTATCCCTGCGACGTACAGAATGTTTATCGTACCTTAGATCGGCGCACTCGACGCTCGGAGGGGTGGAGGTGTCGTCTGCGTCGTGTCGTACATTAATTAGTCGCAGGCGAAGGGATTCGCGGTATGGGTTGGTTTACGGCGGTGAAATTTCATCGTCGTGAGTAATAGCGAGATGATTTCATGGGGCCCCCGTCCCTTCCCTGTCCCACTGTTCTGCTCTCTTTTCGTCGCGTGTTCCGATGGAATTTTTTTTTTCGTGCCTATATTCGAATGTGAATGGGGAAAAATTAGCCTACAGTTGTGATGCTTTTGATATTGGCGTCTTGGAAATAACGATTACGCGGGAATCTTTTATCTCGATGAAAAAGCTAAAAATTCCCTATTCACTTGATTCATCGCGTTTTTCTTCGAAATTATAATTCGTCAGAGAATCGCTTATGGAGAAGGTCGATTGATAGAATTCTTTAGCTTTTGTTTCGTCGAACAATTTCATGTGTTTTTGTTTGAATCACGCGTGGATGTCTTAACCATTCTGCTGTTGCTGTATTTGGCTGAAAAGTCGTGCATTTTGCATTCGAAGATCTGATAAAGTAAAAATAATAATTTTTCCCAATTCGAAACAGTATACTCGTAAAGTTGAAACGGCTCTAGTCCATTAAGCGTGGTGAAAATGCCGTTAGCTGGATCTTCTCATTATAAGGTATTTTTAGATTAGTCTCGGCAAATTTGATTTTTAAGCCAATAGTTGATTGTTTATGGTACCCCTAAGGGATAGTACCTAGAAAAGCATAATTTACACGGAATTCTATCCCTAGCTTATTTCAAACGAATGACTTGAAATTTGATATGTAGATAAAGGTGCCCGATGAGTATATTATCGAATTTTTTCAGATTTTTTCGACCGAAAATTTGCTGATTTTGAAGTCGCCATGTTGAGACGAAAATGCTGGAAAAAATCATGTAAGTTTCTCGACATGTTTTATAATTTTGAAAATTTTTTCAGATTTTTTCGAGCGTGAGACGCTGAATGTAGCCCATAAAAATCATTTTAAAAGGTATTATTCATCTCGTTTCATTTTATTCGTGATTATAAAATTTCATTATTCGTTATTTTTGTCAATTGTGCAAATACGTGAGCTTTCGTATTTAGTGGTACTTTGTGTGATTTTTTGAAATCATTTAACTTCTTAAAATTAACGAAGATTATCAATGATGAAATTTTGAAATCACGAATGAAGTGAAAAGAGATGAATAATTCCTTTCACGATTGTTTTCATGGGCTAAATCTAGCGTCCTAAGCTCGAAAAATTTTTCAAAATTATAATACATGTTGAGAAACGTAGATGATTTTTTTCGACATTTTCGCCTCAAAATGGCGACTTACAAAGCAATTTTAAATTTTAAAAATAATTTTCAAGGTTAATTTTTTTGTAAAAAAAAAAAATTGAACAAATTCGATTGCATACTCATAGAGCACCTCCACCCGAGTATCAAATTTCAAGTCATTCAGTTGAAATTAGCCAGAGATGCGATTTTTACCTAGTACGTGAGGTTTTTGTACCTCAGAAGGGTCATGAAAAAATGAATCATTGTGGCTTAGAATTCACATTTAGCAAATACTAATTGGAAAGTACATATTGGAAATATGAGAAATCCAACCAAAGGCCTTTACACTTCACTTAATGGGTTATAGCCTTTATGCATATCTATATGTATTTATTAGATTTAGTATTCGTAATTGAAATTAATCGTGTTTTTTAATATGTAAATTAGTTATACGCATAAAAACCTACTTGACTAATTTTTAATTCATTTGAGGGGAGTAGATTGGTGAAATTGGAAAAATTCGTGATGAAGGTTCTGCAAAAATCTCGTTTTAGTTAACTAAATTTTTTTAGATATATTTCGCACAATTTTTCAGAAGTCAATGCGTGGATTTAAATTTGACTATTCAAAAGTTTGTTTGTTTTGTTGTTGTTTTTGTTGTTGTTTTTTTTTCAAAAGAATCAAAACGTTGTTTTTTTTAATTTTTTTTTTTTTTTTTGACTTGAATAATTTGTTTCAAATTTTCAGTTTATTGTGTTTGGATAGGCTTATAATTTTTGCAGAAAATTATCCCATATTTTGGAAAACTGATATTACTAGAATCAGTATTTGACAGTTAATTATCAATATCAAAAAAAAGTGCTGAGTTTTTAATCGTGGCTGCTCTGAATTGTCAGTAATGCTATTTATTGCTTTATTATTCCGCACTTCCTCTCGCAGATTCCTCTAATATAGCTCAACCAGAGTGCTTGGTCTCAGTATTCATAATAATCATTACCCATTCAAATTGAACAATTTTCTCAACAGTTGCCTAAATTTTGAATCCGCCATTTTGGATGTGTTTCAAGCTGTACCTAAGAGATCGTATTTAGCTCCAAAGTGAACGCATCTCCAAGTTTGAGTTTTCTTACGCAAAGTGTGTATGATGACTTGATATGGAACAATTCTACAAATTTTATGACTCAAAATTTCTTCAGAAAACGATTATCTGTTATAAATTTCCCACTACTCTTTGGGTAGGATGATATTCTGATATCTGTATGGGAATTTTGAACTTCGGCTAGAGAATGATGGTACAATCAGATGATGAAGAGGTGTGTGGGTGGAGAATTGGGAAAAAATGATCAAAAAATTATTACTCGTGAGAAATGCATTGAAAGGCAAGAATTTGAATATTTTTCGAAAAGTACACAAAATTTGAAAATTTTTACGGGAAGCTTTTTCAAAGAACAAGCTCTGCTCGTTAAAAAATGTCTTTATAAAAATGTTGAAATTTTGCCTAGTTTTTGAGAAAAATTAAAATAAAAGGCCTGTAAATTCATTTCTCGTGAAGAATAATTTTTTTATCTTTGTTTCGCTTTAGTTCCCGAATTCGCCACCTGATGTCGAGTACTTCGTTTCAGAATTGCCATTAAATGAAATTGAAAGCGAATATCTTCACATTTTGGCGTCCTTCCAGCTTCCTTTGAATTTGAGTAAATTGTAATTTTAAGTGAAATCAAAAATCTAAAACAAATAGTTTTGAAAATTAATTAGAATATCTTTTTATCATCGCCCATACATACATGAACGGCTAATGCAACGTTAAAAAATCAACGCGTTTTGATGAACAAATATTAAGAGCACTTCACAAAGTATCTCTTTTTGCGCATGCGCAAGTGTGAACTCGTGTTTACAAGATACTGATGAGTGATGACTTGAGAAAGAAACAGCGGAAAATGCGGGGGGGAAGTCATTTTGAATGTAAACAAATTTTCGTATATTCATATATTCGCGCATGCGCAAAAGCGACGCTTTGCAAAATGCTCCTGCTATCTGTTCTTCACTACTTACACATTTGCATTAGTCATCCATGTATAACGGGTGTCTATTCGATTCGGGTACCCTTGAGCGCCAAATTCCCTATGCTAGATTTTCCCATAATATGTGTTGGTAACAATGATGTAATGCATCTATGATATCTGATAACATGATAAGAAATTGAAATTGAATATTTTTTTGTTTTTTGTTCTTCTTACTCGATTAATGAAGAATGTTTTACGTAATTTTTTATTACTTGTGCATCATGATATGAATTTATTATTCACCTTTTTTAATTGTACATTTGTACTCTGATGAACTTATCCATTTCTGCTTCGCTGCATTTCCTATTGGATGAACGAAGTGAACGCGAAAATCACTGATAACTAAATCTTTAATTATTTTTAATTCATTTTTGATAACTTTAACACACTTATCACAGTTTTTATTTCGTTTTTATCATCAAAATCTCATCCAAATAGACTTTGTTTAGTTAGATGCTACAAGTTGAATGTGAATCCGAATGATTCCTAATGATAAAGGAATCAAACTAACCAGCCTGAAATCGAATCATTGGATATTGTTGTGAACAGTAATGGTCGTGCTGCACATAATATTATGAAAAAGAAATGACCATTAATTTAAATGCGAATAATTTTAATTATGCATTCGGTTGCCTTGTTAATGATGAGAAAAATCTAAAAATTCTCAGCTTTGAATTATTATAATTATATAAATCTCGTATAGTGTACTTATTTATGTGATTGTAATTAAGAACATTATGTTTGGGATTTTGACGCTCTAGGGTACCGGAATCGAATAGACACCCAGTATATGGTCGATGGTTTTTATTCTGAATTTTGAGCGATGAAATGTATTCGTGAAATGTGTAAGTTCATATGTTTCGAATTTTTCACTATTTTTTAATTATTGTGAAATAGTATGCTCGAATGTTTTCTGCATTGGTATTTGGAATATGTATCTTGAAGTTCGGTACTTGAAGTATTTAAACTGATTTTTCGAATTTTTTGCCATCAGTATACCCTTATATTGAGGTACTATGATTGATGAAGCCCTAAAGACGTGTCGAAAAATTGTAAAAAAAATCAGCCTAAAAATTCTCAACGAGCTTAGTTTGCATTTAAAATTTTACGTAGTGTTTATAATGAAAAAATTAATTTTTTTTCTTTTATTTTTTTCTTCGTTTAACGATAAAACCGCTAAAAACTGAGGAATTTCGTTTCATATAATTTCGTTACTCTAATCTCGAATATATCTCGAAAAAAACAAAGTAAAGTGAAATTTTTTAATTTCAACTTTCAGCAAAATACTTCGAATGCAAATTCGTCGAATAATTTCACCATTTTATTTTTTAATTTGAATTCGTCTTGAAATCCATGAAAAACGCAACTTTCACTCACACAACCCTACCTATGAAAATATTAGAAGAAATTTTGGGTAGATTTCGTTCTTGTTGGCTTTTCTTTGCTCATGGCTTTGGGCATTTTTTCTTTGAATTTAAATCCTAAAATTTACTCCTCATATGTCGATGAGATCCACATCAGCTTGGTCTAAACTTAGATGTTCAAGGTGAATATTTCCATTAAATACCTAAATCAATATGAAAATTGTTTAATCGATAAAATTATTTTTGAAATCGTTCGTATTACGGGGGAGGTGCCATAGCTATCGCCTTCTTCGACTTATGGGATAAATTTGGAAGTAAAAAGATCAAGGGGTCGAGATAAGCTGATTATATCGTAGAAAAAATGTACCCAACTGGAAATTCTCGTCGATTCGCAACTTTATTAGAAACTTCGGAGTTCTGACATTTTCAGTAGATATTCGGCGAATGTAAAAAATACGCTCGGAATTTATATAAATTCTACGTTTTCGAGGAAAGATCATTCGACAAAAAAAAAGTAAGGGAGAAAATTGAAACGATTCGAAAGTACGTCTTTTATTGAATTTTCGTTTGCATTTTTGTTTACTACGCTTATTTTTTTTCTCGATTTAAGAGTCATCGAACGGCGAATAGGGTTGCCATCTGTGAGATTTCGAGTGTTCGAGTTTTCGTTGAAATGAAGATAGTTTGGTCATTTGTCTGTGTTACGGTTCTGGTGTAGGGAAGTGAGAATCAACTGTTTAATTTTAAATGAGTTTGCAGTGAAAAACGAAGCTATTACAGCTTACTTAATTTAGGAAGGAGCTTCCATGGAGGGAGGGGGAATACTCGAACTTTTGTTTCAGATCATTTGTAGTCGATCTACCAGCTTCCATTATTTTATATAATTATACGTATATGGAAATATGTACGTTTTGATATGCGGAGAAATCTTTGAGAATTTGGTAAAATTTTTGATTCGACTCAGTATGGAGTTTTACTCAAATTTCAAGGGAAGTGAAGGGATCGTATTAGATCAGAAGCTTCTATTGTGATGTCATATTCTAAAGTGAATAGCAGTCTCCAGCACCAGATGGCTGTCAATATTGGAAAATAATATTTCTTCTTTAGGATCTTTAATAACAATTTTTGAAAGAATATTAGCAAAATGAACATTAATTTTTAAATTTAAAATTCTTAATATTGAAGAATTAATAAATTCTCCTGACTTGAACCATGCTTTTAATGGAAATTTAATTATTGTAAATATAAAAAAAAAATTAATATGGCAGAAACATGTACTGCACAGTCATCTATGATTAAGCTATCCTGTTTACTGGTATTCCACCCCTGATCGCAGTGATCCAGGAACGTGCGACTATGGTTATACACCCACAGTTGTCGGCCTGGCGGCTGACTGCTCCCAGGCCTCCGTTATTAAGAGGGCTTTGGCCAACAGAAGCTAAAAAAGTGGGGTAAGAAGAGTGATCAGTCACCTAAGATGGACTCATCAACTCTTTCCGTCCCTCCATACCCGCTTGGAAGCAGACTCAGAGTTGGACTTCTGGATTGGCGAGGCCCTCACAGGACGTGGGCGTCAGCAGCTACCTTTTTAGATTCTATCGAAGACAATCCCCTTCCTGCAGATGCGGTCACCCGGAGAAGTCCCTTGAACATGTGTTCCTGGATTGTCCCAGACATGCCAGCATTCAGTCAATTCCTCCAGTTTCCATTCTCGTCCCAGAACATGTCTCCTTCTTCAGAAAAATCGTCCGCAAGCTCTGGGATGAGGAGCTTTTCCCGAGATAGCAGGAGTCTTGAGACTCTCTCATCAACCCAGTATTTCTGAGCTGGATGGTTCTAGTTAATACCCCAGGCCCGGGGGCTTTGCTTTCTATGTTACTCGCAGCACTTATGATAAATATAGACTCTTAAAATCATTACAGACATGAAGTATACTACTTCTCAAATTCATCCCCACAGTTTATGTTGGAGGAAATGCAGTGCCAGATAAAGGAAGGGTCGAAAACATTTGATGATGGTGTCATATGATGAAGTGAGCCAGATTGATTAATACATACGAATTTCAGCTTCCCGAGTGAATGTGGAGGGGATTTGAAGGAAGTAATGTGTTTAGAGGGGAAATTATGATAAGAAATTTCATGAATCGTCTATATCTATTCACCAAATTGTCCTCTCCCCTCTTCCAAATTGGCTTAAGGGACTTCTATTCTTCTAGCCTACTATTAGGGTTTCTCAGAGCCGCGCATTCCAGTAACCTGGTAGTGTGGGGCAAATGGGAAGTGATAGCTTGCTTGAAGAAGCAGCGCTCTCAGGTTAAGGCTGACCAGCTACGACTTGATTCTTTAAGGAATGAGGGCAAGAAGACCCAAAGGTGTTCAGCTAGAGCTTAGATCAACACCTGGGGGAGCGCTTTTCCTCCCAGAATCGTCTAACCACCAGCCACATGTATGAGACATGCTCACGGTTGGAGAGCTAAAGGGGAGAAGGCACTCAAGGAATATGGGCTCGGAGGAATCGACCGGATGGCCACATCTGCATGCGGGGATAGGCGCTTCCTAAACTTATGGAGGCAACTCTCGAAGTAGCCGTGGCTTGATAGAGCTTGGCTAACTCAGAAGTCCTACTCTACTTTGGCCGAGAGGCATGACTGGAGGGAGAGAAGAGTCGGTGGGTCCACGCAGCTTTCACTAAATTCATCTAGGAGGGTCAAACTTTGTATGTGGAATTAGTAGGGCATAATATTATATCCTCTTGAATTTTGGTCGAAATGGATTCAAAATGGCGGATGGGCAACATTTTGAGGGGAGATGGAGGGACTCCATACGCTTCAAAATTCTTAATCCCGATGTCATATCATATAGTGAGCACAGGATACCAATTGTACAAAATTGCAGGCTCCCAAATTGAGTCTCATATATGTTTCTACGGGTTTCCCCTCTTAAAAAACATATCAAGGCGCTTAGACATGATGAAGGTATTTCGTAAAGGTCTCAAATTGATTTTGACGCAAATTTAAGTTTTTCTCGAATATAATTCTGAGTTTTCAGTCTTTGTACTGGGTATTAGTATGAACAAGTTAAGCGCAATATTACTAAATTAAAATGTGTTCATTATAAACTCAGCTCCAGTAAGTGGCATGGCGGCTTACGCTTTTTATTTCCTTTCATTATGATCGTACACAAAATGTTCGCTTTAATATGGTAAGAGAGCTGTTTCGTTATATAACCATTTTAACGAAGACGATCGGAGATTAGTTAAGGAAAGACGTACGTGCGCGTATAAGGGATGGGATGGGATGGAACGAAGGCACGTGTGTAGCTGTGCACTGTGTACCGGTTAAGCGTAACTCTTTGCCATGGTATTTCCGTTCCAGTAAAGGTGTATGTTTATGAAAGTGAGTGTTCAAATTGGAACATAAAAAATTAGCAGATGTAGCTTCTCGGATTTGTGGTAACCGTATCAAGAGTAACGTGGTATAAAGTTAGAAGAACTTAAGCTTCGTACTTTGAAGTATACGAGTAGACATTAATGAGTGAAAATTGGAAAATGGTACTATTGCGTGGAATTGCGTGTTAAGCCAGGGATGTAGGTGCCCCGATGACGTAAGCCAGGTGATTTATGGCGTTCGATTTTCTCGTGCCTTTTAACAATTAAACGTCGCTCTGTGGCGTACGTATTAGCTTTTGAAAGAGTATAAATCTATATGGGTAATTTTTATTTGGTTGTCACCGCGAAGGCGAAGGATGAAGGCTGCGAAACACGATGCATATGCATAATTGCAGCTGTGCTCGTATAAGTAACTAATGTCTCTAAGGGGTTTTACGAGTACTTTATGGAATTACCGCGTGTACCGATGGTACCGGGCCGTATATCGGGCGCGAGCGTTGTACGATCTATTTATAATTGTGACATAAAAGCCCCTGCGAGTAATGTTTCAGTTGTATAGTGTTTTCATTGGGAGCGAGGAAATTCTTATGAGCGTACGTATTAAATTTCCGTGATTTCTTGGCGTGGACGTCGAAACGGTAAGTTGAATATCTTGTACTTCCGGATGAGATGGGTTGAGGTTTAGGAACGGGTGGTGAGTTGGATGCTATTGTCGTTGAAGTCGGATGTATTCCCCGAAGGGAATTTTTTATCGTATTCGAAGGATTAACTGAGCGAGAGTCAAGAACCTCGGTTTCCACCATCATTCGACTGTTATTAGCAGCTTTGCAATTAAGCGTGACTGGATAGTGTTTTTAAAGGAATTTAATAGATATTCAAAAGTGAACTTGGAATTACTTTATCCATGACTGAGCAGGAAAGGGAAGAGCCAGAAATAGTCCAGATGCAAAAATAATTCTCACGCCCCTTTTTTCAATTTTTTCTTAAATTTAATAAAAATTTCATGAAAAAAAAATTTAATTGGAGATGTGAACAATTTTAAAATCTGAAATTTAGATTTTCACGCTCTCTCAAAAACATGGGCACTGGGTAGTCTGCCCCCTTGCCCCACCACCTTTCTCTTCCTGTTACCAGGTCATACTATTAATGATGTTTAATGCAAACTACCCAAATAAATCGATAAAGATGCTTAACGATATCCTTCTCAACTTGAAATAATCTGAAGGAAAAAGTGAAAATTATTTTATCTGAATACGATATTTCCATCCTCCTTCTTTATCTAGGAGAATCCAGGAGAAAATGATGGTGATTTTTTTGTTTCTAGAGTTGGACTAAAAAATTGATGGATATGATGAAAAGTACATATTTTTGAAATTTTTCATCAGTTTTTCAAAGAAACGTTCATATCAAATTTTAAGATAATTTTTCGAGCATTAAAAAACTATTTAATTGAAGAAATTTGAATTTCAACATTTTTCTTTTTATCACACTCACCCATATAGGTTGCGCTGAAATTTGAATATTTGCTATTCAAATGTTGTTTGTTTGTGTCAGTTGAACCAACTTAGTATTGTAGTGTGATATTTTTCTTTCCTTTTCAACCTCTCCCCCACCCAAGCCTTTATTCCTATCGATATTAGAGAAATCTAAATTATATTTATATTTTCAAATAATGTTTTATTTTTATTTTCACAACAAATCTCTTTTGGATGTTTTTTAGTTTTTGACTTGAAATTTTTTAAATAGCTTTTCATTAATAAGTTCGAGTATTTTTTTGCATATTTTTCATTTTTGAAGATTTTTAAAATTTTTTGAACCTTTTTTGTTTTTGCCTTTTTGAAATTCATGGACAGTTTTTTATTATTAGACTTTGGTTTGTTTTTTAATATTTCTCACTTTTGAAGGTTTTTTTAAATTTTGGAACTTTTTTGAAATTTTAGACTCCAATGTGTTTCTAGACTTTCTTCATGAGTATCATTATGTGTTTAAAAAAAATGTTTGAGAATTTTTTTCATTTTTGGACGTCGTCATCTTCCCACAATCATTTTCATTTTTGATTTTTTTTTTCAAATGTGAACTGTTTTTAATGTTAATTGAGGAACTCTTCGTGAAAAATTTTCTATTCAAAAGGTTTTTTTAATTTGTAAACTCACTTTCATTGTTAAGTCTCTTTTCTAAGCAGTTTTAATTTTCAATTTTTTTTTGTGTTTTTTTTTTTTCTGTTGTTAAATTTGAGAACCTTCTTAGACATTCTTCATTTTTGATATTTTTTCTAATTTTTGAAAAACTTCCCTTTTTAGACTCGATTTTTATTGGAATATTTTTTCATTTTTGAAAATAATACCGGTTTTAGTATTGCTGCTTGGTAGGGGTGGGGGGATGGTTGATATCTACCAAAAGAAATGTTGGGGCTTTTTCTGTTCGTTACACATTTTTAATTTAAAAAAAAAAAATAATAATAAAATAACGTAAAAAAAGCTCTTGTGAGGGTTTAGACACCCAACCACTCACCCCCCTCCCCCCAAAAAAAAATCCGCCATTGTGACGGAAATAACTTTTTTTTACATTTAAATCCCTTTTCTAAACATTCTTCATTACTGTGATTTCCTTCGAATTTTTGAATAAATTTTTGTGTTCAAACGCAATTTTTTTTTTTTTTTGTCTTTTGAACATTTCTTGTTTTTTTTTTTTTTTTAATTTTTAAGTTTTTTCCACTTTAGATTTTAGTGTTGCCTCCTCGGAAAATTTTTAATTTTTGATTCTTCTCGATTTTCAAACGATTTATTTTTGGACTATTTTTTGACTTCTTGTTTCGAGAGTATCTTAATTTCTGGATTGTTTTTAGGCTTGAATCAAAGTGGTTTGACCTATAACAGGTTACACCATTTGAGATCATGTGAAAAATTTCAACTTTATTTTTTCAAGTGCATTGTTTACTGATGACGTCAATATGAGCAACTGTGAGTTGATAATATCAACAGCCAATAAGGCATCAGTCTTAATGAGCATTGATAAAATTTCGATTTCTCCCCTTACGCCGCAAAAGTGATAAGTCCACGTGTGCATTTAGCTGCTCATATTGACGTCATTCAGAACCAAATATTTTTCATTTTCATTGGTTGTTGTTCTCAGACTCTTGTGGCTGGGAGAACCAATAGAAATTTATTAAAATTTCTTGGTGGCCAGCCGGAATGATTTAACCTGTTATAGGTCAAACCACTTTGGGCTTGAATATCTTTTTTGAATACTTTCTAAAGTTAAAATGAAGTTTTTTCGTAATTGTTCAGAATGTCGTGTTTGAGCTCAAATAATCTTACCTCTTTTACCCTTCCCTTTTGACGGACTTACCACTCATCGAAACAACTAAATTCTGATTGGTTATATTTTTTCACTCAGCATTTTGACGAGCTTCCTCACTTCTTCGTGATTTTTCTGAATTCAGTTTCTTTTCCAAATCAGTTGGAATTTTTGTTTGATATTTTAGAAAAATTATATTCATTGACTTCAGATTAATTTCATAATGATTTCTGTGCTTCGTTATGCCTTGGGATTGCTTGAAGAATGTCGTCCAGGGCCTGACAAGGGCATTCGCATATACCGTGTGTCCCATTGATCTTCGACCCCCTCAACGCAAAAATCTCAAGTAGCTTAAATAGGGGTATTTTGGATTCGTTGTGCTGTAACACTGATTCGAGATCTCCAAGTTTCAGTCAGTGTTACCACGTAATGAATCCAAAATACTCTTATTGAAGCCACTTGAGAAAGAGTTTTGCGCTGAGGAGATCGAAGATCAATGGGACGCACGGTATACATATATTGTATGTATGTATTTTTTTTTAACCACGAGTAATGCGGGTGAGTATTCATGGACTTCGCTCAAAACTTGGTGAGCGACTCTTCTTAAAAATAGGACGGAATCACTTTTTTTGTTTTTTTCGATAAAGTTCAAAATGAGTGATGAATCAAATTTTGAGGGGGGCTGGAGAAGGTGCAGATAGCTCAAATTTTACGTTGTTGATCTCATATGAAAGAGTGAGTCACGGACACCAACATATCCGAATTTGACCTCTTCAATTTTGATCAAAATGAATCCAAAATGGCGGATCATAATTCATAAGTATATGAAAATAATTGTATGAGCCTCAAGTAGTTTAATTTCAGAAATATGTTCATATGATTATTTCGTGGCAAGAAATACTACGTTTGTTCCAAATTCAACTTCGTAAGTGGTTTTGGAAAGGATGGAGTAGGGGTTGTCAGACTTGATATTGGGTGTGGAGTGTAGTCATGAAGGGTTTAGCAAGGTAATTACCAAACCAAAACTAGCCAGCTCCAATAGTGCGACATGGCTGCTTACTTTTTTTTTTTTTTTTTTTTTTGAAAATCGTAATTTTTAGGTTTTGCGAACTTGACGATAAGCTGGCAATAACTGCTATCGGGAACTAGTTGACTTTTCCTTTAATAGAGTAATAATGACAGTCTGGGAATTCGTGAAAACCATTATTGACCATCGAAATGTTGTATTGGTATCAGTGAAGTCGATAAGTGACCTACGAAGCGTAAATAGGCGTTCGGTAGGATAGGTGTATTTTCGTTGCGTACTATCGCAAGTTCGTATACATTGTTGTAGCGATAATTTTAGGCAAGTCGAATGGAATCGTGAAATTAGCGATAATGAGAAGTTGGTGGTTTTCTTTTTTGTTGGTAACGAAAAAAAAAAAAAAAAAAAAAAAGGGGGAATAATTTAATATTTAGTTTCGCATTTCCTACTCTCGTTGCTTTCGGGTGGGCGAAACCGAAAGTATGTACTATGTACTAAGTACTATTATGATAGATTTATTAGGGAGATTTCGCGTATACTCGGCTCTTCACGAGCGATGAACAAAGCAGAACGAGAGAGATGGTGCGATGGAGGCGAGCTGGAAAGGATGTAACGAATGGACAACTTGTTTAATTCGGTTGGCGAAATTTTTCGTCGAGTTTTCGCACGAATTACGCGGCTGCACGGTAATTACACGGGCGATGGCCGCGCGTTGTAGGGCGCCGTTCGCGCTTGGCCAGCGTCGGGACCGAAGCTCACGGATTTTGGCTCGAGCTCAAAATTTTAAAAGAGAAGAAAAACGCGCGTCGGTAAAATGGCGGCCGATTTGTATTTCGTCGAGTTGCCGCCATCGACGATCGGTCATCTTCGGAGTGAGGTTTTCGCGGTCCTTCATGCCCTCCCGTGTACATCGGCGGGCTTGGTGTGACCCGAAAAAGCGTTCGGGACGTGTTCCTAATTATAGAATATTTCGAACAGGCTTACAGTGTGTAAAGTTAACGCGTCGCGATCGCGTCGATCGAGTCTCGCGAAGAAAATTTTTTTTTTCAGTGTGTTAAGTTGGTTCTCGCGTGCCCGTAAATACGCCTCCGGATTTATTTTTGGAGTACGCGCGGACTGAACTTTTATTTTTGGGTTTTTATTTCGGGCCGCATCGCGCGGACGTGGGAAAAAAAGGCCGTTGCCGGCCCAATACTCGGTGCTGCGTCCCCTCTATTTTTTCTCCCGCAGTAAGTAATTATAAATAAGTACGTTTTTGTTATCAAGGCCGCGGATAGTAAAAATTCAGAAATTTCTACGCGTGTTGCGGTAGGTCAGCGTGGTCCTTTTGTGTGAGTTTTGCATCCACAGTGGTTGATGCGTCGAGCTCGGGGTTAGTCGAAGGCGAAAATAGTGATTTATCGGCGTATACGACTTTTGACAGTTATCACCTATCTAGTACCTATCCATTGGAATGGGTAGCGGTTTTGTCATAACGAGGGGACGTGCGTTATCCCATTGACGCACAAATGCGAAAGTATCAGCTGGTTTGGTTCATTAACGAGTCCCGTTTACGTCTCGTGTAATTTAAACTAATACTAGAATTTCTTTAACCTTTTCTTGCTTTTTTTCTCTCTCTCATTTACAGTCGTCGTTACGGTTACGGTGTCATTTAGGCGGTTTTTACCAGTGGTTAGGATTTGTGTTGGGTTCGTTGATGGTTTTCGGTGGTAGTTATGAAATTGGAAATTTCTGAAGGTTTTTCGCCCAAGGGAGGTTGATAAGTAGAAGTTGAAGTTTGGGTACTATATTCTTTCGATACCTATTCTAAGATAAAAATTGCTTCTGGGATTTAATCGTGTAATATTTGTATATGGAATTGTCTGTAGGCGTTTTTTCTTTCATTATCAACTAATGGTAAAATTAATCGTTTTTTGATGGAAAGTCGAAAAAATTTTTCAATAATTTATTATTATTTTCTCTATGAAAATAAAATCTATAATCTTGATGGAAAATATTCACAACTTTTTTTCTCTTTGAGCATTGAATAGAGTCTGCTCGATGCTTTAATATGATCTCATGTTCGTTTGCAGATATTTGTTTTGATTCCCCTCCTCTCACTCTTCTGTCTCTTCTAGTCTCGTTTCGAAATACGCTACCAATGCGATTAGAGTATTTTCGTGAGGAATTTTCAGCTAAAAATATTTCCATTTTAGCGAGTGAGAATTTTTTTGCATCGAGCACAGTAGCTAATGCTTTCCATCGAACCAGACTTCGTCAAAACATAATCCAGGCTCTTTCTAAAACTAAAAAAAGCAATCTATTGGAAAAAATGAGATGAAAAAATGTTTACGAGGTAATCTTTAGAATCATGTAAATATTAGCAAAAAAAAACCAAAACTTCGTTAGCATTGGGAATCCTCATGAGAGGGTTAAACGTGCCCTTGAAATGGATTTTAACCCGAAAAACCAAACGTAATAGAGTCATAGTGAAACTAATGCTGTAATTAATATCCATGTGAAATTTCCTCAGAAGTGATAACAAGCATGATGATCTTGGAAAGATAGGTTGAAGAAGTCAAATTTTTGAAAATAGCAAAAACTGAGGAACATAAGCCCATATATTTAATTGCGACAACTATATTGTGCTGCTCAAAATAAAAAATTAATCGAAATTTGAAAAATTGAAATAAAACATTGATAACGAAAAATTACGTAATTTAAAAATAATATTAGATAAAACATTCTAATGAGAAAAAAAATCTTGATAAGTACATTATTAAAAACAATCAAAATTAATTTTAATATAATCATGAATTTAATCCAAGAATATAAAATAGTTCCACAAAAAATATAATTAAAAAATGTTTCCTCATGCTATGTACTACTACATTAGATCTAAGGCAAATGCTGATAATAATTTTAGATTTTCTCGATCAACTCAGTTTTTTGGAGGTATCTTTTTTTGATATTTTTCTGATTTTGTTAAATTCTTTTTTTTTAATATTTTTTAATTGTTTTTGTATTAGGGAAGATAAAATAGTAGGATCACTATCAAGTATTACGAAGAGTGAAGTTAACTTTTTGAAAATGTTTCTTGGGGTAAATTTATAGTCAATACTATCCCTTCCTTGAGTGAGTGATGAAAAATGTACATGATTTTAGGCGAATAATGAATATTAAAATTTATTTTTCAAAAAATTTAATATTGAATTACACTTCAAGTCACAAGAAGTTAATTTGATCCTTCAGGTTGACAGCATTTTTCAACACTTACTGGAGTAAGGATTAAATATCGATTATAAATCAAATCCCAGATCTTCGTAAAATAGGGTGTCCAACAGATGATGAAAGCGATGCAACTTAGAAATAATGAAATAATGACGATTTTTTTGAGGGCAGGGGAAGGGGTGAAAATAATAAAAAATTGAACGATTTTTTTCTAATTTCATTGAAAATGATTTTTAACTCGATTTACATTTTTGGCTGTACCCTCTTTTTCTCCTCTTCAAATGTGGAAGCAACCAAAAAGAGGACCAAGCCGAAAAGCCAGAATTAGCTCCGGAAAAAAAAATAATTTTCTGGCCCCGCTTACAACTTTTTTCTTGACCTAATGAGAACTTGAAAGAAAATTGCAATTAAACGTGGCATTATTTCATGTTTCATAGGAGGGATGGGGGAGGGGGGTGTTTAGCACTGTGTACTCCACGGTATCTAAAGATTCTTCAGAAGTGGTGGAAAAATGTTGAAATTTCATTTTACTATTGCATTGTTTTGAAATCAAAATTTAATAATCTAAAAATTGATATTCCACAAAATGTTGAATTTATAAAAATATAATTGAAATTAAATAAAGTTAAAATTATAAATTTAATTAACCGAATTAATGTAAAAATGCCAATTGTTAATAAAAAAGAAGATAAAATGATAGAATTTTTAATACTAACTTCAACATAATTTTTATAAGTCAATAATGAAAAAAAAACGCCATTTTAGAAAAAAATAATATATTTATAAAAGTTATTAATAAAATATTTAAATTAAATACATAAATTAATATGTAAAAAATCTAATTTTTAATTAAATATTCAAATGAGAAAATTATAAGAAAAATAAATAATAAAAAAAAATTAGGTAAATTTGAGTTTGAACGTTCAAATTGATTACTATTAAAATTGACTATTTGAATAAAAATAATTCATGAACTAAAAAAACCATAAATAAGTACTTTTTTAATCTCAAAATGAACACATTTTTGGGTTATTTTATATTTTACCTTTTTTTGTCTGTTATACTGGTAATACTGGAATATATTTCGTATTTGATTTTTTTTCAAAAGGTTAGGGAGGATACTCTATCCCTGGAGCTTCTGAAGACAATTCATTTAGTAATAAAAAAGTGATGTATTTATTTTTGCAAAATTATAGGACAGTCTGCGATACATTCAGTACTAATGATAAGCTGTATACGTACGTAGGCAATTTCTAAGACCTTTCCTTTCTTTTCAAATCATGATTTTTCAGTCTCTCTGTGAAATAATGAGTGGTAGGGGGATTTCGACTCTTAGTTTTAGAAAAATGTTGTTTCAAAAAATTCAATTTTTGCCATTTTTCCAGCTATAATTTCTCCTACGCTGGATACTTATTCCTCTATTCGTTGACGACGTGAGATGGATTTTTATTGTTTTTGAAATCAGCATTGCTAGTTTACATGTGTTGAAAGTGAATTTGTTTGTTGACGCAGAAAAAAATTTCAGACAAAGAAGGCGACATGGTAATAGCGTGGGACATCGATGACATTTTTTCCCCCACAAATTACGTACAATTTACGGTAAATGTTATGATAGTGGAAAGCGGAGACGTTCGGGGTTTGTTTTTTCATCGTTTGCGACTCGACTAAATTTATTATCGTCTTAAACATAGAGCTCTCTCATCGCTCGCGAATACAAATGTGGCGAAATTTCTTATCGGTTGCTCGTGCGTGTACGAGCTGCCTATCATCATCTGTCCCGTTTAGGCGCACCCGCTGTAACGTTAAAAAGCAGCGAAAACCAGACGGTAAATCTGTCACCTTTCACGGGTGCATGTCTTCGTCTCTCGGTCGGCGTATTTTATTAGGCATACGCCGCGGGGTGGTTGAACCCCCGATGGCACGAGCCACATTGACAGACGCTCATTCGAAGGAACCGAAAGGGTGTCGGGAAGAAAGGGATAAGGAACTTATCTCGCATCTTGCGTGAGACGCGATTAGGCTTCTGGTATGTGTATACGTGGGTTCGATGTTCGCTGCTTTAATGAATGAGGGTTTCTTTTTCGGAGGTTTTGTTTTCGTAATTAAGCGAATGTAATGGCGACATGGTGCATTATGGAAATGGAAGAAATATGGGGTGTGAATGAAAGTAATGAAATTGCAGGGAAAAAAATTTATGCGGGATGAATTGTCTTGCAAAATTATTTCAATTCTGATTTCTGAATTTTGGATTTTGGAACAATTTAACTAAACTAATTTTTTTTTTCTAAGCACTAGAAATAAATTCTGTAGGAATTTTTGAAAATTTTTGGATACCAATGCAACCATCTGCTGGTAGCAGTATTCTAATACTTATTGTGAAAAAGAAAATGATTTCGTTCGCGAATGATTTTATTCGAGGTATTTTTTATTTAATCAAAAACTTCTTGTAAAGAAGTCGTTCGCTAAATACTCGAATATGTAATTTTCATACCGATTTAAGAGTTAATTTGCGAAAGATTTGAATCATAAGGCTTTAATCTTTATTTGGTACAATTCACTATGAAGTTGTTCGTAATCTATTTATTCTCGGAAGTGTTACCATGTGCAGTTCCCAATTTTCAAAAAATAATTTGTGAGCGATTATTGTAAAATTCTTATCATTTTTTATGCCCTATTCATCATCTTATATGGAAGTAGTTCGCGAACGATTCAGTATTGAATTTACTTTCTTCAAAAAGTTTGACATATTAAGAAAATTATAAATATTAACTTGGTGGACTGTAATTTTTTAGACATACTTTTGGAATAATTTTTCAATTTTCAGCCTCTAAGCTTAATCGATTTGAAAAAAAAAATTGTTTCACCATAGTACACAGATACTTGTACGCCATACATTCCCATTTTTTTTAATTTTTTTTTTTTGGAATCTTTGTGGGCACAAATTGCTGAATGCTTCAAAAGAAGGTCATGAAAATTTGAGCTCCTCAACTCAAATTTTAGAAGAGCCTCCCCCCCTCCACTCTTAGAATGAAGACAAAAATTTAAAATGTTTCAGATTTTCAAAAAAATGAATTTTGAAGTAGGTAAAATTTTTCTGCATTCCAGTCATCTTTTTTCATCCAAAGACTGGAAAAAATTTTAATCCACAATTTTATTTAATTTTTTTTTTTAATTCTCTAGCTCTGAATCTTTTTTAAATTTTTTCAAAAAGCAATATTTCAGTTATTTTGAAAAATGAACACAAAATTGGCGCTTTGTGAAAAAAAATTAAAAACTGTTTGGACGTCTTAAATTAAAAAAAAAAAAAATAGTGCATAAAATTTTTTCTGTCTTTGAGAGACGAAAGATGACTTCGCAAGGTAAAAAATGTATAACTATCCGAAAATTCGTTTCATGAAAATTTGAAATTTTTACTTTTTTGTAGGGGGGGGGGGGAGGCGAAGGATCCATTTAAAAATAATTAAGTCATCGGGTTGACATTTTGGTGATATCTTTTTTAGGTTATTTAATCACTATTGTGAGTTTATGACCCCAGTCCATTGTATTTTTGAAAAGGAAAAACTAAATTCGGCCCATTATGGAATACAACATTAAAAATTACGAGTAGTTGCAACGCAGAGCATACTCGTAATTTATTGACAGCAATTTTTGTTAATTCTTTTATCATTATATTACATTTTTAATCCATACTTTAGAGCAAATTGTGTATTTATCCCTTCCCTCAATTTTATAATGAGATATTTGAAAAAAAAAAAAAAAAATGAACTTTTTCGGCCTCCAGAGGTATTGAAAGAGCATTCACTCATAGCGTGTGGTGGGAAATGAAGTGAAAGTCCGTGAAAATTTTTCGAATAATAGGTTCAACATGATATAATGAGCAAATGAAAATGATAATTGTAACAATGACTTCATGTTCAGTTTTTCATGAATATGGAAACAAGAAAGAAATTTGTTGAGCTTTCGAGTAATCTGGTTTATCAGTTCCCAATTTCGAAATAAATTTCTTCACGCCCTGTCTGCATCCAACATGATACTTGCTTACTCGAGTTCACCTGATAGGTAACCAAGTATAGGTACCTATGTTTCACTGGGTGCAAAAATTTGTAATTTTCGTCGCTCTCGTCGAAGAAAAATAATCTACGAAGCGGGCCACCGCGGTTACAAAATATTGCGTATTATTGAGCTTAGCGACGCGCGTAGGCGTACCAGCGTATAGCGTATCGGTAAATTAGCGTGTAAACGCGTTCGGCGCTCGAGCCGCAGACAATGTCGGACGTGGCGGCGGCAGAAGAAGCGTTCTAGGTGGCGACGCGGGAGAGGGTTTTTCGAACACAGCGAACGCAACAGCTGCCCGATGCGGTAGCTCGCGTCGAGGCGTTTGGACGCGTGGCGGTATGCGTTTGGCGGAAATCCGGACGGTGGATGATGATTTTTCTTAGACGGGGGTCTGTTGCGCATCGTCTTGGTTCCTGCCTGTGCGTCAGTCGTGTACGAGATAATAAAAATCTGGCGTTCGCCCGGTACCGTAGCGCGAAGAAGGCGGAGGGAAATCATGTGTACGTTTTGTACGAGACGAGTTTTTAATTCGCTAATAAAGGCGCGTTGGCGGTACACTGGTACACTTTGTGTACGAAAAGCCGACCTAATAGGCAGCGAGATACAATTGTGTGAGTTTAAATTCGAGCTTTTTCCAACATCTATCGTAGCAGCGGCCTATTCTCACGTATAACGGAGTACAATATGGCCCCAACGCGAAGCGAACGATGTAGTTGTAAACATTTAGACTTTTAACGAACTCGCAGGAATACGCCGACGGTGTGTTTGGAATGATCGTATACATAAATAAGATGCGAGGGCGGAAGAAATGGATGCGTAATTTATCCACAACCCGGCTCGTGTGTTTATCCCTGTATCGAGTTGCCTCTCGGTCAATGAACCGCCCTAATGAAGTCTTTGTTCGACGAACGATCCGGTTGTGATTTTCGACCATTTTGCCACCATTTTCTCTCCTACTAATGGGCCCTGTGAACGGTCACGTGTCAATAATTTACACACGTTATCTTGCATCTCGTACGAACACCTATCTGAGGTGGAAATTGTATTCGTATAAGAGCCAGTTGAACGTAATTGAAAAAAGCAAATGGTACTAGACGTTTTTGGATGTATGCCTAATAACTTTGTTTTGGTTACGTATTCTGTGTTATGATTGATATGGATTTTAATTTAAAGCGAAAAATTTTTTCCATCGAATGTTTTTGCGTTTAATTTTATTAAATTATAAGTAGAATGGTGTAGATTTATTTTTAATAGGATACTTTTTTTTTTTTTTGGTTTCATCGAACTAATAATTTTCTGTAAAAAAAAATTGTACGACGATCGAGAAGGGATGTATATTTCAAACGAAGTAATTGGATAATTTAGGGTTTTTAAAAAAGAGTACAAATTGGTCAGAATTTGAAGTTACATTGTCACGCGATATTTCTTAGCAGCTATAAAAATTGGTTGGTAACACTGATTTCAGTTTTCTGTCATTAGTGTGGTAGAAATAGATAGAAAACTGTCATTAAACCAAATAAATTCCTATAATAGGTGTTTCTAATTTATTCCGCGGAAAAAGGTGTATTTTATCACATGTCAAAATTCTCCTCTATTCCAACTCCCTTGAGATGCTTTTTCAGACTATGTTTTTCGCGTATATTTTTTTTAGGATTCAATTTTACGAGAAAAAACATCATGAAGTAAGTTATTCTACATTAAATTTCCCACAATTTTGTTCCTATACATTTTTCTGTACGAGCCATAGGAGGGGCGCTATGGGGTTTTCAAGTAGATACCCTATCAGATTACATGAAGAGTGCACATATTTGACATTATACCACGTCGAAATTAATACATTCGTACTCGATGATGAATGAATGTAATACGTATAAAGTCGCTATTTCCCCCTTCCCCACCCCCTCCTTGAAATTCCTCTCCCCCCTCTTTATTCCATGAAAACGTAGATCTACATAATGCTCATTTTCGATGCATAGTTTGGCCAATGTAATTGAATTTTTTCAATTTTGAATTTAGTTATACTCTATTTCCACCCTTTTTTGAAGTGTAAGCTCCTCTGTATCATCTGCATAATTTTAGTTGACTTCGATAACTTAATTTTTGACTGCAAAATGCCCACGTGAAAGGAGAGGGAAAGGTATTAAATTATTAAATTTGTAAATGAATTTTTTTAATTTTTATTTTTTCGTCAAATAAAAGAAAATTGATTTAATTGCAAGCAAATCATAATAAATTATTTGAAAAAAAAAAATTAATGTTTAACTTTTCATAAATTTTTATTTTCAAATATTTCAAAAAAAAAATGTATTTTTTTTTACTTTTATTGCCAACAAATTTTTTTCAATTAAGTAAAAATGCATCCAAAAATATTTTAAGGCTTTTAATAAACTGAAAAAAAAAAATATTGGTATACATACATTAGAATTTATTTTATTGGCAATTCAGTTCGGGAGAATTGCTTGATTTGAATTCTATCGTTTTATGTCGACCCTGAATTGTTCATTAGTCCATCGCCTATTTATACCAGTTTTGTAACTACTCCTGAGCACATCTCGTAGTCATCTATCTTCTCCTAGACTATGTGATGTGCATTTAGTTTTCCTCTTCGAAGATTCACCCTCTTCAATCTGTCAATAGAGGAAACTTTGACTTTTGTTGGTTCATACTTTTTTATAGAATACAAAATTTTCGAGAGGGGATTTCCCCCCTCCTCCCTTAGACCTCCTGGCTTAGGGCTTGAGTAGTATATTTTGGCTTCTCATCTTCAAGAAGTTCAGTAAGATTAAGTTGAAATTTTGTGTTAGTTTTTATTTTGAAAATTTTGAAAATTTTTTTGAACATTCTTGATTGAAGAATTTTATTCTGTTCCATTGTGTTTCAGTTTTGAAGAAAAAAGTAGTATATCATTTTCGGCTTATTATTTGGTATTTTTAATATTTCTTGTATTTTTTAGTTGAGTTTCTAATTTAAAATGTTAACTATTACAGAGTACCTGAATCGGGAATGAGAGGTGTGTGTGGGTGGAGGGAAGGGGAATCCATATATTTGCATTTCAGGTCGTTTGTGATGATTCAGGAAGGAGAGGTTGGGGTGGAGAGGAGAGGGAAATTCATATCTTTGCATTTCAGGCCATTTGTGATCATATATGGCAAATATCCAGCTTTTTGATATTATGTATATTTTTCCTTACGTGTAGCACCAAGGGGAATGAATGAAAATTGCTAAAAATTTAATGATAGACTTTTTGTGAAATTTTGCAAAATTATTTTGTTTGTTTGTTTTTTTTTGTTTTTTTTTTTTTTTTTTTGATAATACGAATGAGTCGAATGATAAAGTGGAAAATTTAATTTTCAAAAAAATTTCCTTTTTTTATTATTTTTTAAAATTAAATTCTATATTGAATCAATGCATTGAATAATTTAATTAATGCTCGTAAAAACTGATACGATCTTGATCGTGTGTATTATCACCCCTTCAGTTGCTCATATTGACGTCATTGGTGAACAATACACTGGGAGAAATTAAGTTGAAATTTTCACTCAATTTCAAGTTGTGTTGCTGTTATAAGTGAATAAACTCAACTGATTACGTTTTTTTTTTTTTTTTTTTTTGCGTAAAAAATTTTCATTCATATTTTCCCCATTCACGGTCACGCGAAGGAAAGAAAAAAACACGTGAAATTATTTAATTTCTCGTCATCGATCAGTTTCAATTTTTCAACGTATCGGGCCTGAGGAAAGGTAACGAGAAACGAATATATTGCTCCGGTTTGAAAAACAAGTCGAACCCCCCCCTCCGGGCTTCTCCATTACCTGAATTCTCATAACTTATTGGAAGCGACAATAAATCATCGTCGTGAATATCGAATGCCAATGCCAACGCGCTCGAAAGACCCCGAAAAATTCGATGTAATTTGAATGTCGCGGCGCGATCGAAGCACTCAACATGTCGTCGCTAGGTGTAGGCGTAGGCGTCGCGGATAAAACGAGCGACGCATTTTAAACGGTGCGAATTTTTCGCGTTATCGCGCCGCTAAAAATCGGTCAATCGATTTTTTCACCTTGACGTATATTTTTCGAAAACGCTGTTGCGACAACGTAACGACGTGAATTTTCGATAACCGTCAAGGCGCCAAGGTTGTATGGGGAATGGGGAATAAGTACCAGGTTTGGGTTACAGAGTTGAATGTAGTGTTGGTAGGAATCGAATAGAAAAGATTTGAGGTCATCTCTTACCCTCTCCCATCTCTCCCTGAAATTTGATATGTTGGAATAGCTTAAGTTTTTGTTGAAAACTCATCTAAAAAAAAATCATATCTAAGTAATTTTTTGATGATGGAAATGTAAAGATTGGAAAAGTTTTCGAGCTGGATATCATAATTAATTAAACATGTAAAGTAAAATTATTAAAAAAAAAAAAATTACCATTGTATTATTGTTAATGATTATAATTGAAGACATAAAATAAATTGAACTAAAAATTGATAAACCATTTAAATATAATAAAAAAAAAATTCAAAGTAATAAAATTCTCGTTAATCAGTGCTCTCAGTTTCGAAGAGGACTCGTCCGTACGGAAGTAAAGATATTAGAGAATTATTCCAGAAAAGTGGGGGGGGGGGAGATGGAGAATTCGAAGCTAAGAATCGCAAAGAGAAGTAAAACGATTCGCGAATAAAAATCGAACGAATTTTCGCGCTCACGTATACCCGAAGGGAGGGGTAATGATATATAGATGAATCAGTAAAAACGATGACGTAACTACGACGTAAATTAAAGGCGCCACGACGTTAAAATTTTTTCACCGATGTGGGGGAAAATAAAAAATGATCGTTTTCCATATACTTTGGCTATCTGATTATCGAATACGTCACCTTTATCCGCGAACCCAGGGACATGGTGTTTGGGCGAAGTGAGAATCTAATAATTGTCATCATAGCAGTGGATACAGTGACGAAGATAACGCATCTGTATACGGTGTACGGTGGCGGCGAACTCGGCGTGTGATAAGAGTAATACGAAGCCTTCGCGCCGTTATTGTAGCCCTCGAAACGAACGTTCGTCATTGGCGGAACGGTGATTGACGTCAAAAACGGCCGCGTACCAACCAATGAACGGGCGACTTCTCGATTACGCCGGGAAGGAAATATTGCGTACACGCTTTCTTCGTAGCGTTCAATTAGTTGTTACCTTAAAGGCATTCCGAGTGCGGTTATCTGCCCCCCGTTTTAAGCGTTCCGAGGTTTTTTGGAAATTTTAGGCGATTTTTTGCGCGCGCTTTGCGGTGTGTGGTATTTTTTCGATGGATACGAATACGAATGGTGTATTTCGCGTGTAGTTTTATTTTGGAAATGCGTTCACGTCCAAGTGCCCGGATTAGATATTTACGTTGATGTGCCGGGGTTTTAATTAGAAGTCGGAGTTTTTTCGGAGGTAGGTGTTTGGATTTTTTTTTTGTACAGATGGTGATAGCATGGGTGATACGGTTGATGAATTTGTGGCAGTTTAATTTTTATTTTACGTCGATTCCAAATTTATATCGATTTTTAAAAAAAATTTTTTTTATTCAGTCGATTCATTTTGTTGTTGCTTTTTTTTTAATTGCAAAATTAAATTTTTTCCTGTATTGAAATGCTCGTAAATTCAAGAAACACCCATTAATGCTGTAAATTTGGTAATTATCGATGTCCAAGTCAAAGATATATATTATATAAGTTGATATTTACTTACACATTGTCATCCCACTCGTATTCCCACGAGTCCAAGGATACCTTTACTTCTCCCTCGTTTGCCAAACAACCGCGAATAATCGATTGCCGGTGAAGTTTCCATGAAAGAAATGCGATGCGAATGTAGCTTCTTTTCCAGAGTTGTTTACTTATATTGTGGAAATCTGTCGAGAACAAATGAACCATTGAATCGTTCGAAAATCGGTTTTCTCTTTTCTTCCGCTTCGACGTATGGGATTACAAGGAGCCCAGTAGGAAGTTTCTAATTTTCAGGTCGATAGGGAGAGTATAGAAATTAATTTTTTGTGGTTGGAAAAAAAGGGTCCGAGAGTGCTTAAGACATTAAAATCTATTACATTTGATTTTGTGAATTTAAATTCAATTATTGTATCTCTGTAACCTAAGGACAATATTGTACGTAGTATTCTTTCGCAAATGGGCTTCTTAGTCGAGCGACATTGAATAAATGCATTTTAAAAAAATACTAAAAATCAAGTAATTTTGTAATTCTCGATGTGTCGTAGAATTCGCGATTCATTTGAGCAAAGTATCGTGGAAAAAATTTTGGAACCCTTGGAAACGTATAATTCAACTTGTATACGTGTATTGGGCCCTTCGTTCGACTCGAATAGGATTTTTTTCGAATCACCTAATTTTTGGTGCTTTATGAAATTCCATTTAATCGAATTAATACTATCGAATGATTATTGTTGATGTTGTGGAAATGAATGGATTGTTTTTGCACTCGTTTACGTCCCTGTTTCGTGTATTTTTTTCTTTCTTTTACTTTACTTTTCTTCATTAACGTGCCATGTATTGCAGCAAACGCCAAAGGCACGGAGATGATTAAATAGGGGAGGGGGAGGCAGGTGAATGTTTTAGATTTTAATGTGAAAATCTAAAATTTGAACTATTTGAGCGAGCATTTTGGGAGAATATTTTGGTACCCAAGAAAAATTGATGAATTGGTTTTTCAACTTGATTCGATTCCGTCTTTTTCCCAAGTGTATTTCCCCTATACCCCTCTCCAACATCCATTTCTCAGTATTTTAGATTTTCTTGTAAAATCATGATATTTGATTCATTCGAATAAACTTTTTGAAACGAAATTTTAGAACCACCGGATGAATTGGTTTCTCACTTTTATTCAAAGTTTCTGCTTTTCTTTGATGTTCTTCTGTTTAGTTTTTCATTCTCCTGAATTTTCGTTTGAAAAAATTAAATTACAGTGATGCGAAGGAACTTAAGTTTTGGAAGCCCTGAAAATTAGTAAATGGGTTTCTCGTCTTCATTCTAGTCTATCCTTTTCGTGAGTGTATTTTTTTAAATTTTTACTCGAATTTTTTCGTTCACGTATTTTTTTCGATAATTTTTTATTCCTTGGAAATTTCATTTAAGAATGTGAAATCGGAATGAGAATTTTTAAATATAATTTTCGAACCCCTGAAAATTGTAAAACTCCTTTTTTTAGCCTAATACCCCCTCCCCCCTTCATAAGTGTATTTTACAAGTGTTATACAATGTTTCGAATTTTCGTGAAAAAATATGAAATTTGAATGAAC
This sequence comes from Phenacoccus solenopsis, assembly GCA_009761765.1. Lineage (NCBI taxonomy): Eukaryota > Metazoa > Arthropoda > Insecta > Hemiptera > Pseudococcidae > Phenacoccus > Phenacoccus solenopsis. The sequence continues at coordinate 26,567,703 of CM019754.1, read as the reverse complement.
ATTTTTTAAACAAATTTTTAGAACCCCTGAAAATACATGAATTAGCTTCCAAATTTTATTCTAGCCTTTTGATCTTCGTTCGCGTATTTTTTCGCTAATTTTTGATTCTGTCGAAGCTCTACGTAATTATGAAAAATTCGAATAAAAATTTTATTGATAACATTTTGGAACCCCTGAAATTTGAAAAAATCGGGTTTTCAGCTAAATTAATCCCCGCCCTCTTTCTACGTTTATTTTTAAAAGTGATTTACGATGTTTCGAATTTTCGTGGAAAAATATGAAATTTGAATGGAAATTTTTCAAATACATTTTTGGCCGCTCTGAAATTGAGTAAATTGGCTTTCATCTTTTATTCCACCCTTGTGACCTTCGTTCGCGTATTTTTTCGCTGGTTTTTGATTCTGTCAAAATTCTACGTAAATGCGAGAAATTCGAATGAAAATTTTATCGATAACGTTTGGAACCCCTGAAAATCGAAAAATTGTAGTGTAGTTGTATTTAAGTCTGTCCTTTTCGCGAGTATATTTTTTTAAGTGATTTTCCAATGGTCCAGATTTCTATAGAAAAATATGAAATTGGAATGCAAATTTTTGAATCGAATTTTAATGTCCTTGAAAATAGATAAATTGGCTTCCTACTTTTATTCTAGTCTATGTACCTCGTTAGCATATTTTTTCTGCTAATTTTTCATTTTCTTGAAGTTTCCCGTCAAGATATGTGTATTAAATGATAATTTTTAAATTAAATTTTGGTACCCCTGAGAATTAATGAATTGCGTTTTTTCATATTTATTCGAATGTACTTACCGTAAGCTCGTTTAGTCAAATAGTAGTTCCATTTCTTGGATTTTCTCGGGAAAATATCAAATTTAATTTAGTCGAATTTTGTGGTGCAAATTTTGGAACCCCTGAAAATACGTGGATTCACGTTTCACTTCGAATCGAATTCGTACTCACGTTAGTATAATGGTTTTCTCGACTGTTTAATTTTTCGAATTTTATTCGTAACACGGAAATCCATTTAGTCGAGTAGAAATGATGGGAAAAATTTGACACCCCTGAAAACACACGAATTTACATTTTACATTAATTCAAATCTCTAATTACGTCAAAATTAATCATTTTTTCGGCTACTTGATTTTATGAATTTTTTTTCATCAAACACTGAAATTGGTTTAGTCGAACAAAACTGGTGGGGAAGAAATTTGAGATCTCTGATGATGGACGTATTTTTATCCAGTTCGCTTTAATGGCTGCTTCTCGTAAAACTATTTTTTGTATCAACTCAGCGACGAAAATTACAAAAGTAAATTGGAAACCCCTGATTTGGAGTTGTGCAGTTGTCGAACGTGTTGTGTTCGTCGGATTTTGGTTTTTCGTAATTTCCCTCGAATGAAGGTGAAATTCGATTCATTCTGTTTGAAGTACTGAAAAGCAATTTTGGAACTTAGGCATGGAAACGAATGAATCAGTTTTTTACGTTTATTTCAACCTTAAGCGTTTGATGGTGGAAAAAATCTGATTGTCGTTCGATTAATATTCTGTCTCTGAAATTGTTGGATTTCGAAGTCCTGTTTTTCTAGGTATTTAAATTCTAATAAGTTAATGAGATCCTGCTCGCTCGATGCGATATAAAGAGAAGGAAATTACGAGCGAATTGAACGAACAAACGTCTACAATATGTATAGATTTTATCTGGGAACTCGCTGATGGCGTAGAAGAACAAAAAACGTATTACGAGATTAGAATTTTTTCCCCTTCTGTTCTTAATATACCGAAGGCTTTTAAGAAATTACGAACGAGACGCAGAGGAAAAAAAACCTCGAAACCTCGAACGATTATACAACGAAACGAAAACCTCTGTCGGGACGTTGTTACCGTAACCGTGAAAAAAAATTTCAATATCGGTGACATGGGCTGGAAAATGTAGGCTATACGATTGTACGAGTTAGTCGTAAAATCGAAAAATTTGCACGTACGTGTCGGCGCTAAACGAAGTACGAACGAGGAAGGGGGACGAACTCGGCGACACAGTGGCATAGAGACATGCTACATTGAACAGCTGTCTTATACAGTGGAGCAAGGGGAGGGAAAAAATTCAACTAAGTAACGAAAAATTCGTTCGTCGCAAAAATTACGGGCTCGATCGAAAATTGAAAAACACGTAAGGAAAAACGCTTGTTCAAACAACTTGGACGAAATATTATTCGCAGCTGCGCCATGACTTCGTACGTCAATATACATATTTTTTTTTATTTACCGCACATTTTGAATTTAGGCGATAAATTTTATAAATTGTGTACGCGTAGGGAAAAAATACCCGAATTGTGGAACGATGACGATCTATTATGCGATTCGATACGATGCAAACGATGCTATTGCGTGGTGAATTTTGAGCTTACATCGATAGTATTTTTGTTCGAAGGCTTTTCCTAAAACATTCGGAAATTGGTGATGAATAACGTGGCTACGACTGGCTCGCAAATTATTCGCGTCTGGACATGTCTTGTAGTAGGAATGGTTCACATGAATAGTAGCATAGTTCTATTTTACATACATGGGGTTACACTTTACGATTAATGGAATGACTAGGCGTTTCGTCAATACAGATTTAATTCAGCTGCCAAGCCTGGCATATCGATGAGCTCGATGTGGAAAATTCAGTTTTCGCCTTGCCAAAATATAGATCAATATGCACGAACGTGTAATAATCACAGAGGGGGAAAAAATCCATGCCCATGCATCTGAGAATATTCAACGAGTAATTTCAACAAAATCGCAATTTTTCTCATCAACGTGCACCTAAAACCAAATCACATCCGTGGCCGATTGCTCGATAAATTATCATTTCGAAAAAATTCCCCTACTTCCTTGTCTCGACTCGAGTCTCCTTAGTTGGGATTTTAAAGCGTGATGGCGTCGCGTTTGTTGTCTATAGCTGAGTACTTGATAGATCTAACGTGTCGGAAAAATTCCACTCTTCGATTGTCTCGTACGGATTTACCTTATTTTCGAAATAAACGCAAACTTAATTATTCGCTGTCAAGATGAAATATATTTACACTAGTCAACAAATTTAACAGTTAAGCACGTGAGACGTAATAACCGTGAAAAATTTCGTTTCTTCGTGTGGCCTCGTCATGACGCTATTACATGTATTACACCAGTGTTAGACTGCTAGTCTCATTCTCAACGAACTGAACTGAAGGGGAAATATTTACGTGGTATTTTTTCGAATATAGGTGCCACAAGCTTTAGGTGGTAAGATGATACAAAATGAAGATACTGTATTTGGTTTCGAAATTTAATTAAAACGCCAAATGTATTTTTCACTCGTTTATTTTCGAGGCAGGGTTGTAAATTGAGAAGTTTCAGAGTTGATGGAGTAGGCGTGATGGCTCAAAACAATTCGAATAAGGAACGAAAATGTTGAGAATAATTTTAATACAGTTTTACTCCTTCTCCTCCCCCTCTCCCCACTCCAAAAAAAATATGTGATAGTAAGCTTCTGGAATTTAAAAAAAAATTACCTTAAGAAAAATAATTTTTTTTCATGAAAAAATGCATAATTGAATAATTTTTTATTTACCTGTTATAATTTTGTGGCCATATTTTTGAAAAAAAAAAAAAAACCTAAAACCTCTAATACTTGTAATTCTAATGAAGGATTCCATGAAATATAATGTGATTCTGCATTTTGATAAAATGTGAAATTGGAAAACTCTTATAAAAAGGAAACGTAAAGAGTTAGAAAAATTATCTAGCTACTCAAAATAAACACAAGTTTTTTTTATTAATACTAGTTATAGCCACTAACGCTATACTCACGTGCTTGTGAACTTGGACCTTTCTAAGGAGGCTAGTTGGGGGGGAGGGGGTAGGATATAAACTTTTTTGGTTGAATGTATACAGTACACAGGCGGATATTTTTAAGACTTTTTTATATTACGCATTTTTTTTATATGTAAAATTTTTTTTAAATTGGGAAACTAGATTCATTTTAATTTTTATTGTTAAAAATTTAAAGTCTTGATTTTTGAAAAAAAAAATGTATGCAGTTCTCAAAAAATAAAATAAAAAAATCATATTGAATTTTTATGATGTCATTCTGCGAAAAATATCAATACCTGTTTTGGAAAACAAAAAAATGAAACATCAAAATTGTGGGAAAAATACGATTTTTACTTTATGCCCCGTTTCCAGAAAAACTGTACTACCCTTGAGGATCTTTTTGAAACATTTTTATTCAGAAGTGCCTGGTCAATGATTTAATGCAAGGATTTTGCAAAATCCCTATTTCATCTCAACAACTGTTCAACTTTCTCATAATTTTTGACATGTTACTTCAGTCATTTCGATAAAAACCACCACCAAACTAAAATTTTACAAAATCCTCCCATTAAATCATTGACCAGGTACTCCTGAATAAAAATTTTTATCAAAAAAGATCCCCCTTGGTTGCATAGTTTTTCTAGAAACGGAGCATAAAGCAAAAATTGTATTTTTCCCAAATTTTGATATTTCAGTTTTTTGTTTTCCAAAACAAATATTGATATTTTTCGCAGAATGACATCATAAAAATTCAAAATGATTTTTTATTTTATTTTTTGAGAACTGCATGCATTTTTTTTTTTCAAAAATTAAGACTTAAATTTTTAACAATAAAAATTAAAATGAATCTAGTTTCCTAATTAAAAAAAAAATTTTACATATAAAAAAAAATGCATAATATAAAAAAGTTTTAAAAATGTCCGCCTGTGTAGTGTATGCATTCAACCAAAAAATTCTATGCCTGAACCCCCTCTCACCCCCTTAAGATAAGAAACCTGAAAAGTGACCGAATGGGGGACTCTGACTCTCCATGATCATAAAGGGATTCGGGTGAAAGGAGCTGTCGTCTATGGGAACTGTATTTCGGGCACTGTGGAAGAATATGTCTTTCTGTTAGCTAGATAGAGCACACAGGATACAGGAGTGGGACAGTTAAGAAAGAAGATGAAAATGAGTCAGGGCGCTATGACTTATAGGAAGTCTGCAAAGATAAACCTCTTCTGTCCTATTCTTCCTAAGTGATGTTTTATGCCAGGACTCGGTGTTATCGCAGAATATTGTTGGAGTTGGCGTTTGATGATGTTTCCAAAAAAAAAAAATCGAGTAATTGAGAATTTATTACTTTCCAAATCATACTTTGTCGTGCAAAAAATGAAAAAAATGTCACTTGCCAAAATTTCCAGGAAGTAATATGTCTAAAGTAAACCATTTTAAATTTTTTCAAAATACTCCAATTTTAATTATTTTCAAAATGAACGGTCATTGGGTAATTCATTGATCGTGTGCTCAGTAAGGGCTTAATTTAGCTTTTTTCGGACTCAAGAGGTGAAAAGTCCGAAAAAAGTAGTTTTCGGTGTTTCTATGAAGAGTCTCTCACCAAATCCTTCTTTCCCAAATCGGATCAGCTACAATAGTTCTGGTTTTTAATTAAAAACTCAGCTAAAAATGCGATAGAATATGATATGATGGGAAATCTAGTATTTGTCATGCAACGCTTTCTACTGAATAGCATTTAATAGTCATTTTCTACTTAGAATCTCGCCTCGAAATGCTTATCTAAAGAGTAAAAAGATTTGAAATTGACATAACAAGGATAGCATGTATGAGTAACAAATATCAACATTCGTGATAGAAAATTACTTTTTAAATTACCCTGATCTTAGCTGAAATGTAAACAGTTTTTTTCGAAACTTTTAATTCATTTTTATGAATAAATTGAGAGAGGGGATTATTGGAACCATTTAACATCCCGCGTGATTGAAATTTCACGATATGAATGTCATTACTCTTGTGATCCATGAAAAAAACGTTTGATTATTTTTTTTTTTATTTTAAATCTTATCAACAGATATTTCTATTCGTAAGACGAAAATAAATTTTATTCGTTGGTTTGTTACGTTATCTCCGAGGTATGGAAAATTTCGATACGAAAAAAGTTCGATCATTAGATACAAAAAAAACGTAAGCACATGAACCTGAATGATATTTTTTATTTTTTATTCAATTTTACGTTCAATTCTAAATAAATTTTCTGGTTTATTAATAATATTATTTTCATTATTTTTTATTTCAATTTTTGCTTTTATTAAAAAAAAAAAAATTCAATTCAAAATAATAAATTTAATTTTAAAATAACTTTTTTTAATACAAATTCTTTCTTTTTATTAGTTATAATTTCTATTGCAGCATTGCTGGAGCTGAGTTTTTAAATGAACCATGTTCAAGTTTGCCTATAACGTTGCTAAACCCTTCATGTCTGCAGGACACATCCAAAACCAAGTCCCAAAACCTCAATCCTATCCCTTCCAAAACCATTTAAGAAGTTGAATTTGGAACAAAAGTAGTATTTCTTGCCATGAAATAATCTTAAATGAACACGTATTTCTCAAATTATAACTACTTGAGTTTCCTTAAATTATCTTCAAATTGTTAAGATCGGCCATTTTGGATCCATTTTGACCCAAATTGAAGAGGTCATATTCTGGTCAGCCATTTAACCTACCCTGGAAGTTTGTCCTTTCTACGTTGATTTGGTGACGAAATATAGACGATTCATGAAATTCCCCTTCAAAAGGGGTTTTTTGCTGTAACTCCCCTCCAGATTCACTTGGGTAGGTAAAATCGGAATAAGTTAGTCACTTACGTTCATTTCATTCGACTTTTCGGGTACCTCTCTCTCCTTACATTTTGAGGTCGATAACCTCTCCTTCTCCCCTTCAACATCATGTATGGAGATAAATTGGAGATATAATATACTACTTATCTCCAATAATCATATGAGTTCATATTAATTACATTTTTACTAATTTGAGGTTCCTTAAGTTCTACTCAAATTTTTATAATCCGCCATTTTGCATCCATTTTGACTCAAATTCGAGAGGTGATATTCTGATCACTAACTGACCCCACATACAAAGTTTGACCTTTCTAGGTTGATTTGGTGAGGAGATATGAAACATTTCAGAAATTTCACGTCTCAAAACTTCCTTAAAAAGTAGTTTTTTGTTCTAACTCCCGTCCAGATACATTCAGGAAACTAAAGTTGGAATAGATTATTCATTTATGCTCATTTTATCATATGACATCGCAATAAAAAGTTTTCTACATATCCTGTACCCCCACCACATTTTGAGGTCGATAACCTCTCCTTCTCCCTCCAACATCATGTATGTAGGTAAATTGGGGATATAGTATACTTCTTATCCCCAATAATCATATGAGTTCATATTAATTTCATTTTTACCAATTTGAGGCTCCTCAAGTTCTACTCAAATTCTTATAATCGGCCATTTTGCATCCATTTTGATTCAAATTCAAGAGGTCTTATTCTGGTCACCAACCAATCTCACACACAAACTAGATTAATTTGGTGAGCATATATGGAAGATTCAAGAAATTTCATGAATCAAAACTCCCTCAAAAAATCATTTATGCTCCACCTCCCCTCCAAATGCACTTAGGAAGCTGAAATTTGCATATGTTGGTGTCCGTGACACACTCATTCATATGAGGTCAAAAACGATAAATTCGAGTTATTTGCCCTTTTTACAGGCACCCTCAAAATTTGAGTGATTCGCCATTTTGAGGAGTATCGAAAAAACAAAAAAGTACCAGTTTAACATCTTCAAGAAGACTTTCTCACCAAATTTTGAGCGAATTTCATGGATGGATGGATGAAAAGAAAAATGTATACCATAATTTTGGACGTTTGCCACATGATTGCAAATGATCTGAAACGCAAAGATTGGAACACCCTACCCTCCTTCACTCCCCTTCCAAAATCATGTAGGCTGTAGTAGCTATTGTTTTTATTAAAAACTCATTTAATAAAATTGTATCCTCACAAAATGATAGCAAGATCGTAAATTTTGGTCGAATGTTGTGAAAATAATGGACACTCCGGCGAAGGGAGGGGAACAGGGTTTACTTCATCGTACGCTTATATTCATATTATTCAATCTCAGATTACCGAGAGGAGATCGCTGCGGCATTATGGCTATTGGCCAGAATCACGAATCGAGAATTTCTGTAAACCATAAAGCATCTGGCAGTTGCGTTTGAGTATGAAATTTCGGACATTCGTTGCGTATAAATTTACCTAATTGCGTTCGCGTATTCAAAGGATACCGTGTACGAAGGTAGAAATGTTACCAGTGTAAGTTACAATCGAAATGAGGGTAATTAAACGAGCGACCTTATCGAATGGGCATTGGTTGTCCGGTCGAGTAAATTACGAAAGGAAATGAAATAGGATACGAAGGCTTTACATACATTCTTCGTGGTGGAAAAAGTCGAGCGACCTTCGAGACGTCGAAATGTTCCGAACTTTCGACTTTCGAGGGAAAAGGTTAAAAGCCGACGACAGCCTTCAACTATCGATTGTTATGGCTTTCGTAGCGATGTAGGAATTAGGAAAGGGATACTTACATGTCTATGTAATACTGACCCTTTTAAAAATGATGTGTCTGAAAAATGGTATTAGCTTAGGGGTGACATTTATAGGCACGCCTACAAGGTTTCGAAAATTTCACCGAGCGATATCGATTTCGGTAATTAACGGCGATGGAGATGGAGAAATTTGAAATTCGCTTCGGACGAGTTGTTTGTGTTTGGCCAATTATAAAAGGCGAAAAAACTGGCGTCTTTGAATAAGGTCCGGGGAAGGCAGAAATGCGTACGAAGTTACGGGATTTTTTTCATTCGGTCGGCTAGAAACGCGCGTGTATCGGTTTCATACGAAACGTGCAGACGATACGCGATGCGTCAGTGCGGTACCGTTGATATGGTCGATGACGTCAGTATCGGAGTGGACGAGAGGACAGCCTAATGACGCCTTGAATGGGCATTGTATCGTTGTCATCGGTTAGCCAGCTTGATCCCGTCTCGTATTACGCGTCTTGGCGAATTTTCTGCTTTAAGATTAGCCCCCCCAGAATTCGAGGTGACGGAGAGGTGCGACGAGACGATACTGTGGATTTGTTTCTTTACGTCGACGATACGGTTAATTGAAACGACCCCGTTTTACATTGGCGAAATATTTATTCGTAATGTATTAATTCGAACGTTTGCTTATTCTGTTACAGTGTCAGCTTGTTGAGTACTCTCGTGTTTTTTTCCAAAGGAGCTGATCGCAGACCGCCAGAATTGCCAACCGTCACGGAATACCTTATTCTAACCCCCTCGCCCCTTCCACCGCAACCGCCATGGGTCGCAAAAAAATACAGATATCCAGGATCACCGACGAACGCAATCGACAGGTAATAAAACACGCGCACCAGCCATTTGAAACGAATAGACTCCTATAAAGCCTGATGGCGATTTTCAGCTGCTCTTGAGTACATAAAAGCGACTCGTGCTCGGTTTTTTTTGCGAGACTCGCATCTGCGAATTGCGAGACGTAGTAATCTCGACGCGTGTGTTTTTTTCCCTTCTCCAAAGCACGTTGCTGAGTGGGCGATTTTTCCATCACGATAGGCGCGTTTTGCGATGTTCGCGCGATCGTACGTTCGACATTCGAGTATTACTTGTTGCGAATTGTACCAGTACTAGCATCGTATAGATATAACGTTGATGTCTCCAGAACGTTTCCTTATTTTTTAGCTAGCCTGATTTCCCCTCCTTACTTTCAAACTGGACGTTATGACGTAGAGTAATGGAATTGGGCTTTGCGAGGGTTCAATTCCCACGCGATGAGGTGGTCTGTGTGATGTCGTGTACGAAATTACATTGGAAAATGGAAAATCGACGTTAGTTTGGCGTAAAGGCAAAGTTTCCAGGGAATAGCTCGTGGATAGATGTTACGTATTCATTTGATGAAAGACTACTTGTACTAGTTTATTAATGTAGTTGAAATTAATTCGAAGAAAAAATTCAGAGATATTGTGATTTTGCGTATGTTAGCTTTGAAATGTCCTTATTAACGTTGATTAAATTTTCCCATTGTAAAATTTACATAATTGTTGGGATTTTTTTGTTATTAAGAGACGAGTTTTATTTTGCAAAAATTTCACTTTAGAAAATAGTCGTTTTGGTAATAGGTTTTTTGAGGAGTACGATTCAATAAATGCCATAAAAATCAGTGAAAAGGTTTTTAAATTTATTAATTTTTTGTCGATGATTTTTTTTTGCTGTATCGTCAAAAGTAATTCGAGTCAGAGTTGATGAAAGTTTGGAACAGAAGGGCATAATGCCCCAGGCCTGGGTTTCTGAGATAGCCCAGAAATCAACATTTTAATTTTTAAAACTTTATAAGATAATAGTAAAGGTTTTTTATTTCAGATTTTCATCATATTAAAAGACAAAAATTGAAAAGCAAAGTCAGAAAATTTTTTTCACCTCGAGGCCCATTTTATCTCTCCCTGGCCATGATTAGAGTGAGCCAACTTTTGAATTTTTTGGAAAAGTAATCAAAGTTAGGAAAAGAAATAATTGTTGAAAGAACGCCAAAAATTGGAAAAAAGTAGTCTTCGAGATTGAAAGGAACGCTAACCAAAATGAAATCAACGTTTTCAACATTTTAAAATTTTAAAATGCAATATTTTCGAGCCACTGGAAAATTTTTCATTCCAAAATATTACATTTTGTTGTGTGAAAATTGGGAAAAAATTTAGCCGTCATTTTTGCGAAATTTAAGAGTCTTTACTTTTCACAAATTTTTGTGTATTTCGAACATCTTGAAAAATGAATGGTTTACCGGACTGTAGTCAGGATACATGAATGGTAGGAAGGAAAGGGTTTCATTCTTTAATAGTAAAATTACATTTTCAGGTCTAAGTCACGATACATGGTTATGTAATTTTTTGAAGAGGGAGTTTACTTCAAGGTCTTAGTTGTGATGCGTGAGTGAAGGAAAGTGTTTAATATTTTGAAAACACAAATTCTTAGCTCCAAGCCAAACATATGAGAAGAGGATAATAGGAAAAGGGGTTTTAATTTTTTGAAACAAATGGCAGCTTGAAATTTTTTTCAAATTTTACCTCAACATGAAATGTAACTTTAGGACGCAAAAAATTTTTAATCACTTGAAATCAATTTTTTGAAATTTTGAGTTCATCTTAGAAAAGGTTTCCATCAGCTTGGAAGATAGACATTTCCTCCCCTTTTTTTGAACATTATTTGGCTACTACTTTTCCCTTATTTTCTTGATTTTTCAAGTATCCGAAATTGGACTCACCTTATGATATTTGATTATTCTGATACTCATAGCATAGACCTTCTTCATAAAAAAGTCGAGAGTTTATATAATTTATTCGATAATAATAATCGATTGAAATCGCTGGGATGTATATTTATTCACAAATTTCAAGTACATGAAAAATCTTTCGGTGAAATTTCCTATGAAAAAAATATAATCAGAATTACTAATGATTAAAGCTTCAAAAACGTGAAATAATCAACGATAATTGAATCTATTTGAATATGAAATCGATTCTAGCAGATATCGATCGTCAAATTTTCGAAAATTTGAAATCAATAAAATTGACTTTTAATATCAAAGTAAAAGTAACCGATCGATAATTATCGAATTTTTCTAAATCGATATCGATAATCGATAATCGAATCGACAACAATGTGAAATCGATTTTTAATGATCTTTATGATCGATTTTTTGAGTTCATATAAGTAACATACTTATGAAATCGACTATCGATTTTTAAATTTAAATCGAAAAAAACTGCAATTTATTTTTTAAAATCAAACATTAAGATAACAAAAATCCGTAAAAATCAATAAAATTATCAATTTATCAAATTTAAGTGAACGTGAAATCAATGAAAATCAATAATTCATATGTTCGTTAATCAAGTCGATAAAATCGATTTTCGATTATCAAACATATATGCTAACCTCAACTTAATTAATATAAATATTTAATTTACATAAAATAGTGAATGTCAGCTCAAGAAAAATCGACTCTCGATTACTTAATTTATTTCGAATAAAATCATTAAAATCGATTACTAAAAATAAAAATTTAATTTACATAAAGTGTTGATGGAAAATCGTTTTATATCGATTTATCGAATTCGGATGATTAAAATCGATTATCAAATTATATGATAAAATCGATTGTTGAAAATCAAATGTACATGAATGTGGAATAGAAATCATCAATTATCGAATATACAGTCTAAGCATTAGTATGTAGTGTAGATATTCGATTATTACACTTACGTGAATGTCAAGTCGTCAACTTGATTGAAATCGAGTCTCGATTATTTGATTTACGATAATCAAAGTAAATAAAATCCATTGCTGGAAAATAAATTTTTATTGATCATTAATGAATTATTTTAAATATCGATGCATCAATTAATCGATTATCTTTTATCGAAATTAATAAAATCGAAAACATCGAAATCGATTATACTTACAAATTCAATTTTCCACGAAACACGAATAGAAAATCTTTAAAAATCGATCATCAGATTCAAATATGGTAAAGTCGATTGTTAAATATTTAATGTTCTTGGTAGCGGAACTAATATTATTGATTATCACATTCACACGCCACATAGTCAATACAAGTCAATTATTGCGTATCAGATTTACATAGAGTGAGATGATCGAAATCGAGTACTGAACATCGTAATGTAATGAAACGTAAATAAGGAATCGCTATAAAAATTGATTATTTCAAAACAAGTTCACATCCGAAATAAAATTGGTAATTTTTATCTCATATACATATTTGAACATAGAATTAGTGGAAATCTATTATCGACTATCATTATTCAAGTTGATACAAAAGTGATGCTTAAAAAGAACTGATGGAAAAGTGGTGCACCTCAAGCACCCCTTTGATATGGAAGATGAACTATTTCTCTGTGCGTTCGTAAGTGTTGCCACTGAGCAAAATAAAAAAAAACGTTGAACACCATTTATTACGAGATATCAATACTATACGCTCTTGACCAGCCTTGCTCGTTGTTCGCGCCGGTTGAAAAATTAACTCGTAAATTACGCGTAAAAATCATAAATATTCTGATAATTCATTCGAAGGATATTCGAAGCGTATATTGAGACTGGTTGACACCCAGTTCGTATTGTCGTGATGAAAGATCGTGAACTGGCGTGCAACGACGTCCGAGCGTACGGTATTCGTACTTCACGTACTCGGTGATTTCATCGAAATGAACTTCGAAATGATTCAATTGGGGAATTATTTTTCGCCTTCGACCCATCCTTAATCCTTTGAAATGTGAAAATCATCCGATTCGTTGGCCGAAGGGTTTACGTACGTAACTAGTACCTTTGGTTATAACGCGCGGCCGTTGACTACACATAAAAAAAGGGATACCGGCGATAATAATTATGACGTAATAGTTGGTATTACGTAATACATAAACACAGCAGTAGGTATACGAGTACTCGGCGCGGATATGCATGTCAAAAGCATTGTATACGGCCGCAAGGACAGCCATCGGGTTAGTCGGTTTTTTACGATTACTTATGGTAATTTTTATTATTTTTTTTCACTCGTAGGTGACGTTCAATAAGCGCAAATTCGGCGTCATGAAGAAAGCCTACGAATTAAGCGTACTGTGCGACTGCGAGATCGCGCTCATTATATTTAGCAGCTCTAATAAACTATACCAGTACGCCAGCACAGATATGGATAAGGTGTTGTTGAAGTATACCGAATATAACGAACCGCACGAATCGTTGACCAACAAGAATATCATTGAAGTATGTATAATTTAACGAACGAATGGGAAAATTTTCGTATTAAAATTGAAGTGTTATGACCTCGGTATTCGTACCTGGTGGGACCCAGGGCTCGAAGCTTCGACTAATTTTCGTCTCGAAATATTTATCGATTACCGAATTACGCGATGTTACGAAAAACGCTTTAATCGATGATAAGAGCTTTTTACTAGGCATAAAGAATTTTCGAAAAAGAACTCCAGCTTGAAAAGAGTACTTTCTTTGAACAAGATGAAAATAAATTCTTCGCATTTCTTTCTCTTTTTACAATTTTTTTTACGATGGAAAATTTCTATAATCCGAGAATGTTTGAAACAAAGTTCTATTAAGTGGAGTAATCGTCTTTTGAAGAGTTGAAATGGAGTATAAAATATCCGAATTATTTCCCCAATTTATTTTATTATATTCGCAATGTCAATCATTTATAGAATCAAAGACGAAAAAAGTACAAGTTCAAATTGAAAAAAAATACGCTAATTCTTTTTCACAATAATCACGAATCGTAAGAAAATAAATTCAAAAAAGGTAAGAATTGATGGTATAAAAATTATTTCATGTTTAAAAAAAAAAAAATAAAAATACAAGATTTAAACAGAAAAATATTTAGGGAGAAAATGGAAATATTTGTCCAAAGGAAAATAAATACTTCGTTTAATATTTCCATTCCTCTAACCTCACCTGACCACATGTCTCTAGCTAAGTCAAGTCTACAGCACATTAATTTCTCCCCCCCCCCCCCAAAAAAAAAGGAATTGTAAAAAATGTATATGTCCTAACGTCAAGATAATCTTGACAGTCTCTTTATACCCACATCCTAAATTCTCCTTCGAAACATAATTTTTATTTTTTAACCCCCACCCCACCACACAACACTACACGTGAGTGGCTAGAACTTTTATATGTTGATAAATATGTTGCAAACTTGCATGAAACAATTACCGAAAAATTTCGACTTTTTCTCATCACATTTATCATATTTCAAGGATGACAATTTCTATATTCGTCAAATTTGAGAAAACGTTAAAATTTGAGAAATTTGCGACTCCTGAAGCTTTCTTCATTTTAGATCTGTTTTACTAAAATTTAAGAAATTATATTCAACTTCAAAAAAAAAATCTTTAACCCTATCATCCTTTCCCTCACCTTTCCCTAGTAGCATGAAAATGTAATTTGAGCTCAGTCTATCCATGATCGAAAGGCTTTGAAGTCCATCCAACTCACCTGAAATATGAGTTAATCATCATTTCGAGTTGTAGCAGAAATCTTTAAAAAAATATCAACGAAAAGTACAAAATGGAAAAATAATTATTAAGATCTCCCTTCCCTCATCTTATCATTTCAAGCAAGCTATAATGCTGTGTTTTTTATTAAAAGTTTAAACATAAAGATGTCATAACGCGCGCGCCCCCTCTTACTCTCAGTTTAGGTACGCTATAATAGCTGTCGTTTTTCTTGGACTAAGTAAAATCCACTTATAAGTTCACTATGTTTTTTTTTTTTTTTTTGTTATAATTTCATCATCTGACTATAACTCGATTACAAATTGACAGATTACTCTAAATTTGGAGGTTAGGTAGGTATAGTATAGCTTAAAAACCTTACTGTTTTTGAACTCAATCCATCCGCTAACAGTCGAGCTTTCGAACTTCGACGTTTTTTCAGTTTTTTTTTTGCAAATATCTTGGGAATAAACGGTCGTGAAGAAAAAATGTATGAGAGCAAAGTCGTAGGAAATTTTACTCTCTACAATTTTGGTACTATTCATTTTTCATGGAAGTTTTCCCAAAGTTGAGCTTTTGAGCATTTAAGTTTTTTCAGTTTTTTGCAATTATCCCAGGAATGAAGGGTCGTGAAGAAAAAATGTATGAGAGCAAAATTGTAGAAAATTTTATTCTCTACAATTATGGTTCCATGAATTTTTTATGGAAGTTCATCAAAAGTTGAGCTTTTGAACTTTGAAGCTTTTTTAGTTTTTTTTTCAGTATCTCGAGAACAAAGCGCATGAGAGAAAAATTAATAGCAAATCTCTGGCTGCAAATTTCATGCTCTACAACATGAGTCCATTTTTCATGAATGTTTACGTAAAGTTGAGCTTTTGAATTTTGAAGCTTTTTCAGTTTTTTGCAAATATTTCGTGAATGAAGAGAGTGAAGAAAAAATGTATTGGAGCAAAGTTGTAAGAAATTTTATTCTCTACAATTTTGGTGCCATTCATTTTTCATAGAAGTTTGCATAAAGTTGAGCTTTTGAAATTTGAAGCTTTTTCAGTTTTTTTTTTTTTTCTTTATTTCGAGAACGAAGCGTCGGAGAGAAAAATGAATAATAACTCGGTTGTTATGAATTTCAAGCTCTACAACTTTAGTTCTCATACAATTTTCACGAAAGCTCATAGATTTCCAAAAAAATGAACTTAATGTATAAAGTCCAATAATTAGTATACGTTTTGTCCTTTGAAAGTTGGATGTTTACGTTCTCCGATTGTAACTCTAGTAAAACATGACGGATTGATTCCTAATTTTGGAAATAGATACATAGTATGTAGCGTAACAGTCCTTTTGTTTTTGAAGTCGATGCTTCCGCTAATGCTTCAACTTTCGAACTTTGAAGCTTTTACAGTTTTTTGCAAATATCTCGGAAAGGAAGGATCGTGAAGAAAAAATAAATGGGAACAAAGTTGTAGGATATTTTATCCTTTACAGCTTTGGTTCTCATACATTTTCCATTAAAGCTCATAGAAAGTTGAACTTGTGAACTTCGAAGCTTTTTCAGTTTTTTGTAAATATCTCGGGAATGAAAGGTCGTGAAGAAAAAATGTATAGAAGCAAAATTATAGGAAATTTTATTCTCTACGACTTTGGTTCTATCCATTTTTCGTGAAAGTTCAGCGAAAGTTGAGCTTTTGAACTTTGAAGCTTTTTCTTTTTTGGTATCTCAAAAACGAAGGGTCGTGTAAAAAGATTTACAGAAACAATGTTGTAGGAAATTTTATTCTCTACTACTTTAATTCTCATACATTTTCATTAAAGCTCATGAAAAGTTGAACGTATGAACTTCGAAGCTTTTCAGTTTTTTGTAAATATCTCGCGAATGAAAGGTCATGAAGAAAAAATGTATAGAAACAAAGTTGTAGGGAATTTTATTCTCTACGACTTTGGTTCTATACATTTTTCGTGAAAGTTCAGCGAAAGTTGAGTTTTTGAACTTTGAAGCTTTTTCTTTTTTAGTATCTCAAAAACGAAGGGTCGTGTAAAAAGATTTATAGAAACAAAGTTGTAAGAAATTTTATTCTCTACAATTTTAATTCTCATACATTTTTCATTAAAGCTCATAAAAAGTTGATATTTTGAACTTGGAATTTTTTTTTATTCCTTTGTTACTCCTTCTCCATACACATCAGTTATTGTTTAATATTATTGTAAAGTCCATTATTTAAGTGTAGCCCTAACTAGTTATTGAAACGTAAAGCAGAGGAAGCAATGGCTTAGCCTCATCCGGAAAATGTCAAGCTTCAGATGAAATCTTGATCACATTTTTTCTTTCAATCGACATGAAACCTATAAGTATGAAAATATTTATTTGCTCATGGCGGTATTCTTTTTTCATAAAATTCATCCTGAATTAAAAATAAAAAAAAATGGAGAAATAGGCCAATAATTAATTCTTGGTTATTTTAAATTATTTCTTAAATTAAACAAAGTATATTTTTTGACTCTTTGCAATATACAAGTACTCCAAAATGATGATGCAAAATTCATTCCTCACCAAAAATTCTTCTACATGAACCCATGTAAAAAAATGTGAAGCCCCTCGTCGTTCAACTTGAAGAAAAAAAAAACATGAATTCTCAGATCCCTAAAATAATCCTGTGGTTAGCTACTACATTGCTAAAAATTAAAAATTAAAGAACTCACAAAAAAAAATAAATTAGAAACGCCAAAATAAGGATAAATTCAAAAATAATGGCGCCGTTGTCCTTGACTCATAATTAGCGTAGTATAAACATATGTTTTTTATTTCAAATAATAATAATAATAATAAAATGAAGCTAGAGAAAAAAAATAATAACATATTTCGCATCAGAACGAGCACAGACAGGTATCACGTATGGTTAAAATTACACTCGAGCGACGTGAAAATGACACTTCGGTTTTACATACTGAAAGGGGCACCAGCCACCACCGAGACGTGTTATTAATTTATGAATAATCTGTATTAGTATGTTTATTCGCAGGCCTTGAATAAAAAAGAACACAAAAACGGAGCCTGCAGTCCGGACAGTCCGGAAGGCGATACGGAGTACCAGTTGACGCCTAGGACTGAAGCGAAATTTTCCAAAATCGACGAAGCCTTTCAGATGATGATGCAGAAAAATCAATTAGCAGCCAATAACAGGGTAAGCCTAATGTAAAATGGTGAAATGGTGAAAAAAATTCTGTATAGGTGTACGCGTGTATAATACGGTACATTTTACGGCGAATTCTTTATTCACGATTCGGCCGGCTGAGACGGCGGGGACGGGAGCGTATCGCGGATAATTACTAGGTACGATGAAATATCTGCTAAGTTGTCTAGGAAATAACCGGATAATTTATATCTCGGGGATAAGTTTTTATAGATGGCGAACCCGATTCCAACCTCTAATTTGGAAATGTAATTTGCATTTTTTCAACGTGGCGAACGAAAAAAAATTTCGGTCGACGAAAAATTCGCCTATTCGGCGAAATAGGTAGTGAGGAGAATTTTTCCGATATCGTAACGTAAAGTCGAAAGGTTATCGGTGGCGCACGCGACACTCGAGTACTTTGAACCGAACGAAGAAGTTCGAGCATTTTAGAAATAATACCCGTCGTACGTGATGTGCGAGTGGGAATGGCGAGTGAGCCGAGAAAAACGAAGCGAATGCGAAATTTTACGCTAATACGAAAATTCGCCTTCGTACTGATAAGTTAACAGGCTGTAGAGCACGCTCGTGCGCAATTTATCAATTTTGTAGCCTGCCTTATTATATCGTACGAGAGAGAACTTTAATACCGAGCTATTTGGTGTGTTTTACAGCAAATAGAAGCAGCCAATTATGCATTACCGATGCCTGTGCCGATGGGAAGTTACAATGAATCTAGTCTTCTGCAAACCAGCCCGCACATGGGCCAAAATAGTGTTAGTCCTAGACCTTCTTCTTCGGAAGCCGAATCCGGTGAGTATGGAATGCGAAATGGAAAAAATTTCGTACGGTTGTAAATTTTGCACTTTGACCATTGTTTCGGCGAGAATAGCTCGTAAAGTTTTGACACGTTCGACAAACGGTTGGTATTATAATCGCGGATACTTGTTGCGTTTATTATGGGTGTTGGCGGATTTTTCTCTTCGTCTGTGAGGCATTACGAAGTAGTAATCGATGACGATGGGTTTGGGTTTGCGGGAACATGGTATGGTTAGATCTTAGATCATTAGTGGGACGAGCTGTTGAGGTTCGAATAGGTGGTCTTTTTCTGGGCTGATTATTCAAAACGGTGAATTACGATCGAAGTGGATTGAATTGGTTTCGTGTAGTTGGCAACACTGTAACAACGTGATGACGTCGTTGTTATCGAAGAAAATGAATTAATTTTTCCTAAATTATTTTTCGCTATATATTTTCCTCGTCTTCATTGGTCATATGTTTTTTCAGCGGAGAAAAGAAAGTGATTTTAATTTTTAATGTTTTAATAATATAATATAATTATGGTATATTTTGAAATCATGATTTAAAATGGTACAGAAATCTGGTAACGAAACTTTTTTGTAATTTCTATAAACAATAAAAAAACGTCGAAATATGAACTATCTCTCCTCTTCCGATCTTTTTTCGAATCAGATAGGCTGCAATAGCCTTCATATTCTTCAGAAATTCGGCAAAAAAAAAACAGAGTTTTTATCTCATAATTATTTATGACTATACCTCGAGGATTCGTAGTGCGGGCCTAGATGGGGGGGGAGAGGGGAGAGAGGTCTGTAGCCATGCGGCTAAAAACCAGAGTTTTTTATCTTATGATTATTTATGACTTCAACTCAGGGACTTGTAGTGAAGGCCCAGATGGGAGGGGGAAAGCTAGGAGGGCACCATTTGAGGCCCTTTTCCTTCATAATGTATGATTTCTTGATGACACCATAATTTGATACGGTGTATCTAAAATATTACTGAAATACATTTATACCCAATTTTTATTAATTAAAAAAAAAGAAAATGGCCAAATAAAACTTCAACAATTAAGGACTCGAAAAAACTAAAAAACTTCTCAATAGATTTTTTGAGTACTCAATTTTGGAAAACGAAATTATTTAGGAGTTTGGGAAAAATCAACAATTTTTTAAGAAAATAATAACCACAAATGTTTTCAAGCTTTAAAAAAATTCATGCTACATGTAAGAAATTAAAAAAATTTTAAATTGAAAAACTACAGCAACATTTTAAAGAAGAAAAAAAAATTAAATTAAAATTTATAACAAAAATTAGAATAATTATGCTGATGAAAAAATGAGGTCTGCGTGGGGAAAATTATGGTACAAAAATTATGAAGCTCTAATGCCCGGCCACACATTACGTTAATCCATCTCTGCTGAAGTGGCATCGAATTCGCAAAGCCTATTTGATCCAGAGTCAGACTCTAGTCTAGATTCGAATTTCTCGTGCTGTCTGCAAAGCAGTGCCGGATTTAAGGCATCAAAAAGAGCTTCCATCAAACATTTTAGTTGGAGTGGGAACAAACGAATAGAATTTTTTTCTAAAGTTGCGAAAAAGATCCCAGATGTAGTACGATTTAAAGAAAATGAAAATCAAAGATTTTCACAACTGTGTAAAGACGCCAGTATAAATGAATAAACACAACAATTTCCTACATCTGGCAACACTGATGTGATGGTCTAAACTCCAGAGCCTAAGTTGTTTTGTGTAGAATTTCTCCATTATTATTGCTATAAAAAATAAATACGTTACATATAAAAAAAAATTAATTATTTTTATATTTTTTAATCAAGTGCTTCGTTCGAGTAGCTAGCCTTCATAAGTCTTCAGTGATACATCAATTGCTAGTTCTAGGCCTTGACCTTCTGAATTCAGCCCTACTGCAGAGTTAGTTGGAATCATGAGTTGAGTTTCGAAAATTGCCCTGGAGCGAAAGATGGAGTGGGAGTCAAAATTTGAGTATTGATTGGAGGCATGAGGTTGAAATTGGCTTTCATAATTCTTTTCTGAAGCGAAAATAGAGTCGTAGTTAAAATTTGAAAATTGTCCGAATCGAAAATAGAGTTGAAGTCGAGTTCAGGAATTATTACTCAGTCAGTAGAGTAAAGGTGAATCAGAGTTTATTTTTTCGCTGACTATTGGTCCCTGCTGTGAAATTCACAATTATAAATAAATATAACGACTCGAGTCTCAATCTCCCTGATTCCACACGCTTCCTCTACGCATTTCTTTAGAAGTTTATTTTTTTTTCTTCATAATCTTCAACGCGCGTTCCTTCGTCTTGATTGCTCGGGGTGTAAAACAGGAATGAGCGAGACATAGAACGTTATTCCAGTGTGGCC
Organism: Phenacoccus solenopsis; assembly: GCA_009761765.1. NCBI lineage: Eukaryota > Metazoa > Arthropoda > Insecta > Hemiptera > Pseudococcidae > Phenacoccus > Phenacoccus solenopsis. Next base: position 26,546,383 of record CM019754.1, on the reverse strand, counting down.
AAGTTAGCGGTTAAGAAATCGGTAATAACAGCGCATTAGTGTTGTAAATGTTTTGTACTTATTCGATTTTAGGAAAAAAAAAAAGAAAACGAACATATTTATTCATAATCTATAATATTTCATATCTAAGAACATTTTCCATTTTTTATCAACTAAACATGCTGTTTTCAAAATTCTTACTCAACTATACTTCGCGAAATCAATTTTCAAAGCATTATTCTCATTTTTGAAAACGTTTTCATTTATTTTCTTTATTTATGAACGAATTTTTATTTTTAGCTTTTTTTTTTTTACTTTTTTTTAATTCTCTCATTTCCAGCAATCATAAAAGAAAACATAAATGAATAGAGCACTGTTTTATGTAAAAATAATTATTTTATTCTAGCAAATAAATAAAAAATAATGAATTTAAAGAATTATGTATTTATTTATTTTTTACATTTTTTTTAGGCCATTTAATTCATTCAGGTAAGCTGAATGGTGATCCGTCACATTTTTACAACGGTGATTCACTTTTAACATTTTTTAGACGTATTTTTAAATTTTTTACTTTTTTTTATTCCGTTTCTTTTTTTTCGATTTTTCTGTTAATACTTCTTCTATGGGATAAATTTAGTCTATTCAAGGTTTTTAAGAATACTCAGATTTACCCATTTTGTTTCTTTCTCTCTTTCTCTCTCTTTCTCTTTCTTTCTCTCTTTCTCAATTTGACGAAAAATATGTATGTTAATTAGAATCAGATTACCTTATTCTATAGGCCTAATGGTGCCATCATTGAAAAAGCTTTTTTCAATATAAATATGTATAAGTGCTTTGGAATGGTTTTTAAATGTAAATGTAAAGAAATACATTCTCATTAAATATTTTAGTCGATGCTTTTCATCTTGAAAATATTATTCCTGTATTCTGCATGGTCGCTGAATGAAATTCACTCATTATTAGGACCCAAATTTACATAGGCTAGAAACCTTTAAAATATGCATTATTGTAGTTTGAATACATGCGAATAAAATTGCTAAAATATGTTTCAAAAATGACCTAAATGTGACGTTAAACCGTAAGGGTTTTCTTATACGAGTATTTGCTTCATTTTCTTCGTTAAACAAAAAAAAAAAAAGATGAAAATTAATTTAACCAGATACATTATACCTGTCTACTTCTTTTCACATATAATTAGTGGAGTAAAAATGAAAAATTACGAGATGAGGAAGCTTTGTTTTTTTTCTTTCAATTTTTTAAAATGAAGAAGATAAATTTCTATAATAATGTAAAATATTTTTATATCTACTCAAACAACGTTCACGTCGCAAGATGTGACAACTATTTTTTTATTTTTTTATTTTCCTTCAACAGCATAATGATGTAATAATATTGAGAAAATGTCGAAATGTATTGCTAAAAAATACACTAAAAGTATAACATGAGCTGTTATTCTATTAAAATATGCAAAAATATGAGCTAAAAACTTTGTACTTGAAATTAGATTATAAAACGTGGACATTTTCTATCATTTTGTCAGTCGCAAATGATTCAAGGCAATCTTCTGAAACAAAAAGAATTCATAACAGTAAATCGGCGATTTACTCATTATTTGAGAAATAAAATTAAATTCTTTTAATATATAAGATAAGAACTTGAAGGTATCAGGAAAATATATTTTATTAATTAAATTTAAAATGAACTCGCATTTTCTTTGAATGATCTATTATTTTCATTTTTAATTAAAAAAGTAATTTCATTTTGTTTTTCTGTCCTCTCCCTCCCCCCCCCCCCTACGATAAAAAATTATCAAAAATATTTTACAAATATTAATTCGCGTTTTTATTTTTGAACGAATGCTTAGACGGTCATTTTATTCTATAGGCCTAAAAAAATCAACTATCGAATTCAAAGTTTTATCATCAAGAAACAAAAATAAAACATATTTATCATTATTATTATTTTTGAAAAATCTCACACGAGGAAAAAATAAGAAATACTAAGCGATGAAAAAATGAAATGACTAAAAATGGTACAACGTGTAAGTATTCCAACGAGTATACTGTTTTTAAGGGGATTTAATTAATATACAAGCGGTTCATAACTGGCATTCGTTAACCGGTTCACACACAGTGAAACTACAAAATAAAAATCGTCCGGTAATAAATTTCTTCCCCCCCCCCTCAAAAAAAAAAACAAAAAAACTAAAACATCATTGTATTTTCTTACTGTACCTACTTTATTCTATATTATAGTTACTGTTACGTCGATGTATATTATCGATGGTTTATAATAGGCTTTTAATTTTTTACAGTTTATCCCGGAGGCTCGATGTTGGAAATGAGTAACGGTTATCCGAATTCAACGTCTCCCGCATTAGGCGGTTCGCCTTCTCCTGGTCCGTCACCGGTGGCTCAAAGTCTTCAGATGAAATTAGACGAATCTTCGAAAATGTCTTCGCCAACGACCGGTGCATCGAATAGGCCGAATTTGAGAGTCGTTATACCTAATCCACACGAAGAGGTAAATTAACCGAGAGTTGCGGATTTACGTGTGTTTGAATTAACCCATGTGGTATAATTGATTTTTTTGAGAGTGGTTTTAACGGTGTTCTCGAATGAGTACTAAAAAAACCGTAATTTCAAGGGCACTAGGCCTTACGTAGTATACTCTCGAGTTTCGAGATATTTTTCGTTGGAAAGGACTTTAAATTATTCGAAATGATACTACGTATGTATTTAGTATTGTTTGTGTATTAACCGGCGTGTTTTTTTATTTTTATTTTCTAACATAAAAGGAAGTTTCGAGATCGAAAAACATGGTTGATCATCGATTGGGAAATAACGATCCGAAATACCAACCGAGAGGGCCGCCGATTAATTTTCAGGTACGAAATGGTGTAATTGCTCGTTAACTAGGTATTAATGGACGATCATTTATCGAGAAGGGAACGAGAAATTTTCATCAAACGCCAGAGATCCAGTGTTGATTTTCGTATGCTAATCGTTTTGGTGCCTTATTAACCGTGAACGAATGAGCCATGTGATAATTGAAATATGATCTAAGTGTTGGCTCAGAGACTGTTTTTTTGCACTGTGTAAATATTATATTGAAAAATGCCGGTCGGCACTTGTGTTTATACAGCTCATAGTACATTATAAACGTGCGAATGTTAATTAATTCGAGGATTTTCGCTTTTTTTTTCAATTTATTCGCATCTGACTCTGGTTGGTGTTTTTTTAATGTATCTATTCAAATTCAAATTGCCATTGAAAATGTCACTCCGATTGGCGAAAAATTTGTGCGAGTTAGGTTACGTATTGTAGGCCATAGATGTGGCATTGAGAGCGATTTTCAAGTTTATTGTGATCGCAATGATTATTACGCTATATTAGATGATTTATATTGATGAGAAAATTATTTGAAATTTTTCAGAATAACGAAAATTATTTACATTTTTTTTTTTTTTTCAGAATAATGCCGGACATAATACACTGAATACTCCCGTGGTGGCGGTACATACGCCTGTATTAACATCATATTCTGGACTGTTTTCTGATCTAAATAGTAGTAGTGATTTGTTGAACTGGCCTTCCATACAGTCGCATTCGAGGTAGATATTCCGAGGCCTGTGTTTCGATTAGTTGAACTGTGGGGGAATTGGTGATAACGATAATTTGTCGTATTTCAGCGCGTTGCATTTAGGAGTTCCGAATACATCTCCGGCTACGTCATCTCCGTCGCCGAATTCTGTGCATATAAAAAGTGAACCTAATTCGCCTCCTAGGCCGGACCATCACGCGTCGTTGGCTCATATGTTGTCACATTCGACTCACACGTCTTTGGCAGCGCAGCATTTAGTACCAGGTGAGGTGTACGAAAAGTTGCAATATTTTTAGCTGAGTTTTTAATTGAAAGCGATTTTTCGATTCGGCTCGATGTTATTTTTGATTTCACGAATTAATATTTTACGCATAAAATATAAAAAACGTAATGAAAGATTATCTTGAAAATAATTTTAAAACCGAATCGTTCAATTTTTACCCTCTGCTCTTCCCGTGGCCTTGTTCACTCAAATTTTAAGGATGAGAGGCTAGAGGAGGGACAAATCACTCAAAGTTTTCGTTCATGGTGTAATATGAAAAAGCGAGTTGGACACACCAATATGTCCAAATTTCAGCTTCCTATGTGAATTTGGAGGGGAGTTCGGACGAAAAATCATTAGAGAGAGTTATAAATGGAAGTCAAATTATAAAATTGTTTTTTGTTAAAACGATACACGATAAAAAATAAAGTTGATTTTTGCCCTTGACTGAGTTTTTTGTTCTCGATATTCTCATACTTTAAAGGAAATGAATTTTTGAGCTTTTTAGGCATGAAATTTCTTGAATACGAATTATAAAATCTCCAATAAATAGAAAAATTAAAATCAAATATTATTATAATTAATAAAACAAAAAATAAAGTGAAAATATTATATAATTTTTTTCTATAATATTCAGTTAAAAATTAAATTATAAAATGAATTGATCTAAATTCAGTATTGAAGCCAGATATAAATGTGTTGCCCAAATCAATGAAGAAAGTTCTAATTTTGTATACAGAATTAGTAGGAGACGAGAATAATTTTGGTCAAAATGGATCCAAAATGGCAAGGCTGGAGACTATCTATGAAAATAGAGTAATTATAGTATGGTCCGCTTTCTAATTGGTCATACGTCACGCACGTAACCACCAATCGTAAGGCTAGAATGTGATAAAATCTAGGTAATTTCATTTTCACCTTTCTCAGTAATATCGTTCAGTTTTCAATCAGTGAACGATTAAAATTCATTTGTGATTTGAATCATCAGCTGAGTCATTTTATTAGGTGAGTTTTCAACTTGAAAACGATAACTACTACAGCCCCCCTGATTTGGGAAGGAGGGGTGGGGGAGGGCGTGGTCTTCAAATCTTCTGATTGGTTGTTACACACGTGACGTACAAACTATCACATATCCGATTTTTTTGGCGGGGGGGGGGAGGTAGAGTAGGTTTAACCCCAAGAGCTTATGTTTTTGCAGAAATAACCAAAATACTTTTTTTTGATACATATCAACTTTTTGATAATTTTAAACCATTTACTATCCTTCCCACTTGACTTTATGGAAATGAACTCCCCCCTCTCCCCCAGCATCGATCCTAAACCGGCACTGACCAATTAGGAAGCGGACTGCTTACCATGATTACTCTATGGTTCAAAATTTGTCGAGCTTCTCTGAATGGAAATACGTAAAAGCGATTTTTTTGAATTTTTGATTTTTCCCAAAATGGCGATTCACTCAAATTTTAAAGGGGGCTGAAGGGAGGACATTATCTCAAATTTTATGTTCTAGGTTTTACGTGAGGGAGTGAATTAAGGACACTAACAAATTCAAATTTCAACGTCTTTAATAAATTTGAAAGGGAATTGAAGAGAAAAATGGATTTTTGAGCAGGTTTTGAGGCATGGGATTTTTGTAATCTTCTATATGTGCTCCCTAAATCAGAGTAAAAAACTCAAATTTTGTATATGGGGGTAATTAGAGACCAGAATATGGTCACTTTGATTCCGATGAAAATAGATACAAAATGGCGGATTGTCCCACTTTTTCTTATCAGTAAATTTATACACATAATGTATCCTTAGTTGTTCCTTTGATGAGTAATAATGAAAATAGCTCAAAATGTAATGAAAGGACTCCTTATGGTAACACACGAAATCGATGTTTTTAAATTGTTGATTCCACTCAAAATGAGAGTTCCCTCAAATTTTGAGGGGGGCTGAAGGGAGGGTAAATCACCCAAAATTTTCATTTATGTTTTTACACGAAAAAGTAAGTTCAAGGCACCAATATGCCCAAATTTCAGCTCCCTAAGTGAATTTGGAAGAGAGTTGAGACGAAAAGTATATTTCTGAGGAGTTTTTGAGCTATGATATTTCCTGAATTTTCCGTACATCCTCACCAAATCTACTTGAAATGTTTAAACGTGGTTTGACGAGTTAGTTGGTGACCAGAATATCGTGCTTGAAATTTGAGTCGAAACTGATCCAAAATGGCGCATGGTTAAAATTTGAGGAAGGCTCGAGGAAGCATAAATTGCTGAAATTTTATGAATATAAACTCGTATGATTACTTTGGATGAAATTATACCATAGTCGAAATCTATCTTTATAGGTCGTGTTGGAGAGGGAAGGGGAAGCCATAATCAAAATGTTGTTCTTTTTTGGGTGGATGTGGGGGGGGAGATGTTAACCGAAAGGTCAAGAATTTTGTATCGTGATTTCATGTGACTAACTGAGTCCAAAAGAATAACATATTCAAATTTTAGCTTCCCATGTGTGTTTTGAAAGGGAATTAAAGAAAGGCTTTTGGAGGGGAGGGGGGAATCAAATTGGGAAATTTCATGAATTGTCCGTACCTCCTCACCGCATGTACTTGAAAAGCCGAAACTTTGTATTAAGGTTTCTTCGGGTCTAGGAGATGACCTTTGGAATTTAAATTAAANTTGTTTATGAAAAATGAATGATTCGAAATAATCACTTCGATTTTTTCTATGAAGGATAGAAGCGTTAATTCATACACATCACGAACCCATACCTGCGGAGATGTGAATTTTTCTAATCTTTGGGGAAGAAGTGAAACTTATGTGGATGGGTAGAACACGTACGAGTGAATAAATTCATTAGGTTACGAGATGCGTACGGAATGTTACATATCGTAATTAAAGATATGGTAATTTCTTACAGTTGAAATTGAAACAAATGATGAGAAAATACAAAACATTTGTATAATGTTAATAATTTTCAGAACAACGAAAATGCTTTGCAGACGCACGTTCATATGGAATCAGTAATACAAGTAAATGGAATTGTTCGCTCTGTAATCAAAAAAAGTCAGTAAAGTGAATAAAACTTTCATTTGATACTCGTAAAATGGTATTTTCATTTTTTATCGAAGTATTTTCTTCTGTATTACAGAGAGAATCGAGAGATGATATCGTAATTGAGGCAAAATCGATCAAAGTTTTGAATGAAATTTTCGCAAAAACTCGTTATGAAATCAGAGATTTTGAAACGGTAATTATTTTCGATTGTTTTTAGTGGTCATAATATATTTGCTTACTTGTTCTTTTTCGAGCATCAATTTTGCAGTGTTGTAAAAAGGTCACGCAGCATTCATGGAAGCATTCAAAGGACACAAAAGAGTGTAAATAAGGTTGATTGTGGGTCCATCTATCGCCATTGATCCAAATTAAAGTGATCATATTCTGGTCACCAACTAACCCCACACACAAAGTTTGACCTTTCTAAGTTGATTTAGTGAGGATATATGGAAGATTCGAGAAATTTCATAACTCAAAACTTCCTCAAAAAACCGTTTTTTGCTTCAACTCCTCTCAAAATAGACTTAGGGAGCTAAAATTTCGATGTGTTAGTGTCTGTGACTCACTCTTTCATATGAAAGCAAAATCAAAAATTTAGAGTTATTTGCCCCTTCTCCAGCCTCCCTTAAAATTTGAGTGATCCGCCATTTTGAATTTTTTCGAAAAAATAAAAAGTAGTTTTGTTAGATTTCTAAGAAGAGTCTCTCACCAAGTTTTGAGCAAATTTCATGAATAGCCGCCGGTGCTATGTAAGGTAGACCCACTTGGGTCTGACAAGGGGGCGCTATTTTGTATTTTGTATTGGCATATCAATTTATGGAGTCAAAGCAATTGTATCAATATTTTATTAATAAAGGGTTAAATCTGAAGTGTATATCATAAGAACCGTGGCATATCATTTGTGTACATGAATTTTGAATTTTTCTTACCCCTCTGTTTCCAAAAAGCTCACGCGGGCATCTCTAGCTCTTTGAATAAGGCCGGGTCTCGGAACGTCTGTTTGATATCTGCGGTCCAGGAACTGACAAGGATAGTGGCATATCATATATATTAAGCTGCAAGAAAAAAATAACAACAAAAATACGGCCAAAAATATGTTGTTCCAATCGCCCAGCCTCTCCTAATGGACGGATTTCGATAAATTTAAAAAAAAAAAATCGCAAAAATCATGCAAATATGTCATCAAGCAAAAAAAATTGAAAAAATCAGAGAGTTAAAAAAAACAATTTTTCTCTTTTTTTATTACATAAAAATTAATGCCTTCGTTATGCGTTGCCCGCGTTGCCGTATTCCACTCCACTTGCTTGGTTTTGGGCGTGGCGTCTGCCATGCCGCGTTAGTTCGTCCGTTACACGATACATATCATCATTTGTGTTATGTTGTTCGAAGGAGTCACATCAAATAGGCAATCCGAGCGAAGCAAGGAATGCCGCGGGGTTGGGCTGCAGCGGCCAGGGGCGAAGCCCCCTATATATATATAACACACACACCAAAAAGTTTACCATTTACAAGATGATTACAAATGATCTGAAACTCAAAGATTTGAAAACCCCACCCTCCCCGACCCTCTCTTTCCAAATCAGGCAGGCTTTTAGTTAAAAACTCAGCTTAAAAAAAAAAACATAGTTATAACTTCAATGCTTTTCAATGCAAAGGAATTATAACATTCTCACAAACTTGATAATAGCCAGGTTGACCGCCATATTGTTTAAATGCCTAATAATTACTACTTTGTGCACTGCAGATGGAATGAATAGTAGAATATGAATTTTCAAAATTTCAAATCTCAAAGCATTTGAATATTTTAGATTTTTTGATTTTTATATATTTTGAAAATTTATATTACATTATTCATTCCAGCTGCAGTGTACAAAGTTGGACGATATAACCTTTTTTTCGTCTTCGAATGTAGCACTTTTTGGACGTTTCAAATTTCACAATGATTCAATTATATGCAAATTTTTTAGTTTTCAAAATTTGGAATTCTTAAATTTCAACGCATATTTTTGAAAAATTCCTAACTCATTCCTGTCGGAGTATACGAAGATGAACCTTATAACTTTCTTTGTTCATCTCGATGGGTACTATTTTTAGGATGGGTCGATTTTCTTGTAAGTCCAATTTTTGATTTTTTATGAATTTTCGAAATTTCAAGATATCTAATGTTTGCAACACTGCCACGAGAAAACCAAGCCCGTGTCAAATGAAATTCACGTGGGTGTAGATAGGTGCTTGATGTACATATTTCAACATAGGCAACTGCGCCTAACATATCTGATTCCCTCGTAAGCTCTTTTACAACACTGCAACTTTGTAATAATACATTAGGGTTAATGATTTTTCTATTTCAATTCAGTGCGAGACTGAACATAATAAAATAACAGACTTCAACGATGATGCACCAATCCTAAGTAAGGAAAATTCTCTAAATTCTTCACATTCCTCCATATCGAAGCGAAATCAAGCATATCATAAATTTATTTTCAATAGTCCCAGAAGAAATCTATACAAATCAAGATTTATACGGTTACGAAAGAGGTGATCCATTTCGTATGCAGGAAAAGTACAACGAGTTGATAGAGAAAACCGACAGCTACGAGAAAATCTTCACCGACGCGTCAAAAATCAATTCACAAATAGGCTACGCGATAAAACATCGTGATACCATAATCGCTCGTAAGCTTCCCCCATGTACTAAGGTCTCCGAGGCTGAAATGCTAGCGATACGTGAAAGTTTACTATACATTCTCGATAAAGAAAACATCTCCGCTGCAATTATACTGAGTGATTCGCTTGGTACTATAAGATCTCTAAACAAACCAATCAGCAATAATAAACTTCTTCGTGAAATTCAAGAATTATGTTACGTTGCAAAATTATTCGATATTAAGATACAGTTATGGTGGGTACCATCGCATTGCGGTATCGAAGGAAACGAAACTGTAGATCAGATCGCCAAAAACGTAACAAAAAGTGAACAACCAATTGTTGATGATATTCGAGATATGCAAGACAAAAAGTACCCAATTAAAATTAAAATTGATGAAATACAAAAACAAAAGACAAACGAAAATATTGAAAACGAATGCGATGACGATTCGAACAAGTCAGATGATAAATTTTTATTGAAATTACGAACGAAGCTTTTCAAAATGTCGCAAGTATCTGAACCGAAGTTTTCAAAAGGCAACTTTAGGTTTGGTATTGATAAAGTAGTCTTCGGATGTTACAACTACCAACAAATGAACAAAAGGTAGGCATTAATTTTACGTCAGCATGAGTAAACAATATGTAATCATATTGCTTAAAACTTATAGTCCAGTCAAATTAGTTACCAATAGACCTTCACACATAAAATTGGAGGGATTATCCACCTTAAAATATAGTGGGATCCATAAGAAATCGAAAATTTTACTGTGATGTTATATAATAAGGTGAGCTCAAGTGACTAATTAAAGTTATATATATGGATAACAAGTTACTGCACTCCCATAAAAGCAATGTAATTAGTTCAGAAATGATCACTAGGTTCGTGGCGATCCACGAGACATGTCTCTGATTGCTGGCTAAAATAACAACCAAATTCAAAACAACCAATCAGAGTTGAGATTCATATCTAGTAAATCGCAGCGCTTATATAGTGAACGAATGAGGTCTACTCCGACTTTTTGTTTATTTTTCAGGTGCGTTAACTTAGTATTGCTTCAAATATTCGAAACGAATCGACTATTTGAAGCGATACCAAGTTACTGCACAAAATAAACAAAAAATAGTAGTATGCTGTCGCTTATCCGTACCCTAACCCTTGAGGACTGAGAAAAAGAAAAGTTTCCACTTTTTCAATAGTCGATAAAGCCATTGGAGAAGTAGAAACTTTTCTTTTTCTTATTAAAAAACCTCTCCATCTGAAAGTTATTATTTATCTTGAGGAGTGGTTCGTTGCCTTCATTGCATCAGTATGCATGCCTCAGCGCTATTCTGCGAACGTTATGAAACTTGAAATAAAATTTAAGTGATTTCCCTCATTGACACGTTCATTAATCGTATTTTGATTTTGAGCGAAGGTTTTTATTATTCACTTTTCTGTACCTATTATTTAGCTTTAACATATCCGCTTCGAGTATTCGGATCATGTAGAATTATCGATTTGATATCGATTTTCAACATGGCTAATATTCTATTTTTATTCAAATCGAATACTTTTTCAAAAATCGAATATTTAATTTTTTTTTGAAGTTAACTGTACAAAAAATCACTACAGGAAATTTCATGAATTTTCCATATCTTTCCCCAAACCCCAAATGATAAGAAATGATTCTATCATTTTTAGGACGCAAAACCGAAAAAATATTGGGTCTGGTTCTAGTTCTATGACTTCAGTTTTGATTTTGGTTCTGTTTCTATGATATCATTCCGGTTCCGGTTCTTATTAGTTCCAAAAAAAAAACATGTGTGACCTACCAAAATGCTCTATTTTCCAAACATAATCAGGAGGAAGTACTGAAACCAAAATTAGTAAAGTAATATGATTGAAAAATGGTCATGTAAATTGTAATGAAAAATGAAAATACTCCGTGTGACTATTCGTATTTTTTATTTTTTATTTTTTATTCATTTTTATTATTTATACCTAGGTAATTAATAACATGAACAATCATGGTAGTTACTGTCGCTTGCATATGTTTTACATAATTAGCTATGCATTGTTCCCTGTTATGAAAAAACTTTGACAGATGAAAAAATTAAGAAAATACCAAAATTTCTCATTTTTTTCAGCTATGAGATACTCTACAGTGTTGTCTTTATCGAAAAATCATAAATCTCAAAATTATTAATTTTGTCGCTTGGACGTTTTTTACTTAACGTTATCCAAATGACAATTGACAAAAAGTGAAACAAGAGGGAATGGGAACGATTCAATTTTTTTTGCTCTATCCTCTCTGCCCCAAGCTGGTTCAAGTACATTCTAAGGTCAAGCTATCACGATATTTTACCAACATTTTCGATTTTTTGTAGGATGCCGTTTTTCCCTTGTAAATTATTCACGAACTTAAATTATAATAATTAAACATTTTATTCATTCAAAATTACATTCAAAAAAAAAAAAAAAAAACATTGCGGCCACGTATTTTGCCTTTATTTTTTCATGTTTATCTTCGTTGTCTTACCTAGGCGTTCACAATGGATAGAAACGGAACGATGAACGTCTTTTAGAACCGGAACCACTACATATATTGGTTCTAGTTTTGGTTCCAGCTTTAGTATCAATTTCAAGATATTGGTTCTGGTTCTGGTTCCAAAATCTTATCGGTTTTACTGGTTCTTGGTTCTGGTTCGGTTCTGGTTCCAATCGGTTTTGCAGCCCTGAACATTTTTAGCGAAAAGGGGAAATATGAAATTCCCGTATCTCCGTATTTAATGAATATATTTTGTCAAGGGTATGTAGGTTCTGAAATCTGATAGTTTGATTTAATTAATTAACATAAAAGTTATGGAAATTGACGAAATTGTTAGTAGCTTAGAAAATTGAAGACTATACAAAATTGTAATTTTTATTTTGGAGAGTTTTAAATTGCCGAAAAATTGAATGAATTGCGTGTCGATTCCTAAACCCTTTAAGTCTAAATTATATCCTTTACTAAAATGTTGAGCTATCCTTTGCAAAAAAAAAAAAAAAAAAAACACTACTAGTAACTAGTAATGATCACTACCAGTACTTAGTGATTAGTAAAGTATTTTTCAATATTAATCACTTTAAGTTACTAATAGTGGTTACTGCAGTGCTTATTAGAAGTGACCACTACTAGTAACTTGTAGTGATTAATATTGAAAAACACTACTACCAAGTACTGGTAATAATCATTACTACTAATAATAAGTACTTATTAATTTGGAAGCCCTGATTACCATTCCTTTTTTCATCATCTAAGATGGAAAATGTTTCTCAAAAGTTTACAACACCCAAGGATGCATTTAAGCCATCGGTTCACACAATACAATGTGCCTGACTGATTTTACCATCCCCACAGTTTGCAGCTCTATTAAAAACAACTTTTTTTTTTAAACTAAATACACCAAAAAACTTCACTAAGGAATCAGTTTAATCTAATTCAATACCGAATAATTTCTACATTCAAAGTCGAGAAGTTCAAATTAATTCTTCATAACTCATTAGTCTCTGAATGTCATTACATCTTTTGTATCTTTATGAGGGAATACCTCGAAAATTACATTTTTGGTCATTTCACTCACGAATACACTGTAAATGTAATTTTTGAGAGATTCTCTACAAAATACTAATGAAGATTTAAATTTCAAATCAAAATACTTTCCGATTTACTGAGGTACTGAGATCAGTTAAACACAGTGAATATGTAGACAGTTTTCAAGTTTGTTGGTAGAAAAAGTGCGTAATTGCTCTTCAACTACAGCAAATTAAAGTCCAGTGTTGCCAGATGGGGTTTTCAAGAAATTTGTTCTTTTGACAAATTTCCATTTTCCCGAAATCCCCAAGACACCAACAAAATTTATTTCAGGGTCCAACACCTTCTTTGCTTATCTTCCTCATTTCATTGGAAATAACTAAATAGCTTTATATATTACGTATATATGAAGTACGCCATTACACCATTGTTGTTAGATGCAAAAAGTTCATCTTTATGAGTGACTACTCATATCGTAAATAATGAATTGTAATAATGCTCCATCACATCAAAATTACAATAAACTTTCAAACTTGTAACGAAAACAAAGTTTCCCTCTGACTTTAGAAATTATAAATTTAAATATTTATGCAAATCACATCGAGATCAAAAAAGAAAAGAACAAAAATAAATGTAATAAATGAAAACAAACTTTCCTCCTGACTTTGGAAATTAGAAATATTTATGCAAATCACATCGAGATCAAAAAAGAAAAGAACAATAATGAATATAATATCACATCTATAATTACATAAAAAATCAAAATTTAAATTTAATTTCGAACTTCTAACTAAAACAATATCCAATGGGTAAAAAAAGAACAAAAATGTAATTCTAAAACATCATATTAGTGGACCAAAAAGAGAACAAAAACATATTTGTATTTAACTAAAACATCACATTACTGAATCAAAAAAACGAGTACATATTCTAAACTGAAAGGTAATATTATGACAGTTATGTAAATGAATATTAGGTTTACTTTTATCATGATTAGATTTAGAAGCAGAACTACTATTGCCAGATTTCAACATACAAAATTCGGATGTCTGAGAAAAATTAATTACTTCTAAGTTTTTATTTTCATTCCCTTCTGGTATACGTAAACTAGCACTGAACTCTGGCTCCAATAATTCCAGTTCATCTTCTTGTATATACTGAGATAAGGATAATATATTTTCAGTATTTTCAGATCCATCAACGTTCTCTTCTAGTATAGAATAGTTTTTTTTTCATTATGAATAAACTCCGGTTTGTTGCATAATATTGGCTGCTTATATGTAAATTTAGGTTTCTTAGCGGGTGGAGGCGAATTTATCTGCGACTCGATTAAATTTGCAATCTTATTTTTGCTGTGAAGTGATTCTTCAACATACAACTCGGCAAATTTGGATGATTTCCATTTACCATGGCATTGTAGAGTAGTGCTATCAGCACCTACATTTGCTACAATGCTTGCTGAACTTCTTCAGAATGAGTGACCTAATATTGAACAGAATTTTACATAAGTACAATACCTATATAAAAAGAAATTCAATTTATTAATTTTATTTGCAACTGCAACTTACCTGTGTAGGACTGAACATTTGGCAAATTTAAATATTTTGCAATCCGGCGAGGCATCATCAGGCCTAAGAGCTCTCATAATTGCAAAAATGGTTACAAGCTTAAAAGTGAAATATGAATTATTGAAAATAAGTTTATTCGCGTTTTTATTTCGGTTATTGTGTAATGAAAAATTTGGTACTTACTTTCACATTTAAATATTCAGAGTTTGGAGCATTCTGTAAGAATTATTTGATTTGTTCATTCGTTAGAACTGCAGCTTTTTTTGCCGTATGTGTTTCCGATTTCCGTTTTAGAAACGATTTTAACTTTTCATAGCCAGGAATGTCTATATTATCATTAATCTTGAGGGTTAATTTTAAAAAGGAATATTTAGGCCACACCGAAGAAATCACGTATTTTTCTAATAATTGTACAAAATGTAAAAGTAAAACATTTTCACTAATCTTTCCAACTTTTAGTTTCGTACAATATTCTTTGAAATTTTTATATTCTGCTTCGTATAGTTTCTTTAATTTGGATGGTAAAATGTTATTCGATCGGGCAGTGTTCCTGTGAATGTATCATTATCATTTTCACTTTCCATAATAAAATTTCCTTTACTTTGATAAATTCACAAAGAATAAGTATGGCACAGGCAACAGGTACTAAAATTAGCAATAAAGTAACGCTTAATCGCTTTTTAAGCAAGAAGAATCCGGCATTTTTGATTTTACTCTGGTGATTTACTGTGTAGAAACAGTGTTGCCACATATTGCGTTGCATTCGATGATAGAAATAAAGAGTTTAATAATGAGAATATTATTATACTAATGGAAATAAACTACTTTATTTTCACGATATTTAGTCGCTCATAAAGATGAACTTTTGCATCTAACAACAATGGTGTAATGGCATACTTTATATATACATAATATATAAAATCCTTAAAATCTGCAAACTTTTAAAGATGCAGAATTATTAATGAGATGAAGATAAAACAAGCTAGACATTTTTGTAGTTATTACTTAATATTGAGAATGTATCGTTCTATTGTAGATTCATATTCTGAATGGTCAAATTCAAAAATTAATTCTGATTGAATTTACGCTAGTATTAATTTTTTTATTGTTCTTAAATTATTTAAAATGATGTAAATTGGCTTTATTTCAATTTACAATGTATAAAATGAAAAAAAAAAAAAAAATTAAAAACCTTGAATCTAGGGACTATTCACTAAAAAATTAGACAAAAAGGTAAATCACTAAAAGAAATCGTTACACACATTTGCCGAAGTTGAAAATACCTAGATCTAAGGAGAAATCCCGAAGTCTGACGACGCTGAATTAAACTTTTCCTTATATACATTATTGCAACACATTTGATCTAAGAGAAGAAAAGTGCTGTTTCCGGAAGAACATAAATGTTGAACGAAATGTTGAAGCAAAGGTTGAACGAAATGTTGAAGCAAACGTTGAACTAAGTGTTGAAAGAAATGTTGAAGCAAACGTTAAACGAAATGTTGAAGCCAATGTTGAAGCAAACGTTGAACGAAATGTTGAAGCAAAGGTTGAACGAAATGTTGTAGCAAACGTTGAACGAAATGTTGAACAAATGTTGAAGCAAACGTTGAAGCAAATGTTGAAGCAAACGTTGAACAAAATGTTGAAGCAAACGTTGAACGAAATGTTGAAGCAAATGTTGAAGCAAGTGTTGAAGCGAACGTTGAGGCAAATGTTGAACTAAATGTTGAACGAAATGTTGAAGCAAATGTTGAACGAAATGTTGAAGCAAATGTTGAAGCAAATGTTGAAGCAAATGTTGAAGTAAACGTTGAAAGAAACGTTGAAGCAAACGTTGAAGCAAATGTTGAACTAAATGTTTAACCAAATGTTGAAGCAAACGTTGAACAAAATGTTGAAGCAAACGCTGAACGAAATGTTGAAGCAAATGTTGAAGCAAACGTTGAACGAAATGTTGAAGCAAATGTTGAACTAAATGTTGAAAGAAATGTTGAAGCAAATGTTGAACGAAATGTTGAAGCTAATGTTGAAGCAAACGGTGAAGCAAATGTTGAACTACATGTTGAACCAAATGTTGAAGCAAATGTTGAAGGAAATGTTGAAGCAAACGTTGAACGAAATGTTGAAGCAAACGTTGAACGAAATGTTGAACCAAATGTTGAAGCAAACGTTGAAGGAAATGTTGAACGAAATGTTGAAGCAAATGTTGAACTACATGTTGAACCAAATGTTGAACCAAATGTTGAACCAAATGTTGAAGGAAATGTTGAAAGAAATGTTGAAGCAAACGTTGAAGCAAATGTTGAAGCAAATGTTGAACGAAATGTTGAACTAAATGGTTAACCAAATGTTGAAGCAAACGTTGAACAAAATGTTGAAGCAAACGTTGAACGAAATGTTGAAGCAAATGTTGAACGAAATGTTGAAGCAAATGTTGAACTAAATGTTGAAAGAAATGTTGAAGCAAATGTTGAACGAAATGTTGAAGCTAATGTTGAAACAAACGGTGAAACAAATGTTGAACTACATGTTGAACCAAATGTTGAAGCAAATGTTGAAGCAAATGTTGAAGCAAACGTTGAACAAAATGTTGAAGCAAACGTTGAACGAAATGTTGAAGCTAACGTTGAATGAAATGTTGAACGAAATGTTGAAGCAAATGTTGAACTAAATGTTGAAAGAAATGTTGAAGCAAATGTTGAACGAAATGTTGAAGCTAATGTTGAAGCAAACGGTGAAACAAATGTTGAACTACATGTTGAACGAAATGTTGAAGCAAATGTTGAAGCAAACGTTGAACGAAATGTTGAAGCAAACGTTGAACGAAATGTTGAAGCTAACGTTGAATGAAATGTTGAAGCAAATGTTGAACTAAATGTTGAAGCAAATGTTGAAGCAAACGTTGAACGAAATGTTGAAGCTAACGTTGAACGAAATGTTGAAGCAAATGTTGAACTAAATGTTGAAGCAAACGTTGAAGGAAATGTTGAAGCAAACGTTGAACTAAATGTTGAACCAAATATTGAAGCAAATGTTGAAGCAAACATTGAAGCAAATGTTGAAGCAAACGTTGAACGAAATGTTGAAGCAAACGTTGAACGAAATGTTGAAGCAAACGTTGAACGAAATGTTGAAGCTAACGTTGAATGAAATGTTGAACGAAATGTTGAAGCAAATGTTGAACTAAATGTTGAAAGAAATGTTGAAGCAAATGTTGAACGAAATGTTGAAGCTAATGTTGAAGCAAACGGTGAAACAAATGTTGAACTACATGTTGAACCAAATGTTGAAGCAAATGTTGAAGCAAACGTTGAACGAAATGTTGAAGCAAACGTTGAACGAAATGTTGAAGCAAACGTTGAACGAAATGTTGAAGCAAATGTTGAACTAAATGTTGAAGCAAATGTTGAAGCAAACGTTGAACGAAATGTTGAAGCAAACGTTGAACGAAATGTTGAAGCTAACGTTGAACGAAATGTTGAAGCAAATGTTGAACTAAATGTTGAAGCAAACGTTGAAGGAAATGTTGAAGCAAACGTTGAACTAAATGTTGAACCAAATATTGAAGCAAATGTTGAAGCAAACATTGAAGCAAATGTTTCTCTATACACTGAAATTATAAACGAACTATGCGGCCTACCGGGCTAAAATTAGGTATCATCTGATTTAATATTTCCACGATTAAATAATTTTAGATTTTGACTTCTTTTACCTGCGGTTCTTTTAAAATAATGTGAAAAAATGAAATTGATATTTTTGACCAGAATTCGATTTTTTGGTCGTACTGAAAAAAATCGTTTTCCGACTTGTGGTCCCTTCTCACTGAGCGCGTCACATATGTCTAATTTGTTTAAAACACTTAGAACACGCAAACGAATCTAAATTTTTATTTGAATTCATAGCAAATTAGCAAAATGGTGCTACATTATACCTAAGCGACAAAAATAAGTGTTGAAAAAAACGTAAACACAGATAAAATATGTGATAAGATGAGATGGACAGTGATTGGCTGTTATTACGAGCGTTACGATTGGTGCACAGATAGTGATCCGGATCCAAAGTGGTTTGACCTATAACAGGTTACACCATTTGAGATCACGTGAAAAATTTCAACATTATTTTTTCAAGCGCTGTGTTTACTGATGACGTCAGTATGAGAAACTGTGAGTTGATAATATCAACAGCCAATAAGGCATCAGTCTCAATGAGTATTGATAAAATTTCGATCTCTCCTCTTACACTGCAAAAGTGATAAGTCCACATGTACATTTAGCTGTTCATATTGATGTCATTCAAAACCAAATATTTTTCATTTTCATTGGTTGTTGTTTTCCGACCATCTCAGATTCTTGTGACTGGGAGAACCAATAGAAATTTATTAAAATTTCTTGGTGGTCAGCCGAAATGGTTTAACCTGTTATAGGTTAATCCCCTTAATTCCAATCCGCTCGCGAAATTTGTGATAAGATTTAGCCATCTTGGAAAAAGCCCTATTTGCGTATTTTTCAACATCATTCATTAAACAATATATGGCCATTAAGGACTTATGTTACAACACGAAGTCACATAAGCGGATAGCGTGCTAGAGTGCGCTGGTAGTGTAAGCCGCCAGTTTGGGATACAGTTTGGAAATATGCCTATTAATAACTAGTAAACATTCACTACTATTCATTTATGTAACTACTAGTTTACTTGTAGTTATTAGTAGTTACTAGTAGTTTTTTTTTTTGCAAAGTGGTTATTATCTAGTTCTTTAAAAAATGAAAGCTCAAGTCAATGTTTATATTTTCAAGAAATTATATAACTCTCAGTTTGACAATTTATTACATTTATCTCAGCGTAGAAAGTACAACAAAATTAGTTAGGATATAACCCAATAAATTATTATCATTAATCATAACTTATGAAGCTATATAAACTACTTTATCTTCAACTTTTACAGATTAGGATGTGAAAAAAGATAAATTTAAAGATAATAAACACGGTTTAATAAAATTTCTATTGTTTAATATTCCTCGTCCTTGATTCCCACATATAATCATAGTACATTACGTGACAGAAGTGGAAAATACGCGATTAACGAGTACAACTTTGTACAAGTTGATAGCGTAGAACTCTTTATCAGGATTGGCGAAACTTTCTGGACCAGCCCGGGGAAAACCATGTGTAGCGGCCCCATGAAGTAATTGTAGCCCCCCCTCGAAAAAATTAAAAATTGTCAAATTTGCGATTCTGTAGTTGATACTTTGACTTTGAGAATATCATTTTTTTAATGTAAAATGCAAACAAATGTCAATAAAAAATTGATTTTTTAAATTAAAAATAAGTAGGTAGTGTAGGTAATGAAAAACAATATAGATTAGTAAAATTAGAATATATAGATATTTCTTTTTGAGTAAAAATTTTAGGTGTAATTGTGGGATTTTTTAATATTTATAAAATTACACTTATGGAGCAAAACAACAAACATGAATATGATTAAAGAGTTCGTTATATCGAAGTTGAACTGGATGAAAATACATAAAAAAGTCAAGCCCAAAACAAAAACCAAGCTTCATAAAGTTTTTATGGAAGGCAAAACGTTTAAAGATCTACTGTAGAGAATTTACTGAATGGGTATAAGTATAAATTTCGATATATCATCATAAGTGGGTACGAAAATAAAAGTGTTAATGTTATACTTGATGAAAAATGTTGTTTTAGATCAAATCATGGGAAAAGTTCATTATACCATGTAGTGAAAACCTAGGTAAATTTTAACATCATTTAATTTTACATGAAAGGAAAATGAAAAACATTTCACAAAATCATGAAATTTGAAAAAAATAATCTGGTCAAAACATACGCTGAAAGTAGCTACTTTCCGCACATGTTTTATCATTACCAAATCAATCATTAAAATGGCGTTTCCTAAACCGGAAACAGGTCGGAAAGTAGTCATTTTCCGATCATGTAAAATTAAATGATGTTAAATTTCCCTAGGTTTTCATTACATGTATAGTGAACTTTTCCCATGATTTGTTCTGTACAATATTTTTCGTCGAGTATTACATTGACAGTTTTGTTTTCATGCCCACTTATGATGATATATCGAGAAACATTTGTGTTTATATTGAGTGAATTCTCTACATCTACAATCTTTGAATTGATTTAATGCCTTGATATCACTTCCATATTTTATTTCTATTATGACCACATTAATTTTTCCATCTTAAGAAAACATCTAGTCTAGTATTTTCTTTGCAAGTTCGAAGATTAACACCTCACCTATCCATTGAGGGTACAGTGTCCATTAAGATATCGTGGTATATCTCCTCATTGACATACCATACTTTTTCATCCCAACTATAATTTATATTGGGTCTTCCAAACTTGGCTGTAATATTTAGTTCGCCGAGTTAGTAATATGTTCATCGTAATCTATATCTTATAGAAAAAACTTAAAGAAACTTTAAGTTTTCTGATAAGATACAGATTACAATAACTATTACCAGCTGAGCATACTAAACGATGAATTCAGGAGAGTTCTTCCTCAGACAACTATTGTGTAACCTAGAACTTGAAGAGAGATGTTGAAGTTGTTAATGAATACCTCGTATTTATCGGTAGGAAGATAGACAGTAAATGTTATGAACTGAGTATTGCAAACCATGAATTCAGGATCATTCTTTATTCCAGAGAGCTGTTGTCTCATAAAGAATTGTTCTGATTTCATCGTTTGGTATGCTTAGCTCATAAGTCATAACATTATCTGTTTTCTTAGCCAATAATATGGAGTACTTATAAAAAACTTTAACATCGTTCTTCAAGATCTGGACTAGCTAGTCATTCCTTATTTTTTCTTTTTGTAATAGTCCAATTATTGCTTCATATCGATAAGAATATTGATGTCTAAATCCAATGTGTTAAATGATATTTTTATGTTTGCATCTGTAGTTAATAGTTATTCATTTGCGAAATAATTATCATTTAGGAAAGCTTTAGTTAGTCCAACAATGTATCCACTGTTGACCCAGTAGTCTTCTAGTTTCCCTTAAGTATGGAAACATTCAGTGATCCAATAAAAATTATTATGCGAGTTTCAAAATTTTACCGTTAATCTTCTGGTTTTTCATGTTTGGAAATAATTCGAGTAACAACTCTAATTCTTCTTTCATGACACCTTGAAAAAGATTAAACTTCGATGAAAATTCCTCCATCTTGTTTAAACCTTTAAAGATGTATACAATAATTTGTATTTGAACACAAACAGTAAATATATGTATGAAGGAATGAATGCATTTAATATTCCAGAATTCGTGACCCTTTTTATGACTTTGACTTTCAAAGCAAATCCATATTAATGAAGGTATAATTACCGAAATATCCAGGATAGCGAAAGAAAATAATAATTATTTTCTTTCGAACTCCTCCATATTCCTGTAATTACAAATTGATTTATTTATGGATTTTTTTTTCAAAGTCAACCTCGTAATAAGCGCCATGAATGCTACTAAAGTAAATGCATCTTTTCCCTTTATATTTTTGCTACGTGTGTTCAAATATGAATTATTGTGTATGATATGTTAACATTATTTGCATAATAATAAGTGTAAAAATCGTATACAGGATTATAAATTTTTTCAATTTGTGGATCGCTGCATTACTTGTTTGAATAATATGTACTTCACTTGAAAAAGTTTCCATGTATAAGGGACGGACAAATAAATCTGATTATATTGTTAAATCAGTCGAAGAAGGTATCGTAGAAATTTTGTTTCAGATCTAAAAAAGTGATGTGAATATCGGATAAGCAGCTGAATGTTCTTGCACATTTCTATTTTTTTTTTTTGAAATGAGGAAAGGGTGAATTGAAATTGTTTCTCCTCCATTGGTAATTTGCCTTCCACAAAAAATTTGTACGCTTTGGTTTTTTTTTTGGGGCTTGATTTTATGTATTTTCGTCCATTTCAACTTCGGTAACGAACTCTTTAATCATATCTATATTTGTGGTTTTCCTCCATTTACTACAATGTATAATTAGTTTTACACCTCTTATTGAACTCGGAAGAGCCTCTGTTAGTAATGTTTTGTTTATTACATATTGTTGTTGTAGTAAAAGTTTGCTATGTGAAATTCCATCGTTTATGTGCCATGTATATCTCTTAATAAAATTTCCATTTTTCTGTATTATGTAGATTATTTGTATCGGGTATTTATGCTTTATAAGACCTTTATAGGTATTTGGATGATCGTCGGCATTGAAATATTCAAGTATGACAAGTATGACTAAAACAATAAAGAATAAATTAACATATTAATGAAAGTTGGGGAAACCCCGGAAAACATGGTAATGAAATCTCGTATTACTTGCTCATAGAACATAAGGTACTTGTGTTACATAATTTTTATTTTGAAGAGGATCTTATGAGTCATGCTATAGTTCAGCACCAGATTGAGATATTAATTGCCTCCCTTCGCCCCTAAAAAATCAAACATCGATAAATTACTTCATTTTCCAACTATAACCCACTAGACCTTAAATTCCACTAGTGTGTTTTTTCGGATGCAAATCTTTGAATGATGTCGAATATCATCCGGAATACTTCGTAAGACGGACTTCTGTATTTTATGATACACTGGACATATTTTAAATTTCAATCTAAAAATTTTGTTTTTATAGAATTTTTCAATTTTTTTGATCTCTGAAATTTTTTCTTTTACTCATAATTTTATTGCTGTTGAAGAATATTCTACAAATAATTTTAATGAAAAAGTATAAAAAAACATAACTTAGTTTTCTTACTAATAGTAGTAGTTAGTAAATAATTAAACTCTTTAGACTTGAAAAAAATGGAATTTACTTTATTATCCTAATCTAAGAACCAAATATTCTGAAAGCTTCAACTAAAGATTCACGTATTCAAGTTGAATTTTTGTGCTATGTTTTTTAATTTTTTTACCAACGGTTTTGCACCCCTGGCAGTGATAATATCAACAGCCAATAAGGCATCAGTCTTGATGAGCTTTGATAAAAATTTTGGTCACCCTTCTTCTTAGATCATATTGTATAGATAGCGCATGTGAAAAGAAGTTGCTTCGAGAATGTTGATAGGAAAAAAGTTTGGGACTGTGGAAGTGGAGGTATGAAATTTTTCAGGGGTAGGTGGCGGAGGTGGAGGCACTTTAACTAAGCTCTTCGGAGGTACTTCTTTGAGATAACACTCGAAGTACCTCCAAAAAGTTCTACATTTTCTGGAGGTAGAGGTACTTGACGCCCCCCCTCCACAGTCCCTGAAAAAGTAAACAAATAAAATGACACGTTGATTCTTGATTCTCGTTGATTTATAATAAACATTTTCGCATTTTTCACTTGGTTTTCATTATATTTTGTAAAATATTAATATTTTGATTTCAATAAAAATTTACTTTTATAATTTATTTTAAAATTTTCATTCTTATTTGATTCGATAACTGTAATCTGATTTTGATAAAACAGTTATAAAATGATAATATGGCATTTGTTTATGTTTTTCTCCTGAAGATGTTGAAAGTCAAAGTTTATTGACCTATAACAGGTTACACTATTTGAGATCACGTGAAAAATTTCAACTTCATTCTTTAGAGGATGTTGTTTGCTGATAACGTCAATATGAGCAACTGTGTGTTGATAACAGTGTTGTAGGAACGAATCCAAGAACGAGAACGAAGAACATTAAGAGCGGAGAATTTTTATTGTTCATGAGGAACAGGACCAGGAACGAAAACATAAAACTGATATGTTTGAAGAACAAAGAACAGAACGAAACGAGAACCAGCTAATATACAATGTTGAGGAACAAGAACAAGAACGATGAAATTTTTCGTTGTTCTTTGTTCCTTTGAAAGTTTATGGTTCATCATAAAAAGGACTAGAAATCATGAGCGGAAAGAGAACATAAAAAACTGAAAAAAGGGCGTATGTGCTGTTTGTATCAGTATTAGTAATTTTTTTTTTAATAATTAACTTCAATTAATTAATTTTTAGTTTCAATAACAATGTAAACAAACACGTTATCAAAAAAAAAAAAAAAAATGAAGAACGACAACAGAACGAAGAACAAACAAGAACGAGGCCATAAAGGATTGAAAGAACAAAGAACAGAACAAGAAAGAGATTATGAAAAACTGAACGAACGAAGAATGGAACGAGAACAGTTGAATCATTGTGAATAAGAACGAGTAAGAAAATAGTATCAAATGACTGGATCTTTTGAAGAACAAGAACAGGAACAAGAATCCAACACCTTCAAAATGATCCAAATCATATCTTCATGAAATAAAACAATTCAAATAAAAATAAATTTTTAAAATAAAACCGCATTAGCGCATTAAAGACTAAGATATACTGTCTGTCAAATATAGCTTGAGACTTTTTCACAGCGCAAAGTTAGGCAAAAAGCGCGACAATTTTCACGATTTCTTTAGTTCCCAAAATGTGTTCAAATTGAAAATGCTGACCAAATAGTCGAAACACTAAAGCACAAAAAAGTATGGTAAATGCGTTTCCCACGGACGTTAACTATAATATCTGGATATTTGGCTGAGTGCAAATGAAACGGTACTGAAATAATAATACAAGCCACTCCCACCGCAACGCTTGACGATCAGCTGATTGTACTTCGACAGTAGCGAACGACGACCTTCTGGTAGTTGAAAAATTTGAAATGGTCGACATTTCTAAATTAGCCGCATATGTCTGAGAAAATGCATACAAAATTAAGAGCATAGCGTTGCGGTGGGTGTGGCTAAAGCTAAGCAGCAGCCGCAACGATGACCGCGTTTTCGTCCCGCAAAAAACAAGAATTTAACATTGCAGCCAAATTATCCAGATATTATAGTTAACGTCCGTGGCGTTTCCAGTGAAATTCGATGAGCTGATAGGTAACACATTTACCTACTTTGTAATACAATCCACATTTTAAGTAACCATGCATGAATTGTTGCCTAACTTTGCGCTGTCAAAAAGTCTCAAGCTATATTTGACAGGCAGTATTGATAACATTTCACCATCAGCGAGATAAGATTTAGAAGCCTCCGCCATTTTCCTACATTGCCGTATATTGGTTGATAATATCAACAGCCAATGAGGTTATCAGTCTTAATGAGTAATGTTAAAATTTCGGTCTCCCCTCTTATGGTGGTGCTTCGGAAAATAAGTAGGTAAATGTGATAAAATTGATTTTAAAATAAAGAAATGAAAAAATTGGAAAAATAAATGCTTAATCGGTTGAAACAAAGTCTCTAAAATAATATATTATAATTTTAAATCATTTAGTTGCGTTACTTTTGAGAAAAATACTGCAAATGAAAATTATATCCTATTTTCATTTGCAGTATTTTTCTCAAAAGTAACGCAACTAAATGATTTAAAATTATAATATATTATTTTAGAGACTTTGTTTCAACCGATTAAGCATTTATTTTTCCAATTTTTTCATTTTTTTATTAAAAAAACAACTTTTTAGCATTTACCAACTTATTTTTCCGAAGCACCGCCTTATACCGCAAAAGTGATAAGCCCATGTGAACATTTATTTGCTCATATTGACGTCATTTAGAACCAAATATTTCTTATTTTCATTGTAGTAATATTAAAGGTATCGATACTTGACAATACTTTTTCCAAGGTATCGATTTTTCAACAATACTTTACACTTTACAGTCATCTTAGCCAATTAACAGTTAATATTGCTGAAATTTTAGCAAGTAATTGGAGGTCGAAGGTGTGGAGCATTTAAAAGAAATGTAGGGTAATCTGGCGCTGCTATACTTATGTACGCATCAAGCAAATTTCAACATTTAAAAATTATGAAAGCAGCGTTATTACTTGTCTTCACAAAGCAAGGTACTTAGAGGCAGTGTTGTAGGAACGAACATAGGTCTGTTCTTGTTCCTGTACTCGTTACTGGAAAGACCCAGTCATTTGATCCTGTTCCTGACTCGTTCTTATTCTCAATGTTTCAACTGTTCTCGTTCCGTTCTTCGTTCTTTTAATTCTTTACAATGTTGTTCTCGTTCTGTTCTTTGTTCTTTCAATCCTTTATGGCCTCGTTCTTGTTCGGTCTTCATTCTGTTCTCGTTCTTCAACTTTTCTTTCGTTCTTTCTTTCTTTCTTTCTTTTTTTCTTTCTTTCTTTTTTTGATAACGTGTTTACAGTTAATGTTGTTGAAATTGAAAATCATTTAATTGAAGCTAATAATTTAAAAAAAATTACCTATATGGGTATATGTAGCACTTGCCCGCTTTCAAGTATAAGTTTCATATTTTCTCTTTCCCTTCATGATATCTATTAATTTTATAATTAATCATGAACTTTCAAAAGAACGAAGAACAACAAAAAATTACATCGTTCTTGTTCTTGTTTTTGTACCTCAACATTGTTCATTAGTTGGTTTTCGTTTTGTTCTTTGATCTTTCAGTTTGAAAATATTCTGTTCTCGTTCTGTTCTTTGTTCTTCAGATATATCACTTTTATGTTCTCATTCTTGGTCCTGTTCCTCAGGAACAATGAAAATTCTCCGTTCTTGTTGTTCTTCGTTCTCGTTTTTTGGTTTGTTCCTACAACACTGCTTAGAGGCATATCCCTATGTATTAAGATTACTTTCTTTTCGACATACCTAATATTGAACGAAGTAAATATAAAGGATCATTATGATTAAAATATCTCAAACACCACTATCAATGTTACAATGTGAAAAAAAACGCCGTGTGATCAAGAAATGAAAAAATATACTGGCATTTCGATTTTAACAAATTGAGAACACGAAAACAGTTGTTCATACATGTATACGTACATTTGATGTAACTTGTATAAGGCAAAAATCGTTTAGTGATAAATATTTAAAGCAGTTATCACTCTTAATCTAATGCTATAAAAATTGAAAAACTAATAATTCATGTAGAAATTTTTCGTATTAATAAGTGATGTTTTATTAATGCTAGCATGTTTAATTATTTTGTAAGAAATAATCAAGTTATCACATTTATAATTTCGATAAAGAATAATTTATATTCTTCCTTCAAAATATAATTATAATATGTAGGTTCTTAGAAGATTTTGGATTACTTCAGCTTAAACATTATGAATTTACATGGTAGATAAATAAAGATCTTGATTAGGAAGTATCTACGATCAAATGAGATAAGTTACATCAATCTATTAATTGAGCAATATCTTAAAACAACAGCATATAATTACAAAGAGATATTAAAACTTAAGTTTCGGCGTAGCAAATAATATTAAGCTATTATATTTACGGAGGAAGTAAGATCGAAGTGTTGAGAAAAAGGTCTAATTTGTTCCTGAATGCTCCAGATTTATTAATATTGTTTTACCTAATAAATTATCTGCTATTAGATTTCATGTTTTTATTAGTTATTTCATTTTTTGTCTGTATATAGGTAGTAGGTACTTGGAACTTGGTATAGGTATAAGTAGTCAGGACGTTACATCACTATGCACATGTTTTCACAAAAATGGTCCTTTTTGTATAAATGTGTTCAATTTAGTATGGAAGATTCTATTACTCATTCTTCACATAATGTGAATTTCAGCTCGCTTCTATTTTCTCCGACATTCAATACATATTTGACTGGACTATTAATAGTATCTCATTAAATGAACTATACGATAAAAAACAAATAATAAATAATTGAAACTAAACAGGTACAGATTCCTAGCCTTGCGTTTCTCTCAGTTCCAAGATAATTTACGTGTCAGATCAAAAGTGGTGTTCAAAATGAGAAAATTTTTAACCAGCAAAAATTTTGTAGAAGTAGAAACGCCTACCTTAGTTAAAAGAACCCCGGATGTAGGTATTTTTTTGTTGCATTTCCTTCGCAATATTATATCAAATAGATAATTAAAATTTGAAATAATTTCAAAGTTAGGTCAACAATTCATAGTACCTACTCATTTGAAAAATCAATTCTACTCATTAGTCCGAAGTCCTCTACAACTAAAACAGTTACTCATGGTAGGCTCTTTAGATCGCTGCTTTCAAATTGCTCGATGTTATAGTGATGAAAATACGAACTCCGAACGACAACCTGAGTCCACCCAAGTACGTAGGGAATGGCGGCTAGATATTCGGTGAATTTAGATATTCTGTTCATGTACGATTTTCTTTCAGCTTCATATCGCGTTATCATTTACGGATTCCGAAAACTTGATGAGACTTACTGAAGATGTTTTTATTGCTTCGTTGCCTGAAAGTGAAACTGCCATTTCTACTCCTTTTCCTAGAATGACTTATGACGAGGCTTTTGACAAATATGGCCAGCATAAACCTACTTTATTAAATAAATTATTGGTAATTATGTTTTTATTATCATAAGTAACTCACAGATGATAATAATCATGATTTTTTGTGCACAAATTTTTAATGTCGAATGTTTAACAATGATTTCAGATTTATAATTTGAAAAATTACACGAATTACTCTGCATTCATTTATATGTTTATTGTTCCTCAAGTTCAGGTAATAATTTCATAAATTAGAAGGAACTTGAAATTTTTCATTTAAAAAAAAATAAAAAAAAAACGTAAGCAGCCATGTCACAGTAATGGAGCTGAGTTTTTTTTACTGAAGCTTGTTTATATATTGAAGGTAATATACCCAGTCAAACAAACTTCTGAACTCTACAGACCAAATCTATTACCGAGTACAAAAGTCCCACTTTATCCCTTTGAAAAACACTCTAAATATTTAATTTGGTATGTTTAATACTTTTTGTCCATAAGAATTAAGAGACCGTATTTTTCAAATTTTAGCGATTTTTGGGGCTTCTCAAGCTTACCTCAAATTTTAGCCATTATCTATTTCGAATTAACTTTTGATCGATTTTGACTTAAATTCAACAAGTCATTTTTTGGAACGCAGCTAACCCCACATATGAAGTTTGATCATTCTAGGTCAAGTAGGTGGAGAAATATGCGGGATTTATGGAATTCCTTTCTTTGAATTTTCCCTTTTAGTCGTTCTCTACTTTACCTTTCATCCATATTACTCTAGGAGACTAAAAGTGAAATAACATAGTTGGTGGGGCTCCCTCTCATATCATAATGAAAAATTTTCGAGTTTTTGTTCACCCCCACCACATTTTGAGAATAAAAACCTCTCCTTCTCCCCTTTAAAATTACGCGTGTAGCTGAAATTAGCATATAGTGTGCTTTTCATTAGTAGTAATCGTAAGAACTTACATTTATCAAATCCGAGATATTCGAGACTCCTCAGACCTTCCTCAAATTTTGTCTATCCGCTATTTTGAATCCATTTTGATTCAAATTTGAAGGGTCATATTCTGGTCCTAAACTTACTCTACATACGAAGTTTGAGATTTTCAGGTCGATTTAATGAGGAGATATGGGAGATTTAAGAAATTTCATTACTCGAAACTTCCTCATAAAGCCTTATTTGCTCTAACTCGTTTTCAAATGCGCTTGGAGGGCTGAAATTTGAATATGTTGATATCTGTAACTCACTATTCGATATGAAATCAAAAACGAAAATTTTTTAAGTCATTTGCTCTCTCCCCATCCCTTTTTAAAATTTGAGTGAACCGCCATTTTGAAGTGAATAAAAAAAAAACAGTTTTGCCGAATTCCACAGAGTTATTTAGAATTATGTCAGTTGAAAGTTGGATCTCAAATTGTGCTGATTTTTCTCCGTATCACACCTTAGTCAGAAAACCTATACACGGCGTCTAACTGATTTTAACACACCCGAGCGTCAAATTCCCTTCAATGAAAAAAATATCATTTATTTCATTTTGTTTGACTTCATTATGGCATAATGAATAATATTTAAGACTTTGATAATTCAAATTCTATGATTTAAATTATTTTTTACTGGTTACTTGATTGATTTAAATTAATTTCTTCCAAAATCAGTGTTGCGAAATTAACTAGAATGAAACGTTGAAAGTTTACAAACATTTATAATCTTGTAAATTATGAATTGAAATCATGAAGAAACAATTATTTGTGTTAATTTCTTAATCCCATAAAAAGAAATAAAATAACGAATACTTTTTGTGGATGAAGAAAATTTGACGCTCGGGGGTGTTGAAATCAGTTGAACGCAGTGTATATATCATATATATAAAGCTGCAAGGTAAAAAGTCGAAATTAATTCCAGAAAAAGTCGGAAAAAACTCCCGAACTTTTTCTATTGGACCTAGAAAGTTAATTTTTTTTTTAATCCAAAGCTCATAACGTGTACTATTAGTAAAAAATCCGAAACTCCGAAAAAGTAGACCCTAAAGCCCCCAAAATTTGAGATAAATTTTGAAAATTTTGGTTTTTTTAACTTTTTACCCTATATGTCCGCGAATAATGAAGTAGTCGCGTTTTTTTACATGCCATTTTAAAGAGGATGAAATTCTGAACATTTCGTTCGCTTATACTTATATTCTAGAACTTGAACTTTTTGAGATATTATGGTTCAAAGTTTCGTAACACGTGCTTTTTGTTTTCTAGCGAAATAACTCAAAAACTACGCATCCTAGATACCTACTATAAGCGAGAGAAATGTCGAGAATTCAGTCATCTATAAGATGGCATATTTCATTAATAATAATAATTTCAAAATCACGCGAAAATGAAGAAAAATGTGGATAAAAAAGCCGCTTGGTTGGAGTGCGTAGGAAGGGTGTGTGTTTGTGTTGAACGTGGGTGTGCAAGTGTGTGCGTTTAGCGTTGACGCGTTTAACGGCGTTCAACTGCATCAACAATCAGTGTTGCAGTCTACAGAAATCATCATTTTTCAGCTGATTAGAAGTTTTTTCGACTTCATTTCTTTTTTTTTTTTGGTTTATACTTTGGGACTCCAACTTTTTGAAATATTATAATTAATCATAATTATTATGATTCAAAGTTTCGAAACGCGTGCTTTTCCTTTTAATGAAATATTTCGAAAACTACGCATCATAGAGTATTTATAATGACTGGTCTAGGTTCTAATTGGTCATATGTTACGTGCGTAATGACCAATCATAACGCTAGAATGTGATAAAATGTAGGTAGTTTCATTTCTACCTTCCTAAATAATATCGTTCAGTTTTCAGTGAACAACTAAAATTCGTTTGTGATTTGAATCATCAGCTGATTTGTGTTTTTATTTTATGAGTTAGTCGAGGTAAATTTATAACATTCCAACTTGCTGATTGGTTGTTAGAGGTGTGACGTATGACCAATTAGCACCTAGACCAGTCATTATAAATACTCTATAGATACCTACTATAAGCGAGAGAAAATAGTGTTGAGAAATCATTCATCTATTTGATAGCATACTTCATTAATAACATGAATTTCAAAATGACCCAAAAACAAACAAAATGTCTAGGAAAATACACTCCTTAGAATCAACCCTGTGGAGATGTGTCTATGTGTCGAACGTAGGTGTATAAGTGTGTGGGTAAAACCCTTGACGCGTTAAATTATTTGAATATTAGTATTTTTTTGCTATTAAAAAAATTAATACTTGAATAATAATAATAATAATAATAATAATAATATTATAATAAATATGATGCTATCGTAGTAAGTAGTTTAAAAAAAAAATTAGAATAAATCGATAAAAATTTTTTTCGAAATTATGGATCGCGATGAGGCTTGAACCTCCAACTTCAAAATTTCAAAACCACAATACGCGATTTAGAGGAGTGCGCCACTTCTACACATGTGGAATGTGGACGAAGTAGGTACATATTATTAACTGCGCTTGCGTCACTTATTGAACATTTTTTAGTTCCAAAAATAGAGGTCGCTGAAGTCAAAAATTTTAGTACCGTTTTAGTCATTGTAGTGAAAAGTTGTTCGTTCGCGTTGTGAAGCTTTTGACCGCGTTGTAACATGAAAAATTGAAAATTGAAAAATGTTCGACCCCGCGTTTTCGTTTGTTGTAGCGTAACTTGGTGAAAGTGTAATATGTAATAAAAGTGTAAGAGAAATTTACATCATTAGAAATATACCTATATATTTTTTGAAAGAACTGCTTATACTTCTTACCCCTTACACCGTCGCATAGTGATAGCGAGCCCCGAAGGGGCGAGAAGGCAATCCAAGCGAAGCGAGGATTGCCACGGGGGTTGGGCCGCGAAGCGGCCAGGGGGCGAAGCCCCCTAGTAATATTATACAGTTTATATCATGCGAAGTGATGGTTAATTACTGGTAACTTATTTTTGGGTAACTGACGGGTAGACATGCTTAATTACCGGTAATTTATTTTTAGGTAACATTTCCGTTAAGTTGCTGGTAATTAAAGTAATTTAAAAGTATAAAAACTACCAAATTTCATAATTGATATATGATCTAAAATTTTGTTGAATGGACACAAAAACAATTCTTAAATTACCTGGAGAATTTAAAGAATTCATCTCGTGGTAACTTACTGGTAAATTACAGTCATTACTAGTAACTTACTGGTAAATTACCGGTAACTTACCATTTCTAATTTTCAACCATCTCTAATCATGAGACTCATCGAACCTCGAGCACTAATCCATACTCAGATGAAAAAAAAAACAACGCTGTGATTAGATCTTGGTGACACTGTTTTATAAGGAAAAGTAATGAAAAAAAATTATTCTAAAATTATACCTTACTTTTGTTACTTTTTGGTGCATAGAGTATTTATAATGACTGGTCTATGTTCTGATTGGTCATATGTTACGCGCGTAATGACCAATCATAACGCTAGAATGTGATAAAATGTAGGTAGTTTCATTTCTACCTTCCTTAATAATATCGTTCAGTTTTCAGTGAACGACTAAAATATTCGTTTGTGATTTGAATCATTAGCTGATTTGATTTACCACATTCCAACTTGCTGATTGGTTGTTACAGGCGTGACGTATGACCAATTAGAACATAGACCAGTCATTATAAATACTCTATTGCTCTTTGCCACAAACAGTGTTACCAGCATTTAATCGAAGCGTTTTTTTTTTTTTTTTTTTTTTTTTTTTTTTTTTACTAAAGTGTAGGAATTTCAATTTGACGCTTTTATGTCGAAGTTGGATGATTTGGACATTGTCTATCATTCCATTCATACCATTAGGTACAAATGAACTAAAATGTAAAAATATGAAATCCCCTCCTGCGATCTATCCTTCCCAAATTAGGTAGGCTGTAATGGCTATCGTTTTAAATTAAAAAACTCAGCTAAACACAAAAAAAATCCTATTTATTATCCTAATTGTGTTACAGTCCTCGTCTAGGAAATGGAGACAACGATTTCATTCATTGCGTTTGAATCCTTCAGTCGAAGTCCACGTTGTTAAAGCGCGAAGTAAAGAAAAAACATATTCAGAAATAGAAAATATTTTTCCTGATTTTCAATGCGATATTTTTGAAAATCATTTCACTTTAGATCCCAATGATCTAATTGTATTTTCAGAGGGACCTACTAAAGACGATACGGTAGAATAAATTCCAGTAGATATCTATAGCGATATTCTAATCTGAATACAGTGTAGAAATTTTAATTGAAATTTTTTATAGTTAAAAGCTTTGGGGACATGTCGTTGCGACGTAATCGATCATTTAGGCTTGATCGACGAACTAACCGAAAAAGGTATATATGAATTTGTATGGATCGTAAATCCTCCATTATTCGAAACCAACGAGCTAGGTGAATTGAAATCAACGTATCACCCATTTACTCGTCCTCAAGCAGTAGACGACGTGGGTTTAATTCCTGATCAAACTATGAAAGTAAAAATCTCGAGTATTTTATTCATAACTTTTCATTTCATCGAACCAATGTGATAAATTGATCGATATTTTTTTTATAGCTTCGATCTCTAGCTTACAACTTGATACTTAATGGTTCGGAAATAGTTTGTGCTTCGCTTTGCAATCACGATGTTAAATTACAAAAAGCAATTTTCAAGTTATTAAATATACGAGAAGAAGATTACGATTATTTATTAGAAGCTCTGGAAATGGGGTGTCCTCCACATGGTGTTATTGCTTGGGGTTAGTTTTATTAGGCATTTTTTTCCTACTCTATTTTGGAAAAGTATATTAACATATTTTTCAGATGTTGATCGTTTACTCGCATTGATCTGTGGTTGCAAATCGGTTCAAGATGTTATTGCATTTCCAAAAGCCGATGGTGGTGAAGATCTTATGACAGGGTGTCCGAGTGATGTACCTTTAGCTGATAAAATTCGTTACCATATTCATTCCGCAAATTACGTAAATAAGGATTCATCTGAATGTTATATTTAAAATTTAAATGCTTGAGTTTCAGATATTTAAATTTCCTACTAATTGATTGATATTTACTAGAGAAAGTAACTTTCCTGAAAGAATATGTTTTAATTTTTGTGATACGTCTTAGATCACTTGTGAAACAGCGTGTACATATCTGTGTTTTTTTTTTTGTAAAATGTTATGTAAAAAGTTGTTTGTAATATATTATTGTTTTGTTATTTATCGCACTATATTTTTTCATCTGTGATTTTTTTAAATGTCACTTTATTCCAATGATTATTTTTCTACACATTTCAAACATTGCTATAAAAAAAAAAAACATCCCCAAATCACTTTCTACGAGTGTTTTGAAAAGAAACTTTTGTTTATATTCGTTTACATTTCAAGTTTAAAAAAAAAAACATATTAATTTTACGTATGATGATCAACTTGGAAAATTTTTATATAGTTATTCAAGTCAGATAGAGACATGCTGTTTGCGTCAAAATGTAGTGTATACAATGTAGCATTACTGACAAAAAATTGGTCTCAGTGGAGGGAGCAGGTGAGAAACTATAACGAAAGACATACGCAAAGCTAGGCAAAAAATTGACCATTTTTTAATATTTTTTGCAAATTTTTAGTTCTCTACCTCACCACTTCCGAAGTAACTGAGGTTGATGTGTTGAAAAATTGAATGGTAATATTTTTGTACACGTTTTACGAAAAATGTTGTATTTCTTATCTGTTGAAGTATTACAATAGATGTTGAATATATTTATGGTAAAATTTTGAAAACAATTAGTACATGTTTTTTTATAATTTTTGCACTTATGAAATTTCAATTTTTCTTTTTTGGTTTGAAAAGGAGAGGGGAGAGGAGGGCAGTGACATATCTGGATTTTTTTTCAACTTTGTAATATGGCCTATTATAACATATATTTCGTTGTACCCTGGAAATGAGGGGAAAATTATCAAAAATTGAAGATAACTCCAAAAATACCTCATTTCGGGTGTTTATCCAATTTCATCCCTTTCAGTTTCAAACGAAGTTAATTTAAATTGAAAGGACATGACACATAATCCATACGTCTAAATTCACAAATGTACAAGTTCATTTTTGGATTTTTAAATGATTATTAAAAATTTGAAAAATTGCTAAACATATGTCTATTTACTTGCATCTAATGTAGTAATATCTACAGGTAAATGTGAAAATTTTACAAACAATCAAAAATGGGAAACATTATATTTTTACTAAATATACTCTCTTGCCTACTCCCATTAATGCATTAAAAAATAGGACATACTACACTATCTCATTCTAAAATAGACATACAATTTTCTAGCAGGATATATCAAGAATCAAGAATGTGGTATGTCCATTTCACTTTTATTAAATAATTTTTCTTTTTTTTTCTGATTGGAAATGCGTTTTCTATTTTTTATTAGGGTTTCACGAATAATTTTCTCGTTTAGAAAAAAATAAATTAAGTGCTTGTCTCTACAGAGAGTATTATTAAACAATGTCAAAAAACTTCTAATGCAGTTTTCTCAAAAAGTTGAAAATGTGACCTACTCGGGTTCTGCTTTAAGCCAATGACATTGAAATTTTTTTACTTAATTATTTGTTAGTTCTATTGCGGACAAACATAAACAGTACAGAAACAAAAACAATACAAAAGTACAAAAGCATAAAAAATTTTAGACTTCTCTTCGCAAATTAATCCAATTCCGGAAATGTGATTTCTGTATTTTTTTTAGTGGTCTGCTGGGTAGGTAAAACTAAAGTAAATATGTTTTCAGGGTAAAGAGAATGAGCGTGGGGTACAAAGTCTTTCAATAGCTTCATTTTTTGTAAACAATTTGGTAACTTCATAAGTTGAGGAAAATTGGTTTTAGTACAACCTGGTGATGATGATGCTGGAAGATTATAGAGAAGAGCATTAGAAACCGACACCCCTGTCATGATATCTTGGCAGAAATGAATGAAGTTTTTGTTTGCTTTGTGGTACTTTTTTTCTAAAATGTACTTCAATCCTCTAAACTCTACCAGCGTTAAATGATCTGTATGAGTGAATTCTAAGAAATTCATAACAAAGACTAATTTTTCGAAATCCGAAGGGGTCCTTTGAGTTTTAGCTGTCCGTCTTGGTTCATCTGTAGTGGTCGATGGGCGCGGCATAATTATCTTATTTTGTTTCACGTCAAATTGTAGGTCGTACGGACTTAAAATATGATTTACATAATCTTCGGGATTCGTAAGAAATACGTTTAAAGCATTCATGTAATGTATTCCGAAAATTTTGATCTTTTCTTCATAAGAGAGCGACTTATACGGATATTGCTCGATAAGGACTTCTTTAATAAAATCCATCAATTTTTGATACGTTAGCAAGCACTGAAAACGTTTAACCGGCTCTTGGGTTTGAGAAAGTAAATTTTCATATGCGTAGAGTTTAGACGACACTGTCTGGTACTTATTCAGCAATGTCCAATAATTTGCAGTGGTGCTATTGTTATTATTCGTTTTTTGTTCTTCGGTGTAATTTATTTTGAAAAAAATCATTATAATTATCACGAACACCAATTTCACGATCATCATGCACGTTTGTTTTCGGCAGTAGTAAATTTAAATGTTCGAAGGAATTATACTTAGTTTGGGCAAAGCGTTGAAGGAATTTTTAATTTTGAAAAATAGATACCTAACAAATGACCCTCGGTGATCTTATCCATGATAACATCTATCTGATAAAGGTAGTGCTTACGGACTATCATATTAATTTTAATTATTAACTCAAAATTAATTAGCCACTTTGGAATGAAATAATGAAAATATATTTTATTGAATATTTTTTTGTTATATGTTATTTTTATGCCTATACTTATTTCTTTCACTCATATTTATTCGCAGAAAAGAGATTAAAGATGATATCATTTGATAGGAATTAGAGTGAACAGATTTTTGCTTAAAGATCGAGTATTAATAACTTCGTTCAATTCTTTACAGGGGTATTGGGGGTTCAGAACACCCCCCCCAATATTTTCGCCAACGAAAAATTCGGCAGATTTGATTATTTTTGTCGGCAATTTCAACATCTAAGCTCCGAAAAATAATATAAAAATAAACAAAAATGATTAAGATATTCGAAGTTTCGGACTCGTTCGTCGTTGCCTGTTCAGAAGGGTCGCAATAGTTCCCCCATAAAACCCAAGAGCCCCAAGTAGTGGTAATTTTTTTTCACCCCCTCCCCCAAAATGAGTTTTTTCGCATTTTTTGGAAAATATCAACTTGGTATAAAAATAATAACAAATACGGAATCTACGTCCAATTTTTGATCCAATGATACCCAGCACGACCCCTTTCAAGTAAAACATGAACCCTTGAGGGGCCGGGGGGGGGTTTCCAAATTTCGAATTTTTGAAAATCTCATAGTTCAGTTTTATGAGTTGAAATTCGTACTTGAATGATATTTTATCGTACCCCAATGGTTGTTTATAAGTATGTGAGGGATTTTAAAAGTATTTTGACTCAATTGCACCCCTATCTGGAGAATGACCGCATTGATATTACCAAAGTCACCAAAAATTTTGTACTTTTCATAAATTTAATATATCATAATAAAAAAGTAATAAGTTAAAAATTAAAATTGAACGTCCTCAGCATCGCTTTTGTCAGATGAGAGCATTAATGGTACACAATTTTTACCTTTGCAATTTCGGTATTATTTGATTTTTCAACATATTCTGAAGAAAAAATTGAAAAATAAATATTTTGAATGACAATGATGAACACTATTTCACGAAATTCTTCAAAAAATTATTCCCACTTTTTTCTTCAATATTTGGGTATGTCTTTAGGGTCACATTTATAATGCAACTTTCAATTCATACAATACTTAAAAAAAATGAAACAAATTTTTGAGCTCACTTTGCTTTACCTTTACGTGCTGCGTTCAAAAATGATTTCGGCGAGCTTCATCTCATTGAAATTAAAATACAAAAAATATTGAACAGAGAAATATAACGCCAAGGTAAGTCGAACGGTTGAAAATATCTTGTTTCTGCAGTAATCTCTTATTTATGAATAAATATTTTCGCTTGATGCAATACACGTATATAGTGTGTCTAACTGAAACACCCCCAAGCACCAAATTCTCTTCATCCATAAAAAAGTATTCGTTATCACATTTCTTTTCACCTCTTTTTACGGAATTAAGAAATTAACACGTAAATAATTGTTTATCTATTACTTCAATCCACAATTTGCAAGATTATGAATGTTTCTAAACATTTAACGCTTCATTCCAGTTAATTTTGTAACACTGATTTTGGAAAAAATGAATTCAAATCAATCAAATAACCAGTAAAGAATTATTTAAATCGTAGAATTTGAGTTACCGAAGTCTTAAATTATTCATTATGCTGTAATGAAGTCAAACAAAACGAAATAGGTGATTTTTTTCATGAAAAGGTATTTCGCGCTTGGGTGTGTTAAAATCAGATAGACACAGTGTATAC
Source organism: Phenacoccus solenopsis (assembly GCA_009761765.1). Lineage (NCBI taxonomy): Eukaryota > Metazoa > Arthropoda > Insecta > Hemiptera > Pseudococcidae > Phenacoccus > Phenacoccus solenopsis. The sequence goes on along the minus strand of CM019754.1, from coordinate 26,506,985 downwards.
TGTATACATGTGAACGCTTCGGTAATATTAAAATGGCCCATCCCCTGGATTAGGGTGTGCGTTGAGTAAAAATAATTTTGCAATCCCTTACATACTTATAAACAACCATTGGGGTACGATAAAGTATCATTAAAGTACAAATTTCAACTCATAAAACTGAACTATCTGAGATTTTCGAAAATTCGAAATTTTGAACACCCCCTTAAGGGCTCATATTTTACTTGAAAGGGGTCGTGTTGGGTATCATTGGACTGGAAATTGGACGTAGATTCCAAATTTGTTATTTTTTTTTATATAAAGTTGATATTTTTCAAAATAATGCGAAAAAACTCATTTTGGGGAAGTGAAACACCCCCAAAAATTTTCCTTCATACTTGGGTCTCTTATGTTTTATAGGGTAACTACTGGGACTTCTGAACACATTCCCGCAAAAAATCTGCTGTTCTAAATTTTTTCCACTTTTTTCATGAAATGACCGAACTACTTGAAAAAAAAAAACAAAAAAACAAAATGAAATTTAAAACAAAATTTGTTTAAAGCGTTTCATTTTGTTACAGATGAAGCAGCTTTTACACAGAGCAAGGAAGAACCAATTTTACGTTGGTGTTTTGTTATTATATAAAATACAATTCTGCTAACTATTTACAAACAGGGCCTTCTCTCCTTTTCCTTTTTTTTCTAGGGCTGTGTGAGGTTTCATGTTAAATGTCCCCTTTGCACCTCCCTCTTTGGCCCTGACAGCCTGACATATGTGCACTATAATATGCTTAGCTATATACATATAAGAACGAATATTTAACAATGTCATACACATGTAAGTAACAAAAAATTCAAACATAAAAATTAAATAAAAAAAATTCAAAAATGAAGAAACTTCCATACGATGAAAATAAAAATGCCTAAAAAATTAAAAAATATCCAAAATAAAATATATACCAAACTTTTGCATTAAAAATAAATTATCGAGGTCGAAAAAAAGTGACTACGAATACGACAAGATATGCCCTATATGGAATTCATTTTTGAAATAACGAAATAATTAAAAAAATATTTTATATTTATATCTTTTTGTAATAAAAAGTTAACATAATCGTCTTCGTATAATTATATAATACAATTCGCTTACGAGTTAAGCTTAACAATTACACGCGCATACTCTCAAAACACGCTCTCACTTGAAAAAAAAGTATTAAAAGAATCGAAATATTACAATTTTCGTTTAAGTACTAATGGTACTCCTTAAATACGATTAACCTTACGGAATAATAAAATACTTGGTGTATTACATAAAAATCGTTTCATTCATTTTGCAAATAATTAAAATAATAAAACAAGTAAGTACACTAGGCGGGGCAAAGAAAAAAAAAAAAAAAAAAAAACGAAAAAAATTCAGCGAGATAAAACTCTCACTTCAAAGAACGGATTCGATTTGTTTAATCTCTTGTTGCGGCGGTGCCTTCTGTAGCACCGGTGACGGCGTGGTTTCGACGATCTCCGGTATCACCATACCATTATCGCCGGCTTCGTCCTCTTCTTCTTCTTCGTCGTCTTCGTCGATCGGCGTCAATATATCTAATATGGGCGGCCGCGTTTCGGGCGTTACGCATTGCTTCATGGCCGGCGCCATGAAACTGGTGATGGCCGACACGAAGAAGAATCCGCCGGCCATCAGGAATGGCACTGTGTACGAATGGGTGGCGTCGTAAATGGCTCCCGCCAAAGGCGAGCCGATGATAGCGGCTGCGCCGCGGAACAGGATTAGCAAGCCGAACGCGTTCGTTAGCTTATCCAAGCCCAGTAGGTCTACCAATATTATGGACGTTAGCGAAATATAACCGGCTGCGAAATCAAAATTTATTTACGTTAAGCTGCGTCCACACTTGCACGCGAACACGAACGAATTCGCGTTCGCGACGAATCCGTACGCGTATGCATTCTTTGCCCACGAAAAAAATATGGCCGTTCGCCGAATTAGCGAACGAGGCAGCGTTCCCCTCATGTTCGCGAACGTTCTGAAATCTCTGCTTTCAAGTGGCCGTAAAAACGTTTTTAATCTTGGAAGTGATATTTGGACGCGACTGGTTTTTTATAATTCAGTAGAACTGTACATGTTCATCCTATCATGTAAGTACAGAATCAGTAAGTAAAAATATTGCAGATGTTTTTGCCGAAAACAATATAAATTATGCAGTTCAATGTGGGGAAAAATATTGCAGAATACAGTAGCGTCAGTACACGATCGAAATTCAATATTCAGTAGTAGCCCTAGTCAGTGTACGGGTATGCATGCGCGTATGCATGTGTCGCGACAACAACACGTCCACATTAATATGGTTGCGAACATATTTTTCTTTGAAGTACCGACTCGAGGACGGGATAGGATTCGTGCGGCGTTCAGCCGTACGCGAATCTCTGTGCGCTGTTCGCAAACACGTCCACATTAACACGAATTGTCGCGAACGCGAATTCGTTCGTGTTCGCGTGCAAGTGTGGACGCAGCTTTAAGAGAAATTCGTCATGATCTAATGAA